>JAMGYY010000011.1:1200000-1800000 GCA_024713755.1 Morchella sp. 2018-W16 | reverse complement strand
AGCGGTCGAGGCGGAGGGTGTAGTTGATGCATCCCTCGCTCTCGAGCGAGGCGACGAGCTGCTCGAGGAAGGGTCCGGAGACCTGTCTGCTGTCTGGGTGCGAGATAAGGAGGTCCACGTCGCCGAGGGTAGGGCTACCACGCCTGTATGAGCCAACGAGGATACTAGTTATTCCGGGGCGGAGACTAGAGGCGTGGCGCATTATAATGTCTGCAGATGTCAGTTATCCCCCGGTAAGCCTTGTCCCTCTACCCACTCCTCTATAGAGATGATGGTAGATAGACTAGTGGCTAACGTACCTCTGACCCTCTCGGCCTCATACCGCGGCACCGGCTTCTGGAAGTCATCATAGTACTTGACGCCAATCTGCTGCGCCCTCGTGAGACTCCTCCAGCCATACTCAACCACATCATCAATCGAGCGCCACCCCTTCACGAACCAGAACTCGCGCGCAGCTTCCGGCCCAACGCCCCAGATCTTGTGGAGCATATCCAGCCCTTTCAGATTCTCATTCTGTCTGAGCTTCTCGACGTCGGGGATCGTGCGAAGCTTTGGGTCCTGGTTTGAGCGCTTCCAGGAGTGGAAGAGGGCAGATATCTTGACGCCGCAGCCGGGAAGGAGGGCTACCTCGCTGCTGGAGGTGAGGAGGTGTGGGTAGGCCTGGACCGAGGCAATGGCTGTCGAGTAGGCACGGACCCCGACGTCGTCGGAGGTCAGGATGCGGTGCTCGCGGACTCTGTGTAGCTGGGCGATAAAGTCTGCATTTGGAGAAGCAGCGGGCGTTGAGCGGCAGCAGGAGAACTTGACCTGGAGACATCAAAAAAAGAAAAGAAAAGAAAAAAACGGTAAGCACTTTTGTACGCAGCAGACGATATATATAGATGGCTACATACATTCCTCTTCACCCACTCTGGCATCTCATTGATACCCCTCGCCTTAGTCCGTTCATCCTCGTATTCAGGTGTACTCGGCCTCGCATTTCTTCCCGCGCTCTTGGACAGCTTGATGAGCTCGTCCGTAATCCTACCCCCATACACACCCCGCTGATACTCATCCCTCTCGCTCCGCCACCCCGAGTTCTCCCTAGCAGCCCTCACCGCGTCCATCTTCGCCCTCTGCAGGACCCCTCTCCGCTGCTGCTCCTCCTGCTCCTTCTCCCCCGCCACAATTCTTTCCCGCGCCGCCTCCCTGGGCCCCTCCGGCGATGGCACCGGCGTCACCTCGACAGCGCTCACAGTCGCTGCATACACCGTATACGCCTCTATCGGGAGCAAGCTTCCGGCCTCAACACTCTCGGTGAACCATCGCAGCTTCACGACCCTCAATGGCGCCGTGTGGAGCGGTTCTGGGACCGTATGGATCCCGCGTTTGCGTAGCTCGGCCTGGCAGCGTGTGACGGTGTTGATGTCTGCGAGGAAGAGGGAGGCAGTGGAGGCAGTGGCTGCGAGTGGACAGTTGTGGGCTAGCAGTTGGGAGCGGAGGGCTGTGTGGACGTCGGGGGTGAGGTGTGTTGGGAGCAAAAAGGTGGGGGAGAGGTGAGATAGGTCGAGGGCAGGCATTGTACAGTGTGGGGTAGTGCTATGTATTTAGCTCTAGGCGTGGGGTGTGATAATCACCTGTGATACTCGGCAGCAACACAGCAACAATTAATGGGTGATGATTGATATATATATCACGAAATCCAGAAGATGAAAATTAAGAAGAGCCCGAGAGATATAGCGAGAGGGGGTGAAAGAGGGGGGGGGGGGGAGAGAGAGAGAGAGTTTAGAGAGCAGCAGTCCCCCTCATATCTATGCATGGGAGATAGAGTTGATGATGAAAGGAGGGGGGACTCAGATATACTACTACCAGCCACAGAGCTACCGCTCTAGATCTAGCTACATACATGTACACACAACGTCATATTCTAATTCTGCGCTGCCATCGACGACGACACTCATCGAGATGAATATCATCCAACAACAACAATCACAACAACAAACAGATAAGCACAGGCCCCCCCCCCCCTCCTCCTCATCTTATTTCGGATCCCCCAAAGAAGATGAGATCGCGATATGCCTCAATTCCTGTTCTGTTGCTATATAGGTTATATAATTGGGGTAAGCTCCCGCTTAACATCTAGGCTGCATTTCTCGTTGTTGCCTAGGAGTAGATGTGCGCAATGTGTACATAGGTGATAGATAAATGCTACTTTGTGAGATGTGAAGCCTGTGTTGGATTCGTGGGTGCAGAGAGAGGGTGGTAGGACATGTAAATATCGAATATGCTCTCAGCTCTTTACTGTTGCTTTTCCTCCTTCTTCTTTGGTGAGACTAGGTAGCTGGTGTATCGTGAACTAGGCAACTGTCCGGCGAGACGTTAACAGATCTAGGTGCAGTTGAAACTTCTAGAATAAACAAACGGCACCAGCTGCATTGCCATACAACAACAGTGCCAGCAATTGAGATTTCAAATCCGCAGATCATGGCTCGATCATGATCATCCGCGGTGCTCAGACCGCAAAGCCCAAACGTCAAACGTTAAAATCCCCCCCCCCCCCCGGCAAATGTCGTCAATACGACCCGTGCACACAATCCTAGGCTAGGTTTCGTGGCATCCTGGATATGTAACCGAGTATGTGTGGCGCGTTGTGCGAAAGAGAAGAAAAAAGTCGCACATTGATCATTACCACTTTTGAAACCCAAGATGGTGGGACGGGTCAGGCCTGGGGCAAGGCGGGAGGTGGGGGCGGGGTGGCGGGTTTCCAAAGCGATCCCTTAAGCTGTCAATTCCTGACCCCCCTCCATAATGGGTACATATGGGAGATCATGTACTCTTGATAAGAGAGATAATAAGACCTGTTAGCAAAAAGCCACCAACTGTTGCTTTTTTCTTTTTTGAAGGGGCCCCGGGTCAGCATTAATAATAATAATCTTAAGGGACAGCTGGCAGGCATACCGCGTCTCGTCTGGCCTCTAAGCAAAGGGCTTGGGCGTGTTTCGGACAACGCTATGCTTATATGCAGGCGCAGGTCGGGGTTAAACCGGTAGTTAGTTTTGCGAACAAAAAAGTAACAGCCTGATTATCTGTCCATTTACTGTTGGCCGTAGGTGCAGGCACCAACGCCTGGGTAAGCAGTTGGGGGCGGGGGGTATAATTTTACTTACAGACGAATCTTTTACACAGATGGAGAGCCGAATCCCTGTGTGCATAAAGGTTAGGCAGCCAACTATAACTGGGGGAAAAAAACAAAGTGGGATCTTCCCATGATCAAGGTGCTCATGGGTAGCACTCCTCCCCCCACTAACTGAAGGCCGTGTTGCCTCTTGTGCGGGGGCGGGATGATGGGACACAAAAATAATTTTCGAGCCTCCTCCAGAGAACGAGTGATAATGTGTGATACGGACCTAGAACAGTCCAAAAAGTGTCGTACTACCCGCCCCAAGGCAAGCCGTCAGAGTCAGAGGTCAGTTATGGCCGCCCCGGGGAGAGGGGGGGAGGGGAGGGGGGGGGGGGGGGGCAACACAGTCACTAAACCATGCTGTCGGGGTGAGCGTTGTACAAATGAAACAGGTTTCCCAACTGGTAGGCTACCCTAGCCAGGTTATTGATCGAATCACAAAAGTCGCAAGTAATCTTTCTTGCATCTTGAAGCGGGGGGGCGGTTATCTTGCGGGGTGGGAGAGGAGCTTGACTACATGTAGGTACGTTTTATGGCTTGTGGTCTTTTTACCTTTACGACCCTCCAGTGGCGGTGTCCTTGAAAGATTGAGCTGATTTTTAAGCTCTCCCTGCATGGCGTATGCGCCACAGTACGTCAGGATGCGACCTGTAAATACAAAGCATTTACCTAGAGTCTATTGTTTTTCACCGCCCTTTAGCAAGACAGCAAACGTAAAATTTTATGCGATTACCATCCTAGATCTATGCGTTGACTAGTCTTAACTCCCGTTTTCTCTTTAAGGTACATCTTTTTTCATACTCATCATGAATACATGCATGCTCCCATAACCCAGTATATAGGGGCCACCAAACACACAAAACCGGCTTTTCAAAAGGGGGGGAAGAAAAGAAATTAATACTCATAATCGTCGTCAACGCCTTTGCTTGCCTTTTTGTTTCCGCTCGTCACTACCTCCTGCCTCTTGTACATCTCCGCAACCTGGGAGCTGGTCGTTGCATCATCAGCGCCCTTGTCATCTCGAACCTTGATGAACCGCGGGAACCGTAGCGAGATTCCCCTCCCCTTTCCGGTATCGTCTGCCATGCCGGCAGCGGCCTTGTAGACGGGACTGATAGATAGATCCGCGGTCTTAACTTCCCAAACGATCTTGGGCTCAAACCAGACATCGGGCTGCACATTGTTCCCCTTATCGTGGGAGTAGTATGGCTTTGGCTTTTGGATCTCTAGTTCCGACAGAAGCGTGTGGAACTCCTCGAGGTTTGCTTCAGAGAACCCAGTACCAATCTTGCAAATGGTTTCGTAAGTTTGTGTAGAGGGGTTGTAGCATGCCAACAAGAAAGCACCATAGCCACCTGTACGTTTCCCGCGACCGTGGTAGGCGCCGACGACAACGAGGTCGAGGGAATCGCCGATGCCGGCAAGGTAGTCTTTTTTGACTTTAAGCCAGTTTCGACTGCGCTTGCTGGGCTCATAGCCACTTTCTTCACCGTCGAGCATCTTAACCATGAGGCCTTCGCAGGAGGATTTGACACTCTCTTCGAGGAAAACTTGAATTTGTTCAAGATCATTGGCATCAGCGTAGGTTGCAAACGTAAATTCACCTTCAATCTCGGTGAATGACTCATGCATAAGGCAGCGACGTTTTTCAAGGGTTTCTTGGCACAAAGACTGCATTGGAACATGTTAGAATATCCGCAAACAAGAAAACAGGAGGGCAGCATACCTTGCCGTTAAGAAATAGCAGGTCAAACGCAAAAACGCAAACCTTCACCTTGACATCTTCGACCTTCACATCCTTCCTCTTTCTAGTCATCAACTGCTGGAATGGTAACACTCTTTTCTCTTCCTTATCCCATGCTACCGCCTCACAGTCCAACACGAAACTCTCGACGCCGGGCTTAACCCATTTGTCAAGAATAAAAAGGATATCCGGGTATTTCTTGCTTAAATCCTCAGAGTTACGTGAAAAGATCCTTGTGATACCCTTAGTAGGGGTTGTTGTCTCGGATATGGAGGTCGCGGGGTACGAAATTGAAGAGTCGGGGGATACGAAGTGAATCTGTGCACGCTCCCCGTCGTATTTATATTCACAAGTAAACCGCTTGTTTTCGAAGCGGTCAAGAACATCAGAAATGGCTTTTGTAGGTTTGGCTAACATTGGTTTTAAGGGAACACCTAGGATCAACTTAGCACACAGGCAGAAATCCGAGCAAAAGGGATGACAGTACCAGGCTGGAGCCTGCAATGATCCTTCAGGTTCATCAAACCATGTTTCATCATCATAGGAATAATGACATCGTAACTTGGTAGTTCACTATACTACTATTAGTGGTGTAGCTTCAACCACGCCCATCGGCAGACATACCTGAAAACGCTTCTCAGATTCAACTCTGCCTCGGTCAATATCGAGACACTAGCCTCGCGCCCCTTCTGTTCCATCTCGTGCACAATCACGGCTTGACTTAGTGCAACAATCACTGTATTCTCGGCTAACCCAGTTCTTAGCTTCCCCTCCAGACCGCGGACTAAGTACTTTGCTTCATCACCCTTGGCGGCAGCCAACAATTTCTTAATACCAGCGACCTTCCGCCCCTGCCCACCTTCACCTTTGATGGTTGCAATCTCAAAAAGACCCTGATGCACACTTTTAACCGTCAATGGCTTTGGCTTAAATAGTGTCCCTTGTTTGTTCCTACTCTTCATAGCTACCATTCCAAGATCTCCAATTTCATTTTGATCTTCCCGAATCATGGCCATACTTCGTCCGCAACTCTCGCCAATAGCCTTCATTAGTAGACTTTCCCCTATCCCCAGCTCCACCCCTTCATAGTCCGCCGCCAGTTTATTAATCATCAAATGAATGGTCATTAATAAATCATCTGGGGTCAATCGCAACACCTGACGCAAAAAGAGGGATGCATGGGATAACTTTTCAAGCCTTTTGGACGTTCCCTCGGCAAGTGTAAAGGTTTTGACCAACGCAGCATAAGGAGTTGGTGTACCAGCTGCCCAGTCAGGGAATGGATGTGATGGAGCTTTCCCAGAAAGTTTCTTTGCAACAACTTGCCGGGCCTTGTCTGCTATAGCTGGCTTCATGTCATCATCAGAACCGACCCCAACATCTTCCTCAACAGCTGATTTAGACCCTTCATCTAATCCCTCAACTTCGGATTTTATATTGCTCTTTTTTGGAGACGTTGGCCTCTTCTTCTTCGGACTCTCCGAATTTTTGGTGCCTGTTTTCCTCCCATGCTTTTTGGCGGGTTTATCGCCATCCCCATCCCCCTCCTCCTCCACCTCCCCCAACATAGGACCTAACCCTTCATTTGCTTCCTTTGTTGGTATCTTTTGTTCTTTCGGGGTTGGTAGGGCTTTCTTAGGAGTCTTAGCTGAACGCTTATTCCGTTTAGTTACTGGTTCATCGTCTTCAACCTCTGATGCTGTTTCCTCGGGCTCATTTTTTATAAATTCCTTGGTCTTTTTCTTGAGCTCCTCGGGTGTGACTTCTTTGGGGTCTTTGATAGATAGTCGCTTGCTTTTCTTGGTTATTAATTCATCATCTTCATCTTCCACCTCAGTCTTTATCATTGCTCCCCCCACTTTTGGCTTCTGGGGCTCTTTGGTGGATTTCTTGCTCTTGACCGGCGACGGACGTCTTCCGCGTTTTATTGGCTCGAGGTCTTCTTTTTCGGAGCCGGAACCCTCCTCTTTTTCCGCCGCCTTTGACTTCTGGGGCTCTTTGGTAGATTTCTTGCCCTTGGCCGGCGATGGACGTCTCCCGCGTTTTGTTACTGGCTCTGCGTCTTCTTTTTCAGAGGCGGAACCCTCTTCTTCTTCCGCCGCCTTTGACTTCCGGGGTTCTTTGGTAGATTTCTTGTCCTTGGCCGGAGATGGACGTCTTCCGCGTTTTTTTGGCTCAAGGTCCTCCTTTTCGGAGGCGGAACCCTCTCCCTCCGCCACCTTTGATTTCTGGGGTTCTTTGGTGGATTTTTTGCCCTTGACCGGCGATGAACGCTTTCCGCGTTTTGTTACTGGCTCTATGTCTTCTTTTTCAGAGGTAGATTCCGTTTCCTTTTCCACTGTCTTTGAGGGCCTACGACCACGCTTCTTAGAAGCTACAGGTGTGTGTTAGAATGACCTATGCCAATGAATTGCAGGGGAAAGAATTCTCTAACCAGTACTTTTTACGGGAACCGCATCCTCGGCTTCATTGGTTCCGGCCATGACGGCGTCGCCGTCTTCATCCCTAACTAACTCTAGAGCTTCATCGGGCTCCCTGTCGATGGTTTTGTCTACCACACCTTCCCCTGCCACCTTTACATTAACCTTTTTCGGGACCTTAGGTTTTGTCTGTTGCTGTACCGGGGGCTTCGTTCCAGCGGGCAAGGTGAAGAATCTCCTATATCCATCAACATACGTTAGCCCAAAGTCCCAAAAGGTATAAAAATGTACAGCCCAACCGAAACAACAGGAACCGAAATAAGACCCCAGCGTCAATTGTTTTTTCACGTACCCGAGTGTTGCTTGTTTAGGCGGCATAATCCCGATTCTCGATATCGCGTTTGTGCGTAACGTACGAGTGGCGAGGTTTGTTCGCGAAAGGAGAAGAGTGAGTTGGTAGAGAGCCACAACGATGGTTGAGAAATGGGTGTGGGCTATAACTGGTGGTGTGTGCATGGTGTCACCTACGTGGGGGGCCTGCAGAGAGACGCGACTGGCCGGTACAATTAGTGAGGAGGCTGGTCGACGCGTTTTTTTTTTTTGGTGTTACATGTTACAGGGAATTTCTGATGAGAAATTCGCACAGCCTTTGATAATTTTTTTGCTTGGCAATTTGGACTAAATTGTCATACAAACATCAGCAATGTACTCCTGTCCATGGAGTACATACTTGCAATTACACTTAACTCGAGCTCTAGAACTCTCTTGTCGAGATAAACTTTGAACCCGGCCAAACCCCGGCCCTTTTTGACCTTGTAAGTGTACCCATGCACTCTTGCAATTGTAACAAAAAGATATTAAAGGTAAACTCTTATAATTAATTATATCTATCACCTGCCTAGGCATTAAAACGACAAACAACCAAGATCCTATTTTCTACAGTGTCTATCCGTTTCTAATTACTACTATAAAGTATTCCGGGTTCTCCAAACATGAATATATACAGCCGTCTACTATGATATACATACATGTAATTGCTTCACTTATTTGTACACGTCTACACGTAGGCTCCCAACGATGAAATAAGCTGGAATTAAATCATTTACCGGCTTCTCCTACAAACTTGCCACGTAAAGGGCAAGACAGGCAAATGCCTACATGTACATGTAATATTCCTATAAACCGGCGATACTCTAAGGCTACCGTAGCAGGCCGCTATACCTGTACATATATACATACATGTAGAGGCATTAGCCTCTCGTGCGTGTAGAGTATAATGTACCCAGGGTGTTGGAAAGTGATGCACATTTTGACTTAACAGCGCATAAATACACCCAAATACACCAACTCAAAATACTTTCTAGGTGGAGTTTCGAGTATATATTCCTTCTATTATTGCCTGGAATTTATCTAGAGATGTCTGGATACTAAATGTTTGCTTTATAGGGGAGAAGTCACTTCAAGGTAGTAAAAATGAGTGGTAAAGGTCACAGAAAAGAATTGATAACAGACTCTTTTTTTTAGTTCCTGGTCGCAATATGTATCTCAACGCTTATATTAACCTGGAAATAATCGCATGTGGTATGTAACCCTCTGGTGGTTGATAAATTATCAAATGTGCATCACTTTCCGACACCCTGAGTACAAGTAATGAATTATACTCTAGATGTGGTATAATGTACATGTATGTACATGTAAGTACATGTACATGTAACATGTAGGGAGTTGTTTTACAGCCTGATAAACATGCATGTCTAATCATGAAGTATCACTCGATTATTAATAAACAACAGGTTCTCCAAGTAAAGTACCTACACCCTATTCGAGAGGGGGGAAAGTCGAGGATCTGATGTATATGGCTCTACTTGATGCGCGGAGCACAGCCGATATTGGGGCTCTGGTGATACAGCATACCCACCCGAAAACGACGGGAATCCGCGCCGAGGAGAGGACTACTATTCTCGCTTGTCTGCTACCTGATAGATAACAACGTTCCGCAAGTTGTTTGGCTCCCTCCCTCTCTACTTGTTGTCCTGTGAAGATGGTGTGGGTTTTGAACCTTCTACTCTCCTACAAAACTATCTATAGACATGGTGAACGAATCAAAATCCGCCGGAATCCCACATGATGTGCTCTGCATGCTACCGTATGTGATACTCGACATAGACCCATCTCTTATGCTTGGGACTCGAGACTAAATTTCTTGGGGATATGGAATAATGCGGGGTATAGTAGCATAAGCCGTAGCTTTGCACCGAATAGGAGGAGACATCTCAGGCTGAATTGATAGTGCACGCGTGGGGCTAAGAACACAAGAAACAGGATCTGCGTTATTTGGGGGACAATGTGGTAATGGTCGCTTGGCAAGAGCCACCGTTTAAATCACCTTCATGCTCTAGATATGTCTTGAATCCTGCGCTTAATAATGTAAATGTTGAAGGCTGCCTTGGTCTAAGTATTCGAAGGGGCCCGTCGTTGTCTCATTACGATAGTAGCATCATATCAGTGATAACAACGATTGGGTGACTCCATGCCACAACGACTGAGTGCTCTTATCCAGTGCGCGAGTCCGGAGATGAATGTTGTATGTAGGTACAATACATGTGCTCTAGGTACTTAATTAGCTGGTCATGCCATCTCGTATAGTACAGTACAGGACTGATGTACGGCGGAGATGCTACGTGAATCATTTAGGCGCTTGCGGTTATCGATATTAACTGTAGACACGATGATAGTGCGGGGTACATATCACACCAGCGCAATGAACCTGATCCACTTCCACGGAGGTTGCTAGGTGTATGTCTAGAGTAAGTACTCTAGATGTACGTGAGATGCCGACGCTTGGCTAAGCTTAATTATTACTGACTTCCTATATGTATCGAGCTGGAGCCAGAAGGTGATGATATATACGCTAGTAGGACTCGGCTCTCTCTGAGGTCCTCCAGTTGATGACGAACCTGAGGATATCTCAACGTCGCTCTGGGTGTATCTAGCGAAGCTTTTGAGCCTCAACTCAACGAGACCGAGTTAGATATCGTCATCAAAACCACCTTGGGACCTGCAGAAACGGGGTCTATCTCCAGCCCACAGGTTGAGTTTTGAATCATACGGCATATACCGCGGCCAATCGCTATTGCAAATAAGATCGTTGTTTCTACAGCAACAGGGTTCAAACAGGGTGTGCACGAGCCAGGTGAAATGAGGAGATGGATTGCTATTTGGGCGGGGGACAACCACGTTTGGCGCTGCAGGGCTACTGGAATATCGATTGATAAAGTAATACCTACATGTATCTGTCTACCTTTCATGATGGGATAGTCATCAAAACGGGTAATACCAAACAAAAATGAAACTGATAAAACGGGATCATGTAGAGGGTATATAGGTACATTAATACCCTCTGCATACTCGCGGTAATATTCGAAAGACCTGAAACATAAATCGGCCCGTCTATGCAAGGAAGGGGACTTGTAGGTAAATGTATACTTGGCTTCATCGGACCCGGAATTGCCGCCGAGATTTTCTTTATCGGGGTTGTAGGAAGTGACGTGTCTGTGCTGAGAGTATTCGCGGTCTCACATGATGTTCACCAGTTCGGTCCTCCCTGCTTGTTCCGGCATCTCCAAGAGGGGAGAGGGGGTTGAATTTTTGATGGGTTGCCATGTATTGATGAAACTGAGTAAAAGATCTGTATCGTGTGTGGGAAAGCTACAATATTTGCAATGTCATAGGTAGGGATGGTGTGGATTGGGGGGGGAATTTGTGAGATACACTTACTTCGGAATCACAGTCAATCAGCTGGTGAAGGAAGATGAGGTGAGGTGAGGCGGAATTAAACAGAAATGGCGAAAATTTTCGGACATGTCATCTTATTTGATATTATTCTCTGATCAGCATGGGTCGAAGAGTAAATACCCAAGTGGATCTGCTCTATGCCATATAGAGTAGCTGCTGTATGTAGGTAGAGTGCATACAATAAGAGCTACGGTATTTGTAGACAATAATTTTTACCAGTGCTTGAAAGTAACATACCTACATACTTCTAGAGTAAAATAGATTACATACTCTAAGAGTCTATGTACTTCCTATTAGCTATCGCATGCAGAAGTGAAAACCCACAGCATTCGATTTGCTGCGTATGCATATGCGTGGGAGTTGGAGGAGAAGAAGAAGAGAAAGGGTGTGAGAACTGCTGGAGTTCCCAGGCATCGTCAGACCGCCCCAACCCTGCATACTTTTGTACCCCTGTCAACGCACGAGGTCAGGTAGAAGGGAGAGAATAGTCAAACCAGCCCCACCAACCTCCGCTTGCTCCTCCAATCCCCTCTTCTGGAGTTTCCTCTGTCCTCACACATCCCTCAATTAACTGGTTCAGTTTCCTACGTGTAGCAACTGGTTCTTTTTCAACTGGTCATACTTCCACTGGTCCTCTCCTTTAGTTTCCCCCTTTGAAAGTCAAGGTGCAACTTCTCCTGGAAGGTATGTATGTAGTGCCAGTTTTCTTGCAGTAGTGACTAGACCATTTATTCGCAGCCCGGGCCCCATCTCATCTCTCTTCCCAAATTCTTACTCGTGCACACGGTCCACCACAAACCCGTCGTGCATTTCTGATGTCACTTGTTTTGCCAATGAGAACACTTTGCTAACCATCATCGGCATAGTAGACCTGTACTTATCCCCAAGGATTGGAAGTAAGAAAGACAGTAAACAGCAATAAACGAAACGAAACGAAGAATCCGTTGTCACAGGGCTGCAAGTGGAACCGGGGGGAGGAAAAAAAAAAAAAAGGAAAAAGAACAAAATCGCACCTATTCATCTCGACATCTCCTTCATCATCTTTCCATCTTCATCCAGAAACTGTACCTACTTCGACATCTCTAAAATTCCTCTATACCTTTCAACATAATCATGACTTCTACCGTTGAACACACGGATTCCACCGAGAAGGTTTGATCTCCTCTTTTTCCGTTATTTAATTATTTGCCTTGAAAGCTAAATTTAATGTACACGAAGCCTGTCCTCGAACCTATTTCTACATCCACAGATTCCCATTCGATAGAGGTTACAGAAAACCAATCAAAATCACATAATGCCAAGAACATGGGCACAACTACACCTGAGGTTGAGGGAGAAGAACAACAGATGATCGCGGCCGTAGAGGATTACCCTACAACACCCGTATCAGTAATAGATCCCAAGTCTGATTCCGTATTACGGTTGTCAGAAACTTTGGAGACTGAGCCAGAGGATGCGCCACTACCCCCATCCTCATCACTTGGACCGTTACCCATTGTAGACTCGGAAGAAGCTCAAGAGAAGGCTCTCCCAGAGGAAACTCCGTCGGAAAAAGATATAGAAGAAGTCCAGAAGCTACATCCAGAGACAACAGGGTCATTAGTTGAAGGCTCGCTTTCTCCCAAGGATGAGCATGAAACGGCCCCAGAAACAACAGATCAGCCACAGGTTGAGGAGACGCCGCCGTCAGGGGCGCAGGAGAAACCACCTATAGCCGATGCCAAACCTGAGAGTGTCGACGCCGAACCGCGGGAAGATGGCGAGAGGGATGTTCCGAAAGTGGTGGTAGAGTTGACCGCTGAAAACCAACCAAGCCACGGCGACGATCTTGGGCCTGATTCTACGCCTGGACAGAAGGATGCATTCGAAAAGCGACAAGCTGATGCTGAACCAGATGTGCTTCTTATCGTTGAGGAACCTTCAAACCCTAAGGCTGTTCCAGACGAGGAAATAGCAGCTCAATCGAGCGAAATGGAGAAGAAGGAAGAACCTCCTACCGCCGAGGAGAAGCCACTTTCGGAAGAAGAGACAGAGGAACAACGTCCTGTAGAAGCTGAAAAAGATGGCGCTACTGATGCAGGCCCTGTTGCATCTGAAGTAGAGGTGCAGGACCAAAAACACGACGAGGAGGGACGAGAACAAGAAGAGCTTGCTGATGTTGAGGCGGCTCGCATTAAGGCTGAGGAGCAAGCTGAGGCCGAGCGCTTACGACTCGCGGAAGAGGAACTGGAGCGTGAAAGGCTTGCCGAAGTCGAAGCCACCCGCATCAAGGCTGAAGAGGAAGAAGCAGCTCGTGTAAAAGCAGAGCAGGAAGCCGAAGCAGCTAGAATCAAGGAAGAAGAGGAGGCAGCTCGAGTGAAAGCAGAACAGGAGGCCGAAGCCGCACGACTCAAGGCAGAGGAGGAGGCAGCCCGTCTCAAGGCGGAACAGGAAGCCGAGGCCGCCCGCATTAAAGCCGAGGAAGAAGAAGCCGCCCGCATCAAGGCCGAACAAGAAGCTGAGGCTGCTCGGATAAAGGCCGAAGAGGAAGAAGCTGCCCGTCTGAAAGCCGAACAGGAAGCCGAAGGCGCCCGAATCAAGGCAGAAGAAGAAGAAGCCGCTCGTATCAAGGCCGAGGAGGAGGAAGAGGCAGCTCGCATTAAAGCCGCAGAGGAAGAAGCTGCCCGCAATAAGGCCGAGGAAGAAGAAGCAGCCCGGATAAAGGCTGAAGAGGAGGAGGCAGCCCGTCTCAAGGCAGAACAGGAAGCCGAAGCAGCTAGAATTAAGGCCGAAGAAGAGGAAGCTGCGCGTCTCAAGGCAGAAGCAGAGGAAGCCGCCCGCATTAAGGCCGAGCAAGAAGCTGAAGCAGCTAGAATCAAGGCCGAAGAGGAAGAGGCAGCTCGAGTGAAGGCGGAACAGGAAGCCGAAGCCGCACGACTCAAGGCCGAAGAGGAAGCAGCTCGTCTTAAAGCTGAGGAGGCTGCCCGGATAAAGGCTGAAGAGGAAGAAGCCGCTCGTATCAAGGCCGAAGAGGAAGAGGCAGCTCGTGTGAAAGCCGAACAGGAAGCCGAAGCCGCCCGCATCAAGGCCGAAGAAGAAGAAGCCGCTCGTATCAAGGCCGAAGAGGAAGAGGCAGCTCGTGTGAAAGCAGAACAGGAGGCCGAGGCCGCCCGCATCAAGGCTGAAGAAGAGGAAACCGCCCGCATCAAGGCCGAGCAAGAAGCCGAAGCAGCCAGAATCAAGGCTGAGGAAGAAGAAGCCGCTCGTATCAAGGCTGAAGAGGAAGAGGCTGCCCGTTTAAAAGCAGAACAGGAAGCCGAAGCCGCCCGGATCAAGGCCGAAGAAGAGGAAGCCGCTCGCGTCAAAGCCGAAGAGGAGGAGGCAGCCCGTCTCAAGGCAGAAGAGGAAGCCGAAGCCGCACGCATCAAGGCCGAAGAAGAGGAAGCCGCTCGCGTCAAAGCCGAAGAGGAGGAGGCAGCCCGTCTCAAGGCAGAACAGGAAGCCGAAGCCGCACGCATCAAGGCCGAAGAAGAGGAAGCCGCTCGCGTCAAAGCCGAAGAGGAGGAGGCAGCCCGTCTCAAGGCAGAAGAGGAAGAAGCTGCTCGTCTGAAGGCGGAGCAGGAAGCCGAAGCCGCCCGCATCAAGGCCGAAGAAGAGGAAGCCGCTCGCGTCAAAGCCGAAGAGGAGGAGGCAGCCCGTCTCAAGGCAGAACAGGAAGCCGAAGCCGCCCGTCTCAAGGCAGAAGAGGAAGAAGCTGCTCGTCTGAAAGCAGAACAGGAAGCCGAAGCCGCCCGCATCAAGGCCGAAGAAGAGGAAGCCGCTCGCATCAAGGCCGAAGAGGAGGAGGCAGCCCGTCTCAAGGCAGAACAGGAAGCCGAAGCCGCCCGCATCAAGGCAGAAGAAGAAGAAGCCGCTCGTATCAAGGCCGAAGAGGAAGAGGCAGCTCGAGTGAAAGCGGAACAGGAAGCCGAAGCCGCACGACTCAAGGCAGAAGAGGAAGCAGCCCGTATTAAAGCCGAAGAAGAGGCTGAGGCTGCCCGCATCAAGGCCGAAGAGGAGGAGGCAGCCCGTCTCAAAGCAGAACAGGAAGCTGAAGCAGCTAGAATTAAGGCCGAAGAGGAAGAAGCTGCCCGCATCAAGGCCGAAGAAGAGGAAGCTGCGCGTCTCAAGGCAGAAGCAGAGGAAGCCGCCCGCATTAAGGCCGAGCAAGAAGCTGAAGCAGCTAGAATCAAGGCAGAAGAAGAGGAGGCAGCCCGTCTCAAAGCAGAACAGGAAGCCGAAGCCGCCCGTATCCAAGCTGAAGAGGAAGCCGCCCGCATCAAGGCTGAAGAGGAGGAGGCTGCCCGTATCAAAGCCGAGGAAGAGGAAGCCGCCCGCGTGAAAGCCGAACAAGAGGCTGAGGCCGCCCGCATCAAGGCCGAGGAGGAAGAGGCTGCTCGCATCAAGGCTGAAGAGGAGGAGGCTGCCCGTATCAAAGCCGAGGAGGAAGCTGCCAGGATCAAAGCAGAACAGGAGGCCGAGGCTGCCCGTATCAAAGCTGAAGAGGAAGCCGCCCGTATCAAGGCTGAAGAAGAGGAGGCCGCTCGGATCAAAGCCGAGGAGGAAGCTGCTAGGATTAAAGCTGAACAGGAAGCTGAAGAGGCTCGAATCAAGGCCGAGGAAGAGGCGGCACGCATAAAGGCCGAGGAGGAAGCAGCTAGAATCAAGGCCGAACAAGAAGCAGAAGCAGCCCGCCTTAAGGCTGAGGAGGAGGAGCGCCAGAGACTTGCCGCCGCCGAAGCTGCCCGCATCAAGGCCGAAGAGGAGGAAGCTGCTCGTGTTAAGGCTGCAGAAGAAGAGGCCGCCCGTGTCAAGGCAGAAGAGGAGGCTGCCAGGGTTAAAGCTGAACAGGAAGCTGAAGAGGCCCGCATCAGAGCCGAAGAGGAGGAAGCCGCCCGCGTGAAAGCCGAACAAGAGGCTGAGGCTGCCCGGATCAAAGCCGAAGAGGAAGCTGCCCGCATCAAGGCAGAAGAAGAGGAGGCCGCTCGCATCAAAGCCGAGGAGGAAGCTGCCAGGATCAAAGCTGAACAGGAAGCCCGGGTTAAGGCGGAGGAAGAGGCTGCCCGCATCAGGGCCGAGGAGGAGGCCGCTAGGCTCAAGGCCGAACAAGAAGCTGAAGAGGCCCGAATCAAAGCCGAAGAAGAGGCAGCCCGCATCAAGGCTGAAGAGGAAGCCGCAAGGATCAGAGCAGAGCAGGAAGCTGAAGATGCCCGAATTAAGGCTGAGGAAGAGGCTGCGCGCATCAAGGAAGAGCAGGAGGCCGAAGCCGCTCGTATCAAGGCTGAAGAGGAGGAGGTCGCTCGCATTAAAGCCGAGGAGGAAGCTGCCAGAATCAAAGCCGAACAGGAAGCGGAGGAAGCCCGCCTTAAGGCTGAAGAGGAGGAGCGACAGAGACTTGCCGCCGCCGAAGCAGCCCGTATTAAAGCTGAGGAGGAAGAAGCTGCCCGTGTTAGGGCTCAAGAAGAAGAGGCCGCCCGACTTAAGGCTGAGCAAGAAGCCGAAGAAGCGCGCCTTAAGGCCGAGGAAGAAGAGCGTGAGAGGCTTGCCGCTGCCGAAGCAGCTCTTATCAAAGCTGAAGAAGAAGCCGAAGCCGAGCGATTGCGATTACTTGCAGAGGAACAGGAGCGGGAGCGACTTGCTGCTATCGAGGCTGCAAGGGCCAAGGCCGAAGAGGAAGAAGCTGCTCAGGCCAAGGCCGAGGAAGCCGAGCGTCTCCGACTTATCGAAGAAGAGCAGGAGCGAGAGAAGCTTGCTGCCATTGAAGCCGCCCGAATTAAAGCTGAAGAGGAGGAAGCCGCCCGAATTAAGGCAGAAGCAGAAGCAGAAGCAGCCATGATTAAGGCTGAGGGGGGCGGGGCTAGACGTCTTCGAATGATTGAAGAGAAAGAAGACCAGGAGAGAAAGGCTGAAGCCGAAGTCATCAAGGAAAACGATCAAGGTAGGTTTAGTTCCCTTGTGCCCTGTGCAAAAGTCTTTCTGACAGTTATAGCCAAAAATATTGTGGAACCGGGTGTATTTGTCGATAAATCCAGCGGGGAAACCATCGTCTCTGAGGATTCTGGGTTGAGCGCTGGTATCATTGCTGCTTCTGTTCTTGGTGGCGCTGCAGCTCTCGGCGGCGGCGCTGCAGTCATTGCCCTTGCTTCTAAAGACAAGCCATCCTCAGATGATGGGAAGCTAGCTCAAGACAACGAGGAACAGATCATTGAACCAGCCCCCCAGACTGGCCCATCACCAGTTCATGGAGTTATTACCCCAGAATCGGAGATCAAGAAGGCTGTGAGGGATGCGGATACCTCAGGAGCTCCGGCGATTGTCATCTCATCCCCACCAACTTCACCCACTGTAGGAAAGCATCCAGGTGGAGAGGATCCTTCTGCGGAGTTCATTGAGCCTACCCCCGGTGTTTCAGAAACTCCGGCGGCCAGCACAAGTGAGCAAGAATCAGGTGAGATATTCTCTCACCCGGTATGGAACCAGTCAATTACACCCTTCTTACACTATTCTTTAGAAAATACCCCCGAAGGTGTTAGACAAAGGCTTGCCGAATCCAACGCACGTAGTCGGCCTGGCAGCAGCAGCAATAATACAGTCTCGGCGAGGCAACATCGCAATGTTATGCAAGCGTTCTGGAACTTCATGCTTTTCGGGTGGCTTGGTAATCTTGGTCTTTTTGGCTTTGGGGGGCGGAAGAAGCAAAAGCCCGGTAAAGCTACCACCACCACTTCTTAGAACTCAGACCCTACGACGAGGGGAAATTGCTGGTCTGTTTGTGATTGGGCTATTTCTTTTGTCTCCCTTCTTTTCGTAGCATTTCATTATACAATTGTTTAGTGCATTTCAGTTTTGCTAGCATTCGCGCCTTAACATCTCTCTACACGAAGATGATTTCTTTTGTTCTTTTCTGGATACCTTTTTTTTTTCTCAAATCTTATTTCTTATGTGTCTAACTACAGTTCATTCGCGCCCGGGTGTCTTTTCCTTGCAATTTATTTCTTGTACTCTGGATTTCTTATGGGTTTAATTGAGTGGATGTCTTAGGTCTATATGTCAAGCTATATGTTTCTTAAGTGTGATTTTAACAATGTAGTAGTAAAAGAATTTTTACATTTTTATGATAATTATTGGGGGTATCTAACCTACAGTAGATACACACTCTATCCAACATCTTTAAACATTTTTATCGCGGTTGGGGTAGGGTCTAGGTGGGGATATTACGATCGAGTGATCTCCCATGAGTGTGATCTGCATAGCTGCTTGTTTACCGGCTCCGTAACTACATGACATATAGCGCGGCGACGACGGCTTGCGAGTTAAAAAAAGGACATGGGTATATATCCTACTACGGAAATGGTAAAAAGAGCTTCACAGGCGTAACTATATGAGCGCACAGAATCATTAGATGGTTTCCAGTCAAAATTAAAACAGGTTTGGTTTTTCCCTTTTTTCACGTGGGCTCACCCATGAAAGTCTTTCCAAAGCCAATGAGGCTTCTAAATTTCAGGATATGTACTTGTGTATGTATTAGGACCGTTATATACATGTAGTGAGGAATAGCTGTCAATGATAATTACTTCATGAATTCGTAGGCTGCCACAACGTACTTTGTATGTATTTAAAAAAATACATGGCAAGCTTCTTGGCAGGCGTCTGTTTTTTGTTTTTATGTTGTTCGTTAGCTCTAGGTATAGAACGTTGCGTACAGCCGTAGACTATGGCATAGATCTTGGAAGTGTGGCTGATATACATGTATTTATATCATGGTATACAAAGTAACTGGTTGCGTGCGGTCTGACAACTTACAACCTCACGCTAGCATATCTGGGGAACGCGCCCTAATTCTACTGCGACTGGCTTGTGGGCTGTGGGGTGCGTGCGGGGCTACGCTTCCCTGCATCACGGCTAGACACACTCTGTGCTTGACTCTTATTTTTCTTTCGCTCATTCGATATAGTTATCATTAACCTATGGTACAATCACAAAGTGTTTCCTTGAAGCATATTTCCTAGGTGTACGTAGGTACATATATTCCTACAGTAAAAATCTATAACTATATATATATACAATCTTCAAAAGCAGTACGCATGCACGGTCGGTTTATCGACTATAAACATATCCAAACGACAAAATGGCATCATCAGTTACTCCTATATAACTCCAAAAGGCGAATAAAGTTCCCCAATACTATTCCATACATTCTAATCTTTGCTTCCCACATTGCTATCCTTTCCATCGACCTTCTCTTCCGCTCCGGCGCCAGCTTCGATGTCTGGTCTTTTCGAGGACGATCCAATAACAACGCCAGTAACACCTTGGTCGATCTGGTCGAGCTTATGGTTCTTCATCAGTAGCCCCATCGGTAGCATAGGGATGCATACACAGATTGCAATGATCAAGAGGATCTTCATAGTCTCATCGTACGCCCTGACGATTGCAATTCTCTCGGGAGTGCCCATTGCATATGTTTGGGCCACGACCGCCGAAGAAAATATGCTCTTTATATCCCCCTTCGCACTCTCAGGGAGATATAATCCAAGTTTCTTTTGGATGTTGTAAGTCCAGATAGCGCCACTGATTGCACTACCGACAGCACCACCAAGTGATACAGTCGTCAGGAACAATGCAGTGGCTGCGCCGACTTCTTGATGGAGGGACGAGGCTTGAACTCCGAGTTGTGCAGGGACGTTCAGCATGCCGCCACCAATACCAACAACGACCTGGGTCATGATAATCTGTGCGGTGTTTGCATCCGCATTGCGGTAGCGTAGCATGAGGCCAATCCCAAGAACATAGATGCAGATGCCTGAAATCATAAAGTACTTGTAATGACGGCTATACTTTATGAAAAGAGACACAACGATAGAGGAGACCGTTGACGCGAAGGAGAAAGTCTATACAACTTTAGTACAACCCAAAGAATGAAAATGGGGACATTACTCACCAGAGTTATACGACCAGCGGCAACACTTCCTGTGTTTCTGGCTACTTGCAGATACGAATAAAAATATGGCTGAAGCGACAAATAATAGGCCACTGCTACTGTTAAATTCTATCCTCATCTTTTCACATGACATGGATTGTTCTACTCACTAAAATAGAAAAAGCCTAGCGCACAGCCTGCAAGAACTGTCCTATTCTTCAACAATCTCAAAGTCAAAAGTGGTGTTGGTGCCAACTTCTTAGACATCTCCCAGACAGGGAACAAAATCAAGCAAACGCCACCGATAACTAATTATCCCACTCTTTCATCAGCAAATAGATTCAAAAGGGCCATTATGGCAGGAATGCGTATTTACCAATGGCGGCGATAATACTCCCATTTTTCCATCGCCCAGTCGCCGAGGCAGCAAGTGTCAATGGTACCAATAATAAACTGAATCCGGCCACTAACAACAAAACTCCCAGTATATCTAGTTCTGTCCATAGACTTTTCAGGTAGTTAAGAGTCCCTTTTTGCTTCCAGGGATATTGCGGGATTAACCCAGCCTTTGCAGCTCTCCGTTGGTTTACCCACAAAGATATGAAAAGCGGCAACGAAAGAACAGGCGTGATGATAGCCCTATATATAATGGTAAATAAAAAGCTTCAGACCGCATTATAAGAAGAGAAAGTGTACTTACCACATACCATATCCCCACCTCCAAAGGGGTGTTCCCAGTTTCCCGGCAATTTCTGGGCCAACCCACACTGTAGCCAAGAACGGCGTATCCGGCAATGACGAGATCAACGCACGATTCAACAGATCTGATGTATCCGCAATGAAGATTTGCTGCAAAATCCGCAATCCTGTAGAGCCGGCGGCGTAAAAGACCTGAGCACTGGCATATGCCTCGATGTTTTTGGATGCGGCTTGTTGGATGTATCCCAAGACATATAGAAGCATTGAGATTGCAAAAGCTTCCTTACGACCAAAGACATCTGCAACTTTGGCCATTGGTGGTTGGATAACAGCTAAAATTCTGTTAGATAACTCTCACCCCCTCTAGAATCTTATCAGGGGAGACGTACCGTTGAGAACATTTCCAATAACACCAACAGTCGACAACAGTGAATGTGACGCAAATGATGAGGTGGCATTATATGCTAGTAAACTAGTAACCTGAATATCCAACGACGTACAAATCGCCATAAGGAATATTCTACACATGCCTCGATGTCAGCAAACTTGAACTCTCACAACTATATTAGATCTCATACCCAGCATATGCAAACCAAAGAGAGTGTTTTGTCCATGTACGGGCAACTGCCTCCGCCCTTGCTACACCCGTCTGCACGATCACTTCGTCTGGGCCCTCATGTGGAGCACCCTTTCCGATGCTTTGCAACTCTCCCCCGCTCTCCGAGTCGTCGTTTCTTGACTGCGCTCCAAACATTATTATCGCTGTTGAATTGCGATCTTTTGTTTCGTACTGATCCCTCTAATTAAAACAGAGGCTCTGAATTGGATCAATTATTGATAAATAGATAAGATCTGTTAACAAGAGCCACCAGCCTTTGCCCTTTGTCTGGAGTCAGCATTTACTGACAATTTAAGGGGGATATAACAGGCCATAATGATAGGCGAAGGGTGAAAATCTGTTCAAATGACAGACTAATGCATGCTGATATTCGCTTCAGGGATATTTACCTACTAGTTTCAGGGATTGATATGATCGGGTCGACGGTAAAAATCCTTGTGTTTTCTTAACGTCCGGGATAAGGCACTTATATAGAGGTGGCTATGGGGGTACGTGGTAGACTTAGGCCCTAGACCGAGGGGTTTAAATCCTGCTGATTGTGTTTAATTACGCAAAGCTGCGAGCAGAAATCAATGTGTGAGCTAACATAGTACTAGTACGTATACCAATTAATAGTTGAGCGATTGACGTTCTACATTACACATACCACTGACAGAATATTGGGTGTACTCTACTTAGTGATAGAATAGGGATATGGACTGCTTCAATAGGAAATATGATTACTGGATAGAGTAGTGAATTGATTATTAACTTCTATGATGATTACATGTATCTAAAGTGGATATCATCTTTACTTTTGTAGGGAACGGGACAAAGAGAAATATCTGTATACGGAAAGAGATGACCATAAAGAGAAATAAAACAAAGAGAGCATTATCCCGATAAGGAAAGAATGAGACTAAATAAGGGTAAAGAAACAAAGACTTTACGCTGATTCGTCAGCTCCTCTCACCTGGAGATATTTTCCAGCATAATCCAGCACTTAGGAGAATTGGTCAAGTTAGCCACCTTATTGGGCGGTTTCCGTTAGTCCCACAGTTTTGTGTGGTGAGCCACCGATTGCCACAAGTCTTGAATACAGACGAATTGGCGCGAGAAGGCCTAGTGTAAGGGAATCTGAGAAAATGTCACTGCTAGCCTCGGCTCTAGTATCATAATGGGAGCAACTTCTATACTGATTCTTTTGGAGTTTACGACATACTTACATGTAGTTCCCCAAGTACTTGTATCTCCGCTACAGTCGGCACATTCCGAGATATTCGTGACGTCACCTAGCCGCCCACCTCAGTTAAAGCCCACTGCAAGCCTCACAGAAATCGCACTAAGAATTGACGCGCAATCTGATAACCTTGTTGAGCCGCATGACCATCTGATATGATTAATACAAACATCATTTAGATTAGGTGTGCGGGTAAGAAATCCCAAACCCCACTTCGATGTCGACGAACACTACGATCTACCAAACCCCTTACCTTGTAGTAGTAGCAGTAGCTTATCAGATCGTACGATCAGTTACGGCAACTCCTTCGGCATGTACCCCGGGGTCATTAAAGTGATGCAACAATTGAAACTCAATACACTGACTGGTGTTGCGCCCACCATCAAAGCTAGACCTAGTTACTACATGTATATAGCCCTGTCTGATTCAATTCGACCTATATGGATCACACGCATCTCCAACTTTAGTACATGTTGCTCGGTTATATCGGTAGACATGTCATCACAACATATGGCTGTAGATTGAGGCCTTTAAACAGTGTATGCACCCTACCCTACATGTATACATACCATAATCAGGAGGTAGTACCTGGGTTAGATAATGTATATAATGCATGTAGTTGGCAAGCAGTTCCTCTGCTAGGCTTTAACGATGCAATACTGCATTTTTAAATTACAAGGTAGCTCCAATAACAAGGAGAGATAATTCACTCCAAACGTTATATACGCGTAAGCTAAGATGTACTTGCACATATTGTGTGGTCGGAACACTCAATCGGACTCCCTCTAACGAAAAAACCGAAAACCCCAATGCAATCCAGGAAAACCAGATAGAATCACAGCCTCTCACTCGGGGCAAAGGGGATTTTTCTAGTCGACTACAGGCTACAGATAGGTCACGACCTGATAATATGATAATGTAATAAACGAAATACACCGTGACCTCATGGTACAGAGTCTGGTAGAATCACTGCGAAAGTGGGTCCCCCGCGACCCGATAATTCCATTGGCTCTTGAAAGAATTTTTGCCGTGAGCACGGACCAAGAAACCCACTCTCTTAGCTCTGACTTTCGCATTAATTCTACCAGACTCTGTAATGACATAAGTACAAATATATACCGGAGAATAGTCCTAGGCATATATAGCGGTTGACTAGCCCCTAGCTAGGCACCGAAGCAACACATATTACAGTAAATATTTGGTCATTTGCCAGAGATATAGCCCATCTCGCCATTAATCTGTAGTGGTCATAGTGTACGTAAAATGGTATACGTCTGCGTAGGGGATTGATTTACTGAGATCGTTATGTCATTCTTCGCAACTGGAGTATCCGCCACCCAATATATACAATATATAAAACATTAACACGAGTACACCAGCTAATGAGACCGTATAAGTCACGTAATAATTCATCTTACACATCTCAGGAAAAGCGATTCGGGGTACCATCACAACAAAGATGACTCATGATTTGTGTACATGTCTGATTGCTAAATCAACTGACATTTTAGGGATTCTTGTCCTGTACCTACATAGACACGATTTGGCTTATTAAGAGTTAGAGTACAGTTCGTTAGGCATCTCCAAATACTCCCTATTATACCTTAACCCTGACACATGTACCTTAAGCTTGGAAGTAATGGCAGTTCCACGTAGATCCGTCATCAACCAGCAACCACAAGGCGAGACAATTTCCAAAACATGTATGTTTTCCTTTTAAGGTTTTTACATACACCAAGCACAACGAGGCTTCAGTTTGAACCATGGTGATAGTGATAGTGATAGATACCAAAGAAATTTTACTAGAAGTCACGCTGTTACACTCGAGTCACTTAAGCTTGTCACTCCCACTAAGACCCGGTAGCCTGGTTGGTTTCGTTTTATCCCTGTTTTTTTTTCTTTCAAGTGCTCATTGGCTGACCCAGGGCTTTGGGACCCGCTAAGAGGACCCACAACGCGACTTCCAACAAATCAATCGCGACATCCCAATAAACAGAGCTAAACCGAGCTTTTCTTTCATCCGCCATCATCACCATCATCACTTCAACCACCACGGCATGATTTGATTGTCTCATGCCACAATGATACCCGAAACTCCAACCCAAGCTGACCCCATTGATATCAACCACTTGCAGAGCCTCCTTGGTGTACGCATGTCATGCATATCTATGACCAAAGCCCTCCTAGTTTACAATGTTACTAACGCAGCCTACAGAAGGATGCCCAATCCACTGAGACTCAAATAATTTGTTCGCCCCCCCGCTCGCCCCCCCTCGTACCCCGAACTCCCGCAAAGCAATCCTCCACTAAACAACCCTCCAATCCCACCTCCAACACCCCCAATGATCATTCTGGAAATCTTCATCTTGCCTACTCCAACAGCCTCAATTATAGTCAGATAGACCTCGGCGAAACACAACTCGACGATGGCACCTATTTCGGATGCGACATGATTGCCGCCACCCCGCCAGCTCACCGTCCCGCAGCTAACGGCGCTTTTGCTACCACTACCGATGAACTCGAGTCTCAGCCTCCAGAACCGTCAATCCTTTTCCCAGAAGCTCACAGATTTGTCACCCCACAGCAACCGCGGAGTAAAAGGCCGGTGATTGAGGGGCATAACCCGCTTCAGTCAATGACTTTCGGGGGTGCGGCCTTGCAGGGGCGGATGAACGCATCTCTGGCGCAAATGTTTGATAGCGTATCCTCGCCGATACGGCCAATAAATACAGATGCTAGCCTTCCACCGACGCCGAGTGCGGTGGAAGCTATGGGAGTCATGGCAAAAACGCTTGAGAAAATTAATGTAGAAAGGGACCAAAGTAGTCCTGTACCAGAAACTGAGGCCGAGCCTAAGCCCAGGACGACCGTTCAAGAAGCTGAAGATGACGAGAATTATGAACCAACACAGCCGGACTCGATGGTTTACATCCCAATGAAAGAGTCCCAAGAAGCTCGAGACCGGAAGGCAGCCGAGAGGAGACCACGGCGCCTTCGTTCGCCCTCGCCTGTGGCTTTTGAGCCTTTCGCCTACATCCTTTCTCAGCCCGGAAGTACCCAAAGGATCCCCTCTAGCGACAAAGACTGCGATGAAGACCTCTTCTCCCCCGGTGAGGATTATAAGCGCCGTGTTGAGAGAGCCCGGCGAAAAGGTGAAGAGGAAGTAAAGCGCCTCTTTGCCAAAAACATGCCTAAAGCTTCATCTTCCCGGGGACGTGCTAAGAGTGAGGAGGATAAGCGGCCTGGATCGAAGGATAAACCCCCACCTAGATCTACAAAATCTTTGTCGCCTACCCCAACGATAGATACTAGCGTTGAAGATACTGGAGACGAGGAGGACACGCAGCCTGACACAGCGGCGAAAGAGCCGTCACCCACTGCCGCAACAGCAGAGGATGAAGATGGACCTGAGCCAGAACTCCCCCTGCACACTGCTGAAGAGGTTGACGCCGACATTGCGCCGACATTTACGTCAGATGTTCCCACACAAATTATACCTGCTGCCGCGCAAACGCAGTACACACAGCTTACTCCTGAAAATTGGGAATTGTTACATCAAATTCCTACCGTTTCAAAATTTCGACGTCGCCCTGCACCGTCTCTACGGCAAGAACCCTCAGTGATATCTTCATCATTGCTGTCCAGTTCTTCAGTTGCGGAGTCCACGCAACCCACGTTAATATTAGAAAAAAAAACAATATCATTAAAGTCACTCGCCCCATTCAATATACCCTCCCCGGCACCTGTCCCCGAGTATGTAAGGGAGACAAGTGGTCTCGTGCCTCCGACTAGTAGTCTCACGCCCCTCCTTAGTGGAATCTCGACACCCGCTAGAGGGATTGCGGCGGAGTCGTCTCCCGTGGCCGGCCAAACAAATGATGATACACCCTTAGGGAAAAGAAAACGACCTTTAAAAGAAACTGAAAACATGGTTCCCTGCTCGGTGGAAGAGAATGGGGTCGACAGTTTTAAGCGATTGGAAGAGACAGGTGGGTTTTTGAGTAGTAGACCGGAACCAGATGATATCGATATGGTGGGAATCGTGGCTGATGTAGGGGCAGAGCGGGAGCACAACTTGGAGGACCGAGGTGCAGAAGGTGCTGTCATGGAGGATGGAGGTAATAAGAGAATAAGACTTGACTCTGGGAAAGGGAAACCCCCTAAGCCTAAAGGGTCGTCGAGGCGGGGGTCAACTCGCACTCCCGTTAACAAATCTAACACTAAGACTCCCGCCCGAAAAACCCGCTCCTCAATTAGTATACACCGTAGCATATCCTCTCTCCCAGACACCGACGACGATGCTGATATTCTCACTACCACCAACCCACATTTCCACGTATCTGTCCCCCCTCCCCAAGGCGAACCTACTGCGGTACCCTCGAGAGTCTTCGCGCTCTTCCGTGATGGTAAAACAGCCTACTATCCTGCCACAATTCTCGAGAGCAATGACCGCGAGATGAAAGTCGTTTTCGACGATGGTACTGAGGATCGACTAAGCCGAGATCATATCCGCTCACTCGATTTACGTGCCGGCGACCACATCCGCGTTGATGTCACAGGAATGAAGAAGTCATCGTGGGTAGTCGACAGCTTCAAGGCTTTAGATGAAGGTAGCAACAAACACACGGACTGCCGCGGCAATCATATCGTCACTGTTAAGGGTAAATCCGGCGAACCAATAGACGTAGCAATAACTAATGTCTACCTAATCCAAACAATGTGGAAGAACTTCTCCACTCGTACCTCTCCTACGTTTCTCCGGCAATGTACCCCCAATGATCCCTCTACGTCCCCCACAACACCTAGCCACCGTCGCCTCGCCACTCCCCTAACAACCAGCCTCACCCGTAGCGCCTCTGGTGTCTTCACGGGTATGATATTTGCTCTCTCCTTCGGCGCGAATGAAACCCTTAAAAAGTCTACCACAAGCAAAATCCTCTCTGCTGGCGGCCGCATCATCGATATTGGCTTTAATGAGCTCTTCTATGATACTGATACATCTCTGACTCTCCGTCCTGAATTTTCAAACCTCGGCTTCACCGCTGTCATAGCCGATATCCACTCTCGGCGCGTAAAGTTCCTCCAAGCGCTTGCACTAGGCTTGCCATGTCTTGCTAGCCGCTGGATTGACGACTGTGTAAAGAAGGCCAAGCTGCTAGACTGGGAACATTATCTTCTCCCCGCTGGCGAGAGCCGGTATCTTGGCTGTGTCTGTAGCCGCACGCTTGAGACATATGACTTACGGCGTGTATCCTTCAGCAGTGTTCTGGAGCGACGTAAGAGGCTACTGGATGGTACGGGAGTTATTGTAGTAGGGAGTGGAGAGAAGAGACGAAGCTATCTATTCCTTACTTGGGCAATGGGGGCAAGTCGGGTGGTCAAGGCCGGGAATGTAGAGGCTGCGGGTAAACTTCTGGAAGGGCCGGAGCAGTGGGATTATATATGTGTAGAGGCTAAGGAAAGAGACAGGGCCCAAAGGATGTGTAGAGAGAAGGCCAACGTTGTGGATGATGAATGGATTGTTCAGAGTTTGATTTTTGGGAGGTTGGTCGATGAAGGTTAGGCGTTGGTTATTCGTTCCCCCCCCCCCCCTTTTTATTATTATCATTATTATCTTATTCCCCTCTGTTTTCAGCGGTATTTGTGTGTTCTCATATACCTACATCTTATACCCTTATCTAGCGATGCGTTATGATCGTTATGTCAGTCATGTCCACCATTTTCAAAAAGAAAAAAGTATCCCGCACAATACAAATACAAAAACAAAGAGGAATCAACACCTTCCGAAGGTTTTCATGAACGACGGTTTTGTTCCTGTCCTGTTTGTAATTGTACTATACGAATGGAGTAATAACAGGCTTCAAAGAGCGAGTAAAAATCACAAGTCTCAATCCTCAGCCAAGCCTGTACATATAGTTTTGTGGCTATGATCGATTTAGATGCCCTAACCCCCCCCCAGAAAGAAACCCTGTTCATCACAGCTGCAATTATTACCCCTAGTACCAATATTTCCCTCCAAAAAACAACGTCTCACAGCAACTGCTTTCATCATCCCAAGCACGAGCTGCAAGACAAACCCTAACAACATCGTCTATCGTGCAGAACCGGCCTAGTTTAGGAGACCTACACCCTCCTGGAAAAAGCTGCATGTATTCATCAAACGGGACGTCCTGTCACCTCTACATACCCGCAGCGTAATTACATTACATATAGGGAGCCTCCTTATCAATTGGGGGGTGGCTTTGGGGATGGCACGTGCACTCCTATTCTTCTCCTCAAATCAGACAGCCTAGCCCTCCAGTTTAAGAACGCAGGCACACTCCCGCCTCGTCGGTGGCAGCGTGGATAGATCAATCGGGGTGGGCATTGGTACATCGGACCCCAAGAAATGAACACTGGGTTTGGGGAGCCCCAATTCCGAAGTCTATTATCTGAACAACCATGGATCGTCACCATTGTCGACTGGTTCTAGCTCTCCCTATTGGGGTATCAACCGCAATGGACGTAGGGGAGAAATTAAGCAATTGATACTGGAATACAACCAACATCTGCTGACTCACGTATACCCCCCCCCCATAGGATACTTAGTACCTCGCTCATCAGTGTTAAATGGGCGGCAATTTGGATAATCACATCCCGTCACTCGACATAAATTACTCAAACAACCCTAACCCTCTTCCAACGGTGATAAACTGGAATAAAGATACATGTACCTATATAAAGTTTCCCCCGCCATAATAACCATTAGTAAAAAAAAAAAACATAGATATAATCAAAGCTACCGCAAAAACAAAACCCCTCACCAAATCCCAGCAGGTCCAGTACAATTTAAATTGGTTTTCAATCCCACCCCCCGTCCTATGCAGTTGAGCCACAGTATGAAATTCCAAGCCAGTAGAAAATGAAGATATCAACTAAGAAAACGCAGAAAAGCACACAAAACGAGAGTTCTTCGATGCCAAGGCACACAACCCCGTATTCACCCGCCACGTCCACGTCCACATGACACAGGCAACCTAATGCAAACCTGCGCCATTCTCCATCTGCTTATCTACCCCTCTACCGCCGCTATCCTTCTCAAGTTTTTCGAAATGTTTCCTCGCTACTGCAATGTTCATTAGTGTGGTGGCGCTCTCTGCCGCGTTGGCAGGCATGACAACTAGGATATATGTATTTGGTGTCAACACGTCAATAAAGGCGCTAAACATGTGAGCTCGCAGCTCAAAAGCAGTGAAGTTAGACGCCATCTTGGTGCACGATTGCTTGAATTGCTTCACGATATTTGAGATCTTCTCGAAGCGATCGGGGTATGGGTTTGGCTCGGCCGAGCGCGTAACAGTGGAGATGACAAGGAAGGTAGTCCTCTCAAAGAGGATAACTTCTTCTGCTTCGGCAATCTCCGCGAAGCGTCTGAGATGATTTTCGAGTTGTGGAAGGTTTGGTATTAAGTTATAGACAATTTGTGCCCATGCCTATAGATGAGTTATTAGACGCGACTGACATGGTGTTCAGGGTATCTAGAAGCTCCTACCTTGTATAGAGTTTCATCCCAGATACTTGTCGGGTAACAAACAATCGACATCCCCCTACTCCGCTCCTTCAACACCGCGCTCCGTTCCAAGAACAGTTTCTCCCGTAACTCTGTTTTCACAAGGTCCATCTTGTGGACTAGGCAAAAGATGAGTGCATGAGGACTGTTGTCTCGCAACGCCTCGATACATGAGCTGTAGGTAATGAGGTCCCGGTCAAACTCGCGCGACTCGATGTCGAAAACGTAGATGAGGACTTCAACATTCTTGAAGATATGGTCGCGTTGTTGTGCTAGGTAGTTCTCCATAAATGCATCCTGTCTGTAACAATTTTAAAAATTCATGTCGCACAGGAGGGAAAGGGGATACACACCCACCACAATCCCACAGATTCAACGTCAGGTTCCCAAGAAACCTGACGTGGGAGTGCTCAACATCGATCGTGGCGCCCAACCTGCGGGTATCTTTCGCGACATAGTTACTAAACACAATAGATCTCATGGAAGACTTCCCGGAACCAGATTTCCCCTGTTTTCGAGCTTTGTTAGCTACCTGCCGTCCACTGGCAACAAGCTCCGAGGGTGGTGGGTAAGGGCCTACCATAAGAAGCACCTTCTTTTTGCGACCTTTTCTTTCTTCCATACTTTGTTTGACCGCTTGAGTTTTTCTTTTTGGGGGCTGCTTCAGAGGCTTTCGATTCTGGTTGTGGTTTTCTTTGCGGGGGTGAATGCTACTGTTGGGAGTGGTGCGGTCGTGTTTGAGTTTGAACTTGGGGTTGGGTTAGGGGAGTTGTGCACGAACGAACAGGAGGAAGGCGATAACTAAGGTGCGTCACGCGCTAGACTTGTTGTCAATGGTGCGACAAAGAGCCCCATCCTACCCGTGAAACAATGACTAATCAATGGCTCGAGATTTGGCCCCTAAGTTGACCCCCCCAAGCGAAAGCTACCTTTGCTTTTTAATTTGCTGGGGGTCAGCATTTACTGATAGCTTAAGGGACAATTCTACTTGCCTTCTCATCTAATCACCCTACCTGTTTATGATTGAAGAAATGGAATCACGGATGATAGGGGTAATGTTGGTACTAATGTAGCTGTAGTACTTATAATTAGGGTACTCTAGCTATGCAGTATATGCATAGCAAAAACCGCGAAACATCATCGCTTGAGATTATCATTTAGATTGCCTCCAGAATCTCTGGCATAAGAGTAAGGTATAGGTAACCATCATATTTTAGGATCCTACATCATATGGAATTACTCGATCAGTAACTATCTGTAGAGCCCCCAACGGGCACATAGAGGGATGTTTAAGGCTTTAAGTTGAAGAGGCGTAACCTAAGCGATGATCATAGCTATAGTCTTTAGCCAGTGTTGAATTAACACTCCAACTGTAATGTTGTGCGGATGACATGATACATGTAATTATGAAAGCTAAGGTCCTCCCAGCTCATATATGAGCAGCCACAGTTACCTCAACGTTTTAATTTTGAGGGCCCCAGTCCAGCACGCTTTACCCAACACGTCTGTTCTTACGAATGACAAGACAGCTCAAGAATATATGGATCGAGTGATTACTCATGAATCCAAGTATGTTTGCGTCATGTGTAGTCACTCGGTGCCGGATGAGCCGCTACAATTCACATTTCCCTGAGCTTACAGCTTCGCCCTTTCTTTCTATTGCCAGCCAAGGATACATATTCCCAACCGGGCGGATAAAGCACCACCCCTTCACTTATACGCAACCTTGGATGTTTGAATTTGACAACAAAATACCTCTCTCCTTCAGTACATCCCCTAGCAAACCCCTTTGATTTACTATACTTAGAAATCTTTTTATCAGAGTACTGAATGATTAAATAGGGCCGATCCCAGTTATAATTCGATAAAGCATGCTTGTTCCGCGGAATGGAAAAATTCTCATTTAGATGATATCTACATAATCGCCTTTTGTGTAAGTTTTCCTTGTTCGTTGGCCTGAATCTATGACTGAAGCTCGCCAGTGCTTTCAACTCTATAGTCATGCATTAGTCATATCCCGGTATAGTGGGGGAGTGCACTTACGGAGCACTTGGACGAATTCCGACAATCTCAGCAGCGGTCTTCTTCTCAGAGTGGTCATCCTTCATAAAGGCTATATATCAATAGTGTCAGCAATACTTGAGCCTAACCTCTTATCAACCAGGAGAACCCACGGAAAGCCAACACTTCCTTGATAGAGTAGTTATCGGTGATGAACATAACCATTCTATCAATACCCATACCCCAACCACCAGTAGGTGGCAATCCATACTCAAGACTCTGGCAGAAGTTCTCGTCGATAAGCTGTGCCTCGTCATCACCTTGATCCTTCTGGTTTGCCTGCTCCTCGAAACGAAGACGCTGGTCAAAGGGATCGTTCAACTCAGTGTATGCGTTCACAATCTCTTTCTTACATACGAAGGCCTCGAAACGCTCACAGAGACCAGGGATGGAGCGGTGGTACTTGGCAAGTGGAGACATCATCTGGGGGTGCCCAGTGATGAAAGTAGGGTTTATGCAGGTCTCTTCAATGAATTCGCCGACCATCTTGTCGAGAAGACGGGCATTGGTCTGAGGTGGTGAGCAATCAATGTTGTGCTTTTTAGCAACCTCCCTCAGGAAGTCATTAGTCTCCTTAGTGTGGAGCTGGTCTCCAGGAGGGAAGGTAGTTCCTGTAGCGGCCTCAAGAGCGGGAATCATCTCAATTCTCTTCCATGGCCTCTCCCAGTTGACCTCATAAACCTCCCCAGATACAGTTGTGAACTTAGTCTTGTATGATCCGGTGATGCTCTTAACCATCTCGGAGACGAGCTCCTCAGTGATATCCATAATGTCGTTCACATCGGCATATGCCCAATAGAACTCGCAAGTTGTGAATTCAGGGTTGTGGGTGAGATCAATACCCTCGTTTCGAAACTGGCGACCAATCTCATAGACTCTCTCGAGTCCACCAACAACCAACATCTTCAAGTAAAGTTCTGGAGCGACACGCATAAACAAGTCCATATTAAGATCATTGTGGTGTGTAACAAACGGCTTAGCAGTGGCCCCTCCAGCAATTGCGTTCATCATAGGTGTCTCAACCTCGACGAAGTCACGGCTGTCGAAGAAGCGGCGGATGTAAGAAACGATCTTGCTTCGGGTGATGAAGATGTCACGAGACCTATTGTTCATGATAAGATCAAGATATCTCTGGCGGTAACGAGTCTCTTGGTCCTTTAATCCGAAGTGCTCGGTCGGCAGCATGTGTAGACATGGGGTCAATAGCACAACCTCCTTAGCAAAAATCGAGAGTTCTCCCGGGTTATCCTCCTTCTTGGGGTTTGTCTTTCCAGGGTAGCCGACAATTCCGATGATATCACCACGGCGAAGGTGCTCGTGCTGAGCGAGATAGTCACCAACAGCGTCCTGCGCCTGCGCCATAATCTGGATCTTGACTCCTTCAGCGCGGAGGTCATAGAAACGAAGCATGTTGCCTGATGCACGGAAACCGTGGATACGTCCAGCGACACGGACTTCGACATCGGGTTTAGTTTCACCCTTTTGGAGAGAATTATATGTGGAGATGATCTCGGAGAGCTTGTTCTTGACATCGAACTTGTGGGGGTAAGGATTTGGGCTCTTGGTCTCACGAAGCTTGTTGATGGCTCGAGAACGGATCTCAAAGTATTGCTAAGACTCGCACCCCCCCGGTCAGTTGAAGCGTAATACTAGGCCTACTGTAGTGAATACAAACATTAGGCGTGAGTTCTTCCTCAGCAACTTCGGTTTTCTTATCTGCTGCAGGCTTTGGTGGGGCAGAAGCGGCCTTCTCAGCCTACGTTGGAGAAAACATTCGTGTTAGTGAATAACATATCACGATTCCCCAAGATTCAAAACCAACCTTCTTCGCATCTGCCTCTCTCTTCTTCTGTCTCTTCTTCAACTCTGACTTCGAGACCATCTCACCGGTTACTTCATCTTTGTGAAGGTTGGGGACGCTCCCCTCAGCAACAGGAGCGTTGTCAGCCATTGTCAGTTAATTTTTTCCTTAGTGGGTAGATAGAGGGGTATTCTTCACGAACTGCTCGCTGGTATAAAGGGAATGAAGAATAAAAACGTGTGGGGTTTGCCTATGAGTCAAGGGATACTTTCTAGAACGGTTGCTAGCCAAGGATTTTTTTTTCTATCGATACCCCGCCAAACAAAAAGAGGGGCATGAGATGGTGGAGGGATGGGTAGCCACCACAGCCACGCAGTCTTGGCAACTGTTGAAAGGTGTGAAAAATATCGAACAGAAGTTAGAAATACTTTATAGATAAGGACTTGTTTCACTTCTTTTTTGATACCAGCTCAGGACGTCCGCGCTGCGTACACACGAACTCCGTGATTGAGGGTCCAGACCTTCGCAATTAACCCTCTTTCTCTCTTCAACACGATATTTATCAACACTTACATTTAAATACCATGGGGCGGATAACAGCAGTACCTAATGTAAGTTTCTTGCTTGTCCAATACAGGCAAGTAGCAATTACCTACTTGTACTTAAACCATGGATTCCTGCCTCCCACTATTGAATGGTTGTCAGTAGAGTCAAGGGGGGGGGTATTGCTTTTGTCTAGTCGGTGTAGGTACTTGCAAAAAGCAGCTGTACTAGGAACCAGAACTGTTATTGCATGGCCACGCGCACTAGAAAACAGCGGCCAGACCAGGAAGCCCACGGCCGGAACATATAACAAGTAAGGATTCGCCCCGAACTTTTTTTTATTAACCCACTAGAATTAGAATTTTTGTTTTAATGATTTAGGCAACGATCACCGGTGGTCACTCGAAGATTATTATTTTCTATAGATATGTCTAGCCTAAATATTATGATTTTTCACTTTCAAAACGCACCCAATATGAATCTAGACCAACAATAGTCCCCCTCAAGAGTCCTTATCTTATCTGTACCACTGAGAAGACTGGATTTTCCACCGCTCCCCCGCGAATTCACTTTCGAACCGCGCGACACAAAAACCATACACTACATGTACCTCATAATTAAAAATCCCATCCGCCCAAGAAGAACACAGAACACAATGATAAATATGACCACGCCACCCTAAAAGAGAACTGCAGCAAAAGGAGGCCATAAGAGAAACTAATAGCGATATTAATGGTATTAAAAAGTCAATTTCTAGACCTTCGAGAAGAAAAAGAAGTAGAGAACGAAATAAACAATCTACCAAGTCCAATTATGTCCTGTTCATAATGCAAATGAACTTAGACATTACCTTGGTAGAAGAGGAAGGTTAGCATATGCTTATAAACTTTAAAGGGAATGAATGACTTACCAAGTACAACCATGAACCTCAACCTGCTATCTTTCTCTGCAGATTCCCCAACTGGACCTCCACTTCCTTCCTCCAAGATCAGACTAGAGCTCTTCCACCCCCAGCTCTGGCTGAAATTGAAACTATCTGGCCCTGATGAGAACATACTCAATACTTTCCCCTTCCGGCTGGGGGAGAAAATCTTGAAATAAGTCTGTATCATAGGTCTAGCATCCACATAGTAGCTCAACGCCGGCACCACTGTATTAGCGGGGTCTGCATTCGCCGGAAGTGATGACCGCTGTGCTGATGTATTTGCACCGGGTCGAGAGTTAGGGTTGATGCTCGCAAATGTACTAGTAGTGAGGTCCCCATCCGTAGTCACTGTGACATCAATGTCGTCCGTCATAGAATTGAGAGTATTATTCCCAACACGCTGTTGCTCTTCAACGTTGATGATCTGATTTGTATCGTCTGCACCTCTATTGTGACTCGAGCTTCCACCTGCTGTTTCACGGTCCTTTGCGCGGTGGAGGTAGACACCAAGCTGAACATTTTTGGAACTGCGGACTTTCTGAATATAGATATTCCAGTGGGAACCTGCATAAAAGACGGTTTTAGAGTAAACACGTTTCTTCTCCTTTAAACTCCTAACACTACGGAACTCGGCCGAGAAGCGGAAGGGTGGAAATTCGGAGTACCGGAGTTCCTGAACAATGGGGACAGAGGTATCGGCGCCTTCTACGCCCAAATGATCTGCTCCACGCGCTACCCGTTTAGGGCCTGGCCCGCCTTGGTTAGATACAATGAGGCATTGCTCAGGGCAGTCTCCTATGACGGTTGTTGTGTCTTCTGTTGGGATATAGTATTTACACCGAGAAGATTTCCCTGTTGGTGTTGTAAGGTTGTTTGCTCCGTCGTTGTTGTTACGAGTTGGAGTTGATGGGTCTGAACCTGACTGTGACATCTTCTCCCCTACCCTCGGTGTTGTTGGTCTCTCTGCCAAAGGTGATTTTTTCCCCGACGGTGTCGTCTGCCTAACTATTTCCGTCTCCGTGATACCCAACTCAGGATTGCCAAGGCCCACGTTCAAAACCCTTTGCCTCAACAGCATCTGCTGCCATAGAGCTTCCTTGATCGTACTTTCGCTCACAGTTCTCCTCCCAAGTACATCCCTATCATCCCCAATCTTCTGCAGCTCCTCGAATGTCATGTGAACATAGTAAATCCCATTCTCCAGCAGTTCCCTTAATGGCCTCAAATCCGCTTCATCCTCCTCTACCACCGAGGCCCTATCTGTCTCATCGTACTCCGTCCCTGGAGTCCCGAAATTACTTTTACCAGCGGCACGGTTATATGTATATGAGTGATTAATCCTCCAATCCACCATTTCTTTGACGAAGCTGTACCTCAACCATTCGCTGGGGACATAGAAGCCATCGTAGCCTATAATATCTGCTGCAACCTCTCCGCTAATTCCATCCCACTCCTCAAAGTTCATCTCCCAACCATCTCTGTATAGAAGTGCCTTTGCACTATCCAACAGTCTATCCGTAAGGGGTCCGTAAAAGCTGTTCGTTACAAATCTTATAACCTGTGATATGTTGTTTGTATTCAAATTTCGTAGTAACGAGGCAACACATGATTCTGCAAGGTCCTGGAGGTCCAAATAGCTTGCCGCAGCTAATAATGGGAGAGCATGCTGATCCTCCTCTGCCCGGTCAACATGCCCGTACAAACGTGCTAAAGCCATTTCAAAGGACTGTTGCGTGATGTTTGGGTCTGAAATTTCTGGGGATAGTGATATCTCGGACTGTGTCGACTCCAACCAAGGTCCTTTGATCCCACTATTGAAACAGGTCGAAAAAAAAGGTGACCGATCTAATATCAGACGATGCAAGTTATATGTGTTCCCAAATGCCAGAATAGAAACGTCGCTGCAAGCGCCCTCTAAAAACCCGCGAGTGTAAAGGAAATCTTCCAACTTGACAGAATCCGAACCTAGCATTTCGATTAGTAATATAGCCACAACACTTTAAGAACTGAAAAAGCAGAACACAGAGAAAGTGTATGTCAACCTCGGTAACTATAAGTCCTCCCACTTGTAGCATAAGAACTTTGGGGGGTTGGGGTAGCAAATAACCGCGAGAATGTATTTGGTACAGGCCTATCAAAAGTAGGGGAGCTGATTGGTGTTGTTGGGTCGTCCACCTCTTTTACAGCCGGATTGCTACTTCCAGAGCTATGGTTTCCTGCAGCAAGTATAGCATTCGCGGCATCACTCTCGGCTGTTCTTCCAGCTGCCCCAGAGTAGCTCAGTGGTCGAGATGTGAATGACTGCAACCTCACTGCAGCATTACTGCTAGATGTTGGAGACGCGATAGTCCCCTCCGCACTTGCACCCGAAAGACTACTAGCCCCAGGATTATTGAATATTGACGATGCGGCCGGCGGGTTGAATACCTGCGGTTGAGGCTGGGGCGGCGATGGCGATGGCGATGATGCTGATAATGACGGGGATGTAAGGGGGGATGTGGGCGACATAACAGTAAGGCCGTCTACAAGTGTGTGTAAGCCTCTCGTGTTTGCGGTATTTGTGTTGATAGTAGTGCTAGCCATGACAGCGTAGAGGGGGAGGGGCGGGATTCCAAAGGGGGGGGGGAGGTTGAGCGGATGAGTATCTGTGTGTTGCTGGCGGGTTAAGGCAAGATAATAATATTCTCCTGGGTGTTGTTCACTTTACGCGTTGTTGCTATGGAGGAACATATTGACGGTGGGCAAGAGCTTAGGATCTTCAATGAAGAAGCTTTGGCGAGGTAAAAAAAAAAAAAAAAACATGTTAAGAGCCAGCAAAAAACCCAGCCCCAACTGCTGGCGTTCACATGCGGCCACGTTATCAGCGTTATTTATCTGGTTAACAGCTCTCCATCTTTTGCGCCCATTTGTTAAACGAACACACAAGCACTACTGTGTATGAGAACCAAGAAGCTTTTTTGCATGCTGAAGTATCTATCCACCATCGAACCCGCCAAAAAAGATTTACATACCTTGCATTGCTTAAACTCTAGGAAATTTATACTCCTCCGATCACGACTAATACGGTATTGTTGGGATGAAATCTACCAGGATGTCAATGATAAACCATCCATTTCATTCCATATCGCTAGTAGAACTCCTTGTCCGTTAATTGACAGATTATCGTCGGTAAAGACTACATGTATAGTATTCGTGATATCAACTAGAACTAGATACTTGCTAAGTTGATGGGAGTCTGCAGCAGTACAAAGGACCGATTCACACAAGGCGATAATATCAACTGCAGCATCGTGAACGTTATACAGTACTATTCCAAACACAAACAAAATACAATAAACTTAAAGAAAGGAAGGGAGGAAGGAGGAAAGAAGCTAGCCCTCAAGAAGTCGAGCAACCCCCCCCCCCCACAACTCTTCCACCGGCTTAGCGATCGTCGAGAAAGTTTTAGTTTAGTGATTGTCGAGAAAACTATTTGGCTGAATTCTCCCTTGCAAACTTTGCAAACTGCATCTATCCTTTACTTTGTCGATCATAGTAGTACTTAGGGTAGGTTAGCGGAGCATCCAAATGCCTTTTGATAACAGCTCGATCCGCACCCCTAGCTCGTATTTCCATATTATGTGCCAAGTATTGGATGGTATATTCCACAAGCAAGTGGTACATGTAGCCATGCAGACATATTGCGGCCAAGCGGCGCAATTGTCGATTGTGCTTTGAAGGATAATCATGCTTTTGCAAACCTAGGGTCGCGAGGGATATCCTGCTTAGCATGCAATGCTAGTGTAAACGTACAGATAAAGCATACGCGATTTCATTCCTAAATTTCAAAGTGCTAATATAATAGTAACTTCACCTAGTTTTTCATACAGAAGTTTTAGTAGTTTTGATAACAGAGTTTATATGGGAACACTAATGTCATTGTTTCTTCGTATATGATCAAGAGGTGGGTCTCTTTTTTTTTTTTGTCAAATAATAATGAGCTAGTAGTTTTGGTTTAGGCTGTAATCTACCAAAACTTAAGTCCTGGTGCTATACATATATTTGCATGTACCTACATGTACATATCGTGAGCCCCCCACCGCCTTGTTATGAAAGGGGTTATCTGTAACCAGGCATTTCTTCAAAGGCCGTACCTACAGGCTACATGGAGTAAGACCTAGCGTGCGCCCTTCCCGAGTAGGTACTAGTACTCAAGGGTTAGGGTATATCTAACTAATGCCGCTACTAGCTGCTACTTACGTAAGTGTCGGTGCACACGCGTCCGTAACAATAGGGCTCCTATAATTTCCCAACATCGAGAAGGGGTATCATAAGTGCTATCGACCATTATATTTGATGTTTCTAACGATGGATTTTTTTGACGCATTTGACGACCCCATGGCCAAGAGCCCTACAAAAAAAAAAAAATCTACATGTACCTACACTCTAGCACTTTTTACCCACCATGCATCCTATCTACATGTATACGCGCCGCGCAAACTTTCATGTGCCAATATACATGTAATTGAATCCCAGGGTCACCGTCTCATTTCAATTTTTTCTAATGCATGCCGCGCGTTAACTCGCCTGTATCAAAGTTTATCTGCGTACGTAAACCATAATCTACAGCCCTATGGCCCCACTTTCGGAGTCGGGAAATCAATTACGGTGTTCGGAGCCCGCGCCCCGAGAAGCAGTTGCCAATGTCTGAGATCTGAATTAGCATACCATGCCAATCCAAAAGTTTAACTACATGTAATTGGACCTTTTAGACGACTTTGAATTTTTGATACATACATGTACCTGTTCTAAGGTGACCAGGGTTTATGTTCCAATCAAGATTACTAAATGGCATATACTTACATGTAAATACATGTACAACCTAGCGGCTCTAACAGAAGCCACTTCTCTTTGCATGCCAAGGTCTTTATCTGTCTCGTGCACCCTTGGGCCTTTGTCTAGCTACTTAACTTAGCTATATCGGATGCTGGTATCCCGGCGCCCGCTCCTTGACGTTTGTCCAATGAGTAGTAGATTAAAGCTGAAAGCTAGCCTAGGAATAGTGTAGTAAACCGAATACACTTCCTTCTAAACAGGCATGTCCCATACTCTGAATGACCATGAAAAAAAAAAGCCAGGACACGCGGCACGCGACTCTTGCCATCTTGAGAAAATGGTGGTTATTAAGCTCTAAGGTGGAACAGTGATGTTTCCTTAGAAGCATCAACCTTGGATGCATGGCTTGAGTAGGTACAGATGATTGCGGGAGTGGAGATCGGAACACGTTAATGGTGCTTAAAGACATACGCAGTGGCGGCGGAGATATTCATACTGGCATGGAACGCATGTTGAAACAGCGCTATTATCTTAATGAGCGTTGACTCCGCCGGGTCTTAATTCTTATTTTTGCTATGTACGCCCTTGCCTTTCTTTCAGGCACTATATTTTTTTTAACAAGGGTAAGATACACAGACTGGCTGCTTGCATCATTTCATTTACATACATGTAGTAATACCCTTCACTTCCAGTTATTGTTCCTCTCCTGTTGCTGCTGCTGCTGCTGCTCCTCTTCCTCTCATTCCTGCTGGTTCTTTCTTCCATCCCTTCCTCCCCTTACCTCTCCCTTCCCCGCCTCTAACCCTCAACAGTCGTTACAGACTATCCAGTACCTTTCTTTATTCATTCCATTCGGGACTTCATCATAGAAACACCAAGCTTTACCAGCGGCTGCTCACGTGTCAGACGTAACGCCATCTACCCAACGTATTATAGATCATAATGACTACACCAACTAGCTATGCTGCCTCCGCTATGGCGGCAGCAGTAACGCCTTTAGCATCGGCCCCGCAAGAATACAATAGCGAGCCTGCTTGGAAACTACCTGGTTGGGCTGAACCAGTGGTAAGTAAGGGTTCAATTGCCTCTAGAGGGTTATACTAAAGCATAAACTAATTATATCTTTCATTCAAATCAGATTGTGGCTAGTATCCTTTTCTTTGCTTGTTTCTACACCCGAAGGAAACACTATAGTATATTCAGTAGAAAACCTTCATACAAATCTCTCCTCGACACCCAAGGCTATGAATTCTCACCCACGTCTTCCCGATCATCTTCATCCGGCGATGATTCTCCGTCTCGGGAAGAACCTTGGTCGTCAGATGATGAAGATGGATCGACCGACTTCTCAACATCTAGAAACCTACAAAAGAAGCGTAATTGTTGTGGTGTGATGATTCTGACGCCGAATTCATCACGATTTTCCGAGCACTGGCACTCTAGAGTGATGTTCAAGTTTCCTTTCCTCATGGAAATGTTTTACTGGATCATCACATATGCCATCTACCGGGCGTCGCATATTCTTTCTCAAGAGATGTTTTCAGACGATATCTGGGATACAGCTCAGGCGAATGGACTGAGCGTGTTAGCGGCCGAACAGTTCACTCCCTTAAGGTTTCTGTTGCCAATACAAGAAATTGCTGTACAGAAGTGGTTCATGGATGGACACGAGGCTCTTTTGACGTTTTTAAATAAGGCGTATGCGTTGATTCATATTCCAGGCTCTGTATTGTAGGTCTTACTCATGAAATTCCTTCGTGGTAAGTAAAGACACGCACACTAACCAGCTATTTTCGTAGCTTTATCGCATGGTACTACTACTCTGCCCCTACTCATTCCATCTTCGCCGCCGTCCGCCGTACAGTAACACTCTGTAACTTCCTCGCTTTTACGATATTCGCTCTTTTCCCCTGTATGCCACCACGGCTGCTCCCCAAGGAGTACGGTTTCATCGATACTGTTCGCCGTGATGACGCTCAAAGTGTATGGATGAGCGGTAAATTTGTGAACCACCTTGCAGCAATGCCAAGCATGCATTTTGGTTGGTCGTTTATGATCGGATGCACACTCGTTTATCATTCTGGTGCCCTTGGATGTGTTGGCCTCTCTTACAGTGGAAGGAATGGAAAGTCAATGCAGATGGTTGGAAAGTGGTGGAAAGTCTGGTATTGCGCGTTGGGAATTGCGTACCCAACCATGATCCTAGTCACCATCATTGCGACGGCTAACCACGTATGTTTATCCAATCTTATGAGAAACGACTCCTTCATATAAAATACTAACTGGACCTCCCCAACATTTAGTATTGGCTTGACGCTATCGCTGGCGGGCTGGTTGCAGCGGTTTCACTGCTATGCAACCGTGTGTTTTTAGTTTTCCTACCACTTGAAGATCTGCTTTTGTGGGTGCTCCGAATCGAAAAGCCGAAACCAAACTGCGGGGCGAGACGTCGCTAGTCTAACAAGGTTGCCCCGAACCAATCACGTCATCATTACTACTGGATTTGCTGTTATATTTACATTTTTCTATTTATCTCTTCTATACACGGAGTTCATTTGCTTTCTGGTCTTAGCGCGATAAATTCCAGCTGTTCGGTCGGGTTTCGTCTTGGTTTTTCGGTACTGCTATTTTTACTCGGAGTCTCTCGCGGCTATTAGGGAGATGAAGAGAGACTTATCAGCATGATAATTTTTTTTTTTTGTAACAAAGGGTTCGTGCATTATGAGCAGTGGCTAGATGTTATCACATACGAGTGAGATTTTATGATTTCATAATGCTAAATACATGTACTATTGCTTGTACCTAATACTCTACCCTACATTAACATTATACCCAGCCGTATTTCATCAGTACCATATTCAATCAGAACCTGTCAATAGCCCCATCATGGGAAAGACATACCTTAAATTTAAAAATCCTCCGGCAGGGATTAGAAACCAGTTTGCCAAGAAATATCTATACAACCGCCATTGCTCGGCGGGGATAGTAATGATCCGTTCCCGGCCGCGGGTGGTATGACTTACCGCTCACAAGTGCGCCTTGCATGTTGAGTTAAGCAGGCTGTTAAGCATGCCTCCCCTTCTGCTGAGATGCCTTATTTTCTTGATGATCCTCAAGGATTGATGCCAAGAAACGAATCACTAAGAGTCTTTGGCGCGGTACCTGGCTTATCCGAGCCCGGGTTTTGCTTTTTTACCTGTCCTAGGAGCCTCTTCTGATATAGATGAAGACTCGGGGCCGAAAAATGAGGCATTTTCGAACCCTATTTATGATATACTTAGACTCATGTTTTAGATTTCTAGGTATCGTATCCGCCGCTCGTTACCACCATAAGAACCAAAATAATGCAGTTGCTCAGGACAAGGATAATCTGTGCGGACTGGCGATGACCTCTCCTACAAATCATCCCTAGCTCTTTTCGTGGTAAACGAGTATAAATACGAGTCTCGCGGATTCTAAAAGAAAAAAGCCTACAAAATACAATCGATACATAGTAGGGTACACTGTCGAAATAGAGCCGATCTTCTTTCGATAGAGAAATCAGCCATGATTATCACACTCATGATCAAACAGGACGGTGCGCGTGCCTACAACAGTATACTCATGACACATCACTCGTTGATGAGCTGTCACGGAGCGTTGATATATGTTTGTGTTTCCCCCTCATCGAGACTTAGGACCCCACATCTAAGCCTCAGTCCTGTCACTCATCCGACGGTTGGAGGGAACTGGATTGGATCAGAATAAAGCCCCTGAAGGCCCCCAACGTGCGGAGTAATATTAAACCTTACACGTCGCACATACCTGTATGACAGCAAGCTAGCGAAACCTTACCCGGCTGGAACCCGGGATTATTTTTTGAGCCTGTCCTACTCTATAGCTACATGTAGCCTTCATACAAAAGACCAGTGCACTGCCTGCCTGCCTGCCTAATCTTTGTTTCTTGCTATGACTTGACTGACGGAGAATCAATATATTTCCAGTACTTTGCATAACCAGGAATTTAGATAAACGTTTTTCTAACTGCATGTATTCAAGTAGGCATGAGTATTATGATCCCGCAGATCTGCACTGCTGATGCCAAGGAAATCGAGTTTGGAATGTAAAACCACGTAATGCGCATGTTGGCTTGTGACCATGTTTATCTTCAGCGTATGCTAAATTATATCAGGAAATGTTTATATTGAGATCATAGGCCTAGAGAGGCGAAAAGTAAGCCAAGATGGGCTGAGATCCGAATGCCACAAAAAAAGATAAGCTCAAATCCTACACGAGATCATGTTATTCGTGCTTTAAATGGTAACTATTGCCTCTTTGATATTAGGTACTTTGCGCAAAAGACTCCAGAGTCTTTTTCCACCTGTATTATTGGCTGATGAGAGGATCGGCGCCAATCAGGTTACCGGGAAAAGACTCTGGAGTCTTTTGCGCAAAGTGTCTATTTGTGTCGAAAATTTGGATCTAGAACATGATTTTTATTACTAAGAACACAGGATAATACCCGCTCATGTCAATCTCGGATATATCAAACTTTAACATAAGAGACGTATAGCCTCACAACCTAGCTGACTACGACCTGCGCCCCAGATAACCTAAATGATTGCGATTTACCCCGCCTAAAGAAAAAGGATATTAGCTGCTAGCTGATAAAGGACGTATAGAATTATTCACCGGGGGATCTCAACTTACGATATTCGAGCCAGTCCTTTGTGCAGCATCTGGACTCCCAAAACTTACAACATCGACCAGTCTTCTTATCCACTGCCTTAACCTTCTCCATATGTGCCCTCTATGTTGAATCTGTCTATCGGGGGCATCAGGAAGAAATGGAAGATGTCTATTTAGCAACACGTTATAGTATATAAGTGGTTCCGAGCCAATAGGCACGATCTCCTCGTCGTTGTTTGGGCTTTTGATTAATGTAACTCTTTGCCGAGGACCTTGTTGATCCTGAGAGTTACTCATCACACGGACGATCTCGTTAGGGGCTTCATCAGTCTGGAGGGTTATTCTATCATGACTCTGGGGCCTGTCATCGTACTTCTCCGTCCTAGTGGAGGAGACTCCTTCGCGCTGTTGAGCCACCTCAAATCGAGAGGCTATTGATGTACGGACATGTTCCTCGATTACATCAGCTGTTTCATTGAGGTTCCAAGAGCCTTCCATAATACCTTCGAGACTTTCCAAACTAAAAAGGCTAGGATCTGGCTGATGGAGAGGTGGAAGTCTGTATTGGCCCATGATGGCAGCAGTCTCGCTGTTGTCTGACATCACTCTCTCAGTAGTGTCGTAACGGTAACCCCAGGTTATCGGTTGAAGAGGAACAAATGGCCCGTTATGGTTCAGGTTAAAGATCGATGTTTTCGGTATATGAATAGTACAGTACTGTATGTATGTATGTATGATGCGCACATCGAAGTTGAAGCGATTTGTAAAACTGACAAGATGGTACGCAACTATAGAGACTTGAAGCATCAACTTCTAAGATGAACAAGATCGATGACTACATGCTGGATACCCCAATGACAGGCTGCACACAGAACCGCAAATACTATGGTTGCATTGTGGTTTACTCGCAATTTGCCAATTATATACAACTTGCAAGTCCCATGGCTAGTGGAACGATATATGAGGGTCTGGTGACTACGTACCTATATATGCGTAGGAATGTAACGCGTTGTATCCAGAGCATATATGGCTCTTTCAATATTCTATTCAGGAAAACGTGGCATAGAGACCTCTACAGCCGTATTATATGAATGGCCATGGAAACATCTTTATCGTGGATAGGTTTTCCCCGAGAATAGGGGGGTCTAGACGATTTGTATCTCTGGGGTAGGTGCTGGATTCTCTATAATATGTTATCAGCGCATTTCCTTCCTTAGAATAAATCATATCATAAATATATGTCATCTATGGCACCAGAATGGATAAAACCGGGCCATATATATCTTACCTAGCATATGTAACGACGCTCAGCTATCCGAACTAGCAATCCTTTGCTAACTACGCTACTTAGACTAGATGAATAAATTTATTTAAATCGGCACCTAAAGGCGGTTCAACAGTCTGACCTCTCGATAAGGCTCATACACGACCATGGAGCGTTTCTGGCTTGAGATCTATCTGATATAATTTTATAAACAGTATTGATCTTCTACTTGATCTCTTCGCGAAATCATGACGAACCGTTGCCCACGCTCACTAAAAAACTTAAATTCGCTTTCGAGACGGCGCCATGATCGTGAGGTTTAAGTACAACAACGTCATTCCCATGACGAGTTTCCTAGACTTCATGGCTACTTTATGGCTACTTCAAGCGTTTTTCAGGCTGGGCTGTATATTTATATACTGGCATCATTATGCTTCTCTTTATGAACGTAAAAGGCCACTCTCAATTGCAAAAATCTAGTAAAATTTATGAGTAACTGTTCAAGCAAACCATAATCATATACATATATATATAATATCAGTACTCCTCAACTATGGCTTATATGTTGCGGTAAACGTGTCAAAAGTGGTTTTGCCAACGGTGGTAAATTATTTTACCACCGGTGGTGAAAATAATACCAGCATTTATACCTTAAAATGGATAAAAGCACAGACCTTTTGGCCAAAAGGGGCTATATAATGCCAGTATATATGAACATTGTCCACCGGTGGTGAATTTCACCACCAGTGGTAGGTCATTTTACCATGGGTGTGTTACGGAGCGAAGCGGAGACTATATCTAAACTAGCCAAGGTTCACAACCGAGGCGGGGACAGGGCGAGGACGAGAGACGAAGGCGAAGGGTTCTTATCCGAGGAGCAAGGTCGTGGGGCAGATCGTCCAGATGGCGGTACGGACGAAGTGATGTAAGCGAAGATACCAGTAGAAGACACGCACTACGGTCATGGACTAGGACGAGGGCTAAGCGAGGAGACTATGGTAGAAGCTAGGCGAAGGCGAAGTAATACGAGGACGAGGATGACTAAGAGTGATGACGTATTCTATTCAGAGAAACGAAGAACAAGTAACAACTAAAGAAACTAGAAACGAGAGTTGATAACAGGAAGGTTGCGTGAGGAAAGAAGAAAGAAACAAAGGAAAGGTTAAGTAATTATATATACAGTTCCCAATCCCTGTCCCGGGATGACTCATAACCCGTGTAACGGAAACCCATAGAAACCCAAAGTGAAAACCCGAACCCGAGAACCCATTCCGCAATATCCTGTCCTTCGCAGTAGTCTGTGGTACGTGATAGACAGGTCCTCCTTCAGCCTAACTCCCAGAGGCTAGCTTTCGAAACCTGTCGTGGAAGTCTTGCACCAGTTCGGGGCATGTTCTAGGTCCGGGGTTGCGATTCGTCAGAACTTGAGTATCTAACCAAGTATTCTAAGCCGAAGGCGTCGGCGAGAATCCAACACGGTCGACCTCCCATTCCTGTTCGCCTTCAATTTCCACAGGAGGTTGCGGGGTGTGTTGCTGACCTGGGACGGGGGTGTTGGCAGCGAGGACAAGCGAGACATGGAAGACCGGTGGATTTTCATTGAAGCGAGGCTGAGTTCATAAGCGACTAACCATTCTCTTGACGGTATAGGGGCCGACGGCTAATCGAGTTTCTTCGAGTCGCTTGGTTTCAATGTTCCTAGTCGAGAGGAACCCTCCTTTCTGGCGTACCAGGGAGCGGGAGTTCTACTTTGCTTGAGTCTTCTTGAATCTTCCCTAAACATTTCATCGCAGGAATTGAAGATTTGCGCCATGTACCATACCGTTGGCTTGGTCTTTAGTCCTGGTACCATGCTGTAGTGGTGCAAACGACATCCTTTCCTCCCATAGTTTGCCTGGAATGGAGAGAGGTGGTTTCGGAGACGTGGTTGTTGGTTGCGAACTCACCATAGGTAAGATTTTACCTAATCATCCTGTTGATGCAAACATAAGCTCGGTATTGTTCCACGATTGCGTTGATCCTCTCCGTTTGCCCGTCCGTTTGGGGTGGAAGGCAGTGCTGTAGGGGTGCGATTTCTAGCCTATTGCAGAGGTCTTCCAGAATTCTGCCGTGAACTGTGTGCATGATCGGAGACTATGGTTTCAGGAGGCCGTGAAGTTTCAGACTGATTCCAAGTACATGTTGGCGTCAATAGCGCTGGACTCCTCAGTACAGGGTATGAAGTGGCGCATCTTGGTTAATCGGTCGACGACAACGAGGATAGCATTAAACCCATTGCTCTCTGGGAGTCCTGTAACGAAATCCATTGACACATCGGACCATGGACCTTTGGGTACTGAGAGTGGGCGGATCTCGTGGAAGCGTAAGGTGTATATACCTAGCTTATGCGTTTTGGTGCTATTGTATCAGGGAAACATCTCTAGAGGAGGGGGGGCGATTCGCCAAGGCGAATGTCAAGGGGGAGAAGGCGGTGTTGGGGCAGGGGTGGGGGCGAGGGTGAGGGTGAGGGCAGTAGGCTCGAGTCTCTGATGTCTCTTGCTACAGTCTACGTTTATACTGAATAGGGAATGCTCAACCTATCAGGTGGACCTAATCATCTCTTGCTAGACTGCACGTTATGTTGGACTTACAAGGGGACGTGGAGAGTATCTACTGCCGAGGGAGGGGTGCGGAGAGGGGACAGCGGTGGGAACAGCGAAGGGAACAGCGAAGAGAACAGCGAAGAGGCAAGCGATTCATGATAGAATGTAAGGGCCTAGCCCTGCCTCCCGAAGGAGGGAGAGGCAGGGCTTAGGCGAGCGGGTATGAAGCTGAACCTCTAGTGAGTGTAAAGTATGTGATTGAAGTATTTACTAGAGTTCAGATGAGAAGACGTTGCGTAGAGAGGAAAGGAAGACAGCATGGTGTGTCATGACTTTATAGTCCTCCCTACTTACGACTCCCTTCACCGAAGAAGTCAAAGAAGGAAACAGAGAAAGATACATGACAGCGATCCTCGGGAGCTAATCCGAGGGATGATACAACAGAAAGAAAAGGAAGAAAGAAGAGAAAAGACAGCGATAGAATAACTATACAGGGTCTTCAAGTGGCTAACCGAAGACCAAAAGGCCTAATGATCCTTCAGCAACGCTCTATCTGGAAGGTAGCATAGTGTACCGCAGCCTAGCCACGCACATCCGTCTCAAAGTGGAAGAAAGCGAAGCAAGCGAGACACGAAAATAACATACATCGAGTTGTCCTCGAACAAGAACCCACAAGCGAAGTACTGTCGGGGATGTACAGGTTAAGAAATGTAAGCATTAACGAACAGAAGAAACCCCGACCGAACCACCAAGACCGATCAACATACTAATCCTCGATCTCTAATGGAGATCGCCTAACAAGCCTGCCATCGTCCCTGTCGCGTCTGACCTCCAAATGCTTTCGTGTTTGTCAGGAGACCGTGATCTGCCAGGTACCGAATGTATCCATGACAGTAGGTCTTGAAGGTTTCGTCCCGAAACCTTAGGTATAAATGTGGGGGGGGTCAGTAAAGGAAGTCAAAAAAAATTTCCAGGGAACGTGCATCCAGCGGGTTCATTTGAAAAAGCACCCGACAACAAACTATACTTAGCTAAAAATGTGGGCAATGCCCAAAGTTAATTAAGGACTCCTAGGCGGAGTATGGGGACCTCCTTTTGACAGGAGGGGAGGCGGCGGAAGGGTGGTGGTGAACTCCGAGGTGGAGTATAGGGACCTCCTTTTGACAGGAGGGGAGGCGGCGGAAGGGTGAACTCCGAGGTGGAGTATAGGGACCTCCTTTTGACAGGAGGGGAGGCGGCGGAAGGGTGAACTCCGAGGTGGAGTATAGGGACCTCCTTTTGACAGGAGGGGAGGCGGCGGAAGGGTGAACTCCGAGGTGGAGTATAGGGACCTCCTTGTGACAGGAGGGGAGGCGGCGGAAGGGGTGGGTGCTGACGATCGTCCACAGGGGGGGTACAGTTGCGACTTGGGAAGGGGGCTTTTAGCATGGTGTAAAAGCGCGATGTCCCTTTTGTGCCCAAGAGGCGGGGGTGTGGTACGGTGTTGCTGGACGATGCGGCGGTGGCGGCGAAGGGTGATGACCCTTGTCGGGGAGCGGAGGAGAGAGGGGGGGTGTGTGAACTATCATTCCCTATTGGGAAACCAGTGATTGCTCCGTAAGTGGTCTGCTACGACTCCCTATTGGGAACCCAGACGTTGCAGCGTAGGTGGGGAAAGTGGGGGTGGGGGTGGTGGTCAGGGTGCTTGCCGACGACGAACGTAATCTGGAAGCGTAAGGTGTATATACCTAGCTTATGCGTTTTGGTGCTATTGTATCAGGGAAACATCTCTAGAGGAGGCGATTCGCTGGCCGAATGTCGGGGAGAAGGCGGTTAGCAGGGTGGGGGCGAGGTGAGGTGAGGCAGTAGGCTCAGTCTCTGATGTCTCTTGCTACAGTCACGTTTATACTGAATAGGGAATGCTCAACCTATCAGGTGGACCTAATCATCTCTTGCTAGACTGCACGTTATGTTGGACTTACAAGGGGACGTGGAGAGTATCTACTGCCGAGGGAGGGGTGCGGAGAGGGGACAGCGGTGGGAACAGCGAAGGGAACAGCGAAGAGAACAGCAGCGATTCATGATAGAATGTAAGGGCCTAGCCCTGCCTCCCGAAGGAGGGAGAGGCAGGGCTTAGGCGAGCGGGTATGAAGCTGAACCTCTAGTGAGTGTAAAGTATGTGATTGAAGTATTTACTAGAGTTCAGATGAGAAGACGTTGCGTAGAGAGGAAAGGAAGACAGCATGGTGTGTCCGCGGCCCTTTATAGTCCTCCCTACTTGGCGCACGACTCCCTTCACTCGAAGAAGTCAAAGAAGGAAACAGAGAAAGATACATGTGACAGCGATCCTCGGGAGCTCAAGTGGCCAATCCGGGATGATACAGCGTAAAGAAAAGGAAGAAAGAAGAAAAAAAGACAGCGATAGAATAACTATACAGGGTCTTGAGGCACAAGTGCTAACCGAAGACCAAGGCCCAATGATCCTTCAGCAACGTCCTATCTGGAAGGTAGCATAGTGTGTAGCCTACCAGCGCACAAGACGCACATCCGTCTCAAAGTGGAAGAAAGCGAAGCAAGCGAGACACGAAAAGGAACATACATCGGAGTTGTCCTCGAACAAGAACCCACAGTACTGTCGGGGATGTACAGGTTAAGAAATGTAAGATTAACGCCAACAGAAGAAAACCCCGCACCGAACCACCGCACCGATCAACATACTAATCCCCGATCTCTAATGGAGATCGCCTAACAAGCCTGCCATCGTCCCTGTCAGCGTGCTGACCCTCCAAATGCCTTCGTGTTTGTCAGGAGACCCGTGATCTGCCAGGTACCGAATGTATCCATGACAGCGGAGGACTCCTTGTAGTGCATTACGCGAAGCCTTGCTGCGGGAACAGGTGTTACAATTCATGACATAGCGGTCAACGTATTTCCTCATGTTGGGCCAGTAGTAGTTGCGGCTGATGAGTTCGAGGGTTTTTGCGCGTCCTGGGTGTCCAGCGGAGGGCTTATCGTGGTGTTCCTGTAGGAGGCGTAGTTGGAGTTCGTCGAGGTCGGGGACGTAGATCGCGTTCCTGTAAAGCAGGAAGCCTTCCTCCGTTTCCGTACATTCTGCCAGCGAGATTTTCTTGGAGTGCTTAGTGCCGTTACGAAGCATGGTGAGGACTTGGTGGAAACTGTCAACTTGGTAAGCTTGGGTCAATAATAATTTTACGGTGGGCGTTCAATGGATTCATTTAATAAAAGAACCCGCGAACAAACTTAATTTAACTCCTGCATCTAAATTCTCCTTCTTAACACGACCTGCGACTGGTGCGTGAGTCGCTCATCCCTTCCCAGAGGTCTCCTGACCTCCTAGTGAGTGCGTCCGGTTTCCTTGTTTCCTGGCCTGAATGTGATGACGAAGTCGAAGCGGGACAGAATTCGCCCACCTCGCCTGACGGCGATTGAGCAGCAGGTGGACATAAAGTATTCCAGGTTTCTGTGGTCGCTAAGGACTTTGATCGAACCTAGATCCTTCCAGGTTTGAGCGCCATTCTTCAAGCATCTGACAACCGCTAACAGTTCCTTGTCAGATCTCGTAGTTGCATTCTGCGGTGAATGTTTCTTGGAGAAGAAAGCCACTGGGTGCAGGATTCCGTCATCGTCAGATTGGGGACATGATTCGCAGAGACGTAGTCGGACGATCAGTTTCCACGATAGTAGCCTTTCATACCGAATGCATGGCCAGTATAAGCCGGCGTGAACGATCCTCGGTGTCCTGAAACGCCTTTTATGCTTTATGGACCATTCGAACTTGCGACTACTCTGAGTACGATATATGAACCGCATAGAAGTTCGCGAAACCCTAAGAATTCCTGACCTCCCTTGCCTTATGGCTTCCCATCCCGCATCACGACACTACAGGATCCATCTTGGTGCCTTCTGAGCGATGATGCGACGAGATACTTGCTTTTGGACGGAGAATTCAGATTTCTCTGGTTTCAGATGAACGCCGCGATCTGCGGACCTCGGCGACTTGTCGCGACACGCTTTTATGCTTCCTCCGGTCTCGAAAGATATCGTGACGTCGCCGGCGAGGCTGTTGCGAACGGTCGGCGAGGGCGGAGCAGGTCGTTAACCCAATGTTGAACGCGTAGGCATTGGTCAATCCGAAAGGCATGACATTGTACTGGCGGTCAGAAGCGTATTCTAAAGCGCTGTTTTCCATTCATCCCCCTCCTGATCCTGAAATTGATGGTATCCCCACCTAAGCGCCAACTTGGTGTAATACTTTGCCGGAGAGGCGGACAGTGTTTCTGGGATAAGAGGCAAGGGATGGCGGTTTCACCGCGATCTCAAGTGAGTTTCCTATAGTCCACGTGACAAACGGCGATCTTTTTTTTTTGACTTAATAGGACGGGGCACCGCAGGGGACTCTGAAAGAATGGATAAAACCCTTCCTGTGCTCCAGAATGTAGTTTCAGAGCCTGTAGCTCTGGGCGCGACATTCCATATAGCGTACCGGGCGTTGCTTCCCATCCCGGAGACGATCTTAAGCCACATGGGGGCGGCAGCGACGTAGCTGCTTGATTCTTGAACAAATGCGTTAACTCCCATAACTCCCAGATTTTTATTTTATGGGTCCGTGGTGGTCCTGGAGGCGTAGGGCTTCATCGATCGCGCTGAGTGAGGCAGAAAGTCGGTTTGTCGCCACGGGCGAGGTTCACATGGCACACCCTACTACACAAGAACGCGGAGGAGCGTTGTCCGGAGGTGATCGAGATTCCTTTAACGGTGACCGGGAGCGGAGACGGAGCAGTTCTTGATGCAGAAATCAGAGTCGAAGATGACCTGATTCTTCTGCGGAGGGCGAGGTCGCATGGCATCCGGGAATACCCATGACACCGTGAATGTCCCAGCTGCGACAAAGAAGGGCAGTTTCTGCGTCCATTGACGTCTAACAGAGCTTGGCGAGGGTGATTCTTCCTGATTCTACCAGCCTGCCGCCGACACCTCAAGCAGGCGTGATTTCTTCAGGGGTGCTGCGAGAGGTCGCGGCATTATAAATCTTGCCGATAAAGGGCATTCCTGACGCCTCCCAGATCGATGAGAGCGAGAGGTTGCGACGACGGCGAGACAGAGTTCTGTGAGACGGAAAGCAGGTGACGACGAGTTGGTCCTCAGACATCTTTGTCCTCGGACAGCGCAGCGGAGACGATTTAAGGTGGTGGCGGGACTAGCCCCTTTTTTGCCATTTTCACCAAAGGGCTGACCTTTTTAGCTACCGGCTTGTTGACACTTGTTCAACTCCCGTTGCGCCAGCTGTCGGCGGCGGTCCTGAGCGTGAGGTATCGGTGGTGAGGCCGAGACGGGCATGAGGGAGTTTTGTTGGTGTGGGTAGGACGAAAGGGCGGGCGGAGGTCAGCTGATGGTGGCGCTGGCCTGAGATTCCCAGGCGCGCGACAGAGGCATGGATATCTTCTTCCGCTGCAAAGATCGTAGTGGTAGCGAGGGCTGTTTTGGTGAGCGCCAGGCGGTACCGGTTGTTCTTCTTCGCCAGTGATTCTTCAACCTCGAGCGAGGTCAGTAATTTCTTGTTTGAGGTCGCCATGACTTCACGGGCCGCAGATACGGCAGGTTCCTGTGCGTGCGTGTGAGGTTGGTCAATACGACTCAAAGATTCGGAGATGAGGCGATCTGAGTTCAGGACCACAGTCCTCATCGGGTGGGTAGGGCCATATGTGCCCGTACCAGTGGCGCCACGAACGAGCGACGATCGTGACTTCGCGCAGGGCGGCCGACGGTGCGATGATGGGGTCGCTAAGACCACGAATTTAACGATGGCTTCGTGCGCGGGTAGGAGGACGCCGGTGGTGGTGCCCGATATGGAGCTGCTTCAAGAGGCGTGAAGGAAGGCCCTAATGGGCTTCAGCACGCTTGAGCTTATATTTCAAAGTCAGATGATGAGGACGGAGACGGAGGTCGGGACCGACGCGATGGCCCATATTGAACCAATGGGCTCGTGAACGAGGCCGAGGTAACAGAATCCTTTCCGCTCAGGAAAGAAGATTCGAGGGGACCGGGGAGAAGACGAGGGTGGCGACAGTCCTCACGTGACGCCCCAACTGAGGTCGGGTCATGGTGGGCGACCGGAGCTAAGCGAGGTGGGAGAAGGTATGGCGGGGACGAACCTTAGTGTTACGGAAAGCGAGACTATATCTAAATCCAGCTGCTCACAACCGGCGCGACAGGCGAGACGTAGACGGCCATGGTTCTTATCCGGCGAAAGAAGGTCGCAGATCGCCCAGATGGCACGGTAATGGACGGATGTAAGATACCAGTAGAAGACACGACCACGGTCATGACCAGACGGCGCTAAGCCGGAGAGACTACAGTAGGTTGTGCTGGCGCTAAGAATACGGCGACGAGGATGACCAAGAGTGATGACGATTCTATTCAGAGAAACCAGATGAACTATCACGGCGCGACACGACATCGAAGACGTTATGTAAGAATGATTAGTCAGCTTTCTGTTGTTCCACTTTCGTTGCAGGTTTCTATGAGTCAACCAGATGCAGGTATTTGTAACGATGGATTTTGGGTTCTACGGTTTCTATGGGATGAGTCAATATGGTTTTTGCGCTATATATAGGAAATTGTTCCTCGCCAGGTGACTTCTTCTCCTTTCTTCTTCACGCAACCTTCCTGTCATCTTAGGCGTCTTTAGTCTTTGCTTGTCTAGAATACATTCTCTATCTTAGCCATAGTCTCTTCGGTCGTGTTGCCCCACGGGGACGTTAGAATACCTCCTCGCACCCTCGCCTCGTACCTCGCTCTTCGTCATTCGTCCCGAGTTTCCCCGGTCGCCCCATCTCCCGCTTAGCCCACCACTTCGCTTACCACAGTTCCGCCTTGGTGGTTCACCTTGGCTTGTTCAGTCCTCGCCCTCGATTAGCACCGTGATACTAAGGTTGCGTCTCCAACGCCAACCCGAACCACAACTCCGCCGACATGTCACAAGAACAAGTCATGACGGACCCAACAGAACTCGACTATGACCGACTCGAAGAGCTCAAGCATACCCCCAAGCACCACCAGGCGCGTCTGCGGACGCATTGTTTAACCACAATGTCGTCATGCGTAGCCATCAGGCGGTTAGCGAACTCCGAAACGAACTGAGACTAACCCAACAGGAGGCAGATGAAGCAACGGAGATATGGAAACAAAGGATCACCGAACTGGGGCAAGACTTGGAAAGGGAAGAAGCAAACACCACAAAGCTCCAAGCCCAGGTCACCGCCCTCCAAGCCGCCACAGCGCAACAAGAAACCCTAGCCGCCCAGGAAGACTTGCAACCAGGCCCCACCACCCGCAAAGCAGAACAACCAACACCGCCTCGCACTCTCCTCCTCGCCGCCCCAACCGATTCCTCCAAAGCTTGGCAATGACACACCCAGAAGCAAGAACGGAGAAGTCGGAGAAGCTCCTGACCCCAAGCAGTTTACGGCCCGGAAGGAACTTCCTCTTCCAACACATGCTGAAACTCAAACTCGCAAGAATGCCGACCGGTATCCCACCCTACAGAACCAACTCACCTATGCCATCTCTCGCCTGGAAGGCCCCGCCGCTGACCAGTTCATGCCATACCTACCAACACTGGGGTTAATCTCCATGGATAGGTTTTTGAAATTCTACACACAGCCTTTGGAGATCCGGATTTGGTCGGCACCGCCCGCCAGAAGCTCAGGAATCTACGCCAGTACGGACGATCATTTTCAGACTACTTTGCCGAAGTTCCAACGCACGATGCCGGGTTAGAGAGGCTGCCAACGCGAAAGCCTCCTGGCCGGACTAAACGAGGAGCTGACCAGACTCATGGTCCATGAAGACACCCCGCCACGGTCCTGAGCTCGCCACCATCCTACAACGGTTGGACAACAAACAACAGGCTCATCAGTCTCCGCGCGCCGCCCGCCCAACCCTCGCTACACCGCCCAGCCCGCCGCCCCACTCGCTACTGGCCTGCATTCGCCTGCCCCTCCGCCTGCTACACCCTCCCGCCAGAACCCTCCGCCGCAGACCCGCCGCCCATCCATCACACACACCTGAGGAACAGTCCCCATGGATCTGTCCACTGCTGCCCGACCTCAGGAAAGAGAGGCCCGCCGGGTAGAAAACAGATGTTACTATGGAGGTGTAGGACACCTCATTCGGGAATGCCCACAGGCGCCAATTTCAGAAACCCAGCCCCAGGATGAGGGAAGCTAGGGCAGACATTAGGAATGAAGAAAAGGAAGAAGGAGCCTCCGCATGGCGTTAAAGAAGATTTTTTCCTGACTGAGTGGCTCACCCAGGGACGGTTAAAAGATTTTTCTAGGATTTCGGTTTCTGGGTTTTCGGTTTCAGAAAAGGATATGGATGGGAATCAATTAGTCAGAACTTGCTCTATTTCTCAAAATAAAGATTCTTTCATCCCATCATATGCCCCTCATTGATACTGGCTCAGGATACGCTTTCATAGATAAAGACTTCAGATGCCACCACAAACTTAAAACAATCCCCTCATTCTCCCCGACACATAGACGCAATAGACGGTAGACCTATCGAATCAGGAAGGTCACCCACAAAGTCATCCTCAGCCAGACATCAACGGACACAAGAAGAAGCACCCTTCTTTGTCACCCAATTAGGACACTACCCAATAGTTATGGGTCTTCCATGGATGCGAAGACATGCAACAACAATTCTTCCCGCCACTAATGAAATCCAATTCAACTCCTCATACTGCGTCAACCATTGCTCCCTCAATCACACCAAAGTTACCGCAAGGGGTATCTCGATTGAACCTCCCACTAAAATAACTACAAACATCTCTGTCATCGCCACACGATTCCAATCGACTACTCAACAAGAAAAGAAAAGGAATGCGACTCTACTCAACCACACTCAAGGCCCTCGACGACCTCCTCACCCCATCGTCCAAAGACCCCCGCAACCTCATACCAAAAGAACACCACAACTTCCTCCACCTCCTCAACGAACCTGACGCTACAAAACTCCCTCCGCGCCGATCCGACTATGACCTCTCCATTGACATCCAGGAAGGCAAGACAGTACCCTTCGGACCTATGTATGGGATGACACGGTTGGAGCTACAAGCACTCAGGGATTACCTAGCGGAATACCTTTCAAGTGGGAAGATCCGCCACAGCACCTCCCCAGCAGGCTCCCCGGTATTATTTGTAAAGAAAGCGGATGGATCTCTCCGACTCTGCGTCGACTATAGAAAGTTGAACGCGATAACGGTTAAGAACCGCCACCCACTGCCGTTAACTCCGGAAACTTTCATGGGCATCTCGGCCGCCAAATACTTCACTAAACTAGACTTACGCAATGGATACCACCAGCTGAGAATCAAAGAAGGAGACGAATGGAAAACGGCATTCAGGACCAGGTACGGCCACTTCAATATACGGTCATGCCATTCGGTCTCACCAACGCCGCAGCATTCCAACATTGGGTGAATGACATGCCACGCCCACACCTCGATCATTTCATGACGGCCTATCTGGATGACATACTCATCTACTCCGCCACACTGAAGAAAGCATAAGGTCCATGTTGATAAGATTCTTCGATACTAGAACAACATAAAGTACACCTAAAACCTGAAGTGTGAAATGGTATGTCAAAGAAACAATGTACCTGGGATTCGGACTCACTCCTGAGGGAATCAAGATGGACGAAAAGAAGGTCGCTACAATCAGGATTGGGAAACACCAACCTGTCTAAAAGACGACAGGAGTTCCTAGGCTTCGCTTAACTTCTACCGGAGATTCATCTACGATACTCCAGAGTTGTTTCCCCTCTAACGGCCCTCACTAAGACAGGAGTAAAGTTTGAATGGACTGAGAAGACCAAGAAAGCCTTCGATAACCTAAAGATAGCATTCACCACCGCACCAATACTCAGACACTTCGATCCCGACCGAGAAATCATAAGAAACAGACGCCCGACTATGCTCCGCCGCCATAATGTCACAGCGATGACGAAGTGATATTTACACCCTGGGCGTTTTTCTCAAGAAGATACACCGCCGAAATAAGAACTATGAAATCTATGACAAAGAACTATTAGCAATAATCCGAGGGTTCAAGAATGGCGCTACTTCCTAGAAACAGCCTCTTCCCCATCAAGGTCCTGACAGATCACAGGAACCTTGAATATTTCATGTCAACAAAGTATTGAACCGACGACAGACACGCTTGGTCAGAGTTCCTATCCCGCTTTTGACTTTGTTATACAATTCCGACCAGGCAAACAAGGAAAACCAGATGCTTTTGACTAGAGATCGGGAGATCTACCTAAGGAGGATGAACGCCTGTCGCATCAGTACCAGATCGTGTTGAAGAAAGAAAATTTGGACTCTGTTAAGTTTGTTCGCGGGTTCTTTGATAAATGAATCCGCTGAAGGAACGCTTACCATCCAAGAGTTGTTTACAATCGCTACCAAGAAGACAGTTTAATAAAGTCCTAACTACGCTGAAAGACGGCACCAAACAATCAAAACAAATCTCGCCACGAACGCGCCGAAAACGAAGACGGCTTTCCTGTATCGCCGAAAACTCTTCAGACCAGAAACACGAGGAGCTACAAATTAAGTTCTCCTACAAGAATACCACGACAAACCTCAGCAGGTCACCCCGAAGAAATAAAACACTCAACTCCTGAACATGAATACTATTGGCCAAACACGCGAAAAATACACCGATCGCATAAGTATGAATTGCCACACATGTCCGGGCGAAGAAAGCAAACCGTAACGCCCCAGGAGTCCTCCGCCTTTCAGTACCCAAATTACCATGGTCGGATGTATCAATGGACTTTGTCACCGCCTTCCCTTAGAATAATTATAATGCAATCCTCGCTGCCGCTGATCACCACAAAAATGAGACACTTCATCCCATGCACTGAGGAATCGAGCCAGAGATGTCCGCCAATACGCATTCTTGAAAATGTATGGAAACCCATGGCCTCCCAGAAAAGATTGTATCGCATCGGGACCTAATTTACCTCAAACTTTGGAAATCACTTTGCGAAATAAGTAGAAATATCCCCGCTTCTCCACAGCCTTCCACCCCTGCATCGACGCCAAACCGAAAGAATCAATGCAATCACGAACAAGACTCCGATTCACGCCGACTACCAACAAGACAACTGGGCTACCATTTACTTACCCATGGCTGAGTTCGAACTAATAACCACGAAACGAAACTCTCCCCCCTTGGACGACTACGAACATCGAACGACTTTCTTTCGCCACTCAAGACTACTACCAATCTATGACCAAGCCAACACTATGGCAAGAGATATGTCAGAAGTGTTTGACTTCCTCCGAAACTGAGATGTTCAGAGACAGAAGATCCAGGAGGAGTCAGCTAACGCCAACAGACCCCTCTGCCCCCGTTACGCCCATTGGAGACATAAAGTATGGTTATCTACCAGAACTCATTTTACCAAGAGGCCTTCAAAGAAGTTGGACTGAAACAAGTCGCCCGATCCCGCCTCCCCGCGTTGTCAGCCCCTACGCTACGAGCTCACCCTACCCCCTTCAACGAAGGTCCACCCAGTCTTCCATGTATCTCTACTATCCTCATGCCAATAACCCCGCCCCGATTAACTACAACCCCCACCACCACCCGCCGAGATTGAAGGAGAACAGGAGCGGAGGTCGACATAATACTAGATTCTCGTAGACGAAGAGGACGATTGAAATACCTCGCTCGACACACCTGATATAACGAACCTTCGGGCAACCCCACGATGACCTGGAGAACTCCCCGAGTTGGTCAAAGACTTTCACTTAACGATACCCACGTAAGTTTCAAGAGACTTAGGCCTCAGAGGAGGACCTAATATCTATCACGGCGCGACACGATATCGAAGACGCATGGGAAGAATGATTAGTCGGTTTCGTTGTTCCATGGGTTTCGCAGGTATTTCTATGAGTCAACGGTATGCAGGTATTTGTAATGATGGATTTCCTTTGGGTTCTACGGGTTTCATGGGATGAGTCAGCAAGGGTTTTCAGCGCTTATATATAGGAAAGCTTGTTCTCGCCAGGTGACTTCTTCTTCTCCTTTCTTCTTCACGCAACCTTCCTGTCATCTTAGGCGTCTTTAGTCTTTGCTTGTCTAGAATACATTCTCTTCTTCTTGCCCTCTTTATGAATACCTCCTTTCCTCCGCACCTCGCCAGACTCGCTTCATTCGTCTCCGAAGCTTTGCCGCCCATCTCCGCTTAGCCCACCACTGCTACCACAGTTCCGCCATGGTTCACCTCATTGTTCACTCGCCTCGACAAGACCGCGATAGAAACAAGAATAACTAAAGAAACTAGAACGTAGAAATTGATAATAAGGTTATGAGGAAAGGAAAGAAGAGAAAGAGACAAAGGAAAGGTTCAGAGTTTAATTATATATACAGTTCCCAATCCCTGTCCCGGGATGACTCATAACCCGTGTAACGGAAACCCATAGAAACCCAAAGTGAAAACCCGAACCCGAGAACCCATTCCGCAATATCCTGTCCTTCGCAGTAGTCTGTGGTACGCCATGATAGGGTGGCAGCTATTTTACTACGGATGTGAAACTATTAGTATTAGTGATAATACAGAATAAAGACTGAAAATCAGCATTTATACTGGAGCAAGGACTGAAATTCAGTGTTTATACCACCGGTGGTAAATAATTTACCACCGTTGGTAAAATTACTTTTGACACATTTACCGCTCCATATGGCTTATTGGGTTTACCATCTGACTGCAGTTATGCAAATTTACTGACTTAACAAGGCCTACATGCAACTTGGAATATATATCCATCGTGCCATGGATATGGAGCTTGGAATATATACTGGGGTTGTGGGGCCTGCAGCTGGAGAGAGTTAGCCAAATTTCCCGACTATTTAAAACATTAGGGGATGTGGGCCAAAGTCGTACTAAGGTCCCTAAGATATTTAATTCAAATACTATTTTGTTCATGTTATAAAAAAAACTATGGTATTCACTGCCGAGGCTAGATATAGAGGGCCAAATTAAAACCCCTCTGCCCCTTCCTCCCCGCCACACATCAAACACCATGCCACCCACACAACCCCCCCCGACGTCTTCATCATGGCCGGCAAGACCCCTCTTCCTCGATCTCTAACTCCATTCTCCCTCGCCCCCGGATAACCCATCCGACTGACTCGGAATGTAGCACAATGGGGCCCTTATATAATCTATCCACAACCTTTATAGGCTTACCATGCATGCGCGCATCTACACGAAGAAATTTCTCGAAAGGGCCATTAACACAACCTCACCGACCAATGTGGGCTAAGATGCGGATAACAATAACCTTGGGCAGGCCGAGTTAAATTAAAGACCCGGCTTTGGGTTACGTTACTTTGTAGCAAAAGTGTAATGCACAGGCGCAGCTAGTATAATATAATTGAGATCAGCTTGTATCACGATCATGCAGATAACTTTATTGGCGTGATTTGTTCAACTAGACTGTATACTGTGATATTGATGGACTGGCGCGGTACTGGTGTAGGATATTGATCGAGCGATCTCTTGCCGTTAGATCTTGGTACTGGTATGCTGACTATGGCCATCGTGGAAAGGTCTTGCGGCCGTATCTACTGCACTAGCATGTATCGACAAGAGATATTATAGATCGAGCGGTGAGATCGAGTGGTGAGATCAAGCTACTGAGGACACAACATCGTATGGTTAGATTCAAAACTCAATCGATAAATGGCAAGAGTACTTATAGGGAAATTCTAGGGCGCTGTCGATGTATGTACCCAGGGTGTCGGAAAGTGATGCACATTCGGTGGTTTCATAGCCACACAATAATCAATTTCCACGCCAGGCTACTCCAAGGTAAATATGAGCGTGCAGATACCCCCCATCAAGTATATGCTTAGTACTTAGGTATGGTAGAGAGGTTCTGTACGATTTTGTTGTATTGTGATAAAGTATTTGGGCATTGTCTAGTCAAAATGTGCATCGCTTTCCAACACCCTGGGTGTTCCCCTCTTCCCATTGGCCATGTATGTTTCTTTTGGGGGCTTAAAAGATTGTGTTTAGGGTTTCGAGTTGTTTTCCTAGTTTTTAGTATTTGAAGGCCTATAATCAACCAGCCGATCGCGAGGGCCGTGTGTTCATAGATAATCACTCGATCTGGGTCTAAAGCCTTTTCGAGTCCAAACTGTTGTTGGTAATTCTCTTTCTAGCTTTGTGTACGTTGAACTTTGTAGTGTAAGAATTTATTATTATGCATTTTCTAACAGGTTTTAATGTCGTATATACATGTAGCTTCCAAAATGGCGGGGAGATGAACTTTGCGCCCATGGATTGTATACTCCATTTTTAGGTAACTTCCCTAGCTGGTTTTATAGATGTTCTCAACCAGCGTCAAAACATTTAACCCCTTTGTCGCAGTCCCCGTAATCCTTACTCCTCTATATATTGGTTTTTCGTCTAAGTAAGATCGATCCTTTTGTATTACCCCTCCCTCTCCTCTTATTATAGGTTAACTTCACCGTATTAGACACCCATTCACACGGTGCACGTATAGATAACTAAGGCCCTCTTCCCTACATCTGTGAGAGCAGCACGTACGTACTATCAACCGCGATCGCCCCTCCCCATTAATAGTGATCGAAGCCTTTTGCTTGATCCATTTCAAGCCCTGCTATATACTATTATATATAGGAGATACATGTGGTAATCCCACGATAATGACATATGACCTCCAGGCCCTATGTAAACAAAACCCCGAACCGGCCACGTCACATGTATATAATATAACCCATGCGCAGGGCGCGCAGTTGTACTGCCTCAGGGTGCGCAGGCTATGGATCGTGGTTGGTAGGTGGTGTTGCGGCTCTGCGGATGCAGGCTAAGCGAGACGGGAGATCGGCAACCTTAAATGAGGCCAAAACGAAGGCACGAGGGAGGGACGCGGGGGGCTGGCGGGGGGTTGGCGAGGGGGGTTGGCGAGGGGGCTGGCACGTACCTACATAGGTGAGGTGGATAGTAGCTACTGGAGTACGCCATTTAGGGGGAGAAAGAAAAAAAGGGGGGGGGGGGGGGGGAAGGGGCCTGCGATAGGTGGAAGTAGGAGCTGGAGTGTTATGCGCGGAGTTGATAACTACAATATAGCTAGCGGTGAGGCTTAAAGAGCTTAAAGTGATAACCGGACCCCATATACTGGATCAAGAGATGTGTACATGTATATAGATAACTTACCGGCACTATCAAAAGTTGAGACTTTCTACTATCACTTTGGGTCTGCACCGCAGAAGACGGGAGATCGAGAGCCCTATTTGGGACCGCCACTCAATGTTATGCCCACAATCCCCTACCCCACGTTCAAATCGACGGTACTCCACTGTAAACAGTATGATGGTTACATGGCGGGCCTCGATTGCTACTTTCTGGGGCGGAGAAACCCTTCTGACTGGTGCCATTGGGTTATGTATTTATCGGCAGTTGATAGAGTTGAGACCCTTAGAAGCTTAATTGATTAATCTGCCAGTAAATGCCGACCCCCCCCCCCCCCAGCAAAAAGCAAAGGTTTGTGGCTTTTTAACCAATATATTTTGTTATCTTTGATCTTATCAAATAATTGATCTCCCGTACAGGTCCTGACGTGACCTTATTTTGTTTTGGTGGCATGGTTAGATATTAGTTGCCGGGAATCTTAGCATCTGCCCAGTGGTCGAGTGGGTTTATAACTTAACACTTTGACCATTGGCCCAATACCGAGAGTTTGAATCCCCTTACTGGGAGGTTGTGAGTCCAAACCAGGGTGGGAGTCATTCCCCTAGGTTCACTAGGGCTTGACTTTTTGACCTTTGTGTGCCCGCCGGGCTTGGTGATCAGGATCTGATAAGTGAATGTTGCAGTGAAGGTATGTCTTATCAGATTCTGGTCACTTCTCGCTACACCCGGTAGATGTGCTCGTGTTGTACAGCTTAAGGGATAATTGATGTGTAGTAGCTGGGCAACCCTCCTATTTGTCTACAGCGTCAATGACTGGAAGGCCCCCGTCCCCACGGCTCCCCTGTCATACTCTCCGTTGTTATATATCATTTGCCTTTATTCTGTTTTTCTTCGGCCACAATCTCTTTGCCCTATATAGATCGTCCTATAACCCTATCAGAAATTTAAAGGATCATTAGAATAAAAGTAGACATCAAAAAACCATTACTTCTAAGCCCTTAGGGAGCATCTTGTTCTTGAACAGGATATCCTAACCAATACTAAACCACGCGTGGCCTGAACTGGGAGCCACATACATCCATACATAAACCCAAATCACCTGCCACGGCGTCCCCAACTTCTGTTACTAAACTGCTGTAAGACTTCCTTATTCCCACATGCAAAGAGTCATCAACAACCCACCTCGACATTCCTCTCAATCTAAGGCTTTCATTGAAGGACGAGCGGATTTGCTGCATATGGCCCTCGAACACAGGACCGGATAAATACTCCTTGGGGCTACGATTCTGGTTCTACTTGGCGTTCTCCACTATTTTTATAGGCAGTACCCACGACCATAACTCTGCCCTCCCGTAACGATCTCTGCCTGGTACTATAATGCGATATGATGGGCCGTGGGATTAACGCCGTGGGAGATTTCACATCACCGCCGGTATAATTGCCACCAGCCCTCGTAAGAGAAACACATGCTCAGTCCATAACCAACAAAGCTAATATATATATCTATATGTCACAGGCCAGAGTTACTACAAGAACTATCATATATAAGGCGAGCACATACAGGCTAAAATTGCAGGAAAAGACCCCACAATTGATTCTGCAGTCCTTCAAAACACGGCAAGTTTAAACCCAGGACCCAACGGACAATGCTCCAACATTAATCGCCACCAGACAGCCACGACGAGGAAATTATTGCCACCGAATATAACGTCGTGCTTGTATCACAGCTTCACCAATTTTGGATGATTCATAAACAGTGTAACACAAGGCACATTTGAAGTATGACAGCGGCGAACACGGGTCTGGGGAAAGATCGCCAGCAGAATAGGCTTCTCTTTCTCCCTGTTGAGAGATATCATACCGGAGTACTCTTTTACTCCGGAGCAGTCTAGGAATAGGGTGAATGGTATCCAATCGCCTTCTTGTACTGCAGATGTTCGAGCTTAATTTCTCCTCCTGAGTAAGACCAGCATCTTTCTCGATGAGCTGTGCCGTCTCAGCCGTACGTATTACTCGCCCACCCTCCTCAAAAGCGTTCTTTTTCAGCCTTTTCAGCATCCCAGGGTTTATTACATGGGGGAATCCTCCTTTACCAATTTCTTCTAATTATTGAGGTAGTATAATACGGGAGAGAGATATCGGGGGAAAGGAAACTCTGAGGAGCATCCCCTCCGGCACCATCACACGGAACCCTAACCCTGCTCTGAGTCAAAAGTCAAACCGGTGATAAGAGTCAAGCTTATATTGACCAAACTTTAGGTTTGCCACAATATAATGGACATCAATGGCCCACTCGCCTATCAATCACCTGTGACCAAGAGAGAAAGAGAGAGAGATCGAGTGCTGCCGTATGATCCAACCTCAACCACACGCACACCCCTGAGGCCCCTTTTGGTACTACAACCACCCAGTCTCTCGGTACCGGGTGCGCCGGGTTTTTTTTTTCTTTTTTTTTTTTTCTTTTTTTCTTTTTCTTTTTTTCTTTTTCTTTTTTCCCTTTCTCTTCTTCTGGAAAGGACCCGAACACCCGCGGCGCTTTTACCGTAATGAAACGAGGTAAAGGTAAATCGTGTGGTCAGATGGGACCTTTGAACTGGTCCGCCCCCGGGGGAATCAATGCAAAGGGAGATGATTACATGTATCTATAAAATCCGGCGGGCCCACGGACCTTATCACTTATCAAAAAAAAAAATAATAATTGTGATCAAGATAACCCTCAGGCAACGTTTCTAACATCCCCCTACATCTCTCCGGCGGATTAGAATATTGTTGGGGGCCCTTTCCCCGGCTCACCTGGTCGGCTCATCCGCCGGACAATCATAGGCTATCACTCGGCGTCGAATTAGAGCCAACTTGCACTTGCTGCGCGCCAGCAGAAATTTCGGTGCCACGTAGGTAAGATAGGTACATGTACATAGGTACATAGATCACCAACCTGTGCAGTCCAGTTCTTATTCGAACGAGTCGATAGGGGAAGAAAAAAAAAATAATAGATCAGTATCAGGTCACGGGGGGAAAATACGGATTTTTTGCAATCCACTCAAATTATTCATCACTTTTTTTTTAAAAAAAAAAAAATAAGAAAAAGAGATCCGACGACCTCCCCAAAAAAAAAAAAGGAATTCGTGCAGTTGACAGCCAAATTATAAAAAGCTTTCTCTCCCACACGTAATAGCACACATAAAATATATAAACACGAACGCAAATAGTAAAAGAGAGAGAAGAGAAGAAAAAACTAGTCTGCCAAAAAAGAGTATTTTTGATCTTCCATCCCTAGTGATATCGAAAAAACGAAGTATAGTAAAGAATGAAAGAAGAAGAATAAAGAGAAAAAACAAAAGATATAAGTGTAAGCTCAACGTTTTTTAGTACAAAAAAAACGCTTTATAAGTGTTCAAATGGTTAAAAAGGAAAAAGAGAAAAGGAAAAGAAAACTTGAAATACAACGAAATATGAAAAAAAAGCAAAAATAAGAATGAGGCAAAAGTTATAATTCAATCATCACACTAAACTGTAGTAGTAATGGAATGGTGGTGCGAATGATTGTGAAACACATGAGGTATCAAAACCAGACAGACAGATTAAAAGGCCGGGCAGAAGCAAAAATGAAAATGAAACTATCATACCGAAATGCCCATTAAAAATGCTATAGGGTCTTCTCTCATCTCTTGCTTATTCAATCAATAATCCAAAGGTCCTTTCTACGTTCCCAAAAATCTTACTCCCCTGCTGCAATATCAAAAGTGAATAAAACACCACCACCCTTTTCCCTTTCCTTTCATCAATTACATCCGTCCCATCCGCCCACCGCCCACCCGCGCCCACCCTAATTTGACCGAGAATATAAAGTCATCTAATGCATGCCCTCATCCTGTTCAGCCCAACCACCCATACCGTTGCTCATCCCATTATTATATCCATTCATTGCGAGTCCGTTTTGGCCCTGCTGGGGGCTCAGGACGGGCATACTCAAGGCACGGTTGTGCTGCCCGCCAATTCGCAGATTCTGATTCTGCATTCCAAGGCCCGCGAGCCCGAGTCCATTGATATTTTGGCCATTCTGACCCATGTTGTCAACGGCCTGTGTAGGCACCTGACTAGAAGGATCCATTTGGCCCTGCTGACCATATGCCGCTGCAGCCTGGGCAGCGGCGATCTGTTGCTGAAGAGACGATGCATACATGGCATCGTTCTGCTGTTGCTGTTGCTGGACCAAGTACGCCTGTAGAGGGTTGGCAGCGACATTGTTCATGAGCTGTTGCATGCTGTTCGGAGTTGTTGGTGTTCCAAGCATGTTGGGGCTGTTTGAGCTCGGCATACCGGAGGGGCTGAGCTGGGCGGGGCTTCCACCGGACCCAGACTGTGACCCAGGCTGAAGACCGCCATTTACTGGGCTAGAGCTGGGTATGGGAGGGTGGGTTGCAGATGTTGGTGTGCCTGCCTGGTTACCAGTGCTTTGCCTGGGGGGGTTTCCGCATCGGTCCTTCCCAAAATTGATCTTGAATCGCTTGTATTCTTCACGACTTCTCATTGCCTCAATCGCCTTGATTGCGTTTGCAATGTTGGTAAAGTTGACAAACGCACAGCTCTTCTCCCGAAGCGCATTGACAAGCTCAATATCACCATACTCCTGGAAATCTTGGCGGAGCCTCTCCTCGCTCCATGATTCATCAAGATTCCCGACATAGACGTTTCTGCTTGCACCTCCGGAAACAGCGAGAGCAATTGCAGGAGGGAGAGCACCTGAATGTTTACCCCAACCAATCTTGAGGCGGCGGTTGTGAATCATCAACCCCTGCAGGTTCGACAGTGCGTAAAAGCTAGCGGCAGCCGTAGGGTCGATAAATGTTACAAAGCAAATGTGCTTGTCGGGAATGTACCGAATGTGGTGCAAAAGACCTCCGCGAACAACATTACAAATCTCCTCGATGGTAGTTTCTGGGTGAATATTCCCAAGGTATACAGTCCTGTTTCCAAGATTGTTGGGACCACCAGCAGAGGTAGCCACCGCAGCAGCTGCAACTGACTGCTGGGCAAGGGCGGAGGAGATCATCTCTCTATCAGCACCATTAAGGATGTTGGAAAATCCGGGTGCAATCCCAAGGTATTGCGCGGCATTTTGCTGCTGTGTCTTTGACACGTACGCACAACGATCCTTTCCATAATAAACTCTACGGGGTGTCTGCCACTTCAGCTCCTGAGGAAGCTGGTTTACAGCTTTTATGGCATTTCCGATGGAAAGGAAATGGACAAACCCAATGGCCTTTTCCCGCACAAGTTTGATAGTATCAATGGGGCCAAACTTCCCGAGATCCTCACGAAGCTCTTCCTCGGTAACATCCTCGGCCAAGTTACCCAGGTATACGTTACGAGAAGCGCCGGACTGTTGGACAGCAAGGGCAACCGAGGTCGGAACCTGAGAAGGCTTTCCCCAGCCAACCTTTACATCCTGACCCTTAATGGACAGCTTTTTCAAAATAGCATCTGAGTGAAAGTGTGCAGCAGATGCAGGATCCAAGAAGGAAATGAAAGCGCAGTTCTTGTCGGGCAAAAGACGAACAGACTCAATCTGTCCAGACCTCACGTGACCGAGAATTTCTTCGGCGGAGGTCTCTGGTGGAATGTTTCCCAGATAAACAGTTCGGGAAGTACCCGCTACCATACCGGGGGAAGCTGCCATGGGAGATGTGGGTGTCTGTACGCCCTGCTGGTAGTAAGAGGCGAATTGTTGGTTAAATCCCGTAGGTGAGCTCAGCCCACCAGGCGGCATTCCGAAAGTTGGGGAAAGGGGGCCGGGGTTCGGCTGAGTAAAGCCACCGTGCATTTGAAATTGTGGGGATGGTTGGAAAGGGGATCCGAGCAGGAGTTGAGAAGGAAGCAGAGGAGTGAACATATCGTATCCAGCTCCCGGGGAAGCCATTCCGTTATCCTGCTGCATCGCCGCCGTGTCGATTGACGGCATATTGATACGGCGCCTATTGTGGTTGCCTGCATCGGCGCTGAAGCCGGCGGGCATCTGAACCTGGTCTCCGTTTGAACGATCGGCTGTCGAGGATTTTGAGAGAGGATGAGGAATCCGTCCATTTGCTCCATTGGAGCCTACGGGGTTACCATTCTCATTGTGCATGATGTAATGCGAGTGGACAAATCTGTCCGGCTGGGATGCTGGCAAGACGGCCGTTTTGACTGATTTTAGGGACGGTCCGGTGGATTATCTCCGGACGCGTTGGGATTTTAGGGGGGGGGGGGTGGGCTGTTGACAACCGGACTCGAAAACTCGATCTCGTGAAGGCAAGACCTGTAGCGAAATATAGGGGGTCTACTATCGAAGTGCAGGGCGCGTTGAAATTATGGTAAATGAATTAGGGATTATCTAGATATGTCGGGAGCTATTAGCACATTGCTAATCAGTGTCGATGGGTCTCCCTGCTAGAAAAAAAATTTGAAGGTTTGGGATACGACTTGGGCGTGTGAAAAAGGGGCATTGTCACTCGGGATAACTCACAAGATGAAATTTAATCAACTCTACCCAAGTATCTCACCAAATTCTTTTTTTTTTCTTACCGGAAAAAAGCGGTATTACGTGGGTGTGCTGGGCAGATTGAATCCAAGTGAAGCAACAAGGACCAAACGAGTAAACCCGAGCTACAGACTCAAGAACAATTGACTCTACTGACCCTCTTCCAAGGACGAAACTGAAGCCTTTAGGAGGCAGGAAGCAGCCCTAAAGAGCAACGATAATGTAACAAGCTGCACTGAATAACTTTGTGAATATGCAAAATCAAAACACAAAATGAAGGTGAAGCTTGACAGAATGCACCCAAGGAAGGAAGCAAGGAAGAAGGAAGTGAAAAGAGGAAGAGAAGTAGGGCACCAAAGAACGAATGGGAAGACCAAAGGTAAGTGAGAAGAAGCGAGAGGGAGAGAGAGAGAACAACGTCGAGAAAATATGGAGAAAGGGATAATAGCCAAGGATTATGTGTATGTAGGCTAGCTAGACAGGCAAGGCCATCAATGGAGAATTAGGTACTCTACAGTCAGCCATCCATCCTCAAGCCAACTTGAACCAAAGATGGGACACCAGCCTGGCTGGTCATATGCATATACTCTAGACATCCAGAATAATGAAAGAAGGTCTAGAGAGAGGTCACATCAGCCAGTATCTGCTCGCGAGACTTGCAGAGAGAGACCGAAAAAAAGGGTGCACTGGCTGAACTTTCAATCCACCACAGATCGAGTGGGTGCCGGGGGAGGGTCTGTGAAGTTGTGGAGACCTTTTGCAGAAAGGAGAGGAGGCGCGCAACGAGCGAACGCTCGGATGCTTTGTCCAGTCCACCTTCGTTACCAGCGATCACCAAAATGCCCCCGGACCCATAAAAAAAAATACAGTGCAGCAAAAGAAAATATATGGAAAAGGGGGAGTCCTAAAGATTGCGGGTAGCACCACCGGACACAGACTAGCGCGTCCCAATCCAGCGAGGCCTGGGTCCCCCTGGTAAGTGGCTAAACCTTTCTCGGCTGGACCATCAGTGGTAGTGCTTTGACCGATGAGTGGGAAGGAAATTGACCCTCGCACAGAACTGTGAAGGATCCTCCTTTTTCCGTCCGTCCCTTTCTTCCATCTCTCTATTTTCCTCAGCCTTCGCTCATGATAGCAAAAAAAAAAATACTCTATAGAGACTTTGAAAGCGGCCTGTTGCGATAATGTTGAAAAGATTTATGTACCTCTCTAACCTAAGTAGCTTTGCAATTTGAGAATAACCTCGTGGGCCGTGTATAATTCGCCTGTCACATCAGCCCTAGCCAAAAGGAAGCAACAACCCAAACCCCACAAATAACTGATTAATTAATTACAACGCGTAATATAAATATAACCACAATTGTGAAAACATTGGCTTTTAAACTCAGCTCGCCAATAGTGAGAAGCGCTTTAAGTCAGAGCTCTGGCCCATTATGATAATCGGCTAACACCGAAAGTCTACGTTTCGTGACCTTCAAGAGTGTTGCTAGCTTCAGAATACATAAGACCTATATAAAATCCGTATACTCACATAAAGCTTAAGTATAGTAGTACTTCACCACCCCTAATTGTTCTCTACATCTCGAATGATTGAGGCTCAAACCATTCAGCATGTTCCCAAGTTAGTATCATTTAGTCAAGCCCCATGGTCGTTCCAAGTGGACTTTCTAAGCGGTTGTCTGCATCAGCTCTCTCGGCAGCGATATTGTGTTGCAGTTCCCATCTGTATCTAGAGTGCTTTCATCCTTCGTTGGGACCCTGATACACAATTCCTCGTTGCCACCACGCCCACGTGGAAGTTCCCGCCAAGACACCGAGTGATAATCCATGAAACCACGCATGCATGTGTAACCGCACCCCAAAGTCCTGGGGAAAAGAAACAAAAGAAAAAATATAGAATAACACAAATCACATCTTCTCAAGGTAGGTTTGTTTACCGCGGCTCGCTTGTCTGCAGATGAAAATTTGGGAATATCCGCGTGCCCAAGAGAATATCTACTTTCGTCCAACATTTTCTCCAACCGGTTCCAATATTGTGACGGTTCATATCTTAAGCCACCTTAAATATTCTGTTTGTACCGTTCCACAGCGCCGCTTCCCTGTGTATGCGTAGAGGTCGTGCAATAATATTACACCGAGTGATATTTTGTGATGCAACCACCATTAGCCACCTCGACAATCATACTGTCTCAGTCCGGAATATTTCGGGGAAAGTTTCATCCCTGGAATACAAAAGCATTATGTGTATATCTGTCCCTAAATAAGAGTTTATCGTTGGTTTGTGCCGCTGTTTGGACTTGCACTCCCGTGTAAGGCGTCTTATGTATATACACCGGGGGAGGGGGGGCCATCAACCGATAATCGTGGCGATCATAATTAAATGAAAGTTTCCTTGTTATATTATGTGAGCAAATCCTCGTGTTGGGCAGAAGTCCTTGCCAAGTCATTGGTGCCCATCACACTGCCAAGCCATTTTAAGCCTCCGTGAGCCAGCATCATAGGCTATCACTCACACCTTCCCCACCCTCCCCATGCCCGCCTGAGGCGACAGGAGGGGTAATACGTATGGTGCTGCACCCTTACCATCCAGAACTTTTACTTTGCCTGGAAGACAGTAACCTAGGAGTCCTAGGCTCATGCTTGTTGTCAGGGGGCGAAGCCTGGTCACCAACCGCATTAGGGGCGGTTCGTTCGGGTATCAGCGTTGGTCTCATCTGTCTGGCCCTGATAAATCTATCGGATAAAGGTTAAAAAAGAGAAAAAGCCACGGAATATAGTTTCATGTCTGGAAGTTTCGCATTGGAGCAATCTCTGTATGCGTTAGACAGCCAAAACGTATTGGAAAGGGACACGGAGATCCTGAGTTGACTTGGGGCAACCTTGAATAATGGGGACTAGAGGCAGGGTGCTGTGGACAAGTAAGAAGGGAATACTTTTGTGGGGTTTTGAGTGTTTTGGATGGAAGGGTGTAATGAATCGAGGCTAGAGTTTGGGGGGTCAGGGGGAACTACATGATGTTGGAAGTGCTTTCCGCTACAGAATCTCTATCAGTGAGAATTCTATGGAGTGGCGGTATGAAAACTTACTGCTGGGTCTTCTATGGGCCGCTGGATTGTGGTATTGTCGCCGTTGTCGACGGTAGACTCGAGGAATTAAGTTTGCTGATAAGTCATGTTGATAACGAAGGTTCCACGCCACACGATTGTGTCGACAACGCCAAGACAGCAACAATCAACCGGTGATGGTTTAGAAAGCCCTCATCCGTTAACACCTTCTCTCTGCAGCACTTGCTACTTGGACCTACTTATCTAACGACTATGACAGTACAGGTCCCGGGGGCTCACTCGGTGGCTGCTGCGGGATGATGGTCAGAACAATTAGCAACTACAAGTCAACGACGACGCGATCGAAGCTTCCCATGCCGATTATCTTCTGCGGGGTCCTTCGTGCTGGATTTCTCGAATTAGTAGCGCGTGATTTTGCTAGGTCCCATTATGTTTGAATTGAGTGTATATATACAATCAAGGTTGGGACGGGTATTCTATCTATAAGTGAATTTCTTCTCAACGCAATTCCTCTTTGGTTTCCCGTTCACTGGGTACTTCTGCTGAAAGATGCTAACACGACATATGCTGCAGAACAAGTCCATATCGCAAGTATTGGCTGCAATAGCCCGTCTCTCGGGTTGCCTCTGGAAGTCAACAATATCACCACCAAAATATGAAATCCAGGATTTCGTTTTCTTTGCGGTCAAGGCCCGGTCATAATGCCGGATCGAGACATGGTGCTTTTCAGCGGTGGAAACTCCTCACATTGGCTCTTGGCACTAGTTTCCAGTAAACATGAGCAGTGTTTCTATGCTCGCCGGATGCCTAATACACCAACTACCCAGAAGCCTCACATAGAAAACATGGAGGGTAGCGGCGTTCCCAGAATGCAAGGGGAAAAAAATATCAAGTTTTCGGCAAAGATGACACATTACCATAACATCCAACTCGGCTGGGGTTTTAGAGAGTATATACGATATTCATCAGACTAAATAATTAATACACAATATCAAAGGGGCCTCTAAGATAATCACGCACTTATTCTTCAGTCACGACTCTCAAAGGTATTTGAGCACTTCTCATCACCCGGAAGACCCCCAACCCAATGTTTTATCCACCAAGATACCTTTTCTATTATCACACATAATAGAGTCTTTACTGGGCGGATGCCCTATGCTAAAGAAGCTTTTGCTGCATCGAGAGGTTTGGTCTTATCGCAAGGGCTAGACTATACCTGCTCAGGGGCAGTTGGTTTACCTTATCAATATTTGCACTAAAATGGTTATTTGCATCATTTCCAGGACCCTTTCCCAAATTGTTTCCATCCCATCAAAGGGGTTATAGGTTTTCATTCCTGATGGCCTTGAAAATATACCTCGAGGTCTTGGGTACGAGTACACTATAGAATGTCATTCGGCAATCCTTAGTTCCTGGTTTCTATGTTAAGTTCACTGTCCTAAGGAAGGGTTTTGCCCGAGTTTGCAGGCCCAATATCAACAATATCGAAGAGGGATTTACGAAGGCAAAAAAAAAGCCGTGCTTGTTTCTAAGAAACTGGCTTTCTATAGAATCCTGCCCCGAATCTTTATGTAGCACTGCAGCTACCCAAGCCATGATGCTAATGGTCACTTTTTGCTTCCCTCGGTCGGCATGAATGGTACTGTTAATTCCATATACTATCACTCAGTTCTTACTTTATCTAATGCCCACATGTATGGTTGCATGGGGGCCAGTGGTGGGATGAATGATCTTGGGGTGCAATTATCTTTTGATGGAAGATTTCTCACACATAAATCAGTTATCTCTTTTCCCCTGAGGGTTCATTTCTTGGGTTCTTTGTTCTAGCATATGGCCTGGCCGCCAATGTACAACAGTGGATTTGTGTCTTCGGTGGATGGATGGTGATCAGGTAATAGATCACCGAGTTTAAGTTTGGATATCTCTAGATGAAGATAGATGTTGTATTACAATAAGATGAACGACATGGAAATGCATCTACCTGAAAAGGCATGTGTAGGGCCAGCGTACTGCTGCCATACGTCTTCGACTTGGAAACAAACATGTTCTTGGTGATTGAAGATGTTTGTATGATGTAGCAAGCTGACCAACATTTTCCTCATTGTCATTCTCAATAAGACTATGACCTGTATAGTGAGCGAGTGAGGGATAGTTTCTCACCGTGGTTTCCCTCCCCGACTTCCTTCCCCCCCCCCTCCCCTCCCTCCCTTTTCTCCATCTATCCTCTCACATCTACCCAGAGACAACCAGCTATCCTCCTCGGATCTGTGCCCAACATACACTTCCACATCCATCACCCACCACCATCCACCCACATAAATCTCCTCTCGGTCTTCCGAGTCTTTGTGTAGACCCTTATCACAGGAGGAGTAGTAGTGGTTGTCTAGCGAATTTACTAGGCGGTAACTCGAGTCGTTGACAGCTCACCCGCACCTTTTTTTTCTCTTGCTCTTTCCCTTTTTTTCCTTTTCCCTTTTTCCCTTTTCCCTTTTCCCTCCTTCGTTCCTCTCCTTCCCTGTGCTTACTACAGAGAGTTGACAACTAGAAGAATACCAAGAAAAAGAAGGGAAAAACCAACGAACGAGCAAGAGACTGTGCTTATCCCAGCCCTCTTCCTCTTTCTTGCCTCTCTCTCTCTCTTTCTCTCTCTCTCTTTTTCCCTCAGTCTACCTTTCTTCCCCCGGCCTCTTTCTTTACACATAGAGCCGTACACCGCCTGTCACCCAGCCCTGTGCCTCCGCGCCAAACCTAACCCCCCTCTACCTGTACACCACACTTCAACCTGCTCACTCGATCATCTCTTTCCTTACCGGCACACGCCTCAACCACCACAACACTTAAAAAAAATCCACGACGCGATCACTTCTACCCTATCCTCTCCCGCCACCGTCATCCTTTTTCAATCCCCCACTCCCCAACTCTCTCCCCCACCACCCACATCCCCCCGTTACCACCCCCAACCCTCAACCCTCAACCACACCCACATATCTATCACTACCTATTAGAAACCTAACTTCCCCTTTTTTTAATTGGGTTATTTTTTTATTTATATATATTCATTTCAATCGTCATCCTTCTACTTTACTCTACTTGATTCACTTTTTTATTTTTATTTTTTTATTTCCTTTTTTCGAACTTCCTTTAGATTGCATACGGTTTCTCTTTCTTGAGTTTACTCGTATTTGCAACTCTTACTCTTTCGCGTGAAGTAGCTATCATCTTTTTGCTGTTTCATTTTTTTCATTTTGGGTTTCCCGTATCTGTTGCCGCTTGAAAGTTAACCCAAATTTCCGGGCTTATTACGCCATGCCTCCAAAAGAGTCCAAGGATGGGCGACCATCACGTTCGTCGCGACCATCGACCCGTCGGTCGACTCCTGTCAACACACCATCATCGTCCAAGCCTTCCGCTACAAATACACAACCTGCCTCGGCTCCAAACAAAGCGACACCAATATCGGCATCGGCTCCGGGTAGCGTAAAACACGGCTCCGAGTCAGATTGGTCAGAGCCACCGTTGGCCACTCCTAAGGCATCCTATAAGGAGTACGACGATAAGGCTTTGATGAACACATCTACACAACACATGCTCCCTCTTGGGGAGCTACCTTCGGCGAAGATGCTCGAGGCGACAAAACGCCCTTTTCCCGGCTCGGGAAAGAAGAAGGGAAAACAGGTACCACAGGGAAATGGGGCTTCGGGTTGGACACAGGGAGGAGGGTCTGGGGGAAATGGGGCGCCTATGAGCAAAATCACAAATGGCGCACCAATAATCTCTAGCGCGGCCAGGGATGAGCCTAGGGCAGGAGGAGGTGGTGGTATAACTTCTACAAGCCTTCCGCCCGGAGGGATTGCTCCAGGTGGAGTGATTCCTGGAGGAATGGTTCCTGGAGGAGTGGTTTCTGGAGGAGTGGTCCCTGGGGGGGTTCCTGGTGGAGTGGTCCCTGGAGGCGCGGTTCCTGGAGGAGTGGTTCCTGGAGGAGCGATTACTGGGGGGATAGTTCCCGGAGGAGTTTCTACAGGAGTTTCTACAGGAGCTTCTACGGGAGCTTCTACGGGAGCTTCTACGGGGGTTCCTACGGGAGTTTCTATGGGGGTTCCTAAGGGAGCTCCTACAGGAGTTTCTATAGGAGTTCCTACGGGAGTTATTGGAGGAGTTCCTACCGGAGTTCCTGGAGGAGCCGTTCCTAGTGGGATATCCGGAGGAGTATCTAGGGATTTTACAGCTACGCCTCTTGTCTCTCCTGTAGTTGCTCCTGGCGTCTCTCTCGGTATTTCTCCAGGAGTTTCGCCTGGCATTTCCCCTGGAGGCACTGTTATTAAAGGCGCTGTTCATGGTGGCGCTGTTCCTGGAGGTACCGTCCCTGGGGGAGTCATTGTAGGGGAAAATATTACTGGAGGAGTTCCTGTCGGGGGATTTACTGCCGGAAGAGCTGCTACTGGGCCTATTCCTGCTGGAGGAAGTGGTGGCGCTGGAGTACCACCACCACCATCACAACATCCACATCCATCACCATCACAACATCCGCATCCACAACCACCAATCACGCCTGTGGCTGGATCCTCACGTCCTGCGCAGACACAGTCAGTCTCCACACAAACCGTCAAAGCCAAGCCTATAATAACAACACCAGCTCCCACGTCCGCAGCAGCATCACCCGGAGGGATGACGATTGGCTCTTCCGGCTCACCGCCGGCTAATCCATCTACTCCTTCCAACTCAAATACATCCCGACCGGGCGCTGTTAATGGGGCCTGGCTTAATGGAAATGCTCCAAATAGCAAAACACCACAGGGTCGACAGCGGTTGTCTATGGTAGTTGATGCTGCCATCGAGCGCAGTGCTCAGGTTGGGAATGTTGACCTAGGACGCGCCATTAAAAAGCTATATGACGAATCTTTGTCCAACTCTCTACTCGCGGATCTACTAGACGCGGTGCTTGCCCAAAAAGCTACATCAGAACAGATATACCAGTTCCAAACGTATGTGCGAAACGCTCGAGACCCTAATGCAATGTCCGCAGAGCCTACCTCGGCAGCAAATGGTACACAGCCTCCAGATGGAGGCCCGCCTCCAGCCCCCATGGATATGTCGCAGTCACAACCGGAATCGCAACCGCAACCGCAACCGCAACCTCAACCACAACCGCAACCGCAATCACAACCACCACAACAACAACCACCGCAGCAGCATCAACAGCAACACTCTCTGCAGCCGCAACAGGAGCAGTCTCAGGACCCGAACCCTGCGGCGACAAACGGCACCGTTTCCACGGGTAGCAGCAGTATTGTAAAGAAGGAAAAAATGAGCAGGAAGGAACGCAAGAAGAATGGGATTAGGAAGCACCAACACGGAGATCAAAATGACGAGGACACAGACTCAGACTTGAGCTCAGTTTTCTCGGAAGCTTCTGAGGACCAGCAGAAGGGCAATGCTGGAGGTATAGATTCGACAACCCACCATCGCGCTCGGGTCCCTTCTCAAGTCAATAGCTTTACACCAATTCAGAGCGAATATCGTCAAGGTAACGACTCCGAGCACCAGGCAAAAAGAATAAAGCTTCCAACCTTCGACCAAATCAAACAGGACAGCAGCATTCGTGATCCTCCGCCCGCTGGGATTGCTTGCCGCCCAGCAAAAGGGAACGGAAACCCACGGAAAAGGAACAGAAGCCCTAGTATTTCGACACCACCACCACAGGCGTATGCTTCGTCTTCTGCTACCCCATCATCATCAGTTGCGGCTCCTACCTCAGCGCCACAGCCGTCTGCTCCAGCCCCCGCCCCAACCCAACCCCCAAAGAAAAAGAGCAAGACTAATAAAATCAAAATTTCGTGAGTGTTCATTCAATAATTTGACTTTGTCAAATTAGAGTTATACAAAGTGAAATTTTTTTTTTCGAGGATATAACAGCTGACCAGCGTGAGAATATTGCAAATTAGTCCGGTCAAGAAACCTGTTACGGAGCCGTTTGTGGTGACCGCGGGGATTGGTGATTTGAGTGATCACAGGCGTGTTCGTTACGGGTCAGAGGAGGTTTCCGTGGGTTCCCCCGCTTTTTTTTCTTAGCGAAAAACATCGCCTCAGAGTGGGTATGAAATTTCACAATGCTAACACCCCATCAGGAGAACGAAGATGTGTGCGCCGTGTGTAACGGGCCTGGCCGATTTCTTTGCTGCGAGCGCTGTCCCCGTTCTTTCCATTTCACGTGTTTGAATCCCCCCCTAGAAGAGATCCCGGAAGGAATGTGGTTCTGCAACGGTTGCAATTCTCAACACAACCCTCCGGTAAAACCGCCGAGGGGCCTCTTTTCCGAGCTGATCAACAATATCAACCGAAGGAACCCGACCTCTTTTCGATTACCATCGGATATCCGAGGCTACTTTTCTGGGGTGGAGACGGGAGCCTTGGGTGAATATCTTGATGTTCGGGATACGAAGATACAGAAGTTTAGGTACGTGGTGCATTCCCGCTAAACGAGCTCTAGCGATTCCATACTAATAGAACTGTCTATGTGTAGTAAGAGTGGGTTTGTGGAAGAATACGATACATTAAAGCTTAAGGACAAGGCTGGAAATGCCATCCTTTGTCATCATTGTGGAAAGTCTGCTGTTAATGGGCAGCGGATTATCTCTTGCGATTTTTGCCCGCTTAGTTGGCATCTTGATTGCATCAACCCTATGCCGATGTCTAACCCCCCGCCAACTCAAAAGAAGTGGCAATGTCCAGCTCATGCGGATTCGGTATGTTCATAACTCTCATAAACACGCTCTCTTTTATTCCTATTCGGTTTTCTAACTAGGCCTCGTTAGCTGCAAAATCGCCGACCGAAAAAGGCGCCTATCGTCGATACCTATCTTAGACGAGGATTCAAGAACAACGGGGTTATTGAGATTGAAAACGAGGAAGAGGCTACATTCGAGGACGTCATGGTCAGCGGGATTGTCTATAGACTGCCAGAAAGGGGTATCAAGTTGGACTTTATCGAAAAAATCAAGACATCGTGAGTGAATTATCCCTATAGGTAGATCCACGGTGCTTCTAGACTAACACCCCCTCTTTTTCAAAGGAAATCCGCCCTAGATCCACCGCGCAAGCCCAAGAAGCCCAAGACAGCAAGTGCTCCGCCCTCTACTACCGCAGCCGTATTACCTTTTGAGGAACGCCCGTTTATCGACCAACAGCTTGTCCAGCACTTGTTAGAGTTTTCGGGAAATTCCGCAGTTTTATCTACTTTCAATGGGGGAGGTATCAATACACTAATAGAGGCCTTAATCGTAAGTAAATAAACGACGGACCGCCCCCATTATTCCCTGCTGACATGCTTATCCCCATACGTAGAGCGAGGCTGCTCCATCGGTCAAGGCTCTCCTTAGCGAACCCCACTCCTCGACAAACCGTCCATCCTCGACAGTTGCGCCCCTTGATACAATTGCCAACACACTCTCCCCCGAGAAAGAGAGATCACAACTTCTAATACTACAGGAACTCATCACTAAACGGCTACAAGCGCTACAATCTTCGACATCATCTTCAACCTCGCAGCTTCATCAGAAATCTAGATGAGGATTCCGCTTAGCTTTGTCTTCGTCACATTACCTCTTTTGGTCTCTGGCTGTTTGTCTCTCGGATACAGGAAAATTAGTCGGCGGACATCCATTTTTCCACATAATAGGTGCACTCGTTTTTAAGATTAAGGGTGTGTGTGAGCGGAATGGCAAGCCTAAGGCAGGAATCGGTTGAAACGGAGTGGGGGCAATCGGTGCCATACTTATCGGGGTTTTCATTTCATTACAATTTTTTTTTTCACACAAGGCAAGCAAAACAAAAAAATAATGGTGTAAGAGAATATGATTGGGTGTTTTTATTTAAAGGGCTTCTTTTCTACCTTTTCTTGTTCTTTTTTTCCAATTTTACAAGTTTATAGTTACTACCAAATCTTTTTCTCTCTCTATCCCTCTTGCAAAGAACCTCTATAACTATTTAACTTTGTCATGTCTCTCCTTCCCTGCATCTCTTGTCGACCCCCCTCTTTTTTTCTTTTTCTTTCCCCTTTTCTTAATCGGCCCGGGGGGGCGGACGAAGGAAGAGGGAGGACTACATGTAGTAGTGGTGGGACATGGGCGTGTGTGAGGCTATTTTGCTTTTGCTTTTATTTTGCTTTTTTGCTTTGTTGTTTACGTTCTTGCTTGAGTGCTTTTCTTTTTTTTTTTTTAACTTGTTTTACTATTTTATTCTATTATGTCTTTGAGTGCGATGCCATTTTTTTTTCTTTCTTTTGCTATGTTTGATTTGGTGTTTCGTTTTCTTTTGTTTTTCTGTTACTCAAAGGGTTTTAGATTGGGGCGGCCGACGGCGGCGGCGGCGATGGGGGAGGGAAGAAAGGATGGGGTGGGGTGGGTGGACACATTCATCATCCAGAATCAGAATCAATCAGATCAGATCAGATAGGACGCGAATCGACGGTATGCATTTGCATTTGCATTGGGACTTACATGCTGCTGCTGCTGCTGCTAGCTTGCGATTTATATTGTCTTACTTCCCCCTGTGTTATGGGGGGGAGGGGGGAGGGGGGAGTATTTTATTTATATCTTAGAGCCTTATTTGGGGTGATTAGGTATGAGAGCGGAGAGTAGAGTGGAGGGGAGGGGGGTGGGGGGGGGTTGGGCAGGCGGGGGAAGGGGGGTTGTAGTGGAAGGAAAAAAAAGGGGGGTGGTCTTGCAATGTGTCCTGTCCTATTCTGTTTCTATTCCCTCATGATTTTAATTTTCTTTTTTTTTTCTTTTCGTACCTCTTATATATATACTATACTTTCCTGGTTTGTTTGTTGTTTGTTTGTTATTACGAGTGTTTTCTTTTTTGTTTCTCTCACTCTCCCAGTGGGAGGAGGGGGGATATGGGCTCTGTTTCTAGTGATATCTACTTGTGGAGGGTTTTTTTTTGGTTTCGTTTTCTTTTGTCGCTGCATGAGGAGGAGGAGAGGGGGGGAGCTCTAGGCTATGTATTATACATCATCATCACCACCATCATCATTGTCGTTGTCGTCTGTTAGCTGTTGGGGGTGACATACATGTATACCGCAGTGCAAAAGGCGCTGTCTACTGGCATGCGCAGGCAGAGGCCACGGCGGAGGTTCATTGGGGGGGCTGCTGGCTACCATACTTGGATACATACACAAGTGTAAGCCTCGGCCCGTCTCTTTACCCCAGATGTACCCACCAGTGGCTGGAGAAGGCGTCCTGTGTATTGAGGTGCGAGTGTGAGTGATAGGCCATGATGCAACCACCACCCACTGGTTAGTAATCGATCGGCCGATGACGTCTGCCGTGTTTGCCACACGCGGCGTGATGATTTGTATGTCCACGTGATGCGGTGTCTGTCAGCCAGCCAGTTAGGTTTAGGTTTAGGTTTGCGGTGGTCGTGTGTTGTTGTAAGTTGTAACCCCTAACCCACACCACCAGCCAGTTGTTATGCATCCACCAGAGCAGTGAGGAAAAAAAAAAAAAAAAAAGAACAGCAGCAACACGGCAACATTCTAAACTTGGCTGGGCTGGCAACCAGAAGGAAAAAATAGTGCGATATCGATCATTGACATGCGAACAAGGTTATTTTTCTTTTTTTTTCTTTTGAGGGGGCGTTTTGACCCTTTATGCTGCATAGACGGGTGTTGATTGTTGGCTTCGGCAGAAGAGGGTGAGGTGAAAGGAAAGGAAAGGTGGGTGGGTGGTGCGGGTACAGATAAAAGAGGCGCTATCTACCCTCCCCACTCCCCACTCCCCACTCCCCACCGGCCCCCACACACTCCCCCCTCCCTCCTCCTGCTCCTCCTGCTCCTCCTCCTGCCCTCTCCGCTCTCACGCCTCACTTTGACCGCCGGCCGCCGCCGCCGGCAACTGTCAAACACATAGAGTAGCCCTCGCTTGCCTGTAGATCATCCCGGCTGGCTGGCTAGCTGCATCGCTAAGTAACAAGCGAGTCTCCCTACCCTGACTAAGCCGAAGCCACAACAACAACGCGTCACGTCACAATTGCCGGATTGGGAAGGGTTTCTTTTTTTTAATCTTTCCTTCCATCACATCTTTTCTTTCTTTCTTTTCTCCCCCCCCTTCCCCCCCCCCCCCTCCTTTCTCTCCCCTCACTTTGATCAGAAACACATATTATTACACCTAAACCACACATCAACTCACACCACTCACACCACTCTCACATATCACTCATCACATCACACATCACTCACGCAGGCACCAGCTATTTCATCTATCTCTCTGCCCCCCTCCAACCACCCCACCACTACCACACACATATCTTCACCTCCATCAGGACAGGGACAGGGACAGAGACATACATACATACATAGTATACTGTGAGACATCAAAGCAATGCCTCGGCCAATCCGTACCGTCAAGCCCCCCTCCGTCCCAGGCGCGACGGGAAAGTCATCCACAGCTACCAAGAAACCCACCAAGCCAGCCACAGTTACTACAACAACAACAACAGCAGCAGCAACCAAATCAAGGGCAACTCGATCGGGCGCTAAAGACCACCCCCACACACTTCTCACCCCCACATCAGACGACCCCGCCCCGCTCAAAAGACCCACCACCCGCACAACGACGCGTTCCAAGAATGCCCCCGCCGCGACTGCCCCCGCACCACGCACCACGCGCCGCAAATCTGCACCACACCCAGAGCCCGAACCAGAGCGAGAAGCAACACCGACAGTACTCCCCACCGCCCGCGACGTAACCCCCGCGCGAACACACTCTCCGGAAATCCAAGTCCCCGCTTCCAGTAATGCCGAGAACCGAACACCGAACCGCACGCCCACACCAACGCACTTTCGCTCCTCGCCGCCGCCAATGCCCTCCCTCACAACTGCCACTACAGCAGCGACTACAACAAAGCGCCTCATGGTGCTCGAGTTCGGCTCCGACGCAGGTTACTCGCCGCCGCCCCCGTCGCGACCAACGTCAGCGCAGCGCCCGCGCCTGCGCGAGCTGCAGCCACTTTCGCTCGAGCCGCTCGATGGCGCAGACTCAGAGGGCGAAGCCGAGTGTGAGAATGGCGCGGCATCGCCGACACCGAAGCGTGGGAGGAGGAGTGGATTTGCGAATGTGAGTGTTGACGGGGAGCGGGATGGGGCGCATGGGCAGGAATTTTGGATGCCGGGCGACGAGGAGGCGTTTACCATCTACTCGGACCCGAAGTCGCCGCCGCGTCTGCCTAGTGCCAATGCGCCGGAAGAGCTGGACGATACGATGAGGCCGCCAGAGTCGTCGCCGCCGCCACCCCCGCCAACGCGGGGAATGCGGAAGCGACGGTCGTCAGGTGCGATTGTGGATGAGGAGGAGGATGTGGCAGAAGCGGACGGGGGCGTGGAGGACGGTGCGGATAAGGACCGGAAGGGGAAGCGCCGGAAGGCCGCTGCGGCTGCAGCCAAGACCATGACGACGGCAGATCTGAGGGGCTTGCTTCCGAGGAGACGGAGGGTGGTTGAGCACGAACGAGACGAGTTCGATGTTATCAGCACATCGGAGGACGCCGTAGAGTCCGAGTCGGACGGCGACGAGCTGGCGCGGCCAGTGACGAGGAAAAAGGCCACTGCGACGGCGAAGGCTGGTGCCAAGGGCACAAAGGCGAAGAAGAAGGTGGCGAGGACGTATGCGCGTGCGGAGAAGGAGAACGACTCGCCCAATCGCGCGGCGGCAACGGCAGCAGCAGCAGCAGCAGCAGCAGCGGAGAGTAGTGGGGATGAGACCGTGGTTGCTGGTGGTGGTGGTGGGGTCGAGGACGGCAGCAGGGTCAGGAGGAGTATGAAGGAGGTGGTGAGGAAGTTTAAGGAGGTGGATAAGTGGGAGATGGAGTTTGAGGACGTGTCGCAGGGGAGCTTGGAGGGGGGTAGTAGTGAGGGGGGTAGATAGTATTTCTTTTTTGTTTTAATGGACCTTTTTCTCGTTTTTTTTTCTCGTTTTTTTTTCTCGTTTTATTTAGTTTTTTTCTCTTTTTAGCTGGGCGAGTTTCTGTTCTGGGTGGGTGGGTTGTGGGTTTCTTTCTTTTTGGAGTATAGGCCTGTAGCTAGCTAGCTAGCTAGCTCTTTTTATGGTGTTTCTTTTCTTATATCCTACCCTTCCTGCTACTCTTCCTACCATCTTTTCCCACCACCACCACCACCATTATTACCACCACCACCCTAGCTCCTTTTCTTCCTCTTACCTCTTTTTGCATACATGTAGGGCGGCAGCGTTTGTTTTGTTTTGAACCCCCCACCCCACCCCCAGCCCTACCCCCTGTGGTGGGGGTTGTACCATGTAGAGTATTAAAACGGTACTTCTGCACTATGCGTGCTTGACGAATGAGTGAACGAACGAACGAACGAACGAACGAACGGGACTGGAGCGCGCGAGTGATGGGTCGTGATCCTCTGTGTGTGATCTGGGTGTATGTATGTACTTTACAAGAAAGGACAAACACTGGCTGCGGTCTTGGATATGGATGGATAGCTAGCTAGTACACGCCCATCCACACACACACGCAAAGAAGAGTAGGAGTAAGAGTAGGAGTAGGAGATGCACCCCCCCCCCCCCCACCCCGCCCCGCCCCGGCAGGCAGGCAGGTACTCTCTCAAGCCAAACCTTCTTCCGCCCGCCCGCCCGTCCGTCCGATCTCTACTACCGCTACACATACATATCTACATGTACCACGGGACACCGTACCAAGAAAACCGAGTGACACGCCGTGCCCCCACCCCCAACCCAACCCCAACCCAACCCCAACCCAACCCCAACCCAACCCCAACCCTCTTGTACCACCACCTCGCCACATGACCGGCCCGGCCGCGATCACCCTGCAGATAGCTTAACCCCCCCCCACGGGCCAATTTCGGGCCGAGGGAGATCATGGTAGGGTATCGCGCCCCGCATCGTCCCGCTGGCAGCGGTGGTGAGTGGGTTGGGTATCATTGATTCGTACATACTCTGGGTAGGTAGGGTGCAGACAGTAAGTAGCCTGGTCGGGAAGTACCACCTACATACAACTACATGTACTGTACTTACATGCTTAACCCCCCGCCCCCAACCAAGAAGACCCGGTCTACGGTATTGTCCTTGTCCTTTTTTTTTATATAGAAAGACGCGAAAGGAAAAAGCAAAGAAAAGGAAGAAAAAAAACCCGTCCGCATTCCAGTGATATATAATGAAAAAGAAAAGAAAAAGCCAGAAGCCAGAAGCCGAAAGAAAGGTTCATAAAAAAAAAAAAAAAAAAAAAACTCCGTTAACATTACGCAAAGAGACGTGGAAATACACAAAGGGGGCGATAAGACAAGGGTGGAGGGGGAAAGGAGTTTTTTTCTTTAGAGGAGGATGGTGATGTCCTCCTCGCCCGATGGCCCCCAAGGCAATTACTCCAGCAGCACCGGCGGGGCATTCACCCGCCCCAATCAGTCCCCCACGACTACGACTACGACGATGTCGCACTCTCCGCCGACGACGACCCTGACGCCGCATCAGCCTTCTCCTTCCCCTTTCCCGAGTCCTTCTCCTTCTCCTTCGGCGCCGCCTCCTCCCTGTACAGCCCATGCTCCCTCAGGTACTCGATGACCACATTGGGGAGCAAGTAATGCACGCTCATGCCCCACCTCAGGAACTGCCTGATCCTCGTGCTCGAGATGTCGTTCGCAATGAGCTGTCTGACAATATGGATATTGCTCACCCAGTCCTTGCCCATCTCGTCGCCCCACTCGCGCAGCGGGTCCAGCGCATCCGACACCGCCGACCCCGACCGCTCAATCACAAAGATGCCGTACGACCCGAGGATGTGGTCGAGGTCGTTCTTCGACCACACGCCGGGCTGCGACATGGTCTGCAGCAGGTCCGACCCGCCGAGAAGCATCACGCGCGCGGGCTTGGGGCTGTCGCCGCTGACCTGGATGCCGCCAAGGACCGTGTTGATCTCGTACGAGATGTGGTCGAGCACGTTTGCCGTGGGCTGGTAGCTGCTCTGCATGGCCTCCCAGGGGTCGACCATCAACCACTCCGAGGTCTGCTCGCAGGCAAGCTCGCACATGCGGACGCTGGGATTGGGTCAGCTGGGTGTACTCTTGTTATGTTATATTACTCGGAGCACAAGGCGGGTGGGAGGGGGTGTGAAGTGAAACGAACCGGTGTGCGGCGCTGGCAAGACCAGCCTTGTTGTAGTAGTCGCTGACGGGGCTCATGTACCCGCCAACGACCTCATAGACATCGCTCATGTTCTGGCGGACGTGGTCAACCGCCATCTCGAACATCCGGAGGTGCATGTGTGTTATTGGTGAGAAGGAGCCACAGGCCACGACCACCAGTGGGGTCTTTGAGGGATCGGTGAGCGTACGTTTGAGGCGGGAGGCGGGGAAGCTGTAGGTGGAGAGATCCCCACTTCCAATTGCTGAGGCATGGGCGTCCGTCGACATCTTGAAGGTGTTAGAGGGGTGTTGTGGTTGTTTGTTTGTGGTTGAGGTTGTGGTGGTGATGTTTTTTTTTTTTTTTTAGCGGGGAGTGGTGGGGGGATTGAGTCAACCCTTTTTCTTTCGGTTGGGCTAGGAGCTGTGAGAATGACAACAGGATTTTCTAGGAGGGGGACACAGTAGCTAGCTGGAGAGAGAGATATAGAGGGCAAAAGAACAGTAGAAGAGGTGGAAAGAGGTGAAGATGAGGTATTAGTAGCAGTAACAAGAGTGTGAGAAGGTGAATGGGGGGGTGGAGGGGATAGAAGGGGGGGTAAGTAGGTAAAGCAGAAGTAAAAGCAGAACAGAACAGTAGCCCGTAGCCGTAGCCCGTAGCCCGTAGCCCGTAGCCCGTAGTAATAGTAGTTTAGTGCCCAGGAAAAGCACTCATCCAGCGGAGTTAAGAAGGATGGGAGGCGATAACGTGCTTTTTTTTACTATTTCCAATTTGCTACTCTACTAAGAAGATACCTACCTACCCCGCGGTTCTTATAAATGCGACGGGGGCGGTGGGACCCTCTTTCTTTTTTACTTGTTCTGCATCAAATCGCTGCAGTGCATGCACGCAACCTTGCGCTGGTGGGAAGGGGGTGGGGGGGGGAGGGGGAGGGGGGGGGGATAATTTACTTCTTGCATGTCAAACGGCTCAGGTAGCTGATACATACAGTCCTCTTTGTTGTGTCATATATATACTTATGTATCATCTACAGACAGCAACTCTGCCTACCTTTGCCCGCGCAATTGCGATCAGTGATTGACATAGTAATCCCCAAGCCCCCTAACTCTCGTCGATCATCAGAGGGCAACTGGTAATAGGCACCAGAATGCAGGCCCGGTACTGACGACGAGTCCTCTCCTATCTTCTACGAAGATCCTCACTGTCATGTTGGTTAGGATCTAGGACCCTTTGTATCAAGAAGAAAAAAACTTGAATAGGCCCACGGAATGGCGTAGAGTGACATAGGTAGCGATCGATCCTGCATGAATGCCAGATAATATTATGTCTTGCCCGTCCTACTCAAAATACTCTAAAGTATAGAGTAGATGTATCTACATTCTAAACCAGGCTTTGAGTAGAGAAAATTCATTAGCTGCATGATAACTGCCGAATGCACATGAAAGCCGAAGAATCAAGCCCGTTGTTGCTGCTGCACCCTCAAAAGATTCACAGCCTAAACTCCAAACACTCTTGCTTATATAATCTCGCGAGACAAGACACACACACACACCATCCGATCTTCCCCCAGCGTGTGCAGGGCGCATCCCTGCATCCAGTCATGTGTGTGGGACGAAATGGAAACCCGGCGGGATTCATCCCCCCATCACCAACCCCCATTTATGACAAAAAGGCCGAGTCACAGATACATCATTGCGTACCCGGCCCGGGATGCATGGCAGAGTCATAAATCCCGTTCGGGAGTGAGCGTGGAGGGGTGGGTGGTGGTGGTGTTGGCTAAACTACCTACCTACCTACCTACCAGGGTGCTCAATGGCTGTCTCGAGAGGTCTTAGAGTAAACATTCCGGAGAAGGCAGTGGCGGTTGTTGCATGCAGTTGTTAACTGTGATATGGGTTATGTTTCGTTGGTTGGTTAGTTGAAGTGGCACCTACATAACACAAGTCGCGGCTGTTAATAGCATGGGACAAGGCATGATGGGGAACAAAATTAAAGGCGAACCTTCCATGTATAGAAGTCATGTGTACTGAGCCAGCTACTGGTGTGTTTCCGAAAGTTTAATTCCACCACGAGAAAACATGTGCTTGGAGAGTGGATCATAACTTATCACTCGGTATCTTAACCCAGCCCAGCCATCAAGTGAGCACAATTCCCCCATAAGCACTCATTCCTAAACACTGTACCGTATCAACTAGGGCCATGATCGATAGCCGAATAATTGTCGTTCAGATCACAGGGACACCTGAGGGAATCAAACACAACAGTAAGCTTATTTAGCGCTCACTACCCCAGATCCCAGGCATTGTGCTTACTGCACTTAAGTACTTACTTCCCAAGCCAACCTGGACTGTGGTCCCGACCGATGATGCGCACGACATCCCAGAAGACGCTAGCAGCAACTCAGTGCGCAGAGTCGAGTGATCGCTCATGACGGCCCAATCTCCAATCACAAGGGCTGTGGCTACATTCGGAACAACGCACAAAAAAACAAGCCGGAAACCCGCCTCAAACGCTATCCACAGGACATCAGAGGTGCTCTCACCATCCTGTCAGCCGCCGTAGCCTAGCCAAAATTAAAGGTAGGCCCCTCTCCTAGTAGTTGGGTTCAATTCTCGTTCCAGGTCCGGGTAGTCGTTATAGGTTTGTGCTTTGTGCTTTTCCACACGTGGTTGTCCTGTTTGGTGGCTGTTTTGGGCCCTGTTCCCAGCCATGGGTTTTGCGGAGTTGTTTGGTGCAATGTGCCAACCTTTAGACGCGTAGCTGCAAGCCGCTCCCTATTCCGAGCGGGGTCTTCTGACAATCGCTAGTAACTCGATGTGTTGTGTTTCGACGGATGGTAGATACAAGCAAGGCCAAGCGTTAGATGACAAGAGGACTGAGGGAGCTTATACCCTTATACATTGTCTAAGGTACATCTCGCTTAAGGACGAGTTGTCACCACCTAGCATATCCTGTGCGACAGTACCCATATACAACCGCCTCGACCATCGCCGCATTCTGTGAAGCCGTACGTCGTTACCGATGGGCGAAACATATACTCCCGCCACCGAGTGATAGGGACCTATGTAGGCAACCTAGGCTTGTACGTGCCCAGCCCTCAGCAAGCAAGCTGCCCGTGCGAGGCTATAGACAACCATACTTCCCGCCGCGGCGGGATGTAGGTAACTCAGGTACGTGGACGGATGTTACCCCTCCTACTTAATCTGTAGATGGGTGTCAGGAGCTACCACAAAGGCTGTGATTCAATGGTTTGTGTACCTCCACCCAGGCCCGAGGCTCAGAACATCCAAGGCTGTATTCGTAGCCCGGGCTGGCTCGACCTAAGGGCCAACAAAGATCGTCACGAGTTAGGCTCTTGCCTTGATTACAGAGATCGAAGGATCTGCCCACCCGCCCCCCCCCGTTCTCACATCACTACATATATATGTGTTTGCATAGTCCCACAGAAATAACCTGTCGCTGGCCTGGGAGTTATCTTTGGCCCAATCTTTCCCGGGAACTTTGGTTTCGGGGATTTCCGGAGGCCAGATATTCATAAGCCGAGTGATCCTCCATGATCCATGGCTCACAACTACAGTACCTACATCACTGCATACATGTAAGGTGTTAATTTCCCCAAGAGTCCCGCCGCCAGATACATTCCTCTAAGACATAAGATCCATAGTCAATACCTAGTTACATCCGCATTCACCCATGTCTTGAAATCAAGCATCGCTTTTGGTTAAGTTAGTTTCTAGTATGTAGTTACTTAATTACCAACCTTCGTACCACCTTCGCCTACACATACAGCCTCTCTCCCCTCGAGCTCCACTCGCCGCTTCGACTTCGTTTTTTCTCTCCCCATAGCTCTACGTGGTAAGGAAACGGAAGGGAAATGAAAAAGAAAAAAAAAAAAGAACGAAATTGAGACAAGACCCACACATTGTTCCAGTCAACTTAAAAGGGAAGGGATGGAAAAAGGGAGGCAAGAATAAAACCTCCGGAATGAAAATAGAAAGAAAAAATACATGGTAAAAAGTATAGTGTAGCAAAACGCAAGACAATAAGTGGGGAAATACATAACAGGCCACCATATAAAACTTCATTAAGCCCCCCCAGCTGCTGCTGCTTTAGCTGCAGCTTTGGCAATTCTTGTATCAACCCTCTCCCTATAGGCCCGGAAGTCAGGGATTATTCATTCTAATTTACGATTTGGAAAAAAAAAATCAACATACCTATGCCCTCGATTCTTTAAATGCATAAGAAAATTTTCTACTGTTTTGTCCGGCCCGGGAGTATATAATTTGCCTGGACAGTCATGACACCTTATCCTAGGCATCCATTTGAATTTGACGCCTGCACCGACTTGTGTAACCAGCTGGTCAGCTGCATCAAATGCAGTCTGTCGCATCATTCCTTCGAAATTGTCCTGGCTGTATGATTTTTGAAGTGCGGCAAGCGCCTGAACAAGCCACTCAGGAACGGGCTACATATATTAATATTAGTATTTACCTTCTAAATGAGGCCAACTTTGGGTGGGAGAGATTTACTGGGGCGCTGGATGAGTCTGGACGACTCGGTGTGGCGGGTGTAGTGGCAGTAGTAGCAGGAGCAGTAGCAGGAGTTGCTGGTGCAGCTGGAGAGGGAGAGGGGGCTGCAGGTGTCGCAGGGCTTGCAGTTGGCCGAACGGTAGAGGCATTTGCTGGCGTAGCAGGCGGCATCATCGCTGCAGCGGGTGCCGGGGTTTGCTGTTGCTGCTGGGTAACAGGTTGACGAGCTTGTTGCTGGAAAGCAGTCGTTGCGGCAGCAGTCTGTTGCACGGCCTTCGCTTTATCCCGGCGTTCAATTTCTGCAAGAAGCTTCACATACTTTTCTTTCCCAATCTTCAGCTTCACAAGTGCGCTATCGATATTCGCAGGGGCTCCCGGCCGACGGGTCGTGGTTGAGTAATGGTGGGTGTGGACTAAAGAGAGCGGAGTATGATGATCACGGTGAAACCCGGAAACTTCTGGGGTTGCTGAGCGGCCAATTGAAGAGCGGAGCGCATTTTGCGCCGCGATACGTTGACGTTTAGTCATATTGGCATACCCAGGAATTGCCTTCTCTGGAGGGGTCTCCTCCGCGTCACTCTCGGACGAATCGTCGTCGGACTCGCCATCCTTGACTACCTTGGAGGTCATGCTCCTCTTCAACTCCGAGATCTCCTGTACCGCGCCTGGTAAAACGCTCGAGACGATTTGCGATCTATGTGTTTTCGGGACTTCTCGTAGATCTGGGAGCTGCGGGCCACCACGACGGTTAACACGACGTTTCCGTCGCTGTTCTCGGGAAAGTGATTTTTCGGCACGATCCATCTCATTATCGGAAAGCTCGTACAGCATTGGCGTAAATTGATTTGCGAGTGCAGGTTGACGAAAGAGAGATGGTAGGGGAGAGATAAGCATTGCGGAACGAATGTCTTCGTCTTCAATGGGGCGCCCATCAAACGGATGTCCGGTGATGAAAAGCGATTTGGTAAATAATTGAGCCTGTTCACGAATAGAGTGTGCCACAGCTGTTGTGAATTCTCCAGATAATGAAAGGTCGCGGGTAAGAAGTTGGGCAAACTCCTCAGGAGAATTGAGAGGGTTGTTGATATCCCATTCGAATTGATCCACAAGTGTGTGCTGTCCAATTGTAATATTGAGTTTGATGAGTACCCTCATATCATCATTTTTGTATGCCGTATACGGCAAACTCATATCTAATGGATCGTCTACAAAGAAGATATGAGGATGGTAGTCTGTAACCTGGTCTCGTATCGAGTTAGACACCATCTGTATCAATGGAGGTGTTATTGGCAGATGGAAGTCCTCAACGAGCTGCTCCGCAAACAGCTCCAGCGGTACCGTTCGATCATGCATATTCCATGTGAATGTATCGCGCAACTTGATTTTCTCAAAGTCGATGTCCAGCCTAATGGGGACTAACGCCTCGAGTAAATCGGCTTGAGATTGCAGCTGCGCTCGTGTTAATCTCAGCTCTCGCGCCTTTCTTGCGCCTGGCCTTTTCCGCTCACACGGGTACAGGATCCGCGCCTTGCCGTTGGTTGATCCGTTCCCGTAGCCTTGATATCCGTAACCAAATATCGCACCGGGATTGTGGACGCGCTCGCGTCGTAGGGACTGATAGTATTCCGCTTCGCGTCGCTTACTGCGTATCAGGTCATGCGATGCTTCTGTCTGCGAGATGAGCGCTGCTGCGTGAAGGTGATCGCGTGTTATGTATTGATCAAGGTGCAAGGCTGTTGTGCTAGGACGTCTCTTGAGCGACTTGCTCTTCGCTTCTGATGAAGGAGAATCGCGATCATCTTTGACTGCCTTTCCTTTCCCTTTAGGCGCGTCGGATGATGATTTGACCGTAGTTGGTGAGGATGGAAGGCTCGATGGGGATGAGTTTTGTGAAGGGAGGGATGAGTCTTTCAGGGACGATGCAGGTAAAGGGGTTTTCTGGCGGATATCATGCTTAGGAGAACCAGGACCCGGAAGAGAAGTATCGGGCATGATGGAGGGGGAAGGATCGAGGGAGGCCAAGGGGTTTAGGAGGGGTATATGCAAGCGGAGCTAGTAGGTGTGTGGTGTGTGTGTGTGTGTGTGCGTTTGTGGTGTGTAATGGACCAATCTTGCGAACTGGGGCGGTAATAGTAGCTGTAGGCCGTGTGAGTGCTTGTCAGTGAGTGAATGAGTGAGCGAGTGTGTATATTAAGGTGTATGGATTTGGCGCGGCGAAAGTCTGTTCACCCACGTTTGAGGATGACTGGGGGGAGATTGCCCTGATGGGAGGGGGGGTGGTAGGGAATGGGCGTTGAACGACGAAGGAGAGAATGTATAAGAGGGGGTGAGTATATGAAAACGACAGAAGGGTATCGAAAATAAGGTTCGCCACTACGGTAAGGGGACTCTGACGAAAAATCGCTTGGTATGATGAACGGGTATGGATAAAATAGATACGACAAGGCAAGACTGAATCATGGAATAATACGTGTGAGGGAAAAAAAGATCAGAGAAGGGGCTCGTAGCCCATGCAAGAGAAGCCGATGGAACGCGCCAACCACACATCACAACTCCGAATAGCCAACAATAGGAGAGTGAACACAGACAACCGAAATCAGGAAACGACAAACGAGAGGATCAACAGGAACAACCTCAAACTCAGCCAGAGATAATCCGGGGGAGAACAAAAAGCTTAGCTCGAGCAGGGGGGGAGGGAGGGAGGGGGAAATGTCCGGAAGGAGGCTCAACTAACTATGAGGTTTTTCCGGGACGAACGAAGGAATCGGGAATGCGACGCGTGCCGCTAAACTGATCGGAATCTGGATTGACAACCTGCCTTTTGACTCTTAAGCATACAGTATGTATTGCCTCTTGGGTGGCCCCCCGTACCCCCCCCTCTTTCCCCAGGTACCCAGGCCCAGGTACCGTGCAGCGATGGCGGTGGTGCGGTTCCTGCTTCTTTTCCTTTTCCTTTTTTTTTTTTCCCTTTTTTTTTTTTCTTTTTTCCTCACTCCCTCTACTTATCGTTTTTTTTTCCCCTTCGCCGGCGGCCCACACCGCCTACCTGCAGCCCGTGCTTGCTTAGATGAATGGTCGGTGGGAGAGATTGTAGGTGCTAGCTTGCGTTTTATTGTTTCTTGGTTATGCGTGAATCCTGAAAGAAAAAAAAAAAGAAAAAAAAAGTGCGGGGGATCTTGCACGTTAGAGTTATGGAGAAAAACAACGCCTAAGTAGGATAGGTGTAAGGCGATTACATGTATTCATCTGTTAATCAGCTCGCCACTTCCTAGATAAACACTTTTTGCTCTTTACAACGACCTATATCGGTACATGTATGTAGCTATCATCATGTAAGTAGGTCCAAATCTTGTAAGATGGAACTATGACAGGTTAACTTGAGTGGGAGCACTGAGCTGCTGCATTTTGGCTGTCAGCTCCGGGTCACGTGGTGACCACTGTGATTCGTGGTAATGAAAACTCTGTAGTACTGCCCCTAGGAAAGTGGTGGCTTTACAAACCCCACATTCTGACTATTTGCAACATATGAACCGGGGTTTTGACAGCTATCGTACCATCCAAACGGGTTCTAGTTGTTGACTGTGTCAGTGAAAACATCACCTCTGAATACTATATCAAATACCCACCCAGCATCCACAATAAATAACAAAGAGGCAAGTTCCTAACACACCATACTAAATACATGTAGTTGTCGTATTTTATGTATGTCGTGAATGGGGGGTTGGCAGTGCCTCTGATAGTGTTGTTGAAAATGATCGAAAGTCAACCAAAGCATAAAATAGGCTTCTGTGAAATAGGATGCATTTATGCGGGAACAAAAAGATCGTTGATCATGAAGCTTGAAAACTACATGTACATGTACCTACAATGGGAAGCGTGTTCTCATTTCACACTAGCGCCCCCAATCCTACCCTCCAGCGCAAAAACGATCTCCAGCGTCATCCTCCTTATCCTCTTCACCTTCCTCATCCTCTCCATCCTTGCTTTCAACCCGAAAGCTATAGAACGAATTCCTCATCCACATACATGCACATACGTTTACTACCCCCTGTGTATCGAGCTCCCGATTTATAACCAATACGCACCCACCTATCATAAAGACATAACTGGCCGAAGCCTATATTCGTTCACCCCTCTACTGATAGATACTGAAGTCAGGAGTCATCATATGACCAGTCGTGTAGGCTGTTATGTGATAGCCCCATCCCTTATGAAGCTTTGTTTTCAGACTCTTATATCACCATTCTACACCTTAGGCTTTAACATTACGCATCTACATCTGCAACGGTCTCAATCTGAACTACAAAGCTCGATGCTGGCTTCGGTTTTCAAAGCCCAAATCACCACTGGCTAAGCCAATAACCTCACCAAGCATGGTCTAAAGATGGTCTAGCCCAATCAGGCCTTTACAACCCAACATGAGCTAGCGCCACTACCGTAACGTCAAGAAAACCTCCCACGCAGAATTTTCGCACCCTTCAAAGAAGGCATGATAAGGATAAGATGATGAAATCTAGTGATAGAGAAGGAGAAGGAGAAGGGAGTATAATCTTCTATGTATATCGGGTCGGCTGAGGGGTTCAGAATGCTTGGGATGGCAATGGGTGATATATCTGGACCTATCTTTTCCCAGGCCTTGCTAGATGTAGGCCTTCAGAGGTCTGAGACCAGGACCCTCAGTAGTAAGTATCAAACAAAGCCATGTCACGACCCTATCAGGCTCCTCCAACAAGTGAACTGCAACTGTTGGCAAAAGAAAAAGGAAGTCCGAAAATGAGATGGGGCTGGTTTTCGGGAGGTTTTCTGTATTTAGGCCGGTCTTGGGACGTCGATCCGGGCCTGAGCAAGTCAGCATAAGCTCGCCCTTGTACCTGTGGGAGGCGGTTCACCTCTAATTTTCTGTATGAACATACTCCAGGGCAATGGGTGAGATGTTAAATAGTGGGCATCGGAGCTCAGTACAAGCACTAATTTCGGCAAGCTAATTAGATCCGTTAAAGTTTAGATCTACTCTCCTTTAATCTCCGAGCCCGACTTGCTTCTTGCGAAAAATGGTCTTGTGGATTTCCCGAGTGATATTTCATGAGAGATTTCAGTACCGCTTTTTTAGCTGGTATGATTTTATCTTAGGATAAATAACAGTTATGTACTTAGGTAATCCCAGATCGAGGAAGCCTATCTCCAACCCTAACCAAATCAAGAATTAAACATCCAATCGGCGCCGGGTAATCGTTTCTGCCATTAACCCACAAACTCGTGCTTTCTCCATTCAATCCATCTACCTTTCTAATGTAACTAATCATGGCCCTCTTCAGATGCTGGGTTTGGATAGTACCAGGTAGTTACCCTATCAGTCTTGTCAGCGCCCAACCTACTGCTTACAGCCTTGCGGGAAAGGTAACTTACGAAATCATGAGATAAAAGATACAGCATAGCGCGCCCTCCAAATAATTACTCTTCCCGTCTTTTATAAAGTTACCCACGATCAATACCGAAAACACCAATATCACGACCATAAATATTTCAAAGTTCAAATCCATTGGTTTGCCCGCAATCCACCCAATTACGACGACAATTGGCGACACAAGCAGCGCTGTCTGTATAGTGCTACCTAGGATATGAGATAGTGCAATTTCCATTGCGTTGTTCCAGGCCTCATCAATGGCGCTAATATGCTCTGCGGCCTTCTCGACAAGAGGCACGAGGATGAGACCCATGAAAGCATCGCTGACGTGACGGTTGGTTACAATCCAATGAATCTGCTCAACCATAAAGATAGAATGGAGACAAACGAGGGTCAAGGAAAGGAGAACGAAGAACAAAGACTCGGGGATGGTGAGTTTGGGACGCTTGATTTTTTCTTCTCGGTCCTTGTCTGTCCGGGCCGCGTGGTGAAGATCTTTGTCGAATTCATGATGGTGCGTGTGGAGTTGGAAATATAGATATCTAGAAGCTAATTAGCACCACTAACATTTTTTTTAAAACAAGGGGAGGAGGGGATGGCTTACAGAGCGTAAGCAGCAAACAACAAAATTGCTGTGTACCTAGAAACACTCAAGATCCTATGTTCCAGGTCATCATCTGTTGTTCTATGTAGCCCATAAAGGCCTTCGAAGAAGGCTACGGGTAGTGTCAATGCCGCAACAGATAGCAGCAACAGTCCTCCACCGGTCTCAGCAAGCGCATCTCCGAACCGTTGATCCTTTGTCCTTAAACCACCAATAACAAAACAGAGTCCCGTACATAACAGCAGGTTAGCCAACATAGATCCAAGAAGTGCAGCCTGGATCACTTGATATTGGCCTTTAAACAGCAACAAGATACATAATATTATCTCCACCACTGATGCGACAGTCACCTGTAATACTACTCCCGCGACCTATCGCCAATTAGTTAGCCTCACTCATAACCAATTGCAGCCCGTAAAAATGTCTCACCCTTGGGATCCGTCGTGCCAACCCCGCACTTGAAAATGCCAATAGATTTGCCGATGGGATCATGGAAACGTAGTTCGTTATAAACACCCATAAATGCCATTCCGGCTTCATCCAATGGAGAACCAATCCGACCGGGACAACGGGCCATAACACGTTCGTGCACATCCCCAAGAAACACCCACTTTTTACAGCAATTGACAATGCTTCAATTGGGTGAAATCCATGACGATCTGAGTGCGCGAGCTCCGGGTCGGGGATTGCGGGGACAAATTCTTTGGTCTTCAGAACTCTGGCTTGTGAGGAAGAACCAGGGTGGCTTATATGGTCGGCTGTATGCAGAGGCTCTGAATAGAGACCTTCGGAGGCGATCCGAAAAGAGTTAGGGGGTTGGCTTGTCATCTTATTATGGCCGGTGCGAAGATATGGGGAGGGCGTTTCGGTACCCTTATCGACTGAAAGGACTCACAAGATTTTGAGAGGGAGGAAATGGAAGCTGAGTTTATATGAGCCAGCTACCATGGCAGGTACTGAAACAAACAGCAGAGAGAGACGTGTCCCAGTGCTAATATAACTGGATCCATGGGGTCTAGCCTTGTCATGGCGGTAGCTTGTTTTTCCACTCATATCTCTATACGGTTATGTGGCCGCGAGTCCCCTGCGCGTGTTTGAGATACGGGCTAGAAAAGCTTGTAAAAACTGCACCGACGTAGGGAAGATTTGCTGGTTGCATCTTTATTCTTTCCTTTTCATCGGGAATATGGCAGAGATGGGATTGGAGTGACTTTGATGCGGAGTCGAGGAGTCTTGTTGCCTGGCCAGACATAGTGACTTGGCACCGATGAGGTCATTAGTCACGCTTGCATATTGCGTGACTGTGCATATTTATATGAGTAGAAACCTGGGAGCAAGGGGGATCGCCATGATCAGTTATGAAGAACGGGTCGGAATTAATCTGACAGCTGCCAAGCTTTACACGTTCATTTTATTTTTTGCCTTTATTTTATTTTTTTAAGGGGGAGTTGGGATGCTAGCGCGAGTGATAGTTCGTGCATGGGAGCGCTAGAACTTGAGGCCCTAAATTTGGCAACGTGAGTTGCAGCTTACAATTGTAGGCTGACGCTCATCTTGGGTATTTTAGGACCTGCTCTACTCTTGCGAGATTCGATACACTCATAAATAAATAGCTAGAAGAACTACTAATATACCTGTAGTAGGTATGAATTACCCAAAGGTGCAAGCAGTTGCTATAAGGTTAAAAAAAGACCAATGCAATGCAGCTGCATTTTCGGGCACTTGTTGCCTATCGCGGGTATATATGGCCTATCAGAGACACACACAAAAAAAAAAAGACCAATCCACCGACATATAAACATGCACCGCCACTCTGTGACCTTGGCGTATCGCTTCTAGAACTGAGACAATGTCAATGTGCGAGGTGCGTCCGAGACCTGCCCGCTGCGCCCAGAATATTACAATATGCGTAGGTATTCAACAGATCGGTATGATTGACATCGATCCTGATCATAAGGTTACACTTTGAATGGGGTAATTAATCCATTGAGGGTTAGCTAGTTAAATTGTGAACGGGTAAACGGATGGATGAATGTGGGCACCAATAGGCGAACTGCTAGCTAGAATGAGTGGAAGCCTTCCCGTGGGTATTCTGAAGGTGCTCAAACTTGAAGCCTTGAAGATAAATTACAGATCTTGCATAGAAAGGGCTCACAGCAACCCTGTAGACACACACCCCATGGGGGGATCTACAGACCACATTTGACTATGTTCCTGCCCCTTGGTGCGTAATGTTCACAAATTCTCATAGGCCACATGCACTGGCCATAGACGGCGTTTATAAAAAGACCCAACTACTCGCTATCCACCATAAGAACCTGAAAGTGCAGGTGCCAATATTTGTATGGCCAAGACGATTCCCCATACAGATTACCCCTGTCTTTGTCACTTGCATTTTCAGGTCCTTATGGTGGATAGCGAGTACACGAGCAGCAGCACCGTTTCAAATATTACTTTGCGCAAATGGAGCCAGCTCCATTTCTCGGTAACTTGATTGGTGCCGATCCCAAAGCCTGCCAATCAGATAGTCGGGGTGTAGAGCTGGCTCCAGTCTCTGTACTCTAGTGTGGTAGTTGGGCAGTCCTATGTCTACACCACTACCCCACTTATCAACAACACTCGTTTTGTTTACGAGAGGGTGGAGTGAAATACTAAGTAATACAATGGGCAGTTCCGGGGGCTGGGTGCTGGATCCGTCCATGGAGGTGCTCGGGTATGGCGCTTGGAGCCAAAAATGCATTTGTACGGCAAAAAGGCGCCGCTCCACAGGTCCTTATTGCCATACCCTAGTATGTAGGTACATACATGCAATTAGACTATCTCTTGGTCTGTTAGTAAAATGCTGACCCACCAGAAGAAGCAAATTTGGTGCGGCTTTACTAACAGATCCTGCCACCTTTCTCATCAAATAATAAATCTCTCATACAGAACGTTTAATTACTCTACTATCGCCCGGCGGGTCGAGACATGACAGAATATGGAGCGGTAAACGTGTCAAAAGTAATTTACCAACAGTACATAGTAAATTCTTCACCATGCCACTGGTGGTATAAGCGCTCGCTGGGCTTCAGTCCTTGTGCTAGTATAAATGCTACATTTCAGTCTTTACGCCATGCTACACTACACTGGCCATTAATACCAACACTTACGAGGGTTTCCCACCAATGATGGTATTACCGTTGGTAAGTTATAAGATTACTTTTGACACATTTACCGCCCCATAACAGAATCTGGTACAGTACAGATTTGTTATATATCCTGGCATCAATTCCCGTGTTCTTGTGGAATTTTCTATTAAGATATTGCTTATATTATTTCCATACTCGGTATGTCATGTGCCTTGATTGCAATATAAACTGCACTGCACCAGATTGTCCAGGTATCGGGTTTAGTGACGGCGCAGTACATGTACAGGCGTCAAGACATACCAAAAACAGCTCCTTTGAACTCCCTGAATATTATAATAGCTCCAAATATCACTCTATATTTTTTTCCCAACTTGAAAAAAACTTAATTCAATGGGGAAGTAACTTATTTGAACTTACTAGTGCAGTGAGGTTGCAATCTTGATGCGATTCTCGATATATTCATAGGCGCCAACTAAGGTCTATCTCACGCAGCTATATATATAAGGGCGGTGGTGGAATTGATACGGTGTCCCATTCGATTTTAGGTTTCTTCTGCCGTATACTATCCCCCCCGAGAAATTATCAGAGGGATAGGTACCTTATCCAGTGTCTAACCAATTTCCCCTAAACGGTTTAGGGAACCATGTCTACATAGGAGTTTCCTAAGTAACCCCCTATACCGGAAGCACCGCCCTCATGAGACCTCCTTTCATACACACCCAGTAACCCACGTATCTTACGCCAGTATATATCATACCAACAATATAAGGTCTGGAGTATTAAAGAGAGCCTAAAAAGTCCGGGGTGTTTCCGGAGAATTTTCGGGGCTTTCATCGTAAAAAAAGCACTGATGGAGTGTAAAAAGTCGCCGCACCCAATTAAACTGTACAGAAGCCCCCGAAAACTACCCGCACTGCAGGCGACTTCTAGAGTATCGGGGGATCGTTATACCTCAGAATCTCTCCGAAAACCACCCGGACCGACTTTCAGAGCCCCGGGGACCACCCGGACCACCGACTCCCATGGCCAAAATCTCAATCCTACCACAAAAAGTCCTAATAAAACGTCCGCAAACCCTCCACACCAGGCCAAACTATCATCCATCATTGACACTTGTTTCTAAGGAACCTTTTCGGCGACATACTGACATTATCAGCCGAGAAGTCTTTTGCATCATTCCAGTCGGCCAGCAATTCCCCCGTTATATTATCCCCTAGTAACTAGTATCGGAGGAATTTCGGTACCTTTTTTTTTCCTTTTCAAGAAGTTCCCCGGGGCCTGCATATAGAAATCCGGGCACCTGATGCACTATAGTTCAGGAATTCAGGCAATAAGTAGTCTATCAATATGTACCTTTAGACTAATCCGCGTGATAGATGAGTTGATTGGACGGCAATCTCAATTATCCTTCGAGTTATAGACGAAGGAATTTGAGTAGTGTTTGAGGTTTTAGGCCCTGGTTGGTGTACTTGGGGAGTAGTTCTGCAAGCGTAACAATTAGAAGCTTAGAATAGCTGAGAGCTGGTCATCACCTCAAGCAGGACCCACTTGTTGTGCCTATACAACTCTCATAAGTTATATGCTTAAGAACCTCCCATAGCCGGAAAGGACGTAGCAATTATGTATTTAAATACCTAGTGCTCCCGCGGAATTCCACATATGCCCATCAGTGCTTCATTTATTAACTACCCATAAACCCCCCAAAATGCTCACCTTCCTCCGGCAATACGGGCTCCTCCAGTCCAATAACTTCGACATCACCACCTGCCCAGCACTCACTGGTAAAACCGCCGTGATTACTGGTGGCAGCGACGGAATCGGCGGCGAAATCGTCAAGCACCTTCTCCTCAATGATATCTCACAAGTCATCGTCCTCGCCCGCAACTCCACAAAATACCAGAACACCCACAGAAATGTCTGGGCCCCTGCTCTGTCCGCAAACCCCGAGCGCATTGAACGTGTAAGCTTCATGGCCTGCGACAACGCCGATCTCGCCGCCGTCGACCGCATCGGCAAAGAAATCCTCTTCACCCTCACCCGCCTAGACTTTCTCTTCCTTAATGCAGGGGTGGCCTTCGACATAGACTACCGCCTCGTGAATGGCGTCGAGTCCACCTTCGCCATTAACCATCTAGGCCATTTTCACCTCACACAGATCCTCACGCCTCTTCTCATCAGCTCTATGCCCTCGCGCGTGGTAGTGACGTCATCCTCGACACACATGATGGTCTCCAAGAAGTTCCCCTTGTCCCAGGTAGAGTCACCAACACCGACCACGACGAAGGGCCCCGCATGGGATAGTATGTATCGATACGGGTGCAGCAAACTCGCGAACGTACTGTTCACACGGGAACTAGTGAAGCGCCTACCAGAGGGAGTAGTGGCTAACTCATTTAACCCCGGGAGTGTGGCAACAGAAGCGGCCGGGGGGTGGAAAAACTTGATAGGGGAGATTGGCGGTAGGGTGATGGTGAGGCTTATGAGAATACTTGGGCAGACGGTGACACAGGCGGCGGCGACAGCCATATATATGGCAGTGGGGGACGTGGAGAAGGTTGGGAGGGGTAATTACTTTGTGCCGATTGCAAGAAAAGAGAAGACTAATGTGCTGGCTGAGGATGACGAGTGGGCAGAGGAGCTGTGGGGGTGGAGTGTAGAGAAGGTAGAGAAGATCCTTGGGGAGTTTGGGGGCACGGAAAAGAGAGGGAATATGAATGTTCCAAGTGAGTTGCTGGCACATCCAGTGTGTCTCCCCCCTGCGTAGGCTGAACGACCTGTACACTTTTCTTTTGTTCTATGTTTTGTTTATATGTACTGTTACGTTTTCTTAATACGCATAGCTAGGACTTCATCTGGGAGGGTCGGGGCACTCAAATTTACTTAACTACTGGGTCTTGAAAGATTACAATATGAATTTATGTGCGTGCCTATGTCTGTAAAACTGTGAGCAACCGTAGCACTAGTTTATTAGAAGCCTCTGAAACCCAGTTATGTTCTTAATAACAGCGGGCTCTGTCAAAAGACTGACTCCCATCATTTCATCATAAATTCTCACTCGTGATAAAGAGATTAAAATTATTAAGGGTAGAGCAAGGTCATAAAGGACTCAAAAGAGGTACTGTTAATTAAAGACATAGAGTCTGGCTATCTGTGCCAACCGCAGGCCGCCGACAAATTGTATGGTGTGCCTAGAACGGACTAGTGTAGTAAGAGTTCGAGTGATATTCTATGAATCGGTGAGGTGCGGGCTTTTTTTTTTTTTTGTTTACATCATTAATTGCATGCAGCCCTAAGGCTATGGCCCAGAACGCCTCTCCTTCCCCCGCCAACCCAGACAAGCGAAAAGCAAAAACAAACAGAAACAGAAACAAAGCACATAACGGAAACGCCTTCTCGCCTCCTCAACACTGACCGACCTGGCGCGCTCATGATCACTGTCTCGAGCCTCATCATTCGCCATGTAAGTTACAACCCCTATTTGACCTTTCTTTTCTTTTAACCCCGGCTTTCCCCTCCTCAATTTCTAGTGCTCTCCTGCTATTCTTTCTCTAACTCCCCCCATCCTTGGTTGAGCCCTCTCTCCCTTGCAATCCCCTCTTCACCGGTGAGGTGCGGGCTGATCTGCCCATCTGCTTCTCGTTACTACATATACCCCTATCAATCCCCCACCTTATCTAGCCGGCTATACTATGAGCTACTATGCCAGTCGATGATCATGAGGTTGGGGTATCCTGCCATTTCTGACAGTTGCAGCAATTAATACCAGCAGTTTCTAACGAATTTCATGTTCATACAATCTCCCCTCTGGCCGCATGTTAGTAAGATCGTTTAGCAGGTTCTAGCTAAACGTGTATAGAATAGCCAATTTTTTTTCACGACATGACTGGCCCCTGATAACTTGTCCCGGGGTAGTATGGGACTTTTCTGGCTGCCCTGTGTCCATAAAAACTCTGAAAAAATGACACCTGGCAGCCCAACCTCACCGACTAGCCGTACAGTATCTACTGAGAACAATTAGCGAGCCAAACCTGACGTCTATCGCACCGTTGATCTTGCGACCAGGTCATTTACATCGAGCAGATATCGGCGTTCCGTGCCTCGCTATTCTCACACCTTCTTACCCACTGAGTATCACCCCTTCCCGCCGTGCATAGGTGCGCGCGGGTGTTATCACCCCCAATATCCAGTCAGTCGTGAATCATTTTTAGCACGACTCCGATCCTTCTTTTCCGAGTGCCTCATGGTGGTAGAGGTAGAATACTCGTGGTTCTTCCCGCCCTAAAATTAGATAAAAAGGATATGGGGCCATGAAGATGAGACTGCATGAGAATAGATGTCGAGGGGCCGGGACAGCAGCAGGAGACGGATACAAACGAGGAGACCCAAAAGGATCTCCTCAACCGAGCTAGTTCTCCGCGCAGATTAAAGGCAAAAACTGGAGTGTGATGGAAAGGCCCTCTGTGAGAACGGGTTGGGATTAATTGGTAAGAGGGACAGGAACTAAAAAGTCATAAAGGAGCCGACCCCTCCACCTACTAGAAGCCCGTTAATAGCTAAAAGTGATGAGAAAGCCCCCCCCCCCCCCCCTCTAAAGAGCAGCGTCGCCATACTAAAAGGCAGTAAAAAGTGCGGTGAAAGCCCCTCCCTCTGAGTTGACTGGTGCAGTGGCAGTGTTATACCTACTTAGGACAGATTTCTACAATCTCATTATATCCTGAAGTACATATGTAGTTGCTGCTAGGATTAAGATCGATTAGGCATACCACTGCAGATGAGAAACCTGGACAGTGGTTTATTCGGCTACACGTACAACGGCTTAAGGGTAGATATCCCTGTTTTATCTTAGACATAGTAGCCTCTAGGCTATACTGGAACAATTCGCTCAAATCCCAGCTATCTGCAGGTTATCAATAATGAGCGAGTGATAATCCGTGATAATCAAAACCGTCACATCACAAAGGCTCCCAAAGATTCATATATAGTTTATCTATTCCAACGGGCCTACTGCATGTAGCTACAAAAGACCCGTATATATATATAAACAATTGTTCACTGATATTTTAAATATCATTGATTAGCTTGTACATATCTTCCACCTCCTTGACGGTGGTGGTCAAGTTCTCATTGCCAGTTTCCGTGATGAGGATGTTGTCTATATCTTGAATTAGCAGGTGATGTTTAAATAATGTGAGTAATGGAATACCTTCAATACGGACGCCACCGACATCCCAATATTTATCTAGGACATCCTTGTTGATGTATTTAGAGTGTTTGGGGTTCTCAAGGAAGGGGTTGATAATAAATTCACAGAAGTAGATCTAAAGAGCCCACGTTAATACTCAAATCTACGTTTTCAGACATAATTACTCTAATACTTACGCCAGGCTCAACCGTGATGACTTCTCCAACCCTCAACGGGCCCCTCTTCCTCAGGTAGCAAAACATCTTGTCCGCATCCTTGTAGTTCGGGTGCCCACCAGTATCATGGGTATTCATCCCCAACATATGCCCCAATCCGTGCGGCAAGAACGCACAGCTCGTCCTGTTCTCCAGAATCTCATCGACGCTCCCATCTCTCAGGATCCCTAGTGCTAACAAGCCCTCGATCGCGATCTTATGCGCGAGTATATGCACATCATCCCAATTTGTGCCCGCCTTGGTCGCCTCGATCGTCTCCTTCTGCATCTTCAGCACAAGGTCGTAGATCTGCTGCGACTCCTCCGTGAACTTTCCATTGATGGGAAACGTCCGCGTTACGTCCGATGCGTAGTTATTATACTCTGCACCTGCGTCCAGAAGCAGGTTAAGTTTTCCGGCCAGTGTAGCGTTATTTTTGACGTAGTGAAGAGTTGCCGCTGAGCGTCCCGAGGCAAAGATACCATGATACGCCTGCTTTGGTGCCCCGCCTGAAATGCAGCGCTCTGTGAAGACACCTTCAAGCTCGCGCTCATTGACAGAGTTCTTGACAAGGTTCATTGCGCGATGGTGCGCGGTTGCCGTGATCTCGTTGGCGCGGCGGATCAGCGCAACCTCGTAGGCATCTTTGATTGCGCGGCATTCCTCGATCGCAGTCTTGAGGCTGCCATCAGTATTAATGCTCTTTTTGATCTGGTCCGGGAGAGTGGGAGAGAGCTGGGAATCGATGCCGAAGATGGGGAGTGAGTTGGCTAGGAGATCATTGTGCAGGTCCGGGCTTGTGTGCCGGACTTCGTCGACATCGTAGCAGGACTTTGCTTCTGTGATCGAGAGGGGAAGGCCGGACCAGAGAACGGATGACGGGGAGATGGGTGGGATGTAGAGAGTTAGGGTCTGAGTGGAGATATTGTAGGTCAGGTATGAATCCGGGAGGTCACATCCGGAGAGGTAGTAGAAGTATCGGCGCTGACGGAAGGGGGCTGTTCATATTAGCTACATGTACTAATCTATCTCACCTAGGTACCTTAATAACTCACCCTCACTATCACAATCCTCCAGCAGCATCTCCTTTGCACTCTCCAGATATAGCAAGCCCTCACTGCGATCCATGAACTCTGCAACTCGCTTTGCATGCTCCTTCGCCGGGTACTTTCCCTGTAGCACAACGTCTGACTGGGGGTCGATCTTTATTGACATCATTTTAAAAATACTCTTCTTTCGGCGGCAGTGGAACGACTTGTATGCTAATGCTGCGTTAAGCTTTTTCGCACTATTGTGGGAGGTCGATGAGAATAATCGGTGGCGATGATGATGATGAAGATGATGAAGATGATGATGCGGGGAAGCGGCAGCAGCAACAGATGAAGATGGAACTCCCAAGCACGTGAGGATGGTGGGGTTGAGGAAGGCCGGGGTACGTAGGAGGGGGCCCGTGGATACCCGCGTATATATTAGACCAGTGAGGTTCATGGAATGGTGACCGTCGTAGGGACCTGGCAGAATCAATATCGCTCGAGTCTGGGTCACCTGGGTTACTACTGTCTGCCTGTCTGCCTGTCTGCCTACCTGCCTGCCTGCCTATCTAGAGTATACTTACCTACCTGGTACTCAGCTACATACGAGGAGTAGGCACGATGATGTTAATTATTTCGTAGTGGTGGTGAGGACCCTGCCTGAGCTACCCGGTCTATCCTGCGCTCTCGCAACTTAGGGTGTGTAGATGTTTGGAATCTTGCTAACCTTGCATAAACAGAGCATATCGGTCCGGGTTTTAATACGCAGGGCACTCTTTATGGAAGCTTCGACTTTTACGTCCATCTCCAAACATTTCATAAATGACGTCTTTCTTTGCTTTTTCTGATAGATGCAGCGCTAGACTACTGTGGGGTAGTCCTAATTCGGTGGGATAAACACTCAATTCAGGCCGGCGTAGGGCATGAAAGAAAAACAACCATTATTACGCCAACATATGAAAAGGAAAAAAAAGGGTTACAAACGCGGGGGAAAGAGAACAAACAAATAGTATGCCCCCTCCCTTCTGTGTACACATAAAAAAGAAATTGGTATCAACGTTGAGCAAGTGGAGGGAATCAAGAGCCCCCTCAAGCAACAGCTGTGTACACACAAAAACGGTTCTAATCAACAGGACAAATTCGTAAAAAGTATATAAAAATCAACATACAGCCTAATCCTTCCATCTGTTAAGGAACTTCTGCATATCATCAGGCTGTGGCGCCGGTGAAGCCTAAAACACAACGCAAAAACGCATTAGTATATGATGATACTCTAACCCCCACTCCTGACCGCCAGAAAAATTAGAAGATCACATACCGAATTGATCAAACTCGTAACCTTGTAGTCCCACGGCTGCGTAATGGTCGTCTGGATATTTGGCGCAGCACCCGCCTTTTTATACACGGTATATGCACTCGTCGGGTACTGCATCCTCGGGCCTGTAGCCGTGATTTTCTTCCCTGGTTGCGTCTGCATCGGCGCATACCTCGTGGGCCCCGTCTGCATCGCATATGGGACATTGATCAAGCTGCTCACCGCCGCCGTCCCCGCCGCCGCGGCAGTAGCATCGACAACAGTGTCTGTCGACGCAGGGGGGTCGTCATCGCCCTTCTTTTGGGCTGCGAGCTGAGCTGCGGTGAAGGTACCTGTCATGTCAGACATCGAGAATCGTGGTGTGTAGTTGGTTGTCATGCCGCCGGCTTTGGCGACGGATTGCATCTTGATGAAGTAGATGTTGTCGCCATCTTCACCATAGGTCGGGTCAATGGTTAGTTTTGCAGAAGTGGCCTCGGCGAAAACTGAGCCGACGACACCGATTGTGTGGTCGCAGAACTATCACGGTCTGTCGTCAATAACCTTTTCTCTCTTACATCATGCGTACATACATACATGTATGTATGTACACATTGAGGAGGAATATGGAAACATACGGGATCCGCGTTGCTTCCAACACAAAGCCACATAGTGTAAGTGCTAAAATCTGACAATTTGGGACCACTGCCCGAGTCCTCCCACTCAACAGTCACTGTCACGCTGGGCTTCCATTTCGTGCTTCGAGTGGGGCTCGTGAATTTGACGTCCGCAGAGACTAGCGAAGCCAGGAGAGAGAACGCGAGGGTGGTGAGGGAAAGGGAGGTGCGCATTTTTTAACCGATGTCGACTAAACAAAAGAATTGGGGTTAAGATAGAGTTCGTACTACTCTACTAAATTACTATCTGTCGAAAATGTACTTCGACTAAGAAAGAACGTTCGTGGGAGTTAATCCGGAGTGCAAAGCTGGTTTGGTGGTTGCTGGCTGCCAAGAAAGGGGCTAGCTGTGACAGCCACCCGTGGGTGCGTGGCATGGGCCCTTTCGAGTTTCTCCTGTTGATCTCCAAGAGAAAGTTCCAGATAAGGAGAGATAGAAAAAGCCCAGCTGGAAAGATGGCCGAGACGGCCCTCTGAACACAACACACATCTAGAGACTCCAATCATCCCTCAGATATCTCAACTCCTCTAGAAATTTCCTGTTTTCTGCGAGATGCGGTTCGGTTGGCTAGCTGCATACCGTATCACTCGCAAATGTGCGCAACAGCATAAGGCAAGGAGATGAGGACGTAGAGAGATAACGTTCTGGCCCGTCGTTCAGGATAACAGGCCCTAACTTACCATCAGATGTGCTTCTGTCATGGTAGGCCAGATAGCCGGGTCGGGATAAAACATTCAATAATATCCCGGAGTGTCTAGGAAGTACGTGTGAGACCTCTTCAATTACTACCTGCATTGTTGGAAAAGCTTGGACACAAGTCATTGCAGAAAGCACAGCGACTAAAAAAAACCCAACTACTAATCAGAGGTAGCTACACAGAAAGCATCTCTGTCGATGGCTATATACATTCAGCTCATTGCAGGTCCGAGAAGCACATTACCCCTAAGCCTTATCGTACTCTATGCACATTAGCTCGTTGCATGTAGGTACATGCAATCACCCATCTACCGCATTGTCCAAAAGCCTCACAGCTTCGCCTTCCTCCCTCTCCTCCTAGTCCTCAACCCACCCACCCCTCCATCCGTCCCATGGATCCAATCCAGCGCCTTAAACGTCCCAAAATTCACCACCACCTTCTCATGATGCCAGTCGTGCCTCCTTGCCAACCCCTCCATACCCCAAACAGCATAGCCTGAGTGCACCGAACAGCTCTCGAGCGCCACCATCGCACAGAACACCCAAAAGCCCACTATGTGGCAATCCCTGAGCACCAGCATGCGTGGAAGATGCAGCGGTAGCAGGTTCGAGACCACAAACTCTGCCGGATGCGCATATTGTGCCGCGAGCGCTATCGGCGCTGTAAAGGCATGGTGCGTGCGGTGGATATAAGTGTAGAGCTTGCGCGTATGGAGGAGACGGTGGGCATAGAAAAAGACGACTTCGCAGATTATTATGGATAATAGGACGTCGGACGCGAGTTTTCTGAAGGTGGGGAGCTGCGTAGGTATCGATGGTGGGGGGAATAGTGTGATGAGTACTGCGTGAACGAAGATACCAATACCTTGGTTTTTGAGCACAACTGCTATGCAGCACTTTGTCTCAGCGGCCGTTGGTGGGGGCTGCGTGGGCTGTATCTTGTGCGCAGCTGAAAACGCTGGGAATATTCGCTCGAGCGATAAGTAGAAGAGGCTCGGGATCCAGAAGTAAAATATTTGTACTAAGACAGCTCCTGTGAGCTCTAAAAATATGGAACTATGAGAAGTGACGATATTAGACCATATCATCGATGGCTGCGAAGCCATTGAGTGTATAAAAAGAGATGAAGATATGCCTCATCCACGCTCTCACATTTTTATAACTACATAGAACAAATGACGAAATCTGAAAATAAAAGACGGGTAGCGGTCACCGGTCTGTTCATTCAACAGAGTCTTGGGTGCTAGTATATGTATATGTATTTACGATAGTTGACGTCAGTCTTCAAATTAACTATCCACGGGGTATGGGTTGGGGTATGGGTTAGGGTTGACGTTTCTGATTACAATTATCAGGACTTACATAATTAATATGTGAGTACTTCTACATATAGTTAAAGCCCGACATATGTAGCGCACGTGGTGCCGTAAAGCTTATTTCTGCTTGGCACGCTACTTGTTGAGCCTCTCTGCCTATTTTGAGCTAGATTTCTAAATATCAACAACCAAATATTTCCACATGTTATTTGAATGCCCCTTTCGAGAAACATGCCGGTTCCTGACCAGAAAGATTGGGAGGACACGGTAAGTATTATGGTCCCAGAGTCAGGTCCAGGAAAGACGGGTTTAGCGCCCATACGATACCGTTACAGGGGGCATATCGATCGATCGAGCGATCGATAGATTCCCGTGTGAATGAGAGAAAAAACAACTCTCAGAAACGGCTTCCAGCCAGTAAGATTCGTTCGAAGGAGAGTAACTGCAACCCGAGGGCTCCGGGCAGTTGATCCGGTCCGGAACTACACGAGCTCAGATAGGGGATAGCCTGGATAGGTGTGGAGGGCTGAGTTTAAGAACGTGGGTAGGAGAAATTAATCCGAAGAGGGGAGGGACAAGATAAAAGGGCTTGGTCCAAGAACCTGGCTCCCTTCGGAAGAATGCCCTGCTTGCTTCTGCCACCTGGCAGGTTGGTTGGTAAACGATGTCAAAACTTTATCTCCACGTCTGGAGTAGAGTGGGAGGAGGAGGAGGAGTCGTTGTATGTACCTACATGCAGTACATACATGCCTTATGTAGAAACAGATAGAGCTTCTCCTCCCCTCCCCCTTCTCTCATTCCTCTTCTTCCCCTCCCCCTCCTTCAAGTTCATATTACCCCTCCCCCTCCCCCTCCCACCTGGTCCGTGCGTGCTTGAGGCTCGTCGACAGGAGAAACAGGCGAGTGAACTTGGCTACCAGTAATTGGAGCGATCCACGTGCCAACCACATGTAAGAATCGCCATTATCTTTCAACGTCTGCCCGTTCTGTCAACAGTTCAATCAATCCAATACAACACCATGATAGCCACACGTTTATCAAAAGGGGAGAAAGGAAGAGAGATGCCTGTGCCCTATGGCAGATCCTCGGGCAATCAGTACATGAGTATATTATAGGTACGCACGCATACATATACATACACCATACATTGAGTACGTAGATAAGTAACTCTACCAGCAATCTAAAGCACTCTATTCTAGATCTACTGCCACCTTTGCTCACGCGTCTACGTATACCTCAGTGCCCTCTGGATCTGGATAGGTTTGCCTTTTACCGCACCACTCATCTCTCGCTTCTCCAGTGTGCCCAATTGCATCAGCCAAATGTCATACTCTACTTTACCTAGCTCCCCCGATATCAATTTACCCGCGGCAGCGCCTTTTGCCGTCTTCAATCCGGGGAAGGGTTTCGAGAGCAGGTATGGAAAGGGAAAAAAACCGATAGCTCGTCATTTAGGGATGATTACCTACGTTCCATGCACCACATACCTACATCCTACATGCCCACACACATGTCAATTGTCAATAGAGGGACAATACGTACATACAGTATCACAAGCTAGGTACAGCTACTCCACATACCTCACCTCACCTCACCGTAAAATCCACCTGAAGCTCAGAAGAAAAACCTCAAAGCTTCGCCTCTAGTCCCACCTCAATTGCTGCAAGAAGGCCAATTGCAATTCCTCAGACCCCTGTACATAGCCAACGATCGTACAGTAATCTCCAGATCAGCCAGAAATATACTCCGTGTCCGTCATCGCACTTCATACTCTGGAAAAAAAAAAATTAAAAAAAAATTCACCCCTCTTCAATGTGCAGAGTCCCTCCTCCTGCCAGCCAACAGCCCCTCTCTAGCTTCCCCTCTCCTGCCACACCACCCACCCAATAGCCACATGTACCGGGCGCATATGTCCTTCCCCACACCCTCTCAGGTAAAATTCACAGGGAAAACAAATAAAAATAAATAAATCAAAAAAAAAAAAGTAAAGTCCCAATGGGGAAAAATAAGTAAACAATAAATGCAAAAACATCTGATGTTCCCTCTTGTAACAACCCTGACTGCTCATCTCATCGCAGCTCCGGACGGTACATACTGCATACTTGGGCTCACCCATGATGAATCAGGACTGACTGGACTGACTAGACTGACTGGGAAACCGCTCGGACAACCCGACATCCCTTATTCCTTTTCTTCCTCGCCATGGTCCAGTCCAGTCCAGTCCGTAATATGCCGTTGTGTTGCGAATTTCACCACTGGGAATCCGAACCGTATCGATGCGGGAGTCGTAAAAGTAAAACCTAGCAAGAAGTACCTTTAAGGTGCGGTATATTTTTCCTCTAATTCTAGCGCCGTTGCAACGGGTTTGTTGAAAAGACTATTCCCTTCCTATCTAAACGAAGAAGGAGGAGGAGGAATGGAGAGCAGATCAGTTACTAACTGAACCTCCAACTATCCTAATTGGGGAGCGAGCGAGGATCCCTCTTCGAGAAAACAGGATTCATGTGGATGCTTTTGGCGAGCAAGTAACAACTCGGATATGGAGATTTCACTCTCTACACACACTGAGGTAAATACCAAAAAAAAAAAACCCGCTACCATACACCCCTGACTGGCGTGAGAGAAATAAAGTGGTGGTAGTGGTTGAAGTTGTGGTGATACATGAGGTAAACTACATGTGGGTATTCTAGATATAGAAGAGTGCCCGTTCAAAAAAAAAAGCACACTCTACTCGAAATTTCAGCGTCATCATAATTGTCAAATAACCTCGTCACAATACGTACTTCTCGTCTCCGAAACTCGAATCCTCAACCCCGCACCCGGCCGGCCCCCCCGCTGCCCTAGAACTAGGGACGGTATGATATGATCATTTACCTAGGATTCATCAACCGACAGGCACCATTGAAGTCTTTGAGTCAAAAAGCCTGTGAGTCGCAGTTACACCGGGTGAAGCACACCCCCCCCCCCCCAATCCTCCCCACTCACTGAGGAAAAGTAAATTAGGTGCCTCTGTCACCCCCTCCTCTCTATCCCCCTTCTATCGTTGGCGTTCCCGCGCTTTTCCAGAAAGGCCTCATAACATCGTCATGATCGACGCCGGGGAATCCAACCGGAGGTCGTTGATGAAATTGAAATAACGGGCCGAGCGCGCCTCTTGGGTGTTGCGGTTCACCAGAAATAAAATCATCATCAAATATAGCTGTGAAACATGGTCATGAAACAATTAGGTCGGAAGTGAGTTTCTAATTGCAATTGCGACGCGGGTCTTCGTGAGAAAAAAAAAGTGGTTTTGTTTCCCTTGAAATCCCCATTTTCCATTTTTTCTACCAGTCCAGTGTGAGAGGAAGCAAAAGAAAGAAAAGTAAAGTAAAAAGAGATGAGGAACGGGTTCCTTTTTTTTTTTACCCCTCTCTTTTTTTCCTTTTGCCCACAAAGTTCCTCTCTTAATTAAGCAAGTTATATCTTCTCCATAGCAAAAAAAAATTAATAAGTGGTTCAACACAAGCTCGAGTTGTTGCCAGCACGTGTTGTTGAGAAGAAGAAAAAGGAAAAAAAGGGAGGTGACAAGCCCAATTGAAAGAAGAAAAAAAAAAAAAAAAAAAAAAAAAAAGCAAACCCATCGCCTATTTGGAAGAGAAGAAGGAAAAACCAGAACTCGTAGGAAAAAAAAATTTGAGACAAAGAATTCAGATAATGACCATCGGCCCGCCACCACATCTCATCAACCGAGATCCCCAAAACAGTAGAAAGGTATCGTAGTTAAAAAAGATGAAGCAACGGAAATACATTTTCTTTTCCCCTCCCCAAAAAATGCGAATCAGCGCAAACCACGTAGGAAGTTCGCCGGGTATATGTGTCGAAATGGAAAAAACAAGATCGCATGCCTCAGAAAAAGTAAATAAAAGGAAGAGAAAAAAATAGCTCCAGACCATGATGACTTTGCCCCGTAATAACATCCCAACCCCAGACAAAAGAAATAAAACATAGGAAAATAGGTCCAGCGTACAACTACAATGCAATGGAGATAGGAGAGGAAATGGTGATGGGCTATACATCCAACATGGCCGGTTTTGCTGTCACCTCCTTTTCTTTGGGGCTAGGCGGTAACACCAATGCTGAAGTGCCCATGGTGACTTGTCGGTTTACTGTCTCCCTTAAGCTTGCCACCTGTTTCTCCATTGCAGCCTTGTCAACTTTCAAGTCGAAGTTCATCAAGAAACAAAAGCCTATTTGTGGGAAATGTATTAGTAACTAAATCCGAGACATTGTATACCAAGGCGTCCATTTTAGGGGGTAACAGGTGACACTTACTGACTTCGAGCCTACTCAGCTCGTACTCGCTCAACCCCCCGACCTTTGCAAATCTTTTGTGTGGGTAGCTAAGATCCTCCAGTCCCTTGCTCGCTACTCGTAAGGCGGCGAGGAGTAGTCTGTGGACATTGAGGCGGGTTAAGGGAATGACTCGTTCTGTCACTGCAAGGCGATGGAGGTACACTGAGGCAGCGAGGTATACGGCTGTTGATAATGGACAGAATCGATGTATCCTGGGGGGTCACGTTAGCGTCCAGGTAAACCAATAGCATTGAAGCAAAGACTCCAAGGATGGAAGCACAAACCTAAAGAGGTAATCCTCAATTGGGATCTCAGGTGCAGCTTTGCTCCAGAACTTCCGTGTAATTGAGGCATTCTGGTAAATACCCTTCGCTCCAGCGCCGATGATCTTTATCTCCCCTCCATTACTCAAGAAATCATCATCACTGTCTTCGTCCCTAAATTCGTGCTTGTGTTTGACATGAACACCGTCCAAATCTTGAGGAATGGTATTGCCAAAGCTAAATCCTGTTGAGTTGGCCGTAGGATGAAGCTCCTCCTCCATCTCAGGTGTAGCAGGGTCGCTTGGAGGTGGAGTAGGGGGTACATCTCCAGTCATAGAAACGAGCATCTCAATGCTCCTTGAGAGCAGTGTCAGGGCAGTTGTTGCTGGGAGGTGAAAGATATCTCTGTCGTCTGCACGCATCCCTAGCGGTTTCGGTGATGATCCCCTAATAGCGCTTGTTGTTGAAGCAGCGCCTTCTGGGTCGACTGAAGGATGTGGTGGAGGAGGTGCCCCTACCTGGGGGATCTTCTCATGGTCAAGAATGACATGAGGATGTTCAGGCGTATATGGTGGTGGTGGGGAAGCAAATGGAGAGCTCATTGCGATAGCGGTGTTGAAGCTTGTTGGAGAAAATTTCCTTCCTCCGTAGGTCGAGGTGCGTAGTTTTGAAAGAAGGGCTTCCGCATGGCAGGCATGCTGCGAAAGGAGAGTGTCGGTGGCCGCCACGGTGAATACTGGGTTACCCGAAGGGTAGGATGGCCGAAGTTGGCTGGACTGATAATTAGGGGCGTACAGGCTACGACAACACCACTAGCAGCAAAAACAACACAACGAGCTGCCTGCTTTAGTTACTATATGTGTTTTAATATGACGGTTGATTATTGCCCCCGAAGACGGATGCGCACTTCTGCGGTGACAGGTGTGAATGTAGTGCTATCGTTTTTTTCTCTTTATCGCTGAGTTTCTTGGATGTTTTAATTTCTCAATGAAGAGCTGTCTGAGTTTTATGTTGCAATGATCGAAAAGACTTAAACGGACAGATACTGCTGTTGTTGGGATAATATAGTAGACTGATAGATAGAGATGATTTCTCTGCTCTGGGGCTTGCGTATTAAATGTATAATAATGTGTGTAAGGTCAAGGTGGGTAAGGTTTGATGTGGTGCAGCAGGCAGTATGTAAGTACTTGTATAGACAGTCTGTATGTAGTACGTCTGTAGTATGTGGTAGTAGCAACAGCAAATATAGTAGGCTTATGTATGGAAATGCGAGAATGCGTATGCGTGAACGTCCAAATTCGAATCGAGGCGTTTGCTGTATTATATAGATGCTTGAAATATGTAGGTATTCGAGCGAGGCAAAAATCTAGGGCACTGCATTAACTACAACTACTACTAGTAGTAGGTTGAGCGGCGGGGCGGGGTGTGGTAGGGGTATGTAGGCAGACAGCAGGTATGGTATAGTAAGTATTCCGTACGTACGAAGGTCGTCAAGTATTCCTCCTCTAAACTTTAGGGCAGCAGCTAGGTCAAGTCTCAGGTCAAAAGAAAGATCAATTAAAAATGGATTACATGCTTCTCGATCAAGCTTCGCTCACAATCTCAAACCGAACGGCACTTTTCTATTGTGGCAGAGCGAAATAGATAGGTCAGCTGGAGCTACCTGGGACCCTTCGTACTACTAAGGAATGTCTATTCTAATTTTGTTAAGGTACTTTTTCCCTTCTCTTTGTTCGAAGCCCTACGGTTGATTCCCTTTACTCTCCATGTCTCTTTTCCTATTGCCTGTTGTCGCTGGGTATACTCACTCGGTCGATTTCGCGATGCTTTTCGATCCCGATTGATTGACAATGGGGAATAGCCCTGTTTTTTCTTTTCGTGTTCCTTCACCCTCCAAAAAAAAAAAAAAAAAAAAAAAGGGACACGTCGTAAATTTCTAATAGGAGCAAAACGATGCAACTGTTCTATGGAGCTTAAGCTGGGAAAACATGTGTATTTCTCCGCTGATGGGTTCCGAATTCACCCCCTTCCATGAGACCGCACGGTCGAAAGGGAAAGGAGACAACAGATGTGTGAGAGACAAATACGCCAGCCAACAATAACAGTTATCAGCACCGCATCTCACCCAAACTGACAGCGAAGCAGCGAGTGAGGGTCTGTTCAACTGCTCAAGCCCGAAAAAGGGACCGGTTGCGGACTCCTTGCGGCCTCCGAACAGCTAACTAACAGGGCTGGCTCTAACCCAAGGGGCTGCTGTACATACTGCTCTCGCTGCTGCCGCCGCGGACGTATCCACCCGCTGTTGCTTCATTTGTTCCACTTACATCTCTTACAGATAGATTAGGAATGATTGATAGCAAATTGAAGGTAGGGAGGAGGGGGGTATGTAAGGAGGCCCAGGTTGAAGGACCGATCTTGACCAGATCTGTATCTTATGTTATTCTTCTGGACTGCCCTTCTGTCTGTCAGTCGTGTTTCTATTCGTTTATGTTATCTGTTTGTCTATCTTGCTTGAGATTGCTGTCTCTCCCTCTATCTCTCCGGTCTCTTTGGCCACTTCACCTATTGCCCCTCCATGGGGCTATCGAGCTATCGAGCGTTCTATCTTCTATCTATTGTGGAAAACACATGTGTAGTGAAGTACATGCAGCTCGTCCCTGGTCTCGATTCCAAATTTTAAACAGCGTGTAGGCACGGAGAAGAATCCGAGATGCCGTCCATAATCTCCTATGCCAGGGTCTGGAGGGGGTAGTCTCTTCTTGAACCACAAGATTAACGGTTTTAGCTATCCCTACACCGGGACGTTATTCCAGACCCTCACTACCAATAGATTGCACATATCATGCGCGTTTTGGGTTAACTCTGTCTGAAGAGGGAAAAGGAAGGGGACGTATCGTCGTCGATATCGAACCAGCCCACCGTCATCTCTTACATCTCCCATGTCCAGGAAATGATCTCGAGAGGATTGCGGGGTGTTGCCCCACCTGGTAATGTTCAGTTCTGATTAACGAGTTAGCGCGGTCGGAGGGGTGCGGCGGGCATGGGCCGGCGTTGCTCTTTCGCCCCCATAAACAGTGATAAACTGCCGCTACCGCTAGTAGCTGGTGTTTCTGGAAGGAGAGTCCCTGCATGAGAGAAACGAACCCTCGAAAAACCAATCACTCTTACCAGGGTTCTTGATTATTCCACCCGCCTCTTCCCCCCCTCATCCCCACAAAGCGGACGTATGAGGACGTCATAAGTCGACAACCATCGTAGGTACAGTTAAGCCTCGTGACAGTTAGGAAAACAAATGTTTCTACTTTCCCATGTTTTTCTTTTCCTTTCTTTCGATGATGATGATGATTGTCTGCTTCGTTGTCCCTTGAATGGACCCTTGATCGTCATCCAACGTTTGCTTTTTGTTTGGGACACGGCTCTTGACAATTGTTGAAAAATATGGCTTGCTTCTTACAGTTTACAACCGCATTTCTCATCTCGCTTTGCCTTGAAATCAGTTCTCGTTTACTCTCCACATGGCCATTTCCCCATGCACAACTTGCTTCCTATCCGCCGCCTTCGGTGTGAATCTTCCCCAAGCTGACTCGTCGTACAAAGTGACGATGCTACTGCTGCAACGGCAACTGAGTGATCATAATTCATAAGTTGTTGAAAAATCAAACCCAATTACCACCCCTGGGATGGTTAGATGACTCGCCGGAAATGTACCATGTACCTTTTTTTTTTTTTTTCTTTCTCCCTCTCTCCTGTCTCTTCACGATCTTTTCTACTATGGTAGGCAGTGGTCTCTTGCACAGGTGATGCTCGCCCAATTGAACGCAACTGCAATTGCAAGGGGCGGGATTGCGCTCACCACTTACACTCCAGCAACGATCACGGCCCTAGTCAACCGCTACTGTCAATGAAATTTTCCTTCGTTCCCGGACTCCCGTATTGTAAGCTAATTTTCAGATCAGGGTCCATCCAATCCAAAGGTCCAACATCTTTCTTGCCGAGGTCACGCGGAAAGTCCTGGACTTCAGGTGGCGGGAGTAATAACCACCATAAAAAATACACGATAGTAGGCACACCCATGGAAACCCACTCCCCAAAGCGGGGGGCGTGTGGGGGGTTGAGGAAATCAGGGCTTGGGAAATGAGATGCGACTGCACTCTGCACTGCAACTGCAACAATAAAGTAGAGATGCGGCGCTTCAAAGGCACCTCTTTGGAAAGTGGTCAGGAGGTGTTAAAAACTTCCTAATAGCCACTGGTAGGGCTAAAGAAAGTCCAGAGGTTAATCGTTGCTTTTCTCTTTCTGGGGCTATTTGGATCTCGAGTAGGCAATTTTTTTTTTTGCTTTTGAAGTCTCCAGTATGTACCTCGTACCAAGCTGCTGCACATGAGTTCCCTTCATTGTTTTTTCCCGCCCTTCTGTGGTTTGGTTTGAACTACTCTGCCGTACTCATTAGCTAATTATCTGCTTTCGTTGCTTCCTTTTTTTTCTCCCCCTTCAAGGGCCGTGCTCTGATGTATGGCGATTTCCCCCATATTTTGAATTATATTTCCTTTCCTTTGCTTTTTGAGTCGTGGCTGACGCCTTCTCCTCCGCATTTCCGATCTGCTTCTCGCTTCCCCTTACTGAACCTCATCAGACATCATGTGTATGTACGAATTGTACATGAAGCACCCCGCCACTCGGACATGCTCTAGGGGAAACCTCGGCCTCGACGTGGTGTAATAGAGACGAAAAAAAAGTATGGCAGAGCAGGTAGGTTTAGCCGTTTTTCTTATTTCCTACCTTGTGCTACGGTATCTCCCATGAATAGACAAGTCGGCTTTTTTTTTAATTCGCCGTATATACTGTAACTGTTTTGGACCTGAAATCCCATCACGAGTGATAGATACTAGGGTGATAGTAGACTACATATAGGTCACTAGACTACACTCTAGATCTAGGAATAGCCATCTCAGGGTAGTCCAGGCGGCATATCATACCCTGTTTCAGCCGCTTGTAAACAGAAGGACCCTGCGTTTCCCGCGCGCTGACTAGCGACAAATGATCGTGAGATTTATTTCCCGAACCACCGAGGTGGTCGGACTTAACCGTTGATGCCTTCCCTTTCGCCCTATTCTACTGACTACATGTAGTGTTTAGAGCTACTTTAGTACCGAGTTAGTACCAAAGTTTTCCGCATGGTCTTGTTTCTAGTTTCTTATTCAACGTCTCTACTTTACACAGATGTTTCGCGCAATTCGCTTGTTAAGGTTACAGTGACCACCACGATATGGGCCGTTAAGTTAAACAAAGAGCACCACAAGGCCAGTGCACCTTCGCCTCGCCCCGTACCGCAAGTGGTGGTGGTGTAGAAGGCAAAATTGAAAAGACTGGAAAAGATGCTCTCGAATTCAACCGGTAACCCCAGGTTTTTGTGCCCACAGTAACACACCGCCGGTAAACCTCCTTTCTTCCCATGTTCCATGTTAGGCATTTACCCATCACCTCCTCATCGCCTCTGCTCATCGCTTCTGCTCATCGCATTGCTCCCCCCGCGCATAAATCTTCGCCCGGCAGCGGCTTTCGGGTTATATTATGTGGGGACAAGGATCGTGAATATGCGTCTTCTGGGCAAGGCAAATGTATGTACAAGCTCGTACATGGAAGCTGGAACTTTCTTCCTCTCACTCCAACCCCCAATCATCTGGAAACCGGGTAAGGAGCAATACACAGAAAATATACCGAAACCCCGTGATCGGCACAACCAGGCTATTGTCATGCAATCCTCGATTCATTTGAGCGTATAAAAAACCTGGAATGTTAAAGCCCTAGTCTTGGCTTGTGCTGCATCCCGGCGCCGCCCGGGGACGTCGTTCGGGTTTGGTTAAAGGTCATTCAATACTTCTAGCACAAAAGAAGAGGCTGGGAGAGTTAAGGAACGTCAAAACCCAATAGTTGAAATCGTTCCCTCTTAGGAAGCATACCCACAATCCACATGTCAGAAGACCTGGAGCACAATGAATATTGTGATTCGGACGGATAGATGTGAAGATCTCGCTCCAATGTTTCTCGGACCTCGTTAGCAGCCGTCCTTCCCTCCGAGAGGCTCGAGTTGGTGGGATTACCCTCGGTCTTGCGAACCTCCCGATGGAAGCCGTAGCTATATCTGACTCACTTGAAACTTAAAGGCTCGGACTTTGCGATGGAGAAGATGCACGTGCTCACGTGGTTACAAACACAGCCGAAGAAAACCTTCATACGGTCCGCCCCTTTATAAAGGATCTCGATCATCCCGTACTTTAAGGATATCGACAGCTTCTAAAGCGGACTGGGTCTGCATGGCGGTCCCAGCTAGGCGACCACGAAATGTAGGTACCGATGTCTCGAGAGCTGTGTACTCCAAAAAACTTCTGATGGTTCCTTATTGGGCATATTGAAGCTGGGTAAAGTTGATCGTGCATAAGGTTATTGCGAGCATATGGTAAGACAAAAAACGCATTTGAGGTGAGACTTTTGCTTGTGATATTAGAAAATAAGCTTTAAGCCTTCCCCCTAAATATGGCAAGTCTATCACCAAGAGGTTAATATTTGGCTATCAAAATACCATTGTCATTAACAACATGACAAATTAACTCCAATATTTATTTTTCTGGTCCCAAGACTTCTATAGCTAGAATAATAAGGAGCACCCCCGGAGAACTAAAGTCTAAGGAAGCACACGCGTGGTAAACAATTCCTACAGGTTGTTTGCCGTAAATATTGTGACGAGATATATAATGATGTGTTCAAGGTTGATTGGCGTAGCAGAAGTAAACGCCAATCAATAACGTAACGTCGTCGTTCTCCATGTAAACATTGGATATTGTAGTCTGAGGGGTTATAATATGATGTTCACATGCACATTTATTTGAGCGTTTTGGCAACAACTTTTGGGTCTAAACATTTTGTTTTTGTGGATAGTTTATTTGTTAAGAGTTCAAAATTTGAGCTCAAAGTGTGCCGTTGCCTAAACGATCTATTAAATCCGGTTTTTCCCCAACATGCGTTCGTGCGACACTGCAAATCCGCAAGCTACAGCTTTGAACTTTTGCCGAGAAATAAAAAATACTGCTAGCGAAGCGAAGTAATTGAGTTAAGCTTAAGCCTTTAGTGACGGTCCGGTCTTGCATATTACATACCTATTGTAAGTTTGCTCTAGCCTGTGGAACAAACAAAGTAGAGCTAGAGCGCACATCTTGACCGCCGCGAGTGACCGGCTGTGATGCAGAGGAGGTAGCGTGACCCATGGAGAAGTAAAAATGGAAAAGGAGAAAAAAAAAAATCCAAGCTGATGATCATCATCACCCTACCATTGAGATGAGCTGAGTGGAGTGCATGGACGGACAGCCGAGAAAATTTTCGGGGGAGGCAAGGATCTTCGACATCATGTGCTAGGGCGGTTAAGTAGGTAAGTGTAAATTGATTAGCACCCATCCCGAGTTCAAGTGCAAATAGAGCGAACAAAGTGTATTGGAGTGGGAAACAAGTTTGTTTCTTGCTGCTCTAGGAGTCACAATAAGCCTCTGTACAGGCTATGGTTGATTATCCATGTTTCCTCTAGACAGGCCTGAAACAAAGGTTGTTGATAATATAGTAGAGCTAGATAATAGCCGCAGTAAGAAGCAAAAATTTCATCACAGCTACGAAAGATTCCGAGAAGAGTCCTTGTTGCTGCATATATCCAGAGTTCGTTATATATATATATATATAACATAACTTTAAACATAACTTTAATCGACTCGCCTGATTACTTTGTCCCGTACCCATATATCCGCATTTCTGCAAACAAAATTACCCCAGTGTGTTTCTCTGCGGAGGAAATGGCGATGAGGTTGGTAAAAAGCAATTATTCTTCACGATCAATCACACACACATCACAGACGCCACTTCCGCCTTTTTCCCCTCCCAGCACATCACGATCCCCATACAGACCGGCAATATCTCCGTTTGCTATGCCCCGCCTTGAGCCGCCCGCGGTTTCAACACCCTGCATATATGTGGAGAAGCGGGGAGTACATGAATTTTTGTTGCGCGATGATGGGCACCGCTGCGCAGGATCCGCATTTCAAGCCGTGAACGACTGTACCCCGTGCTTGGTGGTATCCTGCATTATAATTGAACTTGGCGTCACCGGAATGAGTTTCTCTGCGTGCTATTGGCCTGAAACCCCCTGTACGCCTTTTAAACAGAGGGGCCGCCGTGAGCGAGTCCTCTATATCTAAAGTGCATATATGTGTAGATGTCCGTTGACGTTACTCTGCATGCAGATAAACGTATGACCCGGAGGTTATATATACAGCTCTGGATCGATGCGCATTGCTTATTGATGCGTACGCCTATGTTTGTTTCGTTCTCAATTGGTTCTCTACTCAACTCGACTGTAGCTGAGCAGTAGTGGGGAAACCCCAAACATTGGTCTAGATATGTTTCTTCTATTCCGGTACTGTCGTTCACGTGGTGAGGATCCCACCAAGGAGGGGCAGCCAAGCCCGGTTTATTTGTTGTTACTGGGCAAAAAGCACCTAGGCACTGTCTGTCAACACCCAGTGTCAATCAACACCCTACTTATATTTGTGCCCGGTCCTGTATCGAGATGTACCACCGCCGCTCACCATCACTCTGGAACTCAGACAGGGAATTTTGAGCCAATAGAGGTCAATTAATCTGGAAACCCCATAGTCTGGTTATTTCTCTCCATGGTTAAAACTCGGCTAGTCGGTGTACAGCGTCGACATTTTCTGAGTGGTCATATAGGCGCAATATTTGTTAATTTCTGATCATGAATTTGTAGATCTAAAGCAGAAGTTTTCATTTCGGCTGTTAGATGAGAAATTGGGCGCCCGCTAATTTCCTTAGGGGTAGATATCAATATAAAGAAGGTGATATGATATCATATCGCATATATATATGAGAGAGTAACATAGATATAGACAAGGCTCATCTGTTCATATAAACCGTCGATGATGACCCCCCGATCTTGTGGGACAAAAGGAGCACAGTAAGATCGGGTGATAGATCGAGAATTATAAGATCTACTGGCTGACCTAGTTACACATATATTACCTACATGGGAGAAACATTTTCTCAACACCCGTCGCCAGCCCAGCGATTGACAGAACTACGAGTGATATATTATGATGTAAGTCCAGATCTTTTTAACTCATTAATTTGATATAATTCCAGACTGATTTTTTGTTGTAACTTCAATGCTCGCAGGTCATACTGAGATTCAGACTGATAGTGTAACGTCCGATTGATGATTAATTCATAAAATACATATGTGCAACCGCAGCTGATAGTGATAGAACTTTGATTAGTTATTCAGGCCAGTACCCTGATCTTCCGCCGATATTATACGGCTCAACTAAAGTACATGCAATTTAGTTTTATCATACATACTTCTTCATAAATGCATATATCCACATTGTATTATATGTAACTAATTGGGGATACGTTTTGCCTCCCAATGTCAGGACGCACTTCAGTCAGGGTGGTTTGGGCGTGTGCATTATTTACCCTAGCTCTCTAGGCTTTGAGGGTCATGAACTACATTTAACCGGTAGCCCACATAACTATAAGTCATGTAGTTTTTGGAGAAATTTCGATTACCCTGGACATCTATGAACATGAACGTGCCATGTGTGAAAACCAAGCAAATGAAATTCTGGAAAATAATTTTATACTACTAATTCACGAACCTTGTTAATACCTAATGAGAAAAGAGTGAGCTAAACAATGTGGTTAAAAAACTACCTCCCTCAGATATAAAGGTAGAGTATAGATATTTTCGGTAGGTTGGGGTATGTGTAAAAGGCAGTCTTCGATGGACTGGGGTAGATAAACAACAAGTGAATAAGGGTCGCTTCTGACTATAGTTGTACAGTAGAGATATTTCTAATTAGATAGGTGAGGAGTAAACAAATATTTTTTTCGATCGGGTGGGGGAGGGGTAAACAAATAGTTTCCAATGGTCTGGGGAATAGATAAGTAAGCCATTGAAACGCTCGGTAAAAAAGAAGAGTGGATAGGAGACTTGGAATATTATTGAAGAAAAAAAAGAAAAAAAAAGGAAAGAGGAGATAGACGAAGCAAAAAGCAAGGAAAAGAAAAGAAAGAAATATGGAACATATAGGTGCTTTTGATACCGCCGATACCCCAATGGGAGAGAGAGAGAATAGGATGGGAGAAGAGGTTTTATACCTGGCAAAGGCTGCAGGGCTAGGGTAGAATGCTTCATGTAGATACATGTATATTCTGGAATTCTGCCACGGAGGCCGCATCGTGGATAGGAAACTACACGTGCGCTGTATGAGGCACTCGTGGCGTAGGTCTCTCAACTACATGTTAAGTAGATGTATGTAGTGTTTTATGGATGTATATTTGTCACCGTGTAATAATAGATAAACGTGTATGTTATGTATTTAGATTTCAGGAGTGAATTTTGACGATCGTTAACTCACGATATGTATACACACCATTATCTCATGACCACAAACATCCTCGCAATATTTTTCGTGCGCATGTACACAATATGTGCACATGTATATCAACCGTAAGTCCCCATCATAGAGCCTAGTTATCCGGGTAGAAACGGATTCTATTTATCTTTGAGAGATTTTCATACTCTGACATGTAAGTAATAAAGTGCTCTAGCAAACCACGATGAGTGTATTCATCGAGGAAGATTAGATCATACCGTTAATGCGTAGTAACTTCCGGGAAATTTAGTGCCTCCCCCATCTGTCCACAAATGCTTTCTTCTCTCTACCCTGCCCATATAAGTCACCTCCGCTTTTCTGTAACTCTTCTAAGCCTCTGGCTAGCCCACCCATTCTACCCGCGACGACATTGACTTTCCTCTCAATTTCTTCAAGACCATCTATGAGGTCCTCTCCAACAAATGACATTATTCCTCGCTTCCTTGCGAGCGGAGGGAAGACATTTGCCCACGTCAAAGCTTCTTGAGAAATTCTGGCCACGTTCCAGAAGTCCCTGATGGCATCGCGAATCTCCATCTCTGCAGAGATGTCTTGATCCTGTGTCTGGAGCTTCTCAGATTGTTGACGGACTTGCACATCCAAGTACTTATACCTTGAAGCTACCATCTCTTGGGTATCTCCAGTCGCGGGGTCCCCCTTTGCCGGAGAGGCAAATAAAGAACTTGCATTTTGTGCTGGCATGGATGGTACAGGGGCGCCTAGGAGTGTAAGCATCCTCAGCTCCGGAAGTTCCTCTTCAGTGTTCCTAGGGTCTGCCCCAAGGCTTCCACCACGGCGGCGATTTGGTGGGGTGAAAATAGGCATGTTTTTGAACGGATGTGGGTTCTTCACCGGAGTTGCAGGTCTTACAGTAGAGCTATCTGGTTTTTGGTCATCATTTGACTGTGGGGCTTCAATTTGCTTGTTAAGAGGTGACTTGGACTCCTGCTCTATGGTAGCAATTATCTGGGATATAGCCTTTGCTTTTGCAAGCTCTGTCTTCAGCCTTTCGGCAGCAGATGCATTGCGTTTTTGTAAGTGCACCAAAACAGCGCGAATCTGGGAGTAATAACCGTAAGCGCTTGTCTTCCTTGTGCATGTTTATAAGGAGATACTCACATATGCTCCGCCAACCTTTAGCCCTTCACTTGCCTTCTTCTTCCCATCCTCAACTTCCTTGATAACTGGTCGTAAGTATTCTTGTTCAGCAGCCATTTGAGCTACTGAGGGTATCTCAGTGTACAGAGTTTCTAGATCTTGCTTGAGTTCTGCGATAGCGTTTGAATCCTGACTATTGGCTGCGTTGGCATTATCTGGGTTGACAATTTCCAGGAACATGCGATCCAGCCTAGCTTTTAATGAGGCGGCGGATAGCATTGATAACCTGGGTAATAATGAGATTAGACCTGCGATTCACGCTATTGATTGAGGCAATAGCAAACAAGAATCCATACTTTCTGACCAATATCGTGACTCTTTCAACAACCTCAGTGTCTTCTACTCCTTCATCTCCGTTCACAATCACACCATCCGCCAACCTACCGAGTCTCCCTAGGACCCTATCATCGCTATGCAGCATCTTTTCGACTCCCTCTAGGTCGACAGATGAAGCTTTCGTGTTCTGTTTGAAGTCGGTGACTTCTTCTCGTAGTATTCCCAGTAGATCATCAATCTACTTAGTTAGACTCATGTCAGCCATTCAATCTCCAGTGCCGCACAAGATAGTGACACAACTCACAGCGGCCTGCTCACTTCCCATTTCAGCCGCCCATTTCTTTCGCCGCCTTTGCTCCATCTTCATCATCCTCTCTTTTTCTGCCTTCGCCCGCTCTTTCATAGCCTTCAGATTCGCGTTCTGTCTCTGCAGCTGCGCCGTCTGCTGCCTCAGCATCTTCGTAGACCTCTGCAGCATTTCAGTTTCCATCTGGAGCTCATCCTCGAACCTAGGGCGAACTGTATTAAGATCTGGATACTGCTTCTGGAGCTTCGACAGGCTCCCTGTCTTCTTGAGGTGGTTATAGCTACGGTCAAAAACACCACAATCAGCACTAGCACCATATGCGCCTTTCTCTACGGCCGTACATGGGTGCTCACATCTCTGCTTCCTCTAGAGATACAAGCGTATCCTTACCCAGATATCGCTCCACCCAGTCCGTGACTGGCGGTGCCGTCTTTAGATTAGCGAATGCCCAGGAAACATTTTCGTCGGTCAATGGGACCTGGTGGGACGAGAGCTCGTTCAGCAGGTGCGACAGAGCTTCTGGGGGGTCCATTTTTTGCTGCTAGAGCTAGCTAATTGCTTAATTATGTATTCAGATAGCAAGGACAAGGGCGTAATTTCGCGGCGCAAGCAAGGAGAGCCTCGTTGATCAGTTGTTTGAACTTTGAACACTGAAGATGGAGGCTCAACCACCGACCGGGGAGGGTATCAACAATGGTCGTTGAGCTAAGCTCACGCTAAAAAGCTTGGTCCGGGACCCCCACACTAACCACAAGTGGCACCTCATTATCTCCCCGAGCTGAACCGAGGTCCTGCCAAGGGTAAAGATAAAGGAGGTGGGGGTATTCTCCCTCAGCAATATCTCTCGCGGAGCGACTCTAGAACACTTCATTTCTCACTGGGCTTTTAGTTTGATTGCTTTTTTGGGGGGGAGTTATCGAAGCCATACATTCAAACATGTCGTCGTACCTAACGACCCGCACGGGAGTGGCCGCAATATCGGACGGTTTCTTGGCGTTATCATTGGTACGTGACTGTGCCTGAGTCATTCCTAGTTGGGCGGATCTAATATTTGGTAGACACTACACTCGTCGTGGCGGCGACTGCTGGTGTCGTGGGTTTACACACCGGCGGGTATCTTTATAATATTGATAGCATGCTGGGGCTTCGATTCGGTCATAAGACTCACGGGGGTGTCGTTCCCGGCGAGTGTGGCCTGCATGATCCTGCTGTTTGCAGGGCTTATTGGGTGTGATGTGCTGTTGGGAGAGAAGAAGACGAGGCGGATAGTAAAGGTTGTGGATGTGCCTGTGAGTATTTCCTTTTTTTTTATATAATCATGTCCTGGGTATATCTACTTTACATAAGTCATACCTGGGGAAATGATTTTGGATGCCAGTAAATTGAGCTTAGGCCTCGTTGAGGACCAGACCTGGACTCGGCTGGTTAATTGGTGCAGCGACAAGGGTTTTGCAAATTTCGCCACGAGCTTGGCTCCTTGCGTAAATAGAGAAATACCTACAGTTCTATTTACTCAAAAGGCCTATTGTTATTTCTTTGACTCTTTAACCCGAGCCCTGGTTCTCTGCGTTTTATAGTACTACATGTGGTTATCTTGCTTACATTCTTAACTTTATAGACTGGTTTCGCCCTGCGATACATCAATGTTTTTTTCACGCCCAGCTTTATTCTACTCCCTCTTAGCCCAAGAATCGGTGGCGTCGAAATTGGCAAAATCGTTGCAATATTTTGTTAGTATTCCTTTTCGAGTGTTGTTTGTCTATTACTCACCACATGTAGTAATCGGCTTTGTCGTGATGCTCATCTTCACCGCCTACATTGTGCAGGCTCTTCAGGTCCTCTTCAAGACCCCCAAGCACACGGACGAAAGCGCCTCCGAGTCCATACCCCTAACCAACACACCACAAGCCCGGTCTATCGGCACCACACCCCAAGAGTCACTACTAAACATAGAGACAGAATTAGTAGCACCGCAGCCCACCGTCGAACCAAACCATATCCGCGGTCCTGGACCTCAATGTGCTTTTGCCGCTCAGACGCCCGCGCTCTTGTCAATACTCCAGCAGGAGGGTACCCCGCTGTCCAGGACGCAGCGATGGGCCGCGTTCTTAAATACTTACCTTGATACAGCCACTTACACCCTCTTCCTCTTTGCGGGCATCATTGTCTTCTACACGACCTCATACGCTATGCCTCTACACCTCTCACTGAACGTTCTAGCCTACACCCTCTCCCTCTCCCTCCCCCCCAGGGTCCGTCGTATTCTACACCCCGTCCTCGGCACCTCCCTCCTCACTCTCCTCCTCCTTACCTTCCTCTCCCTTAGTGTCCACCAGCCCCTCACAGCCACGCTCAAGACCTACTCCACCTCCACCCGCTACCTCTCTCTCTTCCGCGGGCAAACCCCCTCTCTCCCCCTCCCCGGCGCCGGCGACATCTTCGCCTCCGCCCTTGACGCCTCCATCGTCTCCCTTGCCATCCCCATGTACACGCACCGCCACTCCCTGCTCACACACCTCCCCAGCATCCTGCTCCCCTGCACGACGCTCGCCGCCGCCTCCCTCTTCGTCTACCCCCTCCTCTGCAGCACCCTCGGCCTCGAAGCACACCGCAGCCTCTCATTCGCCGCGCGGAGCCTCACGCTCGCGCTCGCCCTGCCGGCCGTGGGCAACCTGGGCGGGGACTCGAATCTGGTCGCCGTGCTGTGCATCATGAGCGGGATTGTGGGGGTTCTGCTGGGCGGCGAGGTGCTGAGGGGCGTGGGCGTCAAGAGGGAGGATTACGTGACGAGGGGCGTGGCGATGGGCATGAATGGAGGGGCGATTGCGACGGCGGCGTTGGTGGTGGGGGGGGATCCGAGGGCCGCGGCGTTGGGGTCGTTGGCCATGGTGGTGTTTGGAACTGCGGTGGTGGTGTTGACCGCTGTGCCGGTTGTTGTGGGGACTTGTGAGTATATCTTGATCCTGGTTGTTTTTTTTTTAGGGGGAGGTGATCGATCATGAAAGCTGATGCATTGGTGTTAAATTAGTGAAAGGCTTGGTGGGAATATAGTGGAGGAGACAATGGAGGGGACGAGAGATGTGTTAGGTGTAGTGAGAGCCATTCATGGCCTATGATGTTGTATATACATATGCATGTATTTACATCATCGAATATAATATATACAGTAGAAGATATCACATAATATATGTATGTGTGGTGGTTAACAAGGGTCAATGATCGGTCATTCATGTATTCTCACCTAATCTTACATGTAGTCATGGACTATCACTCGACTCAAATATACGCTACACACCACATATTGGAGACCACGTATCCGGGCCAACATCGAATCCCAGCGATTCATTTAGCGCCTGGCCCGCTATGGCATCTTTCGTGTGCATCGCATGCAGATATGCATTTATATGTACTTGTCTTATACGGCAGGTAGATCTAGATACGTATACTACCCCGTCTTACTCAATCACCTCTCCTCCTAGCTAACCTTCCATCTCATCTATCACAATATCATCAGCTGTCTAAAATAAACACCCAGGACCATACAAAATGCCTCCAAAAACCCCCATCATCACATCCCCCACCAGCACCAGCACCAGTAGCAGCAGCCGCACCCCCACCCCCACCATCGCCACCCTCACCCCACGTCCCTGGTCCACAACCGCCTGGACCCCCCTCCACCGCACGCACCACATCACGCCCTACGGCCAGCGCACGACGCGCTACCACACCGCCGTCTCACGCCGCATCCAGGTGCGCTTCAACCTCCACAACGCCGGGCTCACGAGCGGGTTCTGGCGCGAGTGGGCGGCCGGCTTCATCGTTGCCGACTGCGACGAGGGCGTCTTCATGTTCAGCAACGACTTCTGGTACGCATGTCTTGTGGCTGTCGACTTTGAGAAGGCGCTGAGGGTGGTTAAGGAGGCCGGGGACGGCGAGATGGAGGGCTGCTGGAGGAGGGGGGGCGAGGCGTATGATGCGAAGAAGGGGGGGCAGTGGCCGGGGATGGGGGAGGGAAATAGATATTGGGGAGAGGGAGAGGGGGGGGGGGGTTGCCCCTTTATATAATTTTTTTTTTTAGCCAGTGCTTTCTTGGTGGGCGTTGTGGGCGGCGGTGTTGAATGTTTAGTTACCCCATGGCCGCAGCGGTGAGATTAAAGCAATTGATAACAATCCCATACCCTATGTGAACAGAAAGCCCCCTAAAAAGTCCGCCTATCCTACCTAGTGTCGATTGTTATCCATGATATATAGCCAGCCAGTAGGCCTAGAGTGCCGGCAAACCCGGCCCGCATACCCACACCAGCCCAGCGCCAATCCGCCAAACAGACCGCCCCGTTCGTTACTTTTATGTTGTTGGGGTCCAAGCTCTATAAATGGTTTGGGATACTACGTCCTCCGTCCGGACCGTATTAAAACACTCCCGGCGCGGCCCGGCCCTACTAGTACTATATACACCTGCCGGGGCCTAGCCCAACTGCTAGGGCCAGGCACGTTTTCAGCTGGGGGGCCTTACGGTAGCTGCCTAGTCCTGCACTGGGCTGGCTACTCTGCAGGGTGTCTAGTGGCATGCGGGACGTGGCTACGTACATAGAAGGCGGGGGTTGTTGTAGGGTACCTTTATGCTAGAGGCCGGACGGAGTCATTTTATAGTGGGAATATATATATACTTTTTTTACATGCCCCCCAATCGAGTGGGTCAGAAGTTGGCACTGGCTACTTGGGTGTGCAGAACCTAGTTCCGTCGTAGTTGTATTTTGTGGCTCAAGGGGTAAGTCTTACAGGCGGGGTGTTGGTCATGGGGGAGCTTTTGGGGGCCCGGGCTGGGTTTGGCTTCATCCCTCGACCTCTAGGGTACGTACATGTATATAGTTGGTGGTTTGGCGCAGTTCTGTTGGGGGGCCGGGGGGAGCTTACATCTACATTACCTCTACATTTTTAAAAGGCCATGTCCTACACCCTATAGTTACATACTTCAGGTTCTTCTCCCCACGGGGGGTTCGTCGAGCGAGGGCCGGGAGGTTACTAACGCCCAACAGAGAAGAAGATGAAGCGTGGGGCAAACCCAACCCACACATGCACACCCAGGGCCGCCGTATATAGCCAAGGCGGAGCAACAAACCCAGCCAGCACAGCAGAAAGGCCCCGTGGTTATATAGATGTATCCTAATCCAACTCCCATATGCATCCCTACACCGGAGACTGCCGGTTTGTTTTGTTCATGCATGGTAGTAGACGGGGGAGTAATCCAGCCCACTTGGTTCGGCAGCCCTAGATTCTGGCCTGTCTGTGGTCTGTCTTGGAGGCACCGGATTCTGAAATATTGCCTAGATAGGAGGGGAGCGCGGGAGGGGTGTGTGGTGGAAGCGCGCGGGCGGTACTGGCGGGTGGGTGGAGTTAGGGCTAGGGCGGGCACAGGTGCGGGTAGGGTCGGTGGGAAAGAGGTCGGGCTTGGTGTTTTTAGATACTGGCGGCATTCGTTGCTCCCTGGGGCGGTAAACTGGAGTGCCTAGGACCATGTGTCCGGTGCACATATGTGGCTGTCTTATATGGGTATAAGGCATCTCTTTTGAGCCCCGTTAGCTATGTCATGGAATTCCTGTACTGTGTCTAAGGCCATATCATGAAACGGCGCTTTGTTCACAGTGTTGAGTCTGGCAGCGGGTGTAATTTTTGTCATGTCTACCTCTGATACAGGGGGGAAATGCACTCAGCTGCTCTTTTATAACAATACCTACCCCGGCAGAGAAGCAGTAATGACATAATTTATTACAGGGAGGATATATTTTCCCCGGCCCGCAATAGACGCAATCTCAACATTACTTGCGGAGACGAGTGATATTCAATGACACAGAGTAAGCCAAGCCAGGGCTTCAGGGCCAAAAAAAAAAAAAGGACTTGGCAACGTGTGAGTGAGCCGAGCTCCCGCGAAAAAGTGCAAGGGTTCAGTTGCAGGTCCGCCGCACCCACTGGAGAAGTAACGAGTAGTACCGGTACCGGTAGAGTACATGTACTCTGTGCGTGTGCTGTGTGTACAGTGTGTAAGGGGAAAGAGAGAGAGAGGGAAAGGTAGGTTATCCTGTGAAGAGAAAAGCACGGACTGACTGACTGACTGACTGACTGACTGACTGGCAAGGCTGATTTCTCTCTCACTCACTGTATCTGCCTGCTATGCCTGCTATGCCCTACAACTCTTACTTACATACAGTACCCATGTACACTTACGTAGGTGGTGGTGGTGGTGGTATTCTATCGGCATGTACTACTGTAGTACATATGTACAACATAATATATAATATATTCATCTGACGCTCCGGCCCCCCCCCCCCCCCCCCTCCTCTCCAGGTTTATATTGCCTGTTTACCCTTCTTTCTTTTCTGAAGATTTGGGAATATTGCTTGTTGCACTCTCCCAAATTCTCCCTCCCACTTACATACATCTCTCCCCCCCCCCCTCCCCCCCGCTACAACCATCGACTATTTCTACTTTAGGGAAATATCCCTTCTCTACTTACTTTTAGATGGCCAGCTCTTCTACGCGCCATGATAATCAACGCTCAAATGCGCCGCCAGGGTTCCCAACTCCATCAAAGAGCTCTGTTGCGCCACCTGCAGTTGATATGGACACCGTTGAGTTAAGGGATATGATGGCGAGTTCACCACCGCCAGAGCTAGAGCTCAAGGACGACATCATCAAGTTGAGCATGATGGGCGATGAGGTCGCCGTCAAGGCCCTTCTCGATAGAGGAGAGATCACTGCAAGCTGGACTAACTCTGAGGGGATAGGACCGCTACATGTGATTAATAACCCCCCAAACCCCGGCCCAAATACCGGTTCTCTCTCTCTCGGATCACTGACCATTGTAGTGGGCTGCAATCAACAATCGCTACGCCGTCTGTAAGATGCTCATAGAGCGCGGCGCCGATGTCAATGCAAAGGGCGGTGACTCGGTCTCAACTCCCGCCATGTGGGCCGCCCAACGTGGACACTACTACATCGTCAACCTTCTCCTGCGAAACGGAGCGGATCCTCTACTAGCCGATAGCAGTGGCTATAACATTCTCCACCTGGCAACTTTTGATGGGAATCTGTTACTGTTGGTGCTACTATTGCATCAGGGCATTCCCGTGGACTGTAGGGATCCGTCGATGCACACGAGCCTGATGTGGGCGGCATATAAGGGGTATGCGTCGAGTGTAGATCTGTTCCTGCGCTGGGGCGCGGACATACATGCGGTTGATGACAACGGCTTCACCGCGCTGCATTGGGCGATTGTGAAGGGTAACTTCGGGTGTATACAAAAGCTCATCGAATACGGCTCCGATAGGTTTGCCCGGAATAGTGAAGGTAAAACGCCGGCGATTGTCGCTGAGGAGCTGAAGACCCAGCGGGCCTGGTGGGCTGCGCTGGAGGAGTGTGGGTATGATAGGGACGGAAACCCGCTGCACCCTACCGGCACAATACTGGGGGTCCGGGTGCAGGATAAGACTGCTGTCCTTCACAAGTTTTTCTTCTGCTGGCCCACTGTTATCATCTGGGCGGTGACCACGTGTCTCGTGCAGCTTCCATGGTTTCTGGGAGTACCTGTTGCGGGCGCAGTGGGCGCTGGGTTTCACTGGGTCGCCGATAAGGCGCTGGATTATGGAGATGGCGAAAAGGCGATGTATAAAACACCCTATTTGGCGGGTATCTTTGGAGCAACGGCGTTCTGGATTGCGGAGAGATGGATTTTCCACATATTACCTAGTAATAACCCCTCCTTTGTGTATTACTCTCTGAATATAAGAAGTGGTTCCTACAAGCATGCGTGGGGGCATAAGTTGACTTTCTTTTCTTTCCTTGCGCCCTAAAAGATACTTTTGGCACCGTCCCATTCAGCAACATATTCTTTGGGATTGCCTTCGGCTTCTGCGTCTACTTCTACATAATTTGCATGCTTTATGACCCTGGCTACATCCCGAAACTCTCCAGTGTCACTGAGCAAAAGGCCGTGATCGAGGAACTAATAACCCTCTGGAAATACGACTCGGAGAACTTTTGCGTCCAATGCATGGTCCGGATGCCCCTACGCGCAAAGCATTGCAAACGCTGCGCTAGATGTGTCGCTAAACACGACCAGTTCGTCCCCCCTCCTCGTTATGAAACCCTCCAACCCGCTAACCTCTCCGATCAGCCACTGCCCCTGGGTCTTTAACTGCATCGGCGTCAAGAACCACCGCCGTTTCTTCCTCTTCGTCTTCTGCCTCGAGATCGGCATCTTCATCCTCGTCAACCTCGTCATCTCCCACTTCTCGCTCCTCGCCCCCATCGAGCTCCCCGAATGCAACATCCTCGCCGAGCCCTTCTGCTCCCCCGTTCTCCAGGACCCCTTCACCGTCTACATCTGCCTCTGGGGCTGCCTGCAAACCACCTGGGTCACCATGCTCCTCGTCGTCCAGCTCGTCCAGATTGCGCGCGCACAAACCACCTACGAGAGCATGCACGGGAACCGCCACGGCCACCACCACCACTTCAACGAACACAAAGTTGCCGCCACCATCGCGTCCACCATCGCCGCGGGGTCCTCCACCATGGACGGCGCGCAGCTCACCCCGGGCCACCGCGGCCCCGACCCCGCCGTCCACAGGCAAGGCCACCACCGCCCGCGCGACGACACCTGCTGGACAAAGGTCAAGAAGGCGCTTGGCGTCGGCGCATTCGTGAACATCACGTCGGACCGCGGGAACGCATCGCGGAGGCGCGGAAACCCCTTCTCCAGGGGCATCATCACGAACTGTAAAGACTTTTGGTGCGATCCGGCGCCGCTGCTGAAGCCGAGCCGGGAGGGCGGCGGCGAGGCGCTCCTGGGCGGCGGAGTGGTGGACTACTTTAATATGTACGAGACGCCGCCGAGGATGCGGATGCGTGGTGGTGGCGGGGCGGCGGGGAGATACCAGAGACTCGCGGAGGAGGAGGAGGAGGTGTAGATGGTTTTTTTTAAGTTTAGTCTAGTCCTTTTTTTTTTTTTTTTAATCCGGTGGCAGATAAGCTAGCTGTGGTATGAATATTTAACGTGCGATGGTACGTTTGGTTTTGTTCTGTTCTGGGCCGGGTCTTGAGGGCGGGGGGCGGGGGGTAGAGATGTATAAGGGATTTGGGACTTTTTTTTCTCTTTCTTTTTGTCTGTGTGTTGTAGGTACCCTAGATACATTAAATAAAATTCGTAATCTGTCTGGTTTACAGTTGTGGTTGTTCATGGCTTGTCACTCGGTTTTGGTTGTAACGTAGCGCTGCTGTGATCATTACAGTTCCTGTGCTGTAAAAATAAGCTAGCGTGTAAGATCACAATTTATTATGCATGTGCTAGGATATATGGCATGTACGCGCTGTTAGGAAATACATGTGTTTTCAACAATACAATTAGAGTACGATTAGCGGGGAATGTAGCAGCGTGTGGAATACAGTAGAACTATAGTAGCGGCAGCGCGCGGCAGTCATACGATACTTTAGAGGGTGCTTTCTTTTTCAATTAACCGTTGCCATACCACTGTCTGAAGATAACGTATTATGAAAAATGCAGTAGCACTCTACACCCTCCCTACCATAGTCATACCATATTTAACAAAAAAACGCAGTGATTCAACCACAGTGATATTCAAAGGAGCGCTGTTGGCAGAATACGTTGTGTTGCCAGCAATACGGGTTTTCTCACACTACGTGTTGCTGCAAATGAAGGTATTTGGTTTACAATACTGCACTGTTTTAAATACGGTGTTATTGCCATGGTACTACAGTACCCAAGACACCCCATTTTTTGGTACTGTACTTACATACATGTATGTATCTATTACATACTAATGTATATACCGGACGGATTCGATCGCCAACGGGCACTACATGTACCTAGCTACGGCCGCCATCTAGGTATATGTACTTACTTGCTTGCTTGCTTGCTATATACGTCCCCAGCTCTCTTAAATCATGTACATACTCCGTAAAGTCACCATCTTGGAACCTTTGCATGCAGACAAATGCAAGACTTGCTAATATGAGTTCCTCCTTTATCTGAGGCGGCGCAGCGGTTCCTTTCTCCCCTCCAGCGGAGAATAAAAACCTACCGTGCTGTTCTGCTGGTCCAAGTAGATTCAATTGAGGCAGTAAAAGAAGAGATAATGGTGAAAAGGTACCAGGACATGCCTCGATCGAGTGGTCTCTCTCGTCTCATCCTATCTTGCGCCACAAAGTCTCGAGACAATCCCCACTAGCTGCCCCGGAGGGGGGGGGTTCTCTCGATTGGAGGGGGGCTTCTCGACGTGCGCGTGCAGGGCTTAGAAGACGTTCTATCTTACCTCTTGTTCTGTTTCTTTGCATGAGCGCGGCCATCTTCTATTGTTAGAACGGCCTCTGATCATTACTGGTTGAGTTGCTATATTTCTACTTCTAGGTGAAATGGATCCAATCTCTCAGCTCAGCCTTCGATCTACAGCTGGATTAGCAACCTGATGGAACGGAGTGGTAGTTCTTGAGATTTCTCTACGGGGGACCGGTCAGGTGGTAAAAAAGGGGAAAAAAAAGGAAATGGCATCCATCTATCCTTCTCTCAAACAAGACTTATGTCCCACCCGGGGACAGCTTTCTAGATTTTAGAAGGGGTAGTGGGGGTGTCGATGAGAGTGCAAGCTCTACACCGCTAGGGCAACCCCCGGTGATGGTAGTGGTCATTTTAACAGTTTTAGCTGTAGGAGGGGCCACAGATAGACGCTAGCTTGGTAATGCCGCCGATAGAGAAGCTTCTATCCCATTGAATGGCAAGAAAGTAGGTCTAAAACCTTTTCTTTTATCTACAGGATTATCAAGTACTTGGTGCATAGGACGTTTTATATCTACGGAGTATGGCTGTCTCAACCCATCTCGAGGCCTTGTCTATAGGTGATAATACATGTAGTTCATGAAGGACTAAATCGCCTGCCCCGAGCTGCGTAGGTACTTGAAGTATGATTCGGCCACCCCGGGGGGGGGGGCTGTATATATACTAATCTAGCTCCAAGGTTCTGATGGGCTGAAGAATATTGAGTCGAGGAATGTGCCACATATCGAGGTACATTGGCCTCGTTGGGGGCACTGGTAGTAAGCTTGGTGATTGTGAGGTTAATACCGTAACCTGGATCTGTACGCATGCATTCGGCACATTCTTGTAAAAAGGTACCTCCCTCCCTCAGATTAGCAGACTTTCCTTCTTGCTCAACAGCTCGGGGTTGTTAGGCTAGCTCCCTCCCATTCCGAGATCTTTTCCTTCGTAGGTACTCTCCGAGTTGTAATGTCCCTGCTTCCCCGTTTGGTTTTTGGGCACTGCCCGCTTCCTAGATCTATCTGGGCCGCACCCTATACCGTGGAGCTCCACCCCTTCATGAGACAAAGTCCCCCTACAGCTGGAGCTACCTCAACGCCCCCTTTCCTGGTGTCCATTTTCCTAGCTATTTGACCGGGTCGTGGCGGATTACAAGAAAAACCTTACCAGCTGCGTAAAGCTTGAAGGACGAGAGCTTGCTGGCCGGTACAATTGCAAGTAGGTTGAGTACATGCAATTCACACTCATGCGTTTAGTTGGCGCGCCCAAACCTAGCCTTCTACGGTACTAAGCCTCCTAGCCCCACTGGCTCACACTTACCCATATCCAATGCGGCGGAGTTTCCGCCTTTCTAGAGAGCGGGGGTTTACCGTTCTGTACACACACGCACTCCCTTCATCAAATACCAAATACTGAAGTTGGAGCTCCGTGTGTAGTATTGTCCATCTCCTGGCCGGGCCCTAGATGCTGCTATTATATCTACCTCGAATCATTCTGTGCCTTGTCCGTTTCCTTGGCTAACTCGGGCCGGATCCGAACCTTGGGCGTGGGATTACCCACCTCGTAGGTATTCATGGCGTTGAGGCAAGCTCAATACCTTCTGCTTAGTGTTCAAAGCCGTGGTCTATGCGGACATTGTTGTCTTCTACACATCCCTTCAAACATTGACCCTACCAGTTAGCTATAACTAGAGGAGGGGCTCGATAGCTAGTGGCCCCTCCCCCGCACTTGCGGTACCCCACCAAGACCCAGCAGACTCGGGGTCAACAGTTTTATTTCGGGGTCTCAAAAGATGGTCTTCTGGGTTGGACCTTCTATCCGCACGTCTCAATTTGCTACTACACAGGTGACAGACTCATGCTGTAGGTCCGGTGTTCTCCTACCAAATTTCTGGACGGAAACTTACTGTAGGTGTGCTAAGACACTGAAGTCTCATCTAGTGCTTCTAAGAGGTCAATCAAAACGGGTTCACCAACGAGGAGACGTAGTTGTGTCTCGCATGGTTGACACCTAACCCAGATACAGGAGATTAGTAGGGTGGAGTAGACTCGCTAGGAAGTTTCCAGTTAATTTCCATAGAGGATTCCTGAACCAAAACTGCCCATACGGGCCTGACCATCAAAAACCACGCAGCGGGCACCAGCCGCAGAATGCGCGCGTCGAGCTGGAGGAATAAGACATTTACATACCCCTTCCTGCGTGCCACCCCAAGCTTCTCTCCGGCGCGTGTAGCTAGAGATGTTGAGACCTTTGTTGAGCTTGCTGGGCGCGTTGGTGGCCGGTCTACGTATGTGTGAGTTGGCATGGTTATCTATGGCGAACTGATCACAAAGGAGGGGTAAGTTTTACCTCAATCCCTAACCCTAACGGTGAGCACCCAGAGGGACTGTCCCAAGGCCGTTAGATGTAAGCTGTATTGCATAAGTCGGGTGGAAAGGGAGAAAATTTTCACCACGATAGCGCGATGATTGCGTTGAAAGTCTTTCCGAGTGATAGCCTATGATTCCAACCAGCACCTAGATCCGAATCCTAGAAATACCCTTCGATGTATGTAGTTGTCTTCTGATGGAGAATATCAGACGGGGAGGGGTGCTCACATCTTGTGTGGGCTTCGAGCCCCCTTGAAAATTAGCCCTACGTACTTAAACCCTAAGCCAGCGGATCCCATTATATATTCCAGTCCCAAGCTTGGCAAATGCCACACAGAAACCCACCCCACCCCTTCTTCCCACTTCCTTCTACCCCACACATAACACAACATCCTTCCAACTGTGGGCGCTGGGGGCATAAAAAAATGCAACTCCTTTCGAAAGAAAATTTGCATATGTGGGTAACGGCTTATAGATGTGGTGATGCACATGGGAATAAGAGCAGAGTGCGGGTCTTAGGACCGGATCATCATCACTCAGCGACGTGTCGTCCTTTGGCAGCTGGCGAGGGGGCAGCTACTTCAGTGGGTACTGGGGGATAAGGGTTTAGATATTGGCATTGGCTTTCCGGTAAAGTGGTGATGCAAACGGGGGCAAACTCACACCAAGAGGGATGCGTAGCAGTTTTTCGAGGGTACGTGGGGTTACGGTGAGTGCTGCTGGTGGGGGATAGCTATATCATGATGCTTTCAGAGGGCTCGGAAAACAACGTGGCATTTCGGGGGGCAGTGGGTAAATCTCTATTGGGCATATCAGAGTATAACGATGCCTATTCTTTGGCCGAAAGGCTACGTACGTAGCCTTGGTTCCTGCCTGTACACATCGTTTTCTGGCTGATGGCAGGAGGTGAAGGAACTGCGGCTTATACTGGGGGAATTTTGGCACTGGGGATCGAGACTGGAGACTGGGGTACTGAGAGTTTAAGGGGGGAGGGTTAATCTCATACGATATATATCCCTAGATCCATGGGGCTGGTGTTGGTCACACGCAGAGGTGTTTGTATGGCATTACACCACGCGCACTAGTAGTGTACTGAGGGTCTTGGGGCTAGCATTTCCCATACATATATCTTCCGGTCTAGCAGCCAGCGAGGGGGCGAGAGTACTGCGGCATTGAGGGTTAGTTTAGTTATGTCCGAACGAGCCTGGGTATACAGGCCCGGAAGTGTGACCGTTCACGGTACCTGGCTATCGCCATACCCGTTGACCCTCACACACTGTCTTCTGGCTGGCAGCGAGGAGGCGGCTTATTCCGAGGTACTAGCTTTGGGCACTGGGGGACGCAAATAGGACACTGGGGGCTTACTGGTCCGGGGTGATGGCCGTACACGTACATATGGACATTGCAGTGGTGTTGGAAGCTCTAATGTATCTAGCGGGTATGTAAAGCTTGTCTTCTGGCGCTAATAGGCGGCGAGGGGGAGAGAGTACCGCGATGACACTGGGGGTAGATAGAGGGTACCGGTTCCCCGGTTCATATTTCGGGAATGGTGGCAGACGCTTTATGGACAGGTCTATGTAATTGCAACGAGCTTATCACCCACGATACGTTGTCCCCTGGCTGAGATAGCGAGGGTGCGAGAGTAGCTACTGCATGTATGGAGACTTCGGGGGATTTCTCTTTGTGGGGTCTAAAGCGTAAATAAACTAGGGAGGGCTATGTTAGTGTGGCGGCGTGGTAGATTTCTTGGCAGTCGACTGGTGGACAGACAGCACGAGTCCCCCTTCAATTGAACGACCAACCACAGAAGTGCAGGCCCGTCTCACACTCATAAAAGAAATATACCCTGTCCCCGTGTAAAACTGTACCGGACAACAACCTCTAGGCGCTTTGACTGACTCCTGGCACGGAAGCAACATAGAAAGGTCTGGATGGCGAGTGATAACTTATGACGAAGTCGATAAACACTACAGAGACAGAGGCGTTGTTTGCGTCAAGTACAACACGGGCTTTTTGTTATATCAATATTTGGAGCATCTTCAAGAAAGAGGTTGGGTTCGGCTTGGACCTGGCTTTCGCATCATAGTATGTCACTCGGCTCTTAGACCCGCCGCACAGGGAGACCCAAGGGACCAATCGCCCGTTACAACTCTACATAACCGTAGTCTTAGGCCCGTTCCCAGTTTTCACTCGGTATCGGCAAGGTGTGCATAGTGTACGAGACCAAGTACATGTACCGTACCGTAGCCTCAGTCCTTCCTTCTGACCCCCACCCATCCATCCATCGATCCAGAATCATCACCATCCGTTAATCTCATCTTGAATCTTTACCGGGCTGAAGGTATGTAATATTGCATATAAGATTTATTCCTAATAATCATAAGTGTTACTACATATGCTAATGGTGTCTTCTACCTCAGATATACACAGTACATAGTTCCTCCTCACATAGTTGCATCAAACACCACCGCCTCAAATGGCCTCAACACCAGCAGCCCCTGGTCCACAAAAACCCTCGTCCCATAAGTCCCCAGCACCACATCTGGCACCACCTTCTTCGTAAACCTCCCCTCCTCCAACCGCCACCCCACAGTCCTCGCCTTAAAGTTCACCACCACAACCACCGCCGGCTTTCTCCCCGTGCCAGCCCCCTCACACTCTTCACCTACGCATCCCTCCCGCCTATATGCAACGACGCCGTCCTCGCCACGCGTCAGCATCTCAAACTCACCATACACAATGACGTCCCGGAATTCCTTCCGGAACTTGAGCAGCGTGGCCCAGTAGCTGTATGGGCTGTTGGGGTCGTCGGTCTGCAATGAGGCGTTCCAGTGCGGATAGTCATCGTTGACGCGCATCCAGGGCGTTCCGGTCGTGAAGCCGCCGTGTAGGCTGCCGTCCCACTATATATGTCATGTTATGTAGGTAACCATGTAATTGGTGCTTTCACGGGTGGGGGAGATGTACCTGCATCGGCGTCCGCCCGTTGTCCCGGGCTTTAAGCTGAACCTGCGCCATCACGTCCGACATATCTGCGTCGCCGCCGCCGCGCTCCCGGAGGACCCTTCACCCGTCAGCCACTACTGTCACCGCCCGCTAATATAACATCACATACTTTTCCCAATAGTTTTTCGTCTCCACATCTTTATACTCCTCAATCGGCCACTCCCTCGGACAATTCCTCATTCCGAGCTCCTGGCCCTGAAACACATAGACCGTCCCGCTCTGGCAGACCAGGAATGTCGCCAGCATCTTCGCAGCCTTGGCCCGGGCGTCGTAGTCGCAGTCTGTATACTTGCGGTCCACGAACCGCGATACCGTGCGCGGCTGGTCATGGTTCTCCGTGAAGAGCGTGTTCCACCCGTCGTGCTCGATCATGAAGGTCTGCCAGCGCTCTACCACCTCAGCCAACAGCTTGGGTTGGAATGGCCGCGGCGAGAATTTGTCCTCTGTGCCCCAGTCGACGCTGACGCTGCCTCGCCGAAGACATAAATATCAATATAAACCACTACTATACTTCTACAAGCTGGGGGTTCTGGACCGGAAAAGAAGGGGAAGGGGGGAAAAAAGCATACGCATCAAACTGAAACACCATATCCAGCTCGCCCCTCTCCCTCCCTACCGCCCTCCACACCTCCCACTCGTCTGTCACCCACGGCATCTCCCCCACAGTCAGCACATCGTACTGCCCCAGCACCTCCTTCCTCATTTCCCTCAAAAACTCATGCATGCGCGGCCCATTGGCGCAGTACGGGATCCCGCTCTGCAGCCCCTCGCCCGGGGAATCGGGGAAGCTCTGCACCTTGCTGATGAGGTTGATGACATCCATGCGGAAGCCGTCGACGCCGCGGTCCAGCCAGAAGCGCATGACGCCGTACACGGCCTGTCGCACGACCGGATTCTCCCAGTTGAGGTCTGGCTGCTCCGGTAGGAAGAGGTGCAGGTAGTACTGGTCGCGCGAGGGCACATACGTCCAGGCGGGGCCGCGGAAGACACTTTCCCAGTTGTTTGGCGCGTGGCGGACACCAGAGATGTACCGTGGGGGGCGCCAGATGTACCAGTCGGCTTTTGGGTTTGTGCAGTCCAGCTTTGACTCGACGAACCATGGATGCTGTCCTCCCAAAAATCACCCAGCTATCAGCGCTCATCTCCCTTGTACTCCACTTCCCTACTACCGCAACAAAATGAAGAAAAGGTGGAAAGAAAATTTAAAAATAAAAATAAAAAAAAGCATACCTCATCACTCGTATGGTTGACCACCAGATCCATCACCAACTTCATTCCCCTACTATGCAGTCCCTCCAGGAGCTCCTCCCAATCCTTCATATCCCCATACCTCGGATCCACATCGCAATAGTCACTTATGTCGTACCCCATGTCCTTCTGCGGGGAGCGGTATATGGGCGACAGCCAGACAACATCGACGCCGAGCCGCTGCAGATAGTCGATCCTGCGGGTGATGCCCGCAAGGTCGCCATGCCCGCTGCCGTGGGTGTCCTGGAAGGACGACGGGTAGATCTGGTAGACGGCGGCTTCTTTCCACCAGGTGCGGTGCGGGGGGCGGGGGCGGCGGGTCTGCGCTTGTGGGGCGGCGGTGCTGGGAGTGGTGCTGGGAGTTATGAAAAGCGTCATTGTGGAGATTGGGTTTTGGGGGCTGGTTGTGGTGTTGTTGTTGTTGTTGTGAATGCTGACGGTTTATTTAGATGCTGCTATGTATGTACTACATTTGTTTGGCCAGGCCGGACGAAGGGATGGTTATAAACATTTGTGGAATTAATCTATCGGCCACACTCGATCCCAAGAAAATAAGTAGATATATTATATTGCATGTATGTACATTGACGTCATGTCGTCCAGTGCGTTGTCAAAAGCCTTAATATCCCGAAGAATCATCTCCGATCACTCGCTCGTTACTAACCATCTATCAGACTCCACTCCACCCCACTTCACCCCACTTCATTGACACTCCACCCCCCACTACTACTGAATCCAAAAGAGGGAAAAAAAGGGTAAAAGCATATCTCGCAATAAAAACTATTTTTATTTGATTTTTCTTGTTAACCTCCATCTCAGCATGCAGGAAGCTCAACTCCCATTCAACATAGACAGAAAACCAACAGCGAAAAAACGATGACTACATGTACTTCCGTATAAAAACCCAACTAAACCTGACCTTTCCCTCCTGCCTCATAAATATAACCCATACAGCCCTCAGCTACTGTCCCCCCCCACACCAATATTCCGTCCGACATGATAAGGAAGAAAAGAACCAAATAAAGAAGACTTTTTATGTTATACTCACTATCATCGCCAACTTCGTGAAACCTACCCACACCAACCAAACCCCAACCAACTCCCAGCTCCAATCGTTTCTTTTTTTTCTCCAAGTAAACTCCTGCAAAAATGTCCAACCAATACTTTCCGTGACTCATACAAAACAGGCAAGGGGGACTGTAAAACCCAGGCTTGTGTGTGCGCGTGACCGAAGAAGAATGTAATAGGAGTAATAGAAAGGGGAAGGGGGGGTGGAGGGTAGAGAAAATACACAATAACAATAAAGGATCAATGGAACCCGTTAACTATTCAAAACAGTTGATACATAAAGGCAACAGAAAACCATGACGTTAGGCCAGGTCTAGGGAGGTGGGGTCAATGCGGTTAAAAATAATAAGCACCCGAATAAAAAAGGAGATTTGAAAATACAAGACTAGGAAGAAAAGAAATATAGTCCAAGCAGAGCTCGGGCAACGTTAACATTTATATCACCATAAAAAGAATTCGAAAGGCACTGTATACATATTTTGTTACTCCATAACAAAGTGAGAAGAGGGAAAGAAATGTGAGAAGTGAAATAACAAAGAATCAGGTCAAAAATGTTATCTCAAAAAAAACCCCTAGCGCTGCTGGGAATCAGTACTCAACTTCTACCAGAGGTCGAGAAAGGGCTGGATGACTCACCCTTCCTCCCCTTCTTCCACCACCCGCACCCCCTTGTTGCTGCTGCTGCTGCTGCTGCTGCTGCTGCTGTTGTTGCTGTTGCTGCTGCTGCTGTTGCTGCTGCTGCTGCTGAGAGAAAACTGGGAGTCCATTCATCGCTCCATAAGGATAGCTGGCCATAAGCTGCTGTGCCATCAATGGGTTCAGCCCCCCCGGACCGATTCCCATCCCCCCAAGCATCGGATTCCCTGCCATTTGCTGCTGTTGGGGGATTGGGGAGCCTCCCGGGTGTCCTCCACGGAACTGGTCCTGGGGGCCGGGTGCGCTATTAAAGGTACCCATTGGGGGTGGCATACCATAAAACCCAGCACCTGGACGAGCCATTGATTGCTGCAACAAAGCCTGGTATTGCAGCGGGTTGTTCATTCCGGGCGGCCCACCGGGGTTATACAGTTGAGCGTTGAGATTGAATTGCTCAAATGCCCTCAAGGTTGCAAGGTCAATGCCCCCATTCTGGGAGAGTTGAGCGACGGCAGGATCAAATGCTGGCTGGGCAGCTGGATAATATGGAGGGGGAGGAACATCACGGCTGTTGTGATGGTTGTTCTGACTATTGCTTGCAGGTGCACTATTGTGTGTTCGGTTGCGGTCGTTTCCAGCACTTGAATTTCCATTCGCCTCTCTAGAATGGTCCTTCTGCCCACCGTTGCTGTTATTGTTGCTATTGGAGTTGTTTGAGACACCGTTGCGAGTAGACAGACCAACCTCATCCATCAACCTCTTGTATCCCTGGGAGGGAGTTGCTTTAAGTTTAAGAAGTACATTTCGGACGTTCTGCACAACTTCACTCCTCATCGTTTCCTCGAAGAATGGAGTAGTGAGAACCTTGAAAATGAGAGTGGCCCCACAAGAATGATCGCTCAAAATATCCTCCAATACCTTATCTCCAGGCGAGAAGAACAAAGCCTTGAGAATGGTATCACGTGCCTCCGGCTCGTTTCGCTGGTTAATAACCTTTAGGACAGTCAAGTACGCTACCTTGTGAGTGCAGAGATGAACTAGGTGAGGAACCAATCTCGGTGCAAGTACTGTTCTTCGACGAGGGAAAGTGCAAGTGTCCAAGAACCACGTCAACAACAAGGCACCGTTAGCATTTGTAGCGAGCTGAACGCTATGTAAGGCGATAGCTGCAGCCAGCATTCTCTGTTGGTCCTTGCTAGCGTGATGACTCTCTAAGCATGCCCTCATTGCTCTTGCACCAAATCTGCCCTGCGCAATTTCCCACATACGACCCAACATAGTCTCGAAAATAAAATCGTTCCAAGGAGCTGCGAATCGCAAACAGCACTGGAGTACATAGTTTCCATATTGATCGAGGAATAAGGCAACAGTGTAAGGGCGGAGACAATCGCAGATTTTGTTCATCTGTGCAGGTGTTTTCGCCACATCAATGATCTTCTGACCAGCCCAAGTACCGTTCTTGTCTATCATACCAATTAGCAGCCACACCCCAAAAATACATAGCCGAATACTTACGAATTCCGATTTCAGCCAAGTGGGGGCCAATCTCAACAAGCATCGTCTCCTTGATTTCCTCGGAACAATACTCAAACAACTTTTGAACAACAGTGTTGCCAAGGTAATCTGTACAACTGTCAGTTCGTTAAAATGAAGCTAAGAACGAAGATAAACTAACCGCTTGAAAGTTCTGCGATTTCCGGGAGCATGTTGAGGGCAATCTCTTCAATCTCGGAGTTAGAGCAGTTTCCATTGTCGATTCTCTTCCTGATATCTCTAAGCTTTGGTGCATCGTGAACCCGGTTATGGCTGGGTTCGGGGATAGAAGGAATTTCAGCTTCAAACTCGTCATACTGGATAGCGAAGTCGATGTTCTTTGCCATCTTTGGAAGCTCAGACTTTTCAGCCCCAAATTCCACAACAATGGAGAGTATATCATCTTTCATCTCGGACAATTCGGGAACCTTGGGTACTGCCGTACTCTCGTGACCTGCATCCTTGCCGTTAATACCTGAAGTTGAGTTGTTTCCCTCACGAGACATAGAAAGACCATTTTCGGCGCCAATAGCTGAAGGAGTAGAGGCCTTTTGGTGGGGATCCGGGCTTGGTGTTCCATATACTCCTCCACTTGGGGTGGGTGTTCCGTTACTTCCGGCCGAAGAAGGCTTGGCAAACCCAATCCTAACAGGCCCTGCACCGGGGAAAATTTCTTTTCCGTTTAGCTGATTGCGAGCCTGAATTGCAGATTCCATGCGTTCAAAGTTGATAAAACCACAGTTTTTGTGGGTCAATACCCTCGCTGACTCAACATGTCCGAATGTACGGAAGATATGATCAAGGGATGTGGTTGTTGTAGAGGCGGGAATGTTACCAAGCCATAGAGATCGTGTAGGGCCTTCCAAAGAAGATTCTTCAATAGAAGCTAACCCACCCTCACCGCTAGATGGACGAGGGTGCAATGAGGCAAGTTTTAGTGTGTCAGACCCACTCTGTAAATCGAAGTAATCGCTCCTCATATCAGAAGCGCTTGTCATGGAGTCAAGCCTAGATGGCGTGGCCAAATACCCCTTCAGCCGATTGGCAGGTGGGGAGTCCAAGATACCCGCGGTCCTAGCTCTTGGTCGACTTGGGGATGCGTGGTTTGTATATGCAGCCACAGCCAAAGCATGGGCATTAGCCTGGGCCTGGGCAGCGGCCATTGCAGTCATGGAGTTCGGGGTCACGGAACCACTATGTTGAGTGGAATATAAATGACGGACTTCATCATCTTCATCATCTTCTTCATCCTCGGCGTATTTCTCCTTTGCGTTGACCGAGTAAGATCGAATACGGTTGATATTCCTCTGAACAGAGCTAAGATCGGACACAAAGGGCTGCAGGGCAGCTGCACGTTGACCTTCAATAAGTGGGTCAAGAGTCATCGGCTTTGCAAGGGTTGCTCTGGACGTCTGCGGTGTATCTACAAGACCGAGGTAATCCAAAGTTTTTGGTGCCATATGAGTACCCTCATCATCTTTCGAGAAAGATGATTGCGCTGGGGATGGGAGATTATTACTTCCGGGGCGGGATTGTGACCAGGAGCTTGAAAAGATCGAAGGCCCAAAAGCACTAACATAGTTTGTGCGTTGAGGCAAATTTAGAGATCCTGAGCGTAATCTGGAAGCTACCGAATAGGTTGAGAGGCCTGTTCCAGATACAGGAGGGGTGTCTACCAAGTCCAAGTTCGATGGCGATGAAGATTTAAAGGGGCTTGGCACAGGAGATGGACGGCTTGTCTGTGGGAGAATCTGAGCGATAGGCGGTGGAGCGTTAGTGAGGCCACCAGGTGAAAACTTCGAGGGGACAGTCCCTGCGCGTGCGCGGCGATAGACCGGGGATGTGTAGTCGGATGCCATTGAGCCATTGTCTGCGAAGCTGTTACTTGGTTGTGACTCCTGTACAGAGTTCTCGCGGTCCCGTAGGGATGATGCCGAGGTTGTTGGCATTGGTCCCCAGAGACCTGGAGGGTGTGGAGGTCCAACTCCCTCTTCGGCTTGAATTTCGCGTGCCCTTTTTGAGAACAGCCTGCTGCCGGAAGACGCATCATAATTAGGAGAACCTGCCCCCATTCTTACATTATTTGTCGAATTTCCAGCACTCATTGACCCGTTAGCAAAACCAGGACGCAAAGATCCAGAACCTGGATCAGTGGGGGAAGAGTTGGCAGTATTGCCTCCAGTAGAAGAACCGGAGCCGTGATGAGTGGCGAGAGATTGAAGGTGGCTCATAGTTAGGTCAGAATTGGACGACATTAGGAATTACACCTAAGAGCTTTTGTGTTAGAGTCCAGGAGGCCACATGTACAGAAACGTCCACAAACCAGTGATGTGGGCCCGCCAATTGGAAGAGGCTTGCTCTGAGCGGGTATATGTATGCCGACGACTCGACTATCGAGGGTCTGTAGCGGCCAAGGCTGAAAGAACCGAAGGAAATTAAGCCCGGTGATCCGATATTCAAGTAGAAAACCGGGAAGATTTATGCCCTTGTTGTTCTCTCGATTTAAGATTATTCCTCTATGTAGCGGAGCTGGAAAGGCCTCTCCGTCAGATTACAGCTGCCAGGATTAAAATGGCTATCTCGAAATATATGTAATGTGCGTATGGAAAGCACTGGCACCAGATGAAAACGTGGTCAGATAAAATACCGGTTATCGACAGGAGCGGAGTCAACGTAGATAAAGCACAGGAAAAAAAAAAAAAAAAAAAAAAAAAGGGCCAAGGAAGAAGGGGAGGCTCTGCACGCTAAAAATTCCGTGATGGCTGGGGCTTTAACTCACATTCCGTTACAACGCGAGACGTGTTCCAAAAAAAGACTGATTTTCGACGGTATAAAATAGGGATGGTGAATGTACGAAGGGACCGTGTATGCGTTAATGCTGACTTTACAAAGTCACTCCAGATTAAAAAGGGGTGTGTGTGTTGGGCGTAGTGCGAAGGAAAAGAGGGCCCCCGTATGTAAGGAGCAGACTACAGTGGCCGAGGCAGGGCTTTGACGAAGCGGCGGCGGGGTGGGGTGGGGAGGGGAGGGGGGAAGAGAATTGAGGGGCGGAGGGGGTAGCGGGCGGAGAAGATTAGAGGGCGGAGGTGAAGGGGAAGAAAAGGAGGAGAAGAAGCTGGAAAAAAGAATAGGGCACGAGGAGAAGGGGTGGTTAAGGGGTGAAGAACGACCGAAGAAAAGGGACAGGAGAGGAGTAGGAGTGTCGTGTGGCAGCATGCAGTTCTTTCTCTTGGATGGACGAATATCTAATCCCTACATAGTACAGTGTGTACTGACTGGAAGGCACACCAATTACTCAGAACCAATGACTTGGAATGCCATACTGCTCTTCGTGATTCGTGCATAATCCAGTTAGTTGGTCAAAAGAATCCTTTGGCTTCCAATTCGAGTCCTACAGACTGTACCCGGCCAACCTACGTTACAACAGATAGCTGCCGGTACCCAATAAACCTTGCAATTGAACGCCCGTATGAATTAGATAACTCCAAATATCGCGGCTGTTATATGTGGGGAGTCTCGGATTTTTCAGGAGCTAGTGTGTCCATGCAAGGGTTTCCCTTCCCACGGTGACTTCTGGCCCCAGCTCCTAGTCATCGGGAATATTACTCGCCGGCGATGGATAGGTGTACTTTACCCATCTCAATATTTTGCAGGTTGGCTCAATGTTGAGACCTTAACTACATGTAATGCCTACTTGACCTGTGCTTAAGTACATACATGTATGCGCGTACACCCCGTGCTTTTCTTCTGGAAGCGAAACAAGCCCCCGCGCTCCGATGTCAAAGTGTATGAATGACAGTATGACAGATTTTGATGGATTCGCGGGGGATCGCAGAGCCTGATATGATGGATCCAGCCCAGCTGGCGCTTTGCAGATAGAGCAACAAGCAATACACGTACCATCAACCCAAGGTGCCTACGCTAGACTGGCTAATTCGAATCGTCAGGACCAGACATGGAAAAAGTGGACATCTATCATCAACCATTATCCCCAACCAGTAAGAAATTCCATTCCTTCGCAACCCCAATATTTGGCTCGGGAGTTAACTCTCGGCCCCCGGCCCCTCTCTCTCTGTATGAGAATCAATCCTTGCCCTTCATCGATGATCATCGAAGTTCAGGATCCATCCCAGCTGGCATCTTTACCCGCGCGCCCGAACATTTCATGAGATGTGACTTATTTCCGACAGCTAAACTTCTAACAACGACCCCTTATTTTTTAACCCACGTCTTCTGGAACTATTTCCGGTCAGGAATCTTGCCCAAGATTTTCTAGGTGTTGTTTGAGTGAGATATTGAAACCTAGCCATGCTGTGTTCTAGAAATACATACACATTTACCCCATGATACACATGGTGCTACCAGCTGCAGCTCAATTAGTCCATCAGCTCTTTACCCTCTCACCGAGCTCCGGGTCTCCGAATAAAGAAGCTTCAAAAACCTTCTTCCATCGCTTTAGAGCTTAGATGGCTAAATTTTATGCAGACGGAATTTTGTCAAATCCCCGTGGGGAGGTACTCACATCACTGTTCACCACGAGAGGTACCGAAATAGCACCACCGCTTTAAAACGGTTCTCCAGGGATGTTATCCTTCAGTCTGAAACGTAACGCCCTAGCTAGCGTTACCCGGCCTTTGTTTGTGACTACCATTGAATAGTTGACAGGGCTTGATTCGCGTCTCCTACGCGGATCGATGTGGGTGGTGTACGTTTCTTATTTATTCTCTGGAGTGAAGGATATAGCCATCCAACTCAGCCAAGGCCTAACTAATCCTAGCGGAGGGTTATCCGAAACAATGATGGGAAGCCCTCGATTGGTTTCTCCGAGCTGCACTTCCAACCCCCCCCCCCCCCCAAAATTATACCTAAAGGAAACAGATATAAAAGTTCTAAAGAAAGAATTATGGATTGCTCTTCTAGTCTTAAGCTTATATATAGATGCCACTCTGAGCTCTAACCGACTTTTAAGACCGCCCCAATGCTGATAATAAGCTCGCTCGGCTACTTGGGCACCGAAGTAAACTTAATTAAGCTCTTATTCGGCTCTTCTCATTTGTGGTCGGGCAAACATCACGGGTAATAAACCGATCAGATTGCAAACTCGCCTCTATCTTAACGGCTAGGTTATATTATGGCCAGGCATTAAAGGCTATCCACACTCCAAATCTAACGTGGGGTTCGAGTTAGCATACCTATCTATAGATATAGGGGATAGAACACCAACAGAGCTGGTCTTACAGAAAAGTCTATCCCGATTCAGAGAAAGATACCGAGGCCCTTGCAATTGCGCAATTACATGCATGTGGTTTCAAATTGTTCTGGAAAGTTTGGTTAGCTTGTCAGGCCTCCCGAATCTCCCTCTAAAGTCGTACTAGTAAGATATTTACATGGGCCTATCTATGGATGGTTTCCTAGCATCAATAATGGTCAAAGGCACAACGGAGCAGACTACTCTAACCTCCGTTTGTCCGCGGTAAGCGGAGAATAGTGTTCGTGTCATCGGCACTTTCACATATCACTATCGGCCAGAGTCCCAATCGAAACATGTTGCTCTTCAAGTACATGTAGTCCTACCCCTAAATTATAATCAGGTGAATCTCAAAGCCGTCTCGACCACAGATTAGCGGCCAGTCCTCTGTATAATTTCTTACCGGTCGAGGGGAGAAACCACCTCTCACCCAGGCTTGTTTACGTCCCCTGCTCTTGCGAGTGATAACGTTTCATTACTTGCCAGATTCCCTAGTCAATCCACTCTTTTACTCCAGAAGCGAAACATTATGTGTTACCATTCTCACAAGCGTTCTGGCAACCGCTCTAGAAGGTTATAGAATCCAAACTAGGGGCAAAGGAGCTGGGTAGGCTAAAAAAAGTCTAAGGGTAGACTACGCAACTCAGCCAGGCTGGCGGCGTGTGCCGTGAAGATGGTCTCAACAAATTACATGGTGACATTACCAAAGCTATATGCACTTATCAACTGCATGGCCCAATACCTTATAAGCCCCTTAGATCTTACCTGATATGCATGTGCTGTCTTAGTGCGGAAATGCCCGACAGCTAGGAGAATTTCTAGAAACTAACACTGCTTTCTATCATATCAGATCTATCAATCCAATAATATCTACTTTAGGCTATATGAAAATTAAGAGTTGTAGGTAAGATACTGACACCATTAATATAAAAGCTCGGAATGTTCCGAATGCCCTAGTGAATCCTCTTTCGGACCCAGCTTTCAACAATTAATTACATGTACTCAATATTTAGTTTGCTTATGGGAGGTCATTTGAGGTGTCATCCTCGATAGCAGTAATCAAAACAGTACCATGTCAAGTGCTTATGTACTGGTTCTCTAATAAATTGGTTATCTTTCTTACAGCATACATGCATTTAGCACCTGGTGGGTTGAATATAATCCTAAACGGATATATACTCTAATAGCGCTGACTACCCCCCCCCCCCCCTTGGAAACTAACTAGAACTATAGAATGGAAGGGAACGTGATTGTGGTGGATCGGTGGTAGCAGCGGCCCGCCGCCGCCGATTCAACCTTATCAACCCGACCTTTAGCTTCCTTAGTAGCAATATCACTGTTTAGAACTACACACATGTACTCGTTCTACTGGAATTAAAATGCCGCTTATTTAATCTATTATTAACATTTCACCTAGTTTTAGAGTCTCCCACCAGATCATTTATGCTTGATTGGTGTTGATCGGCGGCATTTCAATTCTTGCGTCATGAGTAGTAAAATACGTACTAGCTAAAAACACAGTGAATAAATACATTATATGCAGTGAACAACATATGCAACTTTGATAAGTATATACAGTAAAGGTACTTATATTCCGACAAGGGCCCCGACATGGATTGGCGATTCCCAGCAGTCTACTCGTGGAGTACGTACTACTACGGTTGCAACAGTAGCCACTGCCTATAGACTTACCCCTAACACCGTAGTACTGTCGTCTGACAAGCACACTATTATCCCTTGGACGGGTGAAAGCGGTCAAATTCGCGACCTGGACTGTGCACCACTTAGTAAAGGAATTATATTGCTTGTTATGGTAAATAGTAACAGAACCAAACAAGAGTTTTCAACAGTTACCACACAAGGTTAATATTAGCTGAAAGAGGGATCGAGGCCGCGAATTTGACCACTTTCATCCGTCCAAGGGATACTAAGTGGCAACAATATTAGCCAAGGACCTACCCTTAAATTTTATATTGAGTACATCTAGTAAAGACCTAAACATATACGAGGCTCTAGATTACTTAATAGATTCAAATTTATAGCTTTAGATCATAAATATATATATCATGTATGTATCAATATCTCACTCATGTTCCGGGCTAGCGCACAGGGCCCGGAGCCGACTCGGCCCTCTTTTTCACCGCCCCAGACCAGTTTAGAGCCAACTCCCGGACTAGACAAGTCCATTCGGATTTTGCTCTTAATATTACACTTTAAAGAATACATATATAGCTGCAGGGTCTGGGGGATTCAAGGATTGTACAATACTGTACCGGCCAATGAGGTTGAGACGTCAGGTGTCAGAGGAGCTGGGGATTGTCCCAAAAAAACCCATTCTGTCAGAGACTTTTAAGGGTTTTGATAATACCCAGATCGGTCAGAAATATTTTGTCTTGTCCCAAATTTGATTGTCATAGGTCAAAATGAAGTCTATAGGCTCCACTAATGAAATGTAAGAAGAAATTTTTCTAAAATAGCACAATGTAAGATTGTGAATAATCAGAATTGGAAGCCATGAGAATTTTGTCCTAATATGCAGTCAGAGGGCATTCTGTACCAACATAAAATTAGTCAGAATCTGCTTGTACCAAATCCAGCGGCTGTCAGAGATGGCGGACTGTCCCAACCTCATGCAGTATACTGAAACCTATATATCGGGACCGGAAGGCCGCGTATCTATCTTCTAAACAGTATAAGCTTATCATCGTCATCAACAAGCATTTCTATTGGCCAAGACGGTTTGTATATTAATGTTAGTGATATAGGTACGTGCTCTACTAAAGGCATATTAATTAACAAAAAGTCGTTCCCGCGACTGGAAGGGAAGCTGCATTAAAGGATTATCATATACTGTTACTTAAGTTGGGGAATCTAAAAATCTACACTATTCACTACTTTCACAGACAGACTGAACTGAGTGGACAAAACTGCGCTACTAAAGAATTAATCAAAGCGGCCGCGCTCATGACCATATTAGACAGATACGAATCATTACGGACTAGAATACACATTGCGACTAGAATGCACGCTGCACGCGACTAGCCGCATTCCAACTTTACTTGAGGAATTAACAGTGATGGCGTCGCATGCATTATGAGATGTAGTGATGGCGCGTATATGCGAGTGATGGATTGTGAAGCTTTCTTATCATTTTTATTAGGTAATATTTACACGTCTTGGCACTTTTTTTTTTAGGAATTCCCTCCTCTAGTAATCTACAGTGAGGCCAGCAAGAAACAAGTACGGAATCTAGTGCCAGCCTAGACCACCTCACCTCACCCAATAAAGTTGACACGCTATGGTGCCTCGTTCCTCTTTTAGATCTCCGGCCCAGAATAATTTGTGGGACGCAGCAGTACTTATAACACACCAAGACTCGCTTGGTTACTCTTTTGTCAACTCCAAGACGGCCTAGCTAGCTGGAACCTTGTACCTCCCCCTAACTCAATCAATACAGACCCACCCCGCAAGCAAACAACGTGTGTACTGCATATTCCAGATCCCATCGACTAAAGCAAAGCTTGTTAGTAATGCACCCCAACCAACACACATATATAGATCGTCCCTCTGCCCAGATTAGATCCGCGAGATCCCGATACCCCACGCTGCATGAATGTCTATGCTCCAGTCATGGGATCCTAGGGGCTAGCCATGCAACGATCGAAATCCCGATTATCCCTGTCTTCCCGTAAGATTGTGGTCCTGAAATAGCGAGCTCTGCTATCTTTGTCGATCTACGATGCATGATCTTATATCCTCTTAAGTCAAGTACCTACTGGATCCACGAGGCACACGGTGTATGTAGACAATATAGAGGTCTGATATCCCCCCCTGCCAAGGCTGAAAGAAAGATAGAGAGCTAATAAGGAACTGGGATGTTGAGTGCTCTTGACCCTGACCTTCCAGTCTCTGATACTTCGAGACCCGTTTCATGACACACCAATACACACACACAACCTCCTTCACAGAAGATCTCCCGAAGAAAATCAGAGTCAGACGTAGGGGCGTAACACGTTAAGGGTGTTTTAACTTCAAAAATAGGTGTTCTGAGTAGAACCAACGCCCCCAATAATCCTTGATTTCCTAAGCACTAAACACCGCTTAGGCCGCAGATCTAGCTAGAGTCTAGGTTCTGCCATCGCGTGGACCAATGGTTTTTTCTAAGAAGGAAACTTGTATTCTCGGTGTACTGATTCATAAGCAAATCATGCGGCCGTGTTCCCCAATTTTTAGAAAAAAGGTTTTTCGTGGCAACCAAGGTCGAGCATTTAAGCTTCTTAAGGTGCCTTGAACTGGTTAAAGTGCCATATGAGTCGAGCTGGGTGATACTTACCTAAGCTGGACACTCCTTCGAGTAAAAGGCTTTCTTTGCTGATCTGGGCAGATATCCGGATCCCGTTCAAAGCTGGTCATAAGCCAAAGTTTGCCATATATACGCCTCTGCATGAACGACCATAGTTAGACAGTACAGTCTTTTGAGAATGTGAATAAATCGATGTCCGGCCTTACCGGCATTATCTTGTCCTCCTTTATAGCCTACACTAGACTACTAGTCGGCGACCATTACTGCGATTAAGTAACTAAAGTACTCACGTATTAATTAAGTCCTGAGAATTCTTGGTAGCAACGGCTCACAAAATTCCTCAGCACTTAACTAACGCGTGAGTAGATATATATGAAAAGTGGTGCTGCTGTCTTCGAGTGTGTTCATTTAGTAGATGTAACACAATGAGAAATATTCTCACCAAATATCTAAACCCCTCATTGGCACTTTTCCTAACGCCTCGAATTTAGAAAGAGGTACCTGTAATGGACATAAGCAGCACCCCATAGGAGCAAGCACCCGAAGTACTCGCCCCGGTTTTCCAGTACATGTATGTTCAAAGACTAGATTTTCAAGAAACTATCGCTAAATATCTCAAGCTTAGGACCATATCTTCGGCGTGAGTTGATCGCTACTTCTAGTTCCTGCAGCTCAGCTGGGCCTCAAACAGTCAGCTCAGTTGACCGATATACACTTGGTGAGTATGGACTGTTGTGATACCGAATAGCTATAGTTAAACTTTTAGCTCTAAATTCCGTGTGGATATGCGAATTTTCTGAGGGCTCCAAGAGAATGGAGTATATCGAGGACAGGTCGACTACCCGCGAAACAAGTCTCCGAGATTTGAGACATTTGTGCACGTACCACATCCACCTCAATCAATCTTTAGCTCCCGTGAAAAATCATCTGGCCATCATTCCACGAAGGACCGAGTGATAATCTATGAATAAATTTCTTCCACCACCCAATCCCTCTATGCAAAAATCCAAGAAAACGATCCCTATATTCTCCGTAGTAGCGCTAGGGCTCCTATTTAACTTTATCGCCCACTATATTAATTCTCAATCCTCCGCATCTTACCGGCCGCTACTAGGATAAGTTGCTAGGCAGACCAATTCACAATCAACCCGGCGCCCCACAAAGTCGAGTTTACAATCATTACCCACACCAGCTTCCAGTAGGCATCCCGTGAATACCAAGAATAGACCAGATCTAGGATACATGAAAGTACACATGAAATCGATCGGGATAACATAGACCGAGGACCCGAATTTTTTGTGGAACGATCGCGGAATATTCTCGTAGCCTAGCTGCCTAACCTCCACACTTAAAATTTCCGACAACTGTCCCCCTTCGCATGTTCCCCAGCTTATTTTTTCGACCCTGAGATGTTGGGTGGCATGAGCTGAATATGTACCAACTAATGCAGGTACCGATTTTATGGTGGAATTATATTGCACGGAATGTCACTCGGATTGGAGTTGAGGTAATGATTATCATTTCCGGTTTTGGAATGCGTGGGGGAGGATGGCGTGAGGATCATACGTGAACGCATGTTTCCATGAAACACTCCTATGTACCTAAGTGAAGTGAACCAAGCATTAGCCATAAGCGAAGGTTTCGGAGCCAGATAAGATAAGTTCCCACCGATTTGGAACAGGCCCAAACTGTGGTTCTGGCAGATTGCTAGCTCCACGACATGTCAGAAAACAATTACGCTGGATACATGACGTGTAATTATGAAATAAAGATGGAAACACCACATATAGACTAAGCATCATGATGTTCTACTGGTTGTGTAGTACATCCTAAATGACCCGGACAAACTCTCGAGGGTAATCATACAGCACCGGGTCGCGGACTGTACGGCGAATACTTGCCCAATAATTAAACTTATGATGATTAGGAAATATCGGATGCTGCGTGCTTATTGTTTCAATTCTGTATATTTCTCTTCGTAGCCACCGGCTTCAAGCTCCCCTGTGAAACTCGGGGTTTAGAATTTGTAAATTGGGGTGTATTTGTCATCACATTCGGGGGGTTTCTATCACTCATCATCACTCGTAAATTAGTACCTACATTGGTACATGTAGCGCCTTAGGTGCGGACTTTTGAAAGTCGCTGCTATAACAACACAGTCATCGTATTGTAGAGCCTGCTAAGGTACACGTAGAAGTATCAACTCTACCTACATGTAGCTATAAACTAAGCTAGACTATCGGCGAGGTTGGTGGTCTGGAGGTAGAGCTACACATGCGTTGAATAATCTGCAAAAAAGTATCCGAAACGTAATGATGGTCTCATCCTATTAATGTGCTTATATTTCCTGTAGGTACATGTACCATCGTACTTATGCATATATCTTACGTCGCTTATAGGTTTATGAATTTAATATAGTAAGAGAAAATATAACTGCACCCACCGGATACGAAAGCGTCAACACGTACTCGCAGCAGGCATTTAGTACCCAAAAATGCACGTCCTAATCTGCAGTTTCTATTGGAGTAGTAGTCAGAAATACAGCAAAAACTTGCAGCTGCATATTCGGGTACTTCAGACCTGCTGCGAGTACCTAATATGCCTTCTGCCTTACAGTAGCTACTCCACCTTGAGATGAATATGTTCCATGCACATGCATTCCCATTAAACCTTGGCTGAACACTCTATCCAATATAATTTAAGGATTCTTATCAGATTCCCACATCACCACACTCGGAAAAACCTACATGCCTTTCCACGTAAAAAAGCAAAACTGCTCATAAAAATTTCTCCGTCCCCTGATTGCAGAAAATTTTCATATCACCCCTCTAAACGCACCCAGCACAGGCTTGATATTCCCGATTTGTATACTGCATGCGGTAAACGCCGCATTACAGCACTCGCTAGAATGCATACCCGGTCACATCTTCGCTTCTGCACCCTCCGACTTAATCGTAATACCTCCGTTAACTCGCGCCTTCCTTGTCAAATTATGTACGATCCTCCACAAAATTACACCTTCGTTCGAACCACCGGCTTGCGGTCCGTTGGAGGGGAAGCTTGAGCATGCGAGTACGAGTGCAGGTGTTCAGATCCAGACCACCGCACCTCTGCACGGGAATTGGGGAATATGCCAAGTGGTATTTGCGTTGCAGCGGTTACCTGTTTTTCGATTATCTGTTGCGTGAAGTGGAACGAGAGGGGTGCTTGTGAACTGTAAAGATGCAAAGCAATTTTTTTTTTTGACCCGCCGGATAATTTTGGTTTTTTTTTCTTTCCGTGGGTTTATGTCGTACAAAGATGTTATGAACATGTTCCATCGTTCTGGATCAAATCTCAGGTTACATATGATGGTGATACTGTTTATTTCTTTTCTCCCCGGCATTGAGAGTGGCATGTCCTGTTATTTCGGATGAATGGCAGTTACTAATATCAGCATCGTACTCGGCCCGACAGAAGTAACACACAGAGACTTACTTTGTACTCTTTGCTATTCACAAGGCAGAAACAGTGTTCCCCAAGGTGTAGACAAGCAATCGTTCGACTAGGCTCGCCGTTGCGACTTGCATGCTCAAATCCCGAGACCCCTGGCAAGACTAATAGAAAGTACCACCAACATATGGCTAACTCCAAATCAAGTGCCGGTCTCAGACTTGATAAACGGCTCTGTGTGTGTCGCGCGTACACACCAGCGAATTTTTGCTGCCTGCTGTGTGCTGTAACACCTGTCACTGAGAATATTGTACTAAATATTAATAACTAATAGAACGACACACGTCTTTCTTTGATTCGAAAACCAATACTCACGATAATTGTCTAAACAAAAAGGGCATAAGCTTTCCATAGAGTGGATACGTCCAACTGCTTCCCCTATTGGTGGGCTCCAGAAAGGTTCCTGGTAAGAACATACATGTAATGTTGTTGTAATCAGGTAAGACACAGACCGCCAGGGTCATGGTCTAACTACTATCTGTATACGGGGGTTCCTCTGCCAGAGCCTAGGTAAGGATTTTTTTTCTTCTTCCATGACATCGTTTAGCAATGATAAAGCTCCTATCAGCCAGGAACTCGTTCCCTTAACCAGATGCCCAGATGATTAACACACTCTCAGGTTTAATGAATGGTTGAGCTCCGATCAGGTGATAAGGACTGTGTATGATAACGACTCTGGCTCCATCAGTATGATGCAAGGTTACGAGTACCCGCATTCACGCACAGCTACATTGCTGAAATCTCACAGAATGGAGATGGTAGTGACTAAAGGGTGTCTATCATAGATAGAGATTTGGAGAAAGCACTCGTGTGGAGCGAATATCGCGGGGTCTAACATAGCTGGCAGGTCGAGACAGAATTTAGCCTGATTGTACCTCACCATAGTACTTGTCCCCCTCATGCTCACCCCCCCTCCCCCCCTCCCCCCCAAAAGTCCAAGAGTTTGATAGGAATAAATACATTGTCTAGTTAATTTTGTATGCTGCTTAGCTAAGGCCTGTAGCTAGTCCGACGATATGAACAGGGCTATGGTATATGTAGCATTTTAGAAGTCGCAAGAGTAATAATGGTTTTAACGGTGGAAACTAGAAGCTTTCCCAACTGGCAATGGCTGTGCCAATACTGCAATATTGCCGTCCTTTCATTTTCCGTTTAGTACTTCCAAAAGGTGGACGAAAAGTTGCAAAGCGGTGCGGTGGCGAAACTGTCGATTGATGGATGGTGAGATAAACCAGCTGCGATCCCACGTAATGGGTATGCTTACTGCCTTCACGCGAGTTATATCCCTAACCCCAGGATCAGCGCGTAGAGTGTTCATGACAGGTCACTCGAGAATCGAGATCAGGTGATAGTATTATCAAACTACATGTATGTCAGCGGAGTGTGGCTAGGTGTAAAGCAAAGCCTCATCTAGTGCCACAGATTACATCAGATCTCAAATCACGTTACCTCACCAGACCCTGTTTTCGCCTCAAACCAGCCCACATCCGTATTGGGTTAGGCTCATTACGGCGCGTCATTTCGCCCATCATCGATTCTGGTGAGAATTTCGATCTCATCGAAGAGCATCGACAAACCACACGCCCAGGCTATTCCTTACGGAGCACAAGACAACGTCGATTCAAAATCGCTAAAGGGTGGCAGAGCAAGCTGTTCTTTTTTAAATACCAACCCTACCGCTCTCCAACCTTGGGATAATGTCGAATACTCGAAACGACGACGACGACGAACAGCTTTTGGACGCGGCCTCTCCAACAAGTATCGATCACAGTACTGACGAGGAAGAGGGCGAGGATGACTACGATGATGAGAATGGGGATAATAATGGCAACGTTGAGAATGAACCGCAACAGCCACCTGCTACAGCAGCTACCACGCCAGTGATGCAGGTGGAGTCGTTAGTTGCTGGACGCGTACGGCGTTCTACTGCTGGAAACAGACTTGCAACTTTACTGCACCAAGAGGCTGATGTGGAGGATACTCTATTTTTAGAAGATGAGGATGACGTTGAATTTGCAGCCGGAGAGGCTGAGGACATGTCCGACGTTCAACTAGAATCATCTAGTGAGGACGAGGACGACGCTGGACCTCCCGCGGTGAACGAAAATGGCGAGCAAGTTGATGAGGATATGGAAGGGGAGAGAGAATTGCAACGGATTGCGAAGGAGGCTCACGCAGTGAAGAAACGAAGGGCTGGTGAAGCATTCCTGAAGCCGAGAAAGAGAGTCACGATTAAGGATCCGTCGACAACTACATCTACAAATGCTAGTGCTACAACACTAGAATCTACGGAAACTCCTACAGACTTGTCTTTGCGACCGAGGAAAAAATCGGAAAGAATATCATGGCTACCCCAGGACATGTACGCTGTAAGAGCATCAAGTCGCACATTATCTTTACAAAATAGGACAGAAACGATGAAACGTTTAGAAGAGTCTGAGAAGCGACGATTACGTACCATTAAATTAATGGAAGCTGCTGCCGCAAAAAAAGATAAAACAACTTCCCGGGTGATGACGCAAGAAGATAGGCTGCGCGAAGCGAAGCTTACTGAAGAAAAAAATTTGAAGAGTTTGAATAGGTGGGAACAAAACGAAGCTTACAGGTTAGAGGAGCAACGGAAAAAACTCGCGGCGTTACAGAATCGCCGGCTGGTGGGGCCTGTCATTACATTCTGGAGTGGGACGGCAGAATGGGATGAGAAGGGGAGGTTAATGAGAGTTGGCAAAGGTCTTGTTGAGATTATTGATGGCAACGGGGAAGGGGAGGGGAAAAAGGGTAAAGGTAGAGATGAAAAGAGGAGGAACAACAAATCAAGATCAGCGTCGACAACCAAAGCCAAAGGGAAGGAGAAAGAAACTCCTGAAGGCGAAGTTGATCATTCTTTACAAGAGGTGCGGCAGCAGGACGCGAATATAATGCCTCACCCCGAAAAAAATTTGAACCTCCCATCCCCACAACAACCACTTTCCACAAGCCCGTCTCGACCGACAAGTTCGACTTCGGATAATCAAAACCCCGCACTTTCGTCCGAGCCCACGCCACTAGCGCCACCTCCCCCAGGCGCGGCCTTGCAATCACAGGTTATCAAGAGAAATGGCGCTTTGCCAATGCTCTTGGAAGGGATCTTGGAGTATGCTGCTTTGCCGGACCCTTCGGAAACTAAGGAACTGCCTCCGGTAAAAACTACATGCGAACCAACAGGCGAATCAACAACTCCCACACCTCCTCAAGCTCAAATCGAGCCCCCGAGACCGAAAACCGAAGCATCTACAAGGAACCTCGTGGTGCTTGAGAATTTTGATGCGCCGGATGTTCAGACTAGGGAGGGGGTAATTAAGGTGCTTTTTCCCAGCGAATCAAAGAGAAGTTGGCGTAAGTACTCCATATTTTCCCTCCCACTTTGTCGTTTCAAGTTGGTATCGTCATCTAGTCTTTTTTTTATATTCCCTCGCTCGTTTCGTGCGGTGCATGTACATTCCCAATTCCCGGTTCCTATAGTGCGATCCGGCCCGAGTCAAACAGGGGTATATCTCTCCTTCGAGAATACGCTGGGTTTTCATACTCTTATTTTTCACTCATTTTCGATTTATTAAAAAGTTCTCTACCTTGGACTTTTTTTTTTTTTTTTTTTTTCACTTTGCACGTTACCTGTCTGGGCGTGTTCTGTTTTTACGTTGCTTTGGCCCGGGACGTGTTCGGTTATCACTAAGCGATGGCATGACCTGCTAGCTTGCTTGCTTGCATAATAACTTACTCCTGACACCTGTGTGACTCTCTAGCTGCCCTAAAACAATCCTGTGTCATTACGCATCAACCGGCGAAATTTCGCGATCCGACCACGGGGATGCCATATGCATCTTTGCAAGCTTATAGAGAAGTGCAGAATATCTTACATGGCGAAATCCAATGGAGTTGCCTTTTGGGAGCATACGTTGGGAGACCGAACATGGCTGCTAAGGGAGTCCCGGACGGATTCCTGAAAGAGTCAGTTGTGGAATAGAGCTGTTGTGGTGGGTGGGTGACCAAGCCGTTGTGATTGGTCAAGGGTGCAGAAGCCGTTGTTTGGTCAATCATTACGCTTTGCCTGTAAAGTGCCTTGGACTGTTGTTCTGTGTGGTGGGTGTTTTGGGACATTCTCCTCTTTCTATGTATTGATATTGCCCGTACTATGCTCCTACTGCCTGTGCTACTCGCGTATGTACATGTATGTAGTATCGGTCTGGTTTCCTATACGTGTACAGTGTACAGTGTCAAAAGCGGGCACCGCCGATTGCGGGGAAAGAGGGCATCATCAATCTATCTTGTGCAAACGCAGATGGGTGTTGGGAGTTAAGGAGCTTAGCTGTCGGGACAAGGAAATGAAAATAAAAGTCTTGATATCAAGGATCTTTTTTTTTCTTTTTTTTTTTCTGCATTCTCGTGTTCTGATTTTTCCTAAGCCGCGCCGCAGCATCGATATCTGTACTTTATGAGGCCGTACCTACAGCAAATTCGCAATACGGGATCGGCCACTTTGAATCGATGCCGTCCGTAGTTTAAAAAAAAAAAAAGGTTCCCGCCAGGTTTATTACCGGGATCCCCTGAGGTTTCAATGGCCTTTTTTTTTTTGCTTTTTGCTCCTTTGCTTAATTTTTTTTTTTTTTTTTTTTTTTTTTTTTCCCTGTGAAAATGATACTACCCTAGAACTAGAGTAGAAACTGCTAGTATCGTAGCTGGCTGGGGCAACCTGGGGACACGACATATCACACCAAGATTGTTCTACACGCCCATGGCTATAGCTACACATGTCAAGAAACCAGCTGCCATGCCTGTAGAATTGAGTAAGTACTCTATTTCAACGCAACATAAGCGCTAGATGCATTGTCTATCTCATGCTCATGTATATATGGTTAGGTTAGAGAGATGTATCTGTAGGTATCAAGCTCACTCAATCTACGTACCTAGGTACCCTAAATAACCAAATGTAATCCATAGCATGGCACATATGTACCTGAAGGTTCATCACCTACTCTACCTACTCCACAGTAGGAAGAAATACAGGGCCATCCTTTAGTTTTGTGATGATCCAAAGCAGGGTGTGCCGTACATTACATGTAGCTTTTGGCAGAGAAAAAAAATGTGTAGGACACTGAGAAAAAAAAATGTAACCAGGGAGAGGGGAAAATTGACGGAAGAATCGTATAGGCCCCAGGTAAAGTGAAAAAGGAAAAAATATGTAGCTAGAAAATCTAGAAGAGAAAGAGGGGGGTGTTCAAGTAAACGTGGAAGAAAACCTAGGGCATAGCACTTGGTAGAGGTGTAGGTTTCTATTTTTTTTTTTTGAAGGTTCCTACTAGCTAGACAGATGAAACTGTAGCTTTACTAGTAAAAAGTGGCTATCATGATCCAACGTTCGGCAGCGGGTGGTGGGAGGGAAAGGGCGAGCGTTAGGCCAGGAAAATGGTCGGAACTCGGGAGATCGATATTCTGGGGCTATGGGAACGGTATGGGGTGCCAACCATCCGTCAAGCCTCACAAAGTGATCTCCTCCCCACTCCGGGTGGGGGAAGAAACGAAACAAGTATGTCGTGCCTTATCTGTTTCGAAAAAGTCCGGGGGGTGTAGTATAGTGATGTACATACCCCGAGATTTCCATGTTGCGCGCGCGCGACGAATGACTGGCGGAGAGGTGCTGTAGATTGTAGAAGTGATCTATGTTTCTTACAGGCGGTGAAGGTGGGTGAGGTGATCTCGAGAAACAGAACCGTGGATGTGGATGGATGTGTTCCCCTCATCCTCCAACACTTTGTTAGTTCACCTCCACTAAATCTTCTTTCTCCTGCTTCTTAGACAAATGAAGCCCCCTTCCCTTTGAAGCTTTCAATGCCGGGAGTTGATGGTTTGAAGGGAGGTAGTTGACTCCAGCCAAAGAGCTTATCTCTGGGTCGTCTCGTCTTCGAAGGAGGCAACGGGGGGGGAGGATAATTATCATATCCAGACCCTCCGTTCTATACTCTATCCAGAGAGCGACAATGCAAGTGTTCATGCGTGTGTATTCTAGTGCGTTGGCTGAGCTGCCCTCTCTTTGCCGAAGCCGTAACCTCACTCAACTCACACTTTTGAAAGAGGGAAACGGTGGTGAGAAAGACGAACCCCCTCTTTCGAAACTATCTCTATCTTTGCTTGCTCATGCCATTGGGCCTTCCTGATGCGCTGCTTACTACTTTACTTCCTCCCACGACCAATCATTTGATTACCTTTCATTCACATGCGTGCACGCAAGAAAAGCGTTGCGTCTTTTGAATTTGCGTCTCAGGTAAATATTAAAATAAATAATTTCATAGTAAACCATAAAAAGCGATGAGAGACAATTGTTGCGCGGGCGCACGGGTATGGTGGAGGTGGAGGCGGATGCAGATGTGGATATAGGTAAGGGGAACAAGAAGGGACAGTCAACTGCTGCTTGTATGACTGCTGCTTGTATGTATTCATAGGAACACTATTGTTGGATGCCCAGCCCCGGAGGTTACATTTCAGCCATGAAGAGAAGGTGGAGGATTGATTTTAAACGTGATCCATGGCACATCTAATGCGCAGTGCACAAACCTCCAGGGAAGTGAAGCGAAGGGCACTGAAAGCAATTGTTTGTCTCTTGTTATTAATTGTTTCGCAGCGTGATCTCGACGATTCCCATCGATTCTCGAGTCGCCTCTTTTATTTTTAGATGTGCCTGGTACCATGAGAGATGCCTGGCTTACTACTCTACATGTAGCTACAATATCGCGATGGGCCTCGATTTGAATTCACTAAACGCGTTCGCAGGGGTTTTGAAGGAGCTCGAGAGCCGATGACCTTGGGCGTTTTCCTAATGATTGGTTCAGAAGCGATCTTGTCCGCGGGACACTAAAGCTTCAACCCTTTCTATGAATAAACGCCATTATGAAAACGTCTTGCGGTGAATCTATTAAAGACCTAGGGGGATCCTACCACTGGTCGATATTACTTCCTATTGCTCATCATCATTGTTGTGCTTCTCCTACCCGCTCACCTCAAATCCACGTACTCTTGCCACTTTGACATCCCTGTGAGCTTGTTCAGAGTAGAGGCGTTGAAACATTAGAAAAGAAAAAAAAACCTGAGGGGATAAAGAAGCAGAGCTAGAAGTTGAAGTAAGGAAATCAGAAAACTTGGCCTAGCAATATCACTTTCTCCCCCATTCCTGCAATTTCTGTTCACTATCATCCCCATCTATTATCCCTCTTTTCTCACTCGCTACCACAAGCGCAAGACCGCCGGTCAGTACCAGTAATAGTAGAGTACATTCCTCGGTCGCCTCCTCTCACATTTTTACCTGCTACCGGCTTTTACAAAGAGCTCGTACATATCAAATAGCTTTGTGCCGTGTTCGCTGCGGGTCAAAAATCGAAGCACCAATTCAGCACGTGGGGCCGAGAACATCTGTCTCGTCTGTCTGTCCTCAAATCCGGAGAGGGTGGGAAGGAGAAGAAGAGTTACATACATATTGTCCATACTCATACTGTACAGACGTACCCTACACCCCCCCCCCCCCCTCTCCAGACGCACACCTTCTGGGTGTCCACAATCGTCATAGGCAACTTCTCGAGGGGTGTCAAAATAATTATCTTGCCGCAGACTTGCGTGCAGTAGAAGTTGGTTGCTAGTTACTGCTTCTGTCTGGATCAATTCCAGAGACCACCCCAGAACACGACTGCCGAAATCATCGAATAGCACGAGCTTTTCCTAACGGCAAAGCTGCCCTCCCTCTTTTTTTCCCGGGATACCAATATCCACACCCTACCTGCCCTCAAGTAATAAAAAATATAATACTACTACCTACGGCACCACTCCTCCTCCTTCTTTCGTCATTATCACAATTGCAATTTGAAGTTCGTACACCATCATATATCATCAAAGGCCTCCCACATCCTTTCCGTCTTTCCAACAATATTATATATCGATCCTCCTTCTTCATCCTTCACCTTTATCTTCAAGTTGGTCCATCATCGATCTTGAAACCTCCACTCCCTCCTCCAACCAACACAACTATATTACTTTTCGTCGAAAGCCAATTGTGATCCATACGAAAGCCAATTCCACCCAAGAAAGGAAGAAAAAGACTCAGCCTCTCTACGCATTATCTTACTTCCCTGCGACGGCGTTTCAATTATATCCCGTTTTCGGCAACGTAAGCACCAACAGCTGAACCATCAGCAGCAGCGACACCACTCAGCGCACGGGACTCTCAGATCGAGCACCAAAAGATAAGCAAGCACAAGGAACTCTCAGACAAAAACCCGGATCTGTATCTTCCAATAAGCGTTTTCGCTCTTCATCGAAAACAGAGAGGGAATTATCTCTACATACACACGGCGCGCGATACCTATCCCCCCCCCACACCCCTGCCTAGCTTTCCGAGCTTAGCTAGCAGTACGACCTGCGTCTGCGGTTGATATCACCGAAAAAGCATCAGGGGACAAGTCCTTGATTGTACCCTTACAAGCTATTTTTGTTTCATTCACTATCTTGTTTTATCTCCGTCCTCATTTATATAACCCTTTTCCCCGAGATCTGAGAAGGACTCTGTTCCCTCTCACCTTCCAACCGTCAAGCTGGCTACCAAAAGTTCACGTGGTATTAAACCACCAGTGCGTCGCAATACTGCTCCTAAACCAAAAGGGTTGAAAGCTGGACCTCAAGCTGCACCAAATACCTCAATATCGGCGGGTTCAGATTCTGATTTGTCAATGGCGACGAGTTTTTTGCCTTTCTGGTAATCCCCACAATTCTTTGATTTTTTGTTATTATTCTTGTTATTATCCGGTCTTCCGCGATATTCTCAAATAAAAGAATATCGGGTGCTTTTCTGCATATGCCGAGATAAGGAAACGCGAGTTTTGTAACTGTTGTTTCAAATCGAACCGTGGCATTCCTCATCTTCTCCTTTGTTTTTGGCGCAAAATAATCAGTAATCACATAAATACGGAACTTCAAAAAAAGCTGACTCAGTAACTCGAATAGTGCACATTGCGAACAGCAGATAATAGTTCCAAACACTGGGATTCTTTACTGCTCTGAAAAGTGCAAGCGCAAAGACCAGGCGAAACCACCTCCAATCCCAATCGGACCCTCGTCACCCTCTACATGCAATTGGTCAACACCGCCTTTAACACCCTACGGCGACGAATTCTCAAATGGACCCCCAAGAAAGAATTATGTCGAACCACTCAGCCCAACCCCGCCACGTTCGGTGCCGCCATATGTCGAAGAACACCCCAAATATACAAGCTCACCGCCAATTTCAATAACAAGCCGAACTACTTCATCCGACGGGGGGTATAGCAACTATCACTATAACCAACACCGTTCAGGAACAACCTCGCCAACTGACTCGCAACCCTCATCTCCCACAAACCATAATGCAAATCTCTACAACCCCCCGCGTAGGCCAGTGCATCTGCGTAGCTTGACAGGCGGCTCCATTTCAAGTTTCTCTGGAAACGCCTCAAATAACCCGCCAACACAATATCAGCTGCATCAACAGCGTCCTCTCCCGCCGCTTCACCATCCCGTCTCTTACAGCTCGTCCCCGCGCTCAATAGACCTCGTTACGCCCTATCTCTTGCAGGATCACTCGCAACGCCACGGATCATCCTCTTCGATTTCCTCTGGATCTTCATCAGGATCATCCTCATCAGAAGATCTGCAGTACGGGTACGAGAAGACCCTACCAATCGCCGAAGTGGCGGCGCAGGTCGGAAACCTGAAGACCCTCTTCAATTTCGACGCTATCAGGGGCCGCCCAACGGCATCGAGGAATGGGATGTACACGCCTATGGACAGGACGCCGGAGCGGAGCCCGGTGAGAGGAGTGGGGAGGCAACAGCCACTCATGATGAGAAGCAGTGGGGGCGGATGGACTAATTAAGGTTGTCTGTAGCCTCTTTTGGACGGAGGTGCGGGGTTTGGAAATTTGATTTGAGCCGGATGAACTCCGTTTGAGGGGGGGTGTTTCTGTTCTTGACCGCAGATTTGACCCTACTGCAGGGCTGCGAAATTTTTTATTTTTTTTCCCAAATTATTTCTATTTTAACTCATGTATTGGTTTACCCTGCATGTCACTTTGCTACCCATACTTTTTTTTTTGTCTTCGCTATTTGCATACTCATCTCGCAACGCATTGGGGGATAGTCGGCAATATTGGTGTTCTTGGTTTATTTTCGTGGAGTTTTAGCGTTTTCATTATTACTCTTTTTCATTCTATATATATTTTTTGGTACTTGATATATCCTTTTTTCCCTTATTCTTGCCTACGGCACATGTGGTATTATTTCTGGTTTCTGGCTATGTAGTTAGAGGAAAGGACGGTTATTTTGGCATGGAGGGAGTTATAACTGCTTATTACATTTTTCCCGGTTTTTTTCGTGTATGTATGTGTCTTCTTATGCGTTATACAACTTATACGTATACCTTGTATCTATAACACTTCACTCTATAACACTTCACTCATCATATGTCCTCTGTTCTTTACTACCTAGTAAGTAATACTCTCCTTCTAGCCTGTGAACCGTGGTATATTATGCATGCACATACCCCATACAACCCGATTTTAAACATAGCTGGGCAGCAGCAGCTGTTTGCATGAAATGGCCCGGTCGACGATCAATGTATGTATGTATGTGTATATGTGTGCAGCCCGCAGAGCAGAATAGGTATCATACTCTCTCACCTATGGGAATATTATACGTCCATGTAGGGATATGGATGATGTCCTTACGTCACAGTCACAGGCTGGAAGGGTTGGTTAGGTATTCTCCCGTTGAAACTCTGAGGGGATAGCTCCTAGCTACATGTAGTTGTCGGAGAATACGGTAAACACCGTGTATAAAAACAAGTTATACTATAACTGCATAGACAGAGTTCATCTACCCGGGGACTGGAGTGTATGTAAGTGTACCTACGTATGCTCTGTATGTGGGCTTTGGAATTCGGCCCTTACCTTACTCACTCTCTTATCACCACACATCATCATCATCACCACCACACTCGCAACCCCAGAAAGAACGTTTTGAATTCTAATATTCACCACCACTACATCGCGCAATTAACTCCCTTATCGCATTGCATCCCCCATCATCTCCCTCAGCTGAGGCTACATATTTTGCGCCACCAATTCACCTCCCCCCACCCCCTTTTTTTTTCCCACACAAAAAAAAACCCCGTTCTATCAATCTGGGCTCTCATGATGTGGTCGGATTCTTATGATATTTAAAAGTCGACCGCAGCATTTAGTGGTAGACAAGCAGGTGGGTAGGGTTTTTTTGTAGCTAACCACCCCACATGTGCTTTAGCGAACGTTTAGGGTGGCGGGCTGTACTTCTTCTTATATGGATCCAGAAGGTCCATGGCAAGGTGGTTGCGGTGGCTGCGCTCTTTTCGACAAAGGGTAGAAAATGCGGAGGGGCCTAAGTTTTCCTATCTACTTTGACCGCAAGGTGTGAGCCTTACTAATTCAGTCAGGTACCACACGCATACACGGAGCAAGTGAGGGATACACGTTGACCCCAGGAATCCTTTTCCTTTCAAAACTGGGTTTTTATTTTTATTTTTATTTTTCAAATTTTCGGAACGGGCTTCCTGATGAGGGGGGGGGGGGGGTATTTGCGCGGTATCAAATAATCCAAAGAAGCTGTTGACAGGTTCCATCTGGCCCATGCACCCATGTTTTGGGAATCGTGTGGCGCTTTTTGTCCTCGGTTACAACCCATTTTCGGCCGCTGGGTGGCTACGAAAGCAAGTACATGTAGGTACCACTCGTTGGGTGCAAAATAAGGTGCAGTCACACGATGTCACTCGTTTCTCAGACCGGCCACTGTGTATTAGGTTATGAAAGCGTGGATCATGCAGTCGTTGCTGTCCTCGCTTCCACTCCTGTATCGAAGCCTAAGTCTGGGTTTGACCACCCTCTAACTATACATATAATGCCCACAAGGGGAACAGTGCTTCGGTGCGTGTTAAGTGTTATACATGAGCTGAGGCACGTTGTTTAAGATCGGTACCTGAAAAACCCGATCCCAGAAGAGACCTGCTGGCTAGCTGGGTGTGTCGGGCCGGATCCTAGTGTAGTAAGAAAGCCTATCTGAGGCACTAGCCCACCAGCTAGCACCCCGATTTCTGGATGCATGTACCCCTTGAAATCATCTCGCCCCGTCGGCATCTTATTGCATTGGTTACTACCAGTACTGTTGGGAATGGGGGTCCTACACTTGGCTAGAATGGAACACCAAATAGACCATGGTACCATCATTGCAGACAGCTGTTAACATGGCATACTGGGCTCTACTAAGTAAGTAAGCTTCCCACTCCATCATGGTACCTGACTTTGCATGCATGGATATCCATGCGCACGCCACTCGGCCCGGACTCCTATGAGTTCCTTTCGGAGTTTCGGCTCCAGACCGAGACTGTCTCTCTCCAAAACGAGGCTAACCCTCTCCGAGCCTTAGACAGTTTTACTCTTATCACTATTGTTACCTGTACATGTGTTGTTGGTCGAAACATGAATTATCACTCATCGTCCGATCATGCGCGTGTGTTGTATATTAATAAAACAGCAGGTACCCCATCGTATATTTAGTAATACAAAATTTACAACACAATAAGTGTTACCGTATATAAATATACTGTGCCAATGACTTAGTACTCCCCATCCCCAGTCACAATCACAATGCGCAAATTGTCCGAGGAGATTTTCCGTTGCATCCGATCCGGAGTTGCCTTAGACATGGAAGTATCCCAAAGTCATCATCGGATCAACCTTTTCCTGCATGTCTGAAACGTTGCCCGAACGTGACGTGGTACTTGTGAAACACTCACTTTTTTTTTCAGCCATGCTGCCAACCGAGTGATAGTCTGTGAAGCCGAGACTGCAGTCCTCATTCGCTACACCATTCTACCTCACTCCACCTCCACTCCGCCTCCGCCCCACCCTCCACTTCCCCACAAAGTGGGGAAGGAAAAGGAGCCGAAGCGCTGGGTTCACCTCCGCTACCGAGGCATTATATGGCTTCATCGGGATGACTCCGCTCCCGCGGAACGATTTCACAGGGTATCACTCGGCTCATGTATTACTGAGCCGAAGATCTTAGGGGTTTGTTAGGATCGTGAGTGGTGGCTTGGAGAACCTATGGACGGGGGGCAGGGAAATAGAAGGGGTGCGGTCTTTTAGTATTCGATCTCATCCGATTCGACGTTTCATTAGCAAATGGATTCAATCTTCCTACCGGGCGGTCCCAAAAGTACTATCAGCAACATAACAGGCGACTGTATCGTTCAAGATTCCCACCGTATATGTCTAATGTAGCTCAACAGCTCTACACTTTTACACATGCGAGACTATGGCCGTGTTGGTATCGCTATAGGATCTCTAGCGAGGTATGTAGGCACACATATAGCAAGCGAAAATAACGCATGGGCACAGGAACGGGTCGATCCCGGGTTATAGTCGTTTTCTGAGCAATTTTAACGGCAATGCTTGAGAACCACAAGATGAAAAAATTCTCAGCCAGTGTAAACGTTCCTGTGAGTGCTATGCTCATCTACCCCTTCGATAGCTACATGAGCCAATATGCGTCCTTGACTCTCGCTACACATGCACGTGACTTTATCCAATAAGCTATAAAAAAAAGGAATTCGAGAAATGCAGAAATAGCGTGCGTGCAGCTGCTGGCAGCTGCAGTGCAGTGGTAACCATGAGACTTAGCCGCGGGTGCCCGATAATCCGATAAGTAGAACTTATATACATTCTCACCGGCATCCGATCGTAGTTGTTTCCCTTTTTTTTCTTCTTTTTTCTCTGCAGCTGTCCTGGTGAGGTTATTGTTTGGGGATCGGAGTATTTTTTTTTTTTTTTTTTTTTTTTTTCCTTTTGGATAGCCAGAATATTACCCGCGGTTGACGGGGTCTTGTGTCGGGCCCGTTCCCCGTGTTTGCCGATGCACAGTATTTCGAGTTGGCTTGAAAGAAAGAAAAAAAAAATAGATACCTGAACCAACACTCTCTGCAAGATCGGGGGTTTTATTCGATCGAAGTTCGGCTCAGTGGACGGTGAGACATGAGGTACTGGACGCATATGTTGGTTCTTCTTGTACCCTTGACTCTCCCCCGCTTAAACGGGGTCTTAAGGCCCTATGAAACGCTACACTTCGAGAAGGGAGGACGCATTTAGATACGTACATACAGGGGCGAGTCTCGTGCCTATTTCCCAGCTTAAGCTTGCTACATGTACTTATCGAATGTGTATGTGTATATATAATTAACATGCCATATAATAGGTTTAAAATTAGAGCTGCTGCCCCTTTGGGCTTTGAGGATAAGTGTCGGGGGTGACTGGAAGGTATACGTAAATCGGGCTGGAGAATGAATAGTCGAATCCAGCCAAGTCAAGTACGTATCATTGCTTGCCGGGTATTGAGGGCGGGAAACATGAACGATCGTGTTTCCGGGTACTGGAAGCATCATGTTTGCGGGCTACCTGTCGTAGGCCTGGGATGGCAAAATATAAATGTAAGAATTTTACCCGCATTGTCGTGGCGGCTTCAGCTCTGGTTGATGAGTATATAACACCGCACGCTATGTACCTTGTACAATCCCTAACCCCACCGATGTTCACAATCAATCACATAGCAGCTATATTATATCGGCGGATTAATAGATAGAGCAGTGAAACACAAACCCTGTAGCCCTTACAGCCTCGGTCCTAGCATGATGCAATAAGGACTCATAGGGTATCACTCGCGGTGGCAATACGTGTAGGAGTAGGGCCAGATAAAAACTTAGAAATAGATATTCCACATCGACACCCTACCTTTAATGCCATACTGGAGGTTATGACTAGCTAGCCTTCTGGCCCTCTAGTGTACGTAGTATGGTATTGCCCCGAATTACAATACAATACAAGGGCCAAACAGACTTCTAGGGATGGTGAGTGCGGGTGCGTAACTGCTGCTATCTTACAGAGTCGAATAATGGGATATGGTGGATGATACGGTGGTACCAAGTCCCCAGATGTCGAGTCTAGGCGTAGTAACTTCTCATCCCTGAAGACCTTTGTCTTTGTACCAAAGAATCAATTGAATTTCGTTACTCTGGTTAGGTTTAGGGATTAAGTGGAGCTGACATGATTCAGTACAAAATGCGAGTGATATCAAAACGACATGTGGATATCACGGGCTGGGATATACCAGAAAATGGGTACATGTCTCGGACACAAGGCCATATAGATTTACCCAGGCCACCAATTCCCAGTAACCACCTGTTGGGGGAGTCCAACATAATATATATACCGGCGAGTATCACAAAATAGTCCACTTCCAAACCCAACAGGGTTAGGGCTCCCCAGACTTGGCGGGGAAACCACACCTCCTCTTGGCGCTGCGTATCTTGGACATCGAAGCACCCGGATAGACCAGCAAACACACTACACGGTACCCACCCCCTCGCACATATTCTCCCCTCAATCCACAGCACCATGTTCGCCGTCCGCCGAAGCCGGGCCCTCCTCGCCTGCCGCCCATTCCCCGCCAGACGCGCCTTCGCATCCCAAGCCGACAAAGGCGGGTCACACCACCAAGACGACCACAATCACCATGGGCCGCCCGTTGAAGAATGTGCGTCCGACTCCATCCCCCCTCACCTGGTGGCCAGGCGCTGATGGACAGGTTCCGAATGACTAGCCTTCGGAAAGGGGTTCTACCTCTCGATCGCGGCCGTCGTGGGCGGCCTGGCCTTCTACAAGCTCGAGCAGTCTGCTACTGGCGCTAGGGGATCTCCCTTGACCCGTGCCATCGAGTACTACGGTAACATGAGCAAGGACTGGGAGGATCGGAACAACAGACACACAGCGATGGTTGAGCGTGCGGCTAAGGATAAGACCTTGTTCGAGGACTCAAAGCCCAGCGGTGTTGTCAGTGTGAAGTTCCCAGAGTACGTTTTTATCCTGTATTCATTCAATAGGTGGAGATGGTGGAGCTTCAATTGTATCGGGACTAATCTTTTTTATTTAATAGGATCCTCAATGGCGGATCTCCATATATGAATGAGGTCGGCTGGCGGGGTAATGATCTCTTGGCTTTGCAAGCTCACTGCGAGGCCCAAAGGAAGTAGAGCAAGGAATGTAGATATTGCAACACGACATAGAGAATCAAGCGCAGCCCCCAGAAAACTACATCTTGGTCTTGCGCCTCCTTGACAACAAAAAGCCAATTCATTCTTGTTTTAACTGCTTTAAATCCATAAAGTACATAGGCCCAGGGGAGGGAAAATAGAAGTGAAGGTGTTTTAGTTCCCTCCACTCTTGGTTTTTGATTTAAGAGCAACAGCCTCGGTAGATGTAGCCGCAAGTGAGGGAATCGAGTTTTGTATGAAAGCCTTGAACGGCTTTGCCACGAAATAGCCCTTTTCATCGAACCAGTTGGTAAACGCACCCTCCACAGTCTGCTGTCCAGAATTCCCGGGCGAGGTCGAAGTGATCTTCATGTGGTAAATTGGCGAGTGTTTCTCGGTATGGGTCGAGATATTGATCTAGGGGTGTTTCTTCGTTAGGAAAACGGACGGTCCCTGGCGCGGAGGTAAAAAAAAAAAAAAAGGACGGAACTGACCTTGACACCGTCCTTCTCCCCCACATATACGGTCCCGCCCTCAGCCAGCCATATCCAGCAGGTCAGAGCTGTATTGAGGATAAAATACGCAATGACCGCATAGAGCGTCCCAGCCTTTGCCGCCTCGAACCCGGCGGTCCAGTCGTAGTAGAAAGTAACCCCCGCGATGGCACACGCAGTGAACCCGATAGCGAGACGGACATCTGTGAGGGTGTGGTCCTGCTTATACCCGAGAGATTTAAGATACTATTGCGATTGTCAGCTCGAGGGAGCTCAGAAGGTGGGGGGGGCTACAGACAGGAGCTATCATGTCATCCGTGGTATTCTTGAGCGCTAGGTGGAGGTTAGCGTAAGGGATGCGGTAGGATATAAGGATCTATGTACCTGGGAGAGCATTGATGTTGACTTTCGGTCTCGAGTCCATGTTTGTCGGTGTTTTTTTCTTCTTTTGCTTTCTTCTTTGTTGCGGGTCGTTTAGTGAGGTGTTGACGTTGAAGCTGTATTTACTAAAGCGTGTCCTCTCTGCGCCGCCAAGATGGCCCTGGGCGCGCTTTACCCAAAGGGGGTGATGAGGCTCTTTCAGAGTTTCGCTAACCTAACCTAACCCTAACCCTCCCTCCGCATTCGAGTGAGACGCGGTGATGAAATATCGGGGTAAGAGCTGGTGTCTCGGGGTTTCGGGTGGGAAATAAAGTATAGGGCTTTCTCAGTTTGCTTCTTCTGGGCCCGGGGGGTTTCAGGTCATGTACTGGTTTTGCTCAGCCAGGCCGCCTGGACATATATCTTAAGCGGACACCTCTAGCCCCGATGCGTAACGGAGATATACGTGTGCCCAGGGTGAATGTTAAAAACGTCCCGAGAAAGCCTCCCGAGCACGCCCCCAGAACCGACACCTCCGTGCTTGTTTATATAGCGCCCCAGCCCCAACCTAACCGACACTGATCTACTCGATTACGGATGAAGCAGACACCATGGCTAATCCCCGGCTCTTTGGAGATGGGCCAGATGCGAGCCGATTACAAGAGCATTACTATAGCTAGCCCCTCATATAGGCCCGCAACGAGGGGCCCGGGAGTCGAGGAGGCGGGATCTCGTCTCGTCCCGTACTACGGGCCGTGAGGGCTGGGCTCGCCCGGCATTGAGGATGTGTCGGCTACATGTATGTATGTAGTCAGCCATAGAGAGGCCGGCCGTAACCCCGGGTTGCATGCGTACTTAATAAACACACTAGTCAACTGATACATGCACAGTACATACAAAGAGATACCAAAACGCAGCCGCTCACAGTCCAAGTAAGTACCCTCGCTACCCGGGCCCCCCAACGTGCGTGTGTCAGAAAACAGGGCCACTACAATCACAGGATATCACTCGACCGGCCACCGAGGACTGACTAGCACGAGAGATGTGTACCGGCCTAGGCATAGCGGGGGTAACATGGATGTAGTATAGATCTGGGTACTTACTTGTAGCGTTGGTGTGTCTCTGTATGGATGTGTATCAGATGCCTCAAAGGGTTGTCATGTTGTGGTGGACTAGACTGCCGCGTTGGGTTGCTCGCCGCGCTTGGTGCGTGCGGTGTGGTTTTTTGCTGGGTATCGGGTTATCCGGGGCGCCTGGCTGCTGGGCTGGTTCTTTACGATGGGTGTTTACAGCTCACCCATCAGTCACTGTTTCCAGGATCACGAGATATCACTCGACACAACTCACTACCAAAACAAAACACTATATATTTATTCCCCCCATCCAAAAAGAAGAAGCCTATACCCTCTTCTACAGGGCCATCTCCCCCCCTACCCCTTCTCCCTCCCTTTCCCACCCCACCTGCTCCCCCTCCCCTCCTCCCCAACCAACAACCTGACGCCCTCCCCTCCTCCCCCTCCTCCTCCTCCCTCCCCGTCTCCCTCTCCCTGCACCCCGTTGACAACCTCCCACACATCCTTCTTCGTCAGCAGCCCCTGCAGCACCCCATGCCGCGCAAACACGATATACCTCAGCCCCAACTTCTGGAACAGTCCCGCCACCAGCACCAGGCTCGCCTCTGGCGCCAGGGTGATCGGCGTAGCGTCCATCCAGCCGCGCAGATCCACCACGCCCTCCCCGACCGCCACGGGAACGCCAAATGGGGACTCGCCCGGCGCGGATGGCGACGGCGACCCAAACACGATCTCTGTGTCGCCGTCCGCCGCCCGGCCGCGCGCTTGGTCTAGCGCGCACCGCAGCTCGGACCGGCTGATGTAGCCGACGAGGACGGCGTCGCGCGTGTCGGTGACGACGGGGAAGCCCTTGTACGGCTGCGAGGCGAGCAGGCGCTCCAGCCCCGCGAGGGTGCTGCCCGTCTCTGGGATGACGACGAGGTCCTCGGTGCGCGTCATGATCTCTGTGACTGGTAGCGGCGGGAGGTGGTCCTCACGGTTGTCGAGGAAGGGGTAGTGACGGTGGCGGATCCAACTTTCGTAGATGCCGTACTTGCCGAATGCGTCGCCGACCCATTTGCTGATGAGCACGGCGATCATGATGGGGAGGACGTAGGTGAGGGCACCCGTGAGCTCAAAGAGGATGACCACAATAGAGACGGTCATGCGGGTGACGCCGCCTAGGGCGGAGGCTGCGCCGATGATGGCGAAGACGCCGGGGGTCACACACTCAACGTCGGGGGTGCAGGAGGAGAAGAGGTAGGAGGTGGGGTGGGTACGCTGGAAGGACTGGAGGGCCATACCGAGGGAGCGGCCGTACAGCGCGCCGATGGCCATGCTGGGAAGAATGATCCCGGCCGGGACTTGGAGGCCGAAGGTGGCGGAGGCGAGGAGGATGCCGAGGACAGCGGAGAGGAGGAGCAGGATTATGGGAGGGGCGGACTTGGCAACACAGAGGCCGAGAGGGTCTTCAGTGGTTTTGGAGCACTCCTGGAAGAGGTCTGCCACGAGCGCGGAGGGCGAAGGCCGCATGAAGATGATGGGGAAGTTGATTAGTGCGGTGATGAGCGCGACGACGGCCACCTCGGTGACGGGGTACCGGCGGATGAAGGATGTCTTGCGGTACTGCGCGATGCGCATGTTGAGGCGGATGAAGAATGCGCCATAGAGGCCGCCGAGCACACCCAGCAGCGCGAACGGGATGATCTCGAAATCGTGCCAGCTGCGCGTATACTTGACCTGGTAGAGCACGAGCTTGCCAGTGCGGAACGGGTTCATGAACTGTAGGGTGACGGCGGCGACCATGGCCGAGACAAATGACTGCCACATGGCCTTGTCGGGGAAGTAGTAGGAGAGCTGCTCGAGCGAGAAGAGGACACCCCCGATTGGCGAGCCAAAGGCGACAGAGATACCGGCGGCGGAGGCGGCGGAGAGGACCTCACGCTTGCGGGCTTCGTTCTTGGAGAGTGAGGGGAAGGGCTTCATGAGGATGTTGGCGCAGCAGCAGGCAACGTGCACGAGGGGGCCTTCTTTCCCGAGCCAGAGGCCAGAGGCGACGGCGAGGCACTGGGTGGTGATGGGAGAAGTGTTAGAAGTGGGCTAAGTGAGGGGGAGATGAGTGAGAATGTGTGATCTAATTACTAACCAGACCGAGTGATTTTATGATGAGCGTCTGGGCGCCCATAAACCTCCGGATCACGAAACCACCCAGAACGGTCTTGATCTCGGGGATACCAGAATGCTTTGCATATATGGCGTACGTGGTCACTAAAATGCTCGCCGTGACCGCAAACAGAATCTACAGCGCTATCAGCAACATGCGCGGCATGATATAGCGCAGTGGCTAACTGAAAAAAAAAAAAGGCACACCTACGGAAAATAGTATATAAAAGAAATACTCGACGATATAGGCGCTCTTTGCTGCGCCCACCGCCGACCTCCATGGCACCCATGTTGTACACGTCTCACCCGCTAGCACTCACTCCCCCCCATCAGCACATCGTACTCACCCCAAAGCCCTACCCTACCCGCCCCCAGAAGGGAAAAAATACCTACCGTCAAGCCCCAGACAGCAAAAGTGCTGACTGAGGTAAAACGTCTCCCCGCAATACCCATGCTTCAAATCTCCCAACCAATTCGTGGCGATATCGATCCCGGCTGCAATCAGCCCTGCCATGATCCCAGTCCCAATCAGGACAATCCAGACCTGACTCGAGTCCCATAGCTGCGCTAAATGGCCTAATACCCCCGTACGCCGCGAAAGCGCCCGGATGCGCAGTCGCTCCTTGGTATACTCGAAGATCCAGTCGATGGCTGTGAGATCATCGTAGACACGGCGGCCGGGGCTCTCGGTGGTTGACCATGGATCGATATTGCTCTCGGCGTGGGAGAAGGAGGAGGTGTTGAGCTGGAAAGGGGAGTCTGGGGGGTCGTAACCATCGTCATAGTGATCTGGCACGATCAGGTTCGTGGCGGAGGTGCTGGGCGTGCTCTCGGTTGTGTTGGCGGCGGAGGAGAATAAGGAGTATCTGGATGGCAGAGGTTTCTGACGACGCTTGAAGGAGAGTCTGGTTTATATTAGCTGGGTGGGGGGGGAATGGGAAGGAGAAGGGTACCCGCTGGTAGAGTCGAGGAAACTTGCACGCACTGGGTCGTCGTCGTCTTCATCCTCATCGTCGCCTTCTTCGGCTGTAGGTGCTGGCGGACGAGTTGTAGTATTTGTAGTTGAGGTTATGGTTGTGGGGCCTTGGTCTGGGGTGGAGGAGGAGGAGGATATCTCGGACGCGGTTTCAGAGCCGAAACTTAATAGACGGGCCGGGGGTGGGGCCATTGCGCATGCGTCTGTTGGTGGGGGGAGAGGAAGCGGGACAATTATGTGTATATAGCTAGAGGGTTAGAACTAAGGGTATAATATATGGACTCTGATTGCAGCGCTCATAAGAGTCGAGCGAATGTCAAGAGAGGGAGGGAGAGAGAGGGAGAGAGAGAGAGGATTGATCTGATTGAGTGAGTGCGTGAATGCAAGTGAATGTGTAACCTTGTATTATGTATGTAGGTGCAGCTGTGTGTTACCATGAATACATTGGTGGCTTGGCATATTGTCGTGGGTGGGGGGAAAAGAAGAGAGAGGTTGTAGGTTATGCATACATGTATATGTACTTTACAGAGATCTAGATTACACATGGGGGTATGTTGCAGCTATCGGACAGCTGCAGTCATGTGAAGAGGAAGAGAAGAGGAAGGAGAAGATGATGTAAAGTAGAGACAGAGAGAGACATTCTCCCCCTCACCCCTCGCCCGTACCTAAATGTACCTACATGTACCTAACATAACATAACCCTTCTTCCCCCCCCACCATAAAGCTTCTTTCTCTAGCTCTCTCTAGTGTCCGTCCCTTGTCAGATGCATTGACGATAAGACCAGATCAGAGAGCATCATCACCATCACAGCTATTCACAACTCTTCATCCATCCATCCATCCATCCATCCATCCATCATCCATCCATCATCCATCCACCCATCCACAGACATTCACATCTATAATCTCTGCATCTATATTCACAACTACATTCTCGACACCTCAACAGCATGCCCCCACTCCACACATGAACATATCTCTACCACCACTACCACCACCATCACCATCACAATGTCGCTCCTCCAACACCAAGAGTACCCCAACCCCTCCAACCCCCCCAACCCCCCCATGCACACCACCCATCCACTAACCCACTCACAGCTTCGTCCTCTACCGTATTCGTAACCGTTACCTTAACTGTATGAAAGATGGCGTTGGAGAGCGCCTCATCTCCATCAACCCAACGACCCTAACAATACCCGCCTTCAAGAATGCTGGTTGGGGCTCCCCCACAGAAATACGCCGTACCTACTCGCCGCCCATCCCCGTCGGAGCCGAGACCGAGTACTTTGCGCTGAGAGAGGCCAATGTCCCTAGTACCAATGCGCCCACGACGGGTGCGGGGAGTCCACCACTGTTTGAGGTGTTGATGAGCGGGAGTGCGGGCACTGGTGCAAGGGAAAAGAGACGCGCGAGGGAGAGGGAAGCGCATAGGGAGGTTGATGATAGTAGTGTGAGTGAGGATAGTGAGGAGGAGGAGGGTGGCACGGCGTAGGTAGACTTTTAGCTTTATGGGGGGTGGTTATAACACCCCCATTCCCCCCCCCCTCCACGGCCTCGGCGTGGTCATTTGTTTACGGATGAATATAGATAGTTAAACTAATGGGATTTCATGACAACAGCCCTAGCACACGCATCCAATTCGACTTCCCCAAGAAAGAGATCGCCCCCCGTCCGCGCTCCGGTAGCTCCCCCATCCGCTCCGGCCCGCAAGTCCTTGTCACCTCACCATCAAAATCCCGCACGCGCCGGCTCCGCGGTGGCTCCCACGGTGATGTCGATTTTGTCAAGAGCACAATGCACAGTAGCAACATTGAACGCCTCCCGGATGCCGACGAAGAGCTCCTCAGCAGCGGTCTCATCTCCTCCGCCGAGAAGCTTCATGCCCGCATCACCGACCGCCTCCGCTCCTCGCCCAACTCCTCCCTCCCGCGCGACGACGGCTTTGATAGCCCCGACGACAGCGACGACACCGCAAGCATCTCCTCAGACTTCCCCGAGACCGCAGACTCGAACCCCGCGGTCCTCGGCGGCATGGGTATGGGCATGGGCAACTCACTCAGCGCTGGCGGCATGCGACGCATCCCGCAGCAACAACAGCAGCACCAGTCCGACGCCGGCGCGGTCCTCCACGCTCTCCCACCACCTATACGGCCCGTCTCGCAGCTCCAGCCTGTGTCCGCGCTTACGCAGCTGCTGGCAGCCAAATCGCGCGAGGCAGAGAACCCGCTGGAGACGTACAGGCTCTTTAGCGGAAAGGGAGAGCTCACACCGATTACACTGCACCTGTATATCCCTTATTCGCGCAGCAAGTCGCCCATCGACGTGATTCTAAACCGACTGCCCAAGGAGCGAGACAATCAGAACCGCGGCGAGACGACGGTCGCCGAGGCCATAGGCTTCACCCTATACAAGTACATCGAAGACAAGCGCGAACCCGCGTTGACGGATGAGCTCTGTGATATCAATATGTGGACCTTCCGCATGGTGGATGACGGCGAACCGGACGAGGACTTTCCGCCGCTGGAACGCACACAGCCCGTTACGGCATATATCGTCAAAAAGACGGGCAGGGGCGGCCGCGGCGCCCGAGATATGAAGATGGAGGGTGAGTTCGCGATGGTCCAAGCAACGCCCGACCAGTACCTTGAGAACTGCCGCATCACGCCCTACGAGCGCAAATCAAAACCCAGCTCGGCCCTCACCACCGGCGCCCCCAGTACCACCGCAACCACCACCACCCCCGCCCCCAGCACCCCTACAAACACGACCATCGGGCTCGCAGCCACCACCGACCATGCCACCCCCGCCAAAACAGGATCCAGCAAGATCATCCGCATCCACATTAGTACCATTGATGAATTCGCACAGTCCGTCTCGGTCTGCGTCACAAGCGACACCTACATCGCAGAGGTGCTTGACCAGGTCTGCAGAAAGAAGCATCTCGACAAGAGCAAATACATCCTCCGTCTCACCGGCCACCCGAACGTCATCTGGCCGCTCGAGCGCACCGTCGCCGCCCTCGGCGACCGCGCTGAGCTAGACCTCGTCAGGAAGAAGACGGGTGCCGCTGCAGCTGCAGATGAGGAGGCGGCGACCATCGCCTCCGCGAGTGCCGCCAGCAACAGTGGGCGGAAGGCAAAGTTCCTGCAGCCGACAGCGTGGGCGCCGGATATGATTGGGAGTCGGGACTACCTGGTACCTCCTCCCTTGTCCCCCCACTCCCCCCTAGTAACAAACTAACAGACTTTTCCAGAAATACACAGTGTGGCGCAAAGCGGGCATGTCGTTCATGTCGCGGCACGAGCGCATTCTGGCCATTGACGGCGAGTACGTGCACATCATGCCGTCGGAGGCGCAGGACAGCAGCAAGACGACCAGCATCCACATCAGCACCATTGTCGGGTGCAAGACGTACCGGAAGCAGCCGAGCCTGTTTAAGGTTGTGGTGCTGAGGCCGCAGAGGGAGATGAAGAGGTATGATTTTGAGGCGGTGAGCGCGGAGCAGGCGGTCGAGTTGGTGGCGGCGTTGAGGGAGGGGATGGCGAGGTTTGGGATGGGGCAGTAGGGTCAATGATCGGGAGGGGTGGGGGGAAATTGTGTGTATTGTATTGGGTGGACACTTGCGCAGGAATGGTGCTTTTTTCTTCTTTCTTTTTGCTTTATATATCTAACTCATGGCCTATGAAAAAGCACTGTATTCATATTTAAACGAGGACTTGGGCTGGCTGCATTTGAGGTTGGTATTTTCCTTTATATACACTCAGGTAGAAATGGCATCTATCTTACGTCCGGCGCGTCATTCCCTGTGTTTGTGTGATTAGTAGAACACACCACCGACCTAGTACATTGTCCGATCGGGTGTCTTATGCCAACTTGTGTATACCCAGCCGTTATTGAGCTTACCCTAAGCAGTGCAGAGTAATTGACCCCAGCTGGTATCAACCACCACCACCACCACCAACCGTGTAGGTGAGGTGAAGCGCGGGTACTGTCCCTGTGGCTGTCCTTACACGGGGGTGCGCATGCCCCGAAACCGGGCCACTTAGTCCCAGTACACGGGCCGCGTACATACATACACACATACCTGTAGCTAGTTGCATAAGTTGTCTTGCCGGACCGCATAAACTGCCAGTGTGGTCCGTGGGCTGGCTGGTGTCGGAAAACAGGTCATGGACGGCCACACTACTGTGAGTGTTTTTCTAGGCGGGGGGGCAGTCTGGGTATGGGCTTGTATATATAGTGGAATCTCTACCGGGGCAGCGCTTACTGTACCTTAGTTATACGTTTGTGTTGGCGGGCCGTGTGGTTGTTCTATGGGTGCCCTTACAAGAGATGCTGTAGAGTAGCTGGTCAAGGGAGCGGGTGTGATGCGATCACAGAGAATCACTCGCCGGCAACGGGCCTAGTCCCAAGCCGGTATGCACAACCTCTAGTCCGTTCGTTACCCTGCCTGCACCCAAATCCTGCACCAAACCAGATTCGCAATCCAGAAAATTCCTTACGATTTACCAAAAAACCGAATTGCGCGCCAAACAAGACAAACAAGACAAAAGAACAGAATAGAACGGAATGGCGCAGCTCAAGACGGACTTCCGGCCGCAGCGGGTCATGCAGCCGTTCTATACGGGGGGGAAGGTTGCGCTCGACGCTGCCGGACGGATACTTGTTGCGACGCTCGGGGAGGATGTGGTCGTGGTGGACTTTTGCAGCGGGGAGGAGGTGGCGAGGCTTGAGGGGGTGAGTATTGAGGGTGCGGGGGTGCGGGGGTGCGGGCGGTGAATTGGGAGTGCGGGCTGACTGTCGGGTGTAGGATTCTGAATTGGTCACGACGCTGGCTTGTGAGTACCTCCAATTGCTTTATAGAGGAGGAAGACTGACCCGCGCAGTGACGCCCGACGCATCGCACCTCGCCGTCTGCTCCCGCTCCACAACAATGCGCATCTACGCCCTCTCCCCCGACACCACCAGCGCCACCGCCGTCAGCGTGACACCGACGCTCCAGCGCTCCGTAAAGGCACACACGGCGCCCATCATCGTCGCCGACACGGACCCGACGGGCACGCTCCTGGCCGTGGGCGCCGCGGACGGCACCGTCAAGGTGTGGGACATCCGTGGCGGGTTCGTCACGCACACGCTGCGTGGGCACGGCGGCGTCGTGTCGGCGCTGCGCTTCTACGCGCCCGGGGGGGGCGGCAGGACCGGGTGGAGGCTGGCGTCGGCCGCGGACGATGCGAAGGTGAGGGTGTGGGATCTGGAGAAGGGCGTGTGTGTTGCTGTCTTGGAGGCTCATGTTAGTGTTGTGAGGGGGCTGGATTGGACAGCGGGGGGGGAGACGCTGGTCTCGGCGGGGAGGGATAGGGTCGTGTGTGTGTGGGATGCGAGGGGGTGGAGGTTGAAGGGGACGATTCCGGTGCTGGAGGAGCTGGAGACGGTGGGGTTTTTGGAGGCGGGCGCGTTGAGGGGGGAGGGGGAGGAGCGGGCCGTGGGGGAGAGTGTGATATATATGGGCGGGCGGGGGAATAGAGTGCGGCTGTGGGATCTGAAGACTGGGAAGGAGATAACCCAGGCCGGCGATGAAGACGAAGTGGACGAGGAAGACCGGGAGGCCGACGGGATTGTCGATATCATGTCATTACCCCCTCATTCAATATCAATATATTCAAGAAGAAGAATACTAACCTTCAAACAGATACCACAAATCCCTCCCCTTCCTCCTCTCCATCCACAACGACCAAACCCTCCTCGTAAACTCCCTCACCCTCCCCTCCACCTCCGCCGCGAACATCGCCCTCCCAATCACCCGCCGCCTCTCCGGGCACCACGACGAGATCATTGACCTGGCCTATCTGACACCCACAGACACCCTCATCGCCCTCGCCACAAACTCCGAAGACGTCCGCATCGTCGACCTGACCAAGGGCTCGGGCGGTGACGTCGGCATCCTCCGCGGCCACGCCGACATCGTCATCTGCCTGGACCGCGACAGCACCGGGTCGTGGCTCGCCACCGGCGGCAAAGACAACGAGGCCCGCCTATGGCGCATCGACGACACCACTAAGGACGAGTTCCCATGCCACAGCCGGTTCGTCGGCCACGCGGAGAGCATCGGCGCCATCGCCGTCTCCCGGACAGCACCACCGCCGCAGGGCGACAACAGCCGCCCACCGAGCTTCGTGCTGACGGGCAGCCAGGACAGGACCATAAAGCGGTGGGACGTCCCCTCCGCGCCGGGCCGCAGGGCGAAGGCCGTCTACACGCGCAAGGCGCACGACAAGGACATCAACGCCATCGATGTGTCCGCGGACGACGAGCTCTTTGCGTCCGCGTCGCAGGACAAGACCGTCAAGATCTGGTCGGTGCGCGAGGGCGAGGCCCTCGGCGTCCTCCGTGGTCACCGCCGCGGCGTCTGGGCCGTGAGGTTTGGGCCCGCGTCCGTCACCGGCGCCGTCGTCGGCGGGGCAGAGGGCGCCAAGGGCGGGAGGGTGGTCGTCACGGGGAGCGGCGATAAGACCGTTAAGCTGTGGAGCTTGACGGACTACAGCTGTCTCAAGACGTTTGAGGGACACACGAACAGCGTGCTGAAGACGGTGTGGCTGTCGGGTGGGCTGCAGGTTGCGAGCTCGGGCGGCGACGGGCTGGTAAAGGTGTGGGATGTAAAGTCCGGGGAGTGTAATGCGACCCTGGATAACCATGAAGACAAGGTACACATTCCCCCCCCTCTACACCCGCTCCACAGCGACTAACACCCCCCCCCAGGTCTGGGCCCTCACGGTCCGCAAAGACGACCAAGTTCTCGTCTCCGGCGGCGGCGACTCCACCGTCACCTTCTGGGAAGACATCACAGCGCTCAAGCGCCACGAAGCCACCACCCACGAAGCCGCACTAGTCGAGCAAGAGCAGCGCCTCCAGAACCACATCCACAGCGGCGACTACCGCTCCGCCATCACGCTCGCCCTCACCCTCAACCACCCTGGGCGGCTGCTCTCGCTGCTCACCTCCGTCGCCGCCACATCCCCCGCGGAGCAGCACTCGGTCATGGGCGTCGCCGCCGTGGACGACGTGCTGGCTGCGCTCGGCGACGAGCAGCTCGTGGTCCTCCTCTGCAGGGTTAGGGACTGGAATACGAACGCGGGGAGCGCGCACGTCGCGCAGAGGGTCCTGAATCTGCTTGTGAGGAGGTGTGGCGCGGAGCGGATGGTGGCGCTGACGGGCGCGAGGGGGGTGTGGGCTGCGTTGGAGAGTTACACGCAGAGGCACTATAGGAGGGTCGAGGAGATGGTCGAGGAGAGTTATCTCCTTGAGTATACGCTCAGGGAGATGGAGGAGGTGGGCGTGTAATTGTTTGTATTTGTAGGCTAATGGAATAAAAGTTTTGTTTTGACCCTCTTTGTTCTGCTATGGGACTTTTGGAAGTGATACTTACGGCCGACGTCAACCGTGGGCGGCGGGCGGGTGAGGCGGCGGGCACGACCACCACCGCGGACAGCACCACCAGACAGCCAGTAGCCGGCGATAGCCAGCCACGCAGGACCAGCACCCCGTGTAGCAGATCCAGCGTAGACAGCCGACGCGGCCCACACGGAGACCGAGCGTGGTCGGCGAACAGACAGGTAGGTAGGCGGGCCTGCAATTAAGGTGCGGCCACGACAACACACTGTGCTGTGGAAGCACCCACCCACTTGGTGGCTGGGTCTTGGCTTTATCTATGCCCAAGTGTTTTCTATGTACAAGAGATGGAATGCACCCTAGCTGCGGAGAGTCCGGGTCCTGCAACCTACATGAGACAGATGGGTGAGCTTCGGGGTTAGCTACGGCCCGTGTGGTGGTAGCAGGGGAATTAGTAGCCAGGGTGCTATATACAGATGGCCCTCCTGGACGGGTGCTATACTGCGTGGGCTGGGCCTAGGGCTGCCATGTGCGGCGGCGGACACACAAGGGATGTGCCTCCCCGAGGTGCGCCATGGCCTGCTGTAGACCTACCTAAAGTGCGGCGGCACTATATCGGACTACCCAAGCTAGGTAGGGGGCACATTACCGCCCCCCACTGGTAGCCCCCCCCCCTTCCCCTTCCCCTAGCGCCCAAGGTACGGGTATCGGTATGCCCCTGCCAGACCCGTGCCTTCCATTCTGCAGCAGGCCCCCGCGCGCTATGTATATATATATATATATTTGTGTCGGGGCGGGTCTGATGCCCGGCGCTGCGGAGTATGTTTTACACTCTATATATTTACCCTATAGTTTAATCTGTGAGCGCACATGGATGCATGTAAAGCCCGTCACGTAAAACAGCCACCGAGTGATAGCCCATGATCGATGATGTCAGCGGCGCCCAATCAGGCCGCGTTAGGGGGTCAATGATTGGTCGTGCCTGTTTCTTTCCCCCCTTCTTCTTCTTGCGGCATGTCTTTTCAGTGCCTGTGGGCTTCATGTATGGGCTCATGTATCTGGACGGTTCTCTTCTCCACCCCCGCGTCATGCCGGACAATCGTGACTTCCGCTACCGAGTGACATCCCATGACGGCCCGGATCAGAGCCCGAGACTTACCCTTTCGCCCCGACGGCCACGGACCACCAGCCAGCCAGGGCCGGGGGCCGGACGCAGCCCAGCCGCCGGACCGAGCGTTATTGTATTTACGGCCCTCTCTCCCTCCCCCGCTCGCTCTATATACAACCACCGGAGCAGGCCATCTACATCTACATACATAAACGAAGGTGGGATGGGGGGTGCCTTGCTTATAAGCACATGTATGTCCCCGGGCCTGCGGCTAATCCCTCGGCTGGGGGATGCAATGCGACACCCCCGGCGCGGTGTGTTCAGTAATCGGCACTGCCCCAAATAGCCTAAATCGTGGGGAGCTGCTCAGGGGCGTGGTGGTGGTGGTGGTGGTGTATTTTGTTTTATTAGCTCATTTATGGATATTATGAGTGATGGGTGGTCCTTGGGGTTGTTGCGAGCGATGGGATGGATTGAAGAGATGAAGGGGTGAGGGGGGTGGGATGAAGGGGGTGGAGGGTGAAGAGATGAAGAGATGAAGAGATGAGGGATGAGGGGTGAAGAGATGAAAGATGAGGGGGACAGGACAGGGCGGTACTACATGTAGGTACGTGAATGTACAATGTGTACCTAAGGATGTATGTATGTATTTACGTAGGCACCGAGTACAGCTGCTCCCATGTATCAATTGCAATCAATCAATCAATCAACCAATCACAGTCTCGGAAATAGGGGTAAAGATGTTGTAACCGTAGGACTACGGTATTGAGTCAAGGATACCGGCTTGAATCACCATCGTAAGTAGAGTACCATATCGATACCGCATCAATATCGTATTCTTACAGAATCACTGCCCATTTTTGGTACTGGAGTCTCAATACCGCGTCAAGCACCTGCCTATAACGACATGTACCCTTCATGCACGCAGCTGTCAACCCGCAAGTTAAGCTTTCAATTAGCCTGTTAATTTCCCCACGTTTTCGCTTACAGCCTATTCCCGCTCCCCTCCGATCAATCGTGCAACGCCCGGCAGCACGGCACTCTGCATTCGATCTTCCCCCTGCCCAGACAACCGTAAAAGGATCAACCACCACCACCACCACCACCACCATCCCTTGGACAATAACCCTATGGATCATCATCTGCACACACGGACCATCATCTCCACATACAGGTCCACCCGGCCAATGGACGGGGAGAATCCGGTCCTGTCCCTGGCACTGCAAGGTACAGACCTACGCAGCTCCGGGGGGATCCAGCACATCATGCTAGGAGATGCCCCGGGGGCTATCCCCCCGTCGTTGGCGAATTCGGGAACAAACTCGACCGGTGCTTTATGCGGGGTAGGGTGAGGTGAGTACCTATGGAGTATGATTGAATTGACAGACAGTTAGAGCTGATGGATTACTGTTGTAGAGATGCCATCATTTCGACAGGTTATAAATACCCAACCAAGCGGCCCCATTGTCGAGTCCCCAAGCAAGCAAGCAAGCTTAAGCTCCTCAGACAGCCAACAAGCAGCAGTAGCAGTAGCATCTTAGCCAGCTTTCACAATGGGCTTCAAAAAAGCCTTCCAGTTCCTTCTCGGCCTTGCGGCCCTCCCCGCCCTCGTCCACACCCTTGACCTCACCGTTTCCACCACCGGCGGAAATGCCTCCAGTCCCCTTCTCTACGGGTTCATGTTCGAGGTTAGTTAATTTGTTACCATACTACCATATGAGTATCTTTTATTTTCAAGGGGATAAACTGCTAACTACAACTCACAGGACATTAACCACTCCGGCGACGGTGGAATCCACGGGCAGCTCCTCCGTAACAACGGTTTCCAGGGCACCACCCCAGCCCTTACCGCCTATGAGGCCGTCGGCGCCGTCACCCTCGCCATCGACACCACGCACCCGCTCTCGTCGGCGCTGCCCAACGTCCTCCGCGTCGACGTGCCCTCGGGCACCACCGGCCAGGTCGGCTTCGCGAACGAGGGCTACTGGGGCATACCCGTCAAGAAGGACACCTATGCATGCTACTTCTGGATCGAGGGCACGTATACGGGCGATGTGACGGTCAAGCTCCAGTCCGTGACGGGGGCGACGGTGTTTGGGAGTAAGGCGGTCCCGGTCACGAGCGTGGCTGGGACGTGGAAGTACTATGAGACGACGTTCACGGCGAGCGCGGCGCCCAACGGCGATAATCTTTTTGTAGCTACAGTAGATGGCGCGAAGGTTGCGGGGGCAAGTATCTATTTTGCCTTGCCTCAGCTGTTCCCCGTCACGTACCATCAGAGATATAATGGGCTGAAGCCGGATATTGCGGGTGTGTTGGAGAATGTGAAGGGCTCGTTTTTGAGGTTTCCGGGTGCGTTCCCCCACTCTAGATATGATGGTTCCATTTTAATCAACTGTTGCTGATAATGCTATTTCTTTTTAGGCGGGAACAACCTGTGAGAATACCTGCTCTTCCGCCGAAACCGTTGCAAAGTCAAGTAGCAGTGCTAACCCCCATCACAGTGAAGGTAACACCATAGCCAGAAGATGGAAATGGAACGAGACCATTGGCCCCGTCCACACCAGGCCTGGCCGTCAAGGTTAGTTAGTTACATATCCCCTACCACAGTATCATTCCCACTGACACCGCACTAGGTGACTGGGGCTACGCCAACACCGATGCCCTCGGTCTTCTCGAATACCTCTACTGGTGCGAAGACATGAAGCTCACCCCCATCCTCGGCGTCTGGGCCGGTCTCTCGCTCGGGGGCGGCGTCGTCACTGGCGACGCCCTCACCCCCTACATTGATGACGTCCTCAAAGAGATCGAGGTAACCCTCTCCCATACACACCCCTTACCCACATACTAACAAAAAGCCCTCACCCAGTACATCACTGGTAGCACCAGCACCACCTATGGCGCCCTCCGCGCTAGCCACGGCCGCGCCGCCCCCTTCGCCCTAGCGCACGTCGAGATCGGCAACGAAGACTTTCTCTCGGGCGGCCTCAGTAGCTATGCCGCCCGCTTCACCGCCTTCCACGACGCAATCAAGGCCAAATACCCGGACCTGATCATCATCGCCAGCACGGACCAGGGCCTCCCCTCGCCCAAGCCCGCGGGCATGTGGATCGACATCCACTACTACCTCACACCCGACCAGTTTGTGTCCCGCTTCAACCTCTACGACAACTACGACCGCGCCTTTGGCATCTTTGTCGGCGAGTACGCGTGCACGCGCAACAACGCGGGAGGCACAAACGTATACCCGACGCTCATTGGCGCCGTCGCCGAGGCTGTCTTCATGATTGGCATGGAGCGCAACAGCGACGTCGTGAAGATGGCGGCGTATGCGCCCCTGATGCAGCACTTTAACGCCACGCAGTGGTCGGTATGTTTCGCCCCTCTCTCCTGGTGGCAGTGATGGTAGAAAGAGCTAATCCCACCCTTCCGCTCTAGCCTGATCTTATTGGATACACCTCCGACCCAAGCCTCCTCACCCTCTCCACAAGCTACTACGTCCAACAGGTTCGTCCCATCACAGCCCATCACTCGGCGCTAAGTTAAACCCTAACCCTGCGTAACAGATGTTCTCGGTCAATCGCGGCACCAAGATCCTCCCTGTGACCTCTGACACTGCCTTTGGGCCCGGTAAGCCTTCCCCGTCTATATATCTCTACACGGCTAGTGCTGACAGACATGAAACGATAGCCTACTGGGTCGCCTCGAAGAACGAAAAAACGGGTACGTACTACGTCAAACTGGCCAACTACGGCGCGACCGCGGTCTCAACGACCATCACGATCCCGGGGGCAACGGCCGGGTCCGTAACCACCCTGACGGGGTCCGCGAGCACTATCAGCAATTTGCCGGGGAATGAGATTGTGGTGCCGGTCACGGCGGCGGTTACGGGTAGTGCGGGGAGGTTTGTGGTTTCTTTGCCCGCGTGGTCGGTTGTTGTTGTTGCTGTGAAGTAGTTTTGTGTGTGTGGGGGATATAGTTAGGGAATTGAGGATTGTGTGTGTGTGTGGGAGGATGTAGTTAGGGAATTGAAAATTGTGTGTTATTTTCAGGATCAGTGAATATGATGTGACGGCTATGGGTGTTTTTATCGGCCCCTGGCCTTCCATCACGCTGGGGTGCGCATTGCTATAGCGAATCTAAAATAGTCACTATAGCTAGTAGTAACGTAGATTGGCAACCCAATTGAAGCACATCCTTTCGCCCGAAGCCCTACACTGGTTCTCCAGGCTGCGTGTACGTACCTGACGTTATCAGGCTTGTCCCATGGTACGTCTAGGTCCCTGGGGCGTAAGTAGATGGTAAGACCAAGACCGTCCCGGCCGCGCCCCGACTGTCGGTTGTCCTGGTGGCATGGGGGGTGGTGGGGTGGTGGGCGGGTTGGTGGGGTGGTGGTGTAGTCTCGAACGGACGTAGGTTTGCTTTTGGGGCGTGGCTGGCTGGGGCGCTGGGGTTGTCCGTGACCGCCTGGAGGGTTCTTGTAATTGTGGCGGGCTTGTTTGGTAGGGGTGGGTGGTTGTGTGGCTGGCTGGAGGGCTGGGGGGTATGTACATTTGACCTACAAAACTTGCACTGGCCGCGCTGGTACTGTAGTGCTACATAGTTTGCCTCGCCCGGGCTTGATAGCTGCGGTGTAGACTTGCGGTTGGAGGGTATTATATCTACGGGTTTGGTCTGATGTGGAGGTGTGGTTTCGTCACGTATCGAGGGCATATATGCGTGCATGCATGTGGCTGGGGGTTGGTGCGGGGGCTGGGGCTGGGGCCGGGATGGTTACATGTAGCTAGCTAGAGTAGAGAGACGCCGGTGGTTTGTGGTCTTTTGTTTAATTATGTTGTGATATACCCCCAGTATCGCAGTATCGACGCCAGATGCCCGCCGGTCTAATTAACGTACGTCTTAGCTGCGGTCACCTAGTTAGCCTGTAGGCCGTCGTAGCGACTATGTTTATAGATTCGGGCCCGTTAAGTGCATCGACCCCCAGCTAAGACACCCAGAAAACCTGCGCCCCGATCATTACCCGCAGGCCCAAGCGCCCAACGTCCACCCCGGGTAACCGACCAGGCCAGCCCCCCCTCGGCTATCCCGCCAATCAGATGCGACGCTGATAAGGCCCAACAAGCAAGAGCCGCAACTCCACGGCCAACACATCATTGATAAAGCTTGTGAGGGAAGCTTTGACACCACACACACAACACACACAACAGCAACAACAACAATGTCGCCCCCAAACCCCGAGCGAGAGGGCCAGGAGGCCCAGGATAGACTGCCCGGTGAAGAAGAAGGGCAGGAGCAGGAGCAGGAGCAGGAGAGTGATGGCGAGGAGGAGGAGCCAAGACTCAAGTATACGCGCTTGACAAGGAACCTGGGCGGCGTGTACAGGAACGGCGATGCGGTCTCGGCGAGCGTGGTTTTTGGGGAGAGAATGGTATGGCTATGGCGTCTTGTCAGTGCTTGGAGCTCAATTTTCTAACACTCCCCCTATCATAGATCACAGGAACACATAACGGAAACATTGTGAGCATATCTGACCTGACTCTGCCTCTGCTCACCCTCCCTCCTGGACAAAAAGAGTATTGATCGATAGCACGCACATCTAGCACATCCTGACGCTCCCCTCGCTCTCAACCCTCCGCGTCTACCACGCCCACTCCGCCTCAATAAGCAGCGTGTCCATCTCCCCGCCCCCGCCGCCCCCCCTCCCGCCCAACATCCGCGCCCAGTTCCCGCCAACACACGACCGACACACCCACGTGGCAACAGCATCCATCGACGGCCTCGTCTGCATCGTCCCCCTCCTCCCCGCAAACCCCGGCTCAAACCCCACAACCACCCCCTACGCAAAGTCCGAGATCATCCTCAAGAACTTCAAGCGGCCCATCACCGCCGTGGCCCTCTCCCCAAACTTCCGCACGGACCGGACATTCCTCTCCGGCGGCCTCGCGGGGAACCTGATCCTCAGCGTCGCCCCCCCGGCCGGCGGAAGCGGGTGGATGGGCCTCGGCGGCAGCAGCGGCAAGGACACGGTGCTGCACTCTGGGGAGGGCGCCGTCAGCGCCATCGCGTGGAGCAAGGAGTCGCCGCGGTTCGTCGCGTGGGCAAACGAGCGCGGGATCAAGCTGATGCGCTCGCACATCATCCCGCCCGAGATCAAGAAGGAGGTGCCGCCCGAGGAGGGGACGGCGACGGGCGCGGGGACGGGGGCGGCGGCCGCGGCCGCCGCGGGCCTGGGCGACGTGGTCGGCATTGCGAACGGCTTGATCACGGCTGGGTATCCGGGTGTTACGAGCTGGATCCCGGGCTTGGGCGTCACCGGGAACCCGGTCGGGGAGGTGGCGTGGAAGCGCATCTCGGCGATTGAGCGGCCGGAGGCGATCCCGGAGGAGATGGCCGCCGTCTATAGGCCCAGGCTTGAGTGGGTTGATCGTAGGAACCTGATCAGGGATGATGTGGATGGGCTGGCCACTTTCAGCACGGTAGACGATGTGAGCCCTACGGCGGTCAAGGGTAAGCCCTCGCTAGGCACTGATTGGGGCCAAAAGGAGAAGCTGGTCATTGGTTGGGGTGGTACGATCTGGGTTGTGGATGTATTCGCTGGGGACGGCAGTAACGAGGAGGGCGGCGAGCGTAGCGCGGGATGGGCAGAAATCGTGCACATGTGAGTTTCGATCATTGACCCTCCTCCTCACAGTACTAACAACTATCTACAGTTTACAAACCGATTGCACAATCTCCGGCCTGACACTGTACACCCCCTCACTCCTTCTCCTCCTCGCCCACCTCACCTCCGATGCCTCCCCGCCCGGGACACCCCCGCCCGACCCATCCCCCGCCAAGATCGGCCCCCACGCGCGTCGCGGCCGCTCCAACGCGCTGACCCCCGAGCTGCGCTTCATAGACCTCAACACGTCGGAGGAGCTCTCGGCCGACGAGCTCATGATGAACCGGTTCGAGGGCCTCTCGGCCGGCGACTACCACCTCGGTGTTCTCCCCGCCACGCCCCCGCCGCTGCTGGCACCGCCCGCCGCCGCCGCCACCGCCGACGATAACGACTTCTCCGGCGCAATGGCCCTCGCGGGCGGCCTCTGGAACGCGGGCGTAAACGCGACGCAGATCCTCTCGAGCGCCGCCAGCGTCCGCAGCTTTGGCACTAGCGCATCGCGCCGCGACAGCTTTGGCGCATCGTCCTTCATCGGCATGGGCATGGGCATGGGCATGGGCATTGGGCGCGGGCCCCCGGCCGCCGGCCGGGCCGTAAAGGTTGAAGATGGCGGGTGGGGCGAAGAGTTCCCGGGGAAGAAGATATACATCACGAGTCCGTACGACGTTGTGTTTGCCACCGAGCGCAGCATGCGGGACCACCTGGGCTGGCTCCTCGAGAAGGAAAAGTACCAGGACGCATGGGAGCTCGTCGACAAGAACCCGGACGTGATTGCGTCCGACAGCAGCGCCATCAGCGAGTCGGGCGAGGACGAGGTCGTGCGCCGTGTGGTCTCTGACGACGACCCCAGCTACGACTCCGACTCGACCGTCAGCGGCGGGCGCGGGCAGCGGCGTACGACAAACTATAGCGCCACCGAGAGGGAGAAGCGTCGTATTGGGGAGCTGTGGCTGCAGAAGCTGATCAACGCTGGGGAGTGGACGGCGTCGGCAGAGGTCTGTGGCAAGGTTTTGGGCTTGTCGGGGCGCTGGGAGCACTGGGTGTGGGTGTTTGAGGCAGCGGGGAAGATCACCGAGGTCACGCCGTACATACCCACGACGCCGCTGTCGCCGCCCCTGCCGAGTGTGATATATGAGATTGTCCTTGCGCACTATCTCTCGCACGATGTCACAAGGTTCCGGGAGCTGCTGCTGGAGAACTGGAGGCCCGAGGGTGCACGAACACTTTACGATCCGCGCACGATCATTGACGCCGTCTCACGAAAGCTCAAGAACCACGAAGACTCGGTCCACTCTGGCGACGCAGAGTGGCGTGCCCTACAGGAATGCCTTGCAAAACTCTACATGACAATTTTGGAACCTGCGAAGGCATTGCGCCACTATATGATCCTGAAAGATGCCGATGCGGCCTTCTCGCTCATCCGAGAATACCGCCTCATCGACGCTATCAAGGCCAACATCTATGATCTCCTCCTTCTGCGCGTAACTCCCGAACAGCTCTCTACAGCCCCTATTCCCACCCTCGAAGAGAACACCTCCGAAGCTATCACCCTCCTTGTTGCCGAAGCCAACCGTGGCATCGTAGGCCCATCCACCGTCGTCTCTCAGCTCACGCCGGACTCTGTCCGTGCTGGAAAGCTCTTCCTCTTCTTCTATCTACGCCGCCTCTGGAGCGGTAGTGATAGTTCCGCAGGCACTCTCGCCGAGTTTGGGGACCTGATGGTCACACTCTTTGCCGAGTACGACCGCCCCCTACTGATGGACTTCCTGGTCAACAGTCACACGTATAGCCTGGAAAAGGCCTCCGCAACATGCGAGAAACGTGCCTATATCCCGGAGCTAGTCCATCTACTTTCCAAGACAGGCCAGACCAAGCGTGCACTCTTCCTTATCATCGACAAGCTCCATGACGTTGCGCAGGCCATTGCGTTCGCAAAGAACCAGGACGACCCTGACCTCTGGAACGACTTGCTCGAGTACAGCATGGACAAGCCTCGCTTCATCCGTGGGCTTCTGGAGAATGTCGGCACCGCCATAGACCCAATCACACTTGTGCGCCGTATACCCACGCGTCTCGAGATCGAGGGGTTGAAGCCAGCACTCGGCAAAATACTCAAGGAGTATGGTGTGCAGTGGAGTGTGTGCGAGGGGGTCGCAAAGGTCCTGCGCAGCGAGGTGGCCAGGGGCATGGAGGAGCTACGTGGCGGCCAGAGGAGGGCTGTAAAGTTTGAGGTTAAGAGAGATGAGGAGGTAGAGGAGGGTGGTGGTGGTGGCGAGGAGCGGCCCCAGATGAGACGTGTAGATGCGTGCGGCGATTGCGGCGATGTGTTCTTGCCTACTGGTTTGTATACCCCCCCCCCCCCCCCCCCATATCTTAGATTCACAGGCTAATAGTGTGTGTCGGTGCAGAGAAAGAAACACTAATAGGCTTTGCATGCGGCCACGTTTTCCACCTCGGCTGTCTACTCGGGCACGGGCACGAGCGGGAGCGAGAACGCCCTACTGCGGCAAATGACGATGTTGATGAGGCCGAGGAGGAGATAATGGCAAGCTTGGGCATAGCGAGCCGTAATGTAGGTTCGAAGGTCACGCATGCGGCGCTGATTCGGCAGAAGGTGTCGAAGGGGTGTGTTCTGTGTGCGCATGAGAACGGTGATGATGATTGCTTTTAGGGTCGGGTTGTTTCGCCTTTTTTTTTCCTCCTATTCTTCTTTTTCTATGTTTTATTGATAGCGGTACTTTTCTTTTTTTCTCCCTTCTTTCTTTTGGGTGTACTGGACTTGTGGATTCTGTAATTCGAGGGCAGACGATTGAGTGGTGGGCCGGGGGCTTACGAATATATTTAGCTGAATACATTGGACATGATCTAGCTACTGATGTATGTTTGTATTGGCTCTTGTTTTTGTGTAATGCTTCTGTAGTGGTAGATGGTTAAAATACACCGTGATCGTGGGTCCATGTAGCTTGATCAATGTCGTCGGTTTACCACAGAGGCTTGATACATAATTAATATAATCCCAGCAGCCTCAGCCTCAGCCTCAGGAGAAGTGTATCGTCCAGGATGCTGTATATTCTTTCCGAATATGTATGTACCTATATACACATGTAGGTACATGTACTCTACACCCCTCACAGAGCACGCCAGGGCGCTATGCACCCTACATATACACAAGCCGCAACTCGATACGCCGGGACTCAATACCCCGGATTCCTTACTACCCCGTACGAGACCCCCCGCCCTGCTTTTCTTACCACAGGGCCGGTTTGCTATCCTGCTACCGGCCCTGTACTAAATCGTTGGAATCTTGGCAATCGGGCATTGGGTTGTAGGCGTAGGGGTACACATGTGTTTTATAAAACTCCTTAGTACTTATATCGATCAACTTGAGAAGCTGTCACCTCTACCACAAGTATAAAGCTATACAGGCGCAACTTCAGTCTAGCGGCACGAGCACATGTGTATTACACACCCAAATACTCACACACTCGACACAAAACCCACAGCTCGCTTCCTACGTGTAAGTAAGCCCGGGCCTTGTGCACACCTAGGGGGGAGATATAAATACAGAGCCCCGACACAAAAGATAAGGGTTAGAGCCTTCCCACTTGAGGGTTATAGGAGTACCTTGAAGTGAAGCTCCCCAATAGGTCAAATCCTTCTCATCTAGACTCCTTCTTGCCCTAAAGGTCGATATGTCAACCCTACGAAACTGAGGATCCCGAAAATGACCACAAATGTCCGCCTCAGTGGGTTATCTCCTGGTTTGTTGTGGGTTGCTGGCCAATGTAGCGGCTTTGTTTCCTGTTGAGGGTCAATATACTTATACTTAATGAATGCGTGCCTGCACCTGCACAGTTCAGACCAATTTAACCAGGAGAAGCTCACCCCCCCTCACCTAGCATGCTAATAGTTCTCCTCTACCTATGTAGATCTTGCGTGGCCACAGGTGATCCAGCCCGCGTGGCCCGGGCAACGACCCCAAGTGAACAACTGCAAGCCGCAAGTCGCTGATCAAACCATGTATGAATGCTTTGATATGACTGGCTAGACATTTATGTGTGTAGGTACCGGACACATAGTCCCAGGCACTTTGGTTAAGTATGAAGCAACACTTACGCAAAAACCGCGACGAGTGATATCCCATGATTCGCTGTTACCCGGCCCTTACATCATAAATTATGCGGCTCATGGCCTAGGACCTATCCGCCTCGGGCAAGCAAGCCCCCAGATAGCTTCTGCCCTCACCCAAACCTCCCCCGCCACGCTCATATCCAGCCATGGGGAACAATAGCAGCACCCACCGCGTCACCGCACAAGACCGGTACCTCCCCCTTTATCCTCCTCCCCCCCCCCCTCCTCCCCCGCTAACGCACCGACTCCGCCAGGGCAATCCTGGACATGAAAATCCAACGTGACAAGCTGCGCCAGTACCAGAAGAAGATCCAAACAGTACTGGACCGCGAGCATGAGATCGCAAAGGAGATGCTTGCAAAGGGCGACAAACAGCGCGCGCTCTTGGCACTCAGGAAAAGGAAGTACCAGGAACAGTTGTTGATCAAGACGGACGGGCAGCTACAGGCTCTGGAAGAACTGGTTCGGCCCCTTTAATGTGTGCCGTGGTGACGGATGAAGAACTGACTCAAGCTGTGGTTGTGTATTAGACATCGACCATCGAGTTCTCGCTCGTACAGAAAGATGTGCTCTATGGACTCCGACAAGGAAATCAAGTACTCAAGGAAATTCATAAGGAAATGTCCCTGGAGAGTGTCGAGAAGCTGATGGAAGAAACAGCAGACGGCATCGCATACCAGCGGGAGATCAGTAATATGTTGGCGGGCCGGATGTCCAATGAAGAGGAAGACGAGGTTGAGGACGAGCTAGAGCAAATGGAGAGGGAAGAGAGGGCAAAAAGCATGGCGGCACAGATGCCGAATGCGCCAAATACTGCACCGGTCGTTGCTGCTAAGGGGGAAGAGGGGGAGGAGGAGGAGGAGGAAGAAGAGGAGACAGAGGCACAGAGGAGAGCGAGACGAGCGAAAGAGAGGGCAAGGGAGAGGAGAGAGGAGTTAGCAGCGGGTCCAGTACCAATGTTGGCGTAGGGTTGGGCGTTTCTTTTTTTCTTTTACTAACCTTGGCGTTGTTTTTGTTTCTTTATGAGGTCCTTTCACTTTAATCTGTATACCTAGCCATGCGAATATAAATAATGGCTTATGAATTGATCGGTATAGTAGCAGCTCTTGTGACCCTCTCTTCATTTGTGATAAGTATGGTACATGAACTAAGAAATTACAGTGTCAATATCAGTAAGCAGGGAATAAGGAAACAAATTACATCTGGTTAGCACCCAGATACCTTCTCAGACTCGCGTCCTGCAAGACACCGGCATCCGTTCCCCCGTTCTCCTTCAGCTCACGTTCATATCTCGCTTGCAATCCCTCTTCACCCTCATCCATGGCACCCTCATCCTCGTCTCTCTCCTGCATGCCCTGACCAGCCTCTTCGTCGCTAGACTCCATATCGCTCAGGAGATCTTGATCCTCCTCTTCCTTGGGCATGGACTTCTTTCTTCCACTCTTGCTGCTCGCGCCTCCCTCAACGTCCATGTCTTTCATAAGCCTATCTAGCTCCTTCTCCTTCTCCTTGACCCTCTGCTCATCCCTCTTCTTCCTGGCCTTCTCCATCTCCGGCCTATAGTCCCTCTCGTATTCTTCACACTTGCCTTTTACGGCCACCATGAAGTCCTCGATCCCGGCTCCCGTCATCGCACTCACTGCCACAAGGTCCAAATGTTTATAGAACTCATCCAGCATCAGGCTCATGGAATTGAGCAAGCTAGCCATATAGCCGCTTCCGCCCACACCCTCATCATTACCCTCCTCACTCTCTCTTAATGCTCTCTGGAACGCCTCAAAGTCCGTCATCCATTCCTTCGCAAATGCCGCATCTTGCGCATCCGTCTTATTAAACACCAGGATCATTGGCAGCTTTGTCTTATACAAGATCGAGCACGCATAAAGCATATTGCTCATAAACGTGGCGGGAGAGGTCGTTCTGGGGGTATCAATGATATACGCAATCACCGTAGGGAACGCCGACGCCAGCGCATCCGTTATTATAGCCCCAGAGGCCGACCAGACAAAGCACTCGATCTGTCCGGGGGTGTCCACGAGCACGCAGTCGATACTACCGGCATCCTTGCGCTTCTCGAGAATGCCAATGACTTGGTCGACTTTTGTTGCGAAGAGGTTGAGGCAGGTCATGATTCCGCCGTTGGGGCCGAGGTTGTATTGCTTCATGACTTCCTTGTAGTTGACTGAGTCGCGGATGTCGATGTTGCGCTCAAAGGGAACATTCTTGACTGCTGGATCGAGGTTGACGATGTAGGGTGGCGTTTTCTGCGTATGTAGATGCGCGTTGAGACGTTGCATGAAGGTAGTTTTACCAGAACCTACGGGGAGGATGAGCTTGGGCTAAATCAATAAGGGAGAGGGAGAGGTACCGGCCATGCCTATGCAAATGATTGCAGGCGGGGGGGCCTTAGTGCTAGGTGCAGCTGAGGAGGCCATCGGTGAGGTATCTGTGAAAGCGGTCGATGAGGAGGCCATGGTGGAAGGTTTTCTATTGCTCTGGGCTCGGAAAAGGTGTTTGGCGGGGATGGATCTGGACTGCTTTCGGGGGTGGTTACACTAACATGGTGGGGATAATTGGCTTGGCGATGTTGAGCCGCACGAGAGCGTCATTAGTGGTCACTCGACTATTTTAGAATCAATGCTACATAAATGTGCCATTACTAGTATACAGATATTTACGATTGAAGAACCTACAACTTTGTGCCTATGAGATAGGCTTAGAAGACAAAGGCCGGACCGGTTAATGCATCTTAACCGACGAGTGAGCTATCGTGACGCGCAGATGCAGAACGAGTATTAACCCTTCGTCGCCCAACTCCATTACTTGAATGCACTCTACATAGCTGTATCCTAAATACAAACCTGGCAAAAAAAAATCGAATAAAAAAGACTCACATATGTTCAATGTCTAATAATGTACACCTACTGATCCTAATCGTTCTCACGCCTGGGCTGACTCCACCTTAGCCTGCTTCAGCGACTTCGGAACCTTTGGTCTAGCCTCCGGATTCATTTGCTGAATCCTTGCCACTGGCCACTTGGGCTCCAATAATCCAAACTATTCACAATCCCATATTAGCCCTAATTCCCCAAGCTTTCCACCCCTTATATACTCATCGCCCCATGAGAACATACCATCGCAAATAGGCGCCACACAGTATCTGTTGGTTGCGCACCAACACCGATCCAGTACTTTGCACGGGCAGTGTCGAGCTGTATGTCCTTCACCGGCCTGCCGATGCCGTCTGCGGGGGGCTTCGGGATAGGATCATAAGTTCCTGTTCACTTTCATTAGCTCTTTGTTGGCCCACAGGTGAAATTAATGAACTACCGATTACTTCGAGAGGCCTTGAGTCGCGTGCCGTTCTAATTGGTGTTAGTCGGAGGAGGGGACCAACGGGAGGCCGGGGGAGAGACGTACCGGGCATGGGCGACGACAATATTGTAGACCGGAGCATGGCGAACGCCGAAGCGGGCAAGACGGAGTTTTACTACCATTTTGCGGCGATAAGGAGGCGGCGATAGTCGTTGGATGGTTAGTAGTGGGGGTGAGAGTATTGTATCGAGAGCAAAGCCTCGATTGGCTTGGCTTGGCACTGTGTGATGCAGAGCACTGGGTAGAGATGAAAAAAATAAATGTATAAATATATATAGAAATAGTTATATCACCGGAGTAACAATCATTCAATGGTATGGTAGCTGGATTGAGATATCTATAGAGAGTATTTTCATAATCTTTGGTTTTTCCCTTGTGACTCTGTTTGTGCTTACCACTGCACCCCTCCATGCAAAAAACCTTGCCCACACAAATCCCCACAAACGAACAACCCCACCAAAAGGAAAAAAAATAGGGTGAATTATTATCACCAACCACAACCATCGCACAGATAGATAATAATAATCAAAATGGCGCCTTTCCAACTTTCTGCGCTCATCGCTGCTCTGCCAGAACACGAAGCTGGCTCTTGGGGACCTCCGTCAAATGTCGATTCCTCATTAAACGAAGTACCATACGCACCATACTCCAAGGGTGATAAACTAGGCCGTATGGCCGACTGGACCTCCGACAATGCCAAAGATGGTGGGAACCAGCGAGGAGGACGTGGTGGCTACAACCGAAATTACAGAGGTGCCCAGATATACTGTTCTATCAGATTGAAGCTGTTATTAACGATCAAGTTTAGATCAACAGGTCTACGGTGCTGGTACCTCATCTCTCTTTTCATACCAACACGCTGAAGACGAAGCTTCTTTCTCCGTTGTTGATAACCAACGTACTTCCAGTAAGCCAAGGGGCTCATTTGGCCGTGGCGGTGGTACAATCTTCAGAGGCCGCGGCGGTCGTGGTGCGGCCGGTCAAGCCGGCGGCCGTGGTGGAGCGCAACAACAGTCTGGAGGCCGGGGTGGCGCCCGTGGAGGTCGTGGAGGTCGTGATGAGGGACGCTTCGATTCAAGGGGAGGTCGTGGGGGAAGAGTAAGACGATTTGGCTGGAAGGATTACGACAAGCCACAGCGTAACCGTGATGCTTCAGTCAATATCAAGCCAGATTGGAAAATGCTTGAGGAAATCGACTTTAACCGCCTGGCGAAGCTGAACCTGGAAACGGATGAAGGAGAGGATGTGGATAGCTATGGGTTCCTCTACTACTATGACCGCCAGTATGACAAACCAGCTGGCACAAAGGCCGCAGAGAAGAAACTTATTGTCCAGGACCGCGTTTTCTTCAATCCCACCACCAGCGAGGATCCTGTCATCCAGCAGCTTGCCGAGAAGGACGAAGCCACTATCTTTGCCACTGACTCTGTCCTCTCTATGCTTATGTGTGCTCCTAGATCCATATACCCATGGGACATTGTCATCATCCGTGAAGGGAATAAGCTATATATTGACAAGCGGGAGGGCTCCCAGCTCGACTTTGTCTCCGTTAACGAGAACGCCGCTGACCCTCCACTAGAGGTAACGGAGGGTAACAAGGACTCCATCAACTCTCCTCAGGCCCTCTCGATGGAGGCAACTTTCATCAACCAGAACTTTGCTATCCAGACCGTCAATGAAGATTCTAAGTATGAATTTGAAAACGAGAATCCGTTCTATAGCCCCGAAGAAGAGAGCGAGCCCTTGGGATCAAAGGCATACAAGTACCGCCGTTTCGACCTGTCATTGAATGATGAGGAACCTGTATTCCTTATCGTTAGGACTGAGCTTGATGCGGTTATGAAGACACCCAGCGGTGAGGATCTCTTCCTTACCGTCAAGGCCCTCAACGAGTTCGACGACCGCGCACAAGGCAGTGGTGGCGCATTGAACTGGCGCACTAAACTCAGCTCCCAGAGAGGTGCTGTTGTTGCCACCGAAATGAAGAATAACTCTTGCAAGCTCGCAAGATGGACCGCGCAGAGTATTCTTGCTAAGGCAGATCTAATGAAACTTGGGTATGTCCACTATTTTCTCTTATCAAAACGAATGTTTATCATTAACTCCCAACCAGATTTGTATCACGTGCCAATCCTAAGGATTCGAACAAGCACGTCATCCTTGGAGTCGTTGGGTACAAGCCTCGTGAATTTGCAAACCAAATGAACTTGAACTTGTCTAACGGATGGGGTATTGTCCGTACGATTGTGGATATGTGCTTGCACATGCCAGAGGGCAAGTACGTTTTGGTGAAGGACCCGAACAAGCCTGTATTGAGACTGTATGAGGTTCCAATGAACACCTTCGACGAGGAGCCAGAACAGGAAACAGCCAAAGAGGAGGAGGAAGAATAAGAGTGTTTGATCTGGTGCTGATGGGAATTCCGGGAAATAAAAATAAAGTCTTTTTTTTCTTTCGGCACTGCGCGGTTCGTGATTGTTGAAAGGGGGCTGTGTCTAAAATCCACCTATTAGATGAGATATTTGGGGAAATTTGGGCTTTGGTGACTTGTGTATCATATCGAATCCGCCGCTCTCGATATCTACCAGTGAAATAAGTAAGATCTCGAAGGCTGTTCAGATATTGGGCCAGTTAATTCGAGAGTATTAAGGATCAAATTAAATTACCAGGAGGAGATCCCACCCCCCAGCCGCCACGGCGGGTTCAAAAGTCCGGCCATCTATGCTCGATGTCGCGGCTTTCCATCTGGGTGTAAAGTTGTGAGATTCCATATTCAAGCCAGTTACACCATTTCATTTAAACCGGGAGCAATCAGGAGCTGGGAGGAGGCAAGGTTCAGCCTCTCATTTTGATTCATACATACATAAAGCTATTCGATATGATCATCACTACCATCAAAGAATCTTAAAATCGCCCCCGCAACTACCTCTCCATCATGCTCCATCCCCGCCCTCTCCTTTGCATCTTCAGCATGCTCCGTCTCCACCAATCCGTTCTTATGTCGTGTATCAATGTTTCTCTTTACCATCTCTTCATCGTACCCTAAATGGCCCTGCGACGTGAATACCCGCTTCGATATGTAAATCCCCTGAATCCTACAGTCCTTACTCTCCCCCCATACATGCACCTTATCCTGCTCTTCCAACAGACCGTTAGCAGTGGAATGATGGGGAGGGTCTACAACATGGTCTTGGTGCATTTGGTGTAGGTAAATCGACTCCTTGTCTCCAGTTGAAAAGAGAGCCCGTCCCAATGGGGTTAAAGAGATATGAGTATGTGCGAGTTCCCAACTGTTTGGATTCTGCGAAACCTGTGCCCCGAGGGAGCGGGATATTATCTGGTGTCCAAAGCAGACGCCGGAGAAGCGTATATGTGGATAAGATCTCCACGCCACTGCATTCAAATGTTAACAACCACCACAGAGATGTTCGATATATTTATAAACAATGAATACTGACCTCTGATCCATTCTATCAATCTATGGATCCAAGGGTCGTCGCCATGAGCGTCATATTTGCTTCCGGTAATAAGAATACCGTCATATTCTTCCACCTCCTTAACATCTGGCAATTCACCTGTTTCATCAGATGTGAAATCCTCGTGTCCAACTACGTAGCATGGGACTGTTTCAACGCCAATTGGAGGGTCGAGCTCGGAGCCAACTTTAGAAAAAAGCTTTCCGAATATTTCGCCGTAGCTACCTCTGGTGGAGTGGATTGGGGCGAGAGGATAATCGGTTTCGAGTACTAGGATTCTTACTGAAGACTTCATTTTCAAAGAATGTTGGATTAACTGTATAGGGAGTACCAATCGCAGCTTTTAGTCGAACATGTGCGCCCTGAACGACTTTACCCTGGCTTTATATCTCAGGGTCAGTAGGTTCAGTGCAGTATAGAACCTGTAAGTTCTGCCTTTTAGCTATTAAAGGACTAGGGTGATGATGACATATGCCAATGTTTATAGTTTCTCGGCATTACATGCGTCAATGGTCTACCGTTAATGACGTTTTCTATCGAGATATGATTTGTCCAACATGGTTACTGAACCGAGTTCAAGAGTGTCTGAGACAGAAAATACTACAACGTGTGTCTAAGCTGTTGTGTCTCAGTGCCGAGTGATCACCTGTGAGTAAAGATCAGCATATCAACCATGGCTTTTAACTTCTTTAGCAAAACATTGTGGCTGTGTGTCCTGCAGGTAAGGAAAGAAGGACCACTTCACACTAATTAACTCCTGTATTATATGATGGGATTTTTCTTAATAAAATATCTCTAAAGCCTTGGAAGATGCGTATATTTAGCCTTGGTTGTTTGTGAATAGTTCTCACAGGTCTAACTCGACTCATTTTCTGTGCAGCGCGCAAAAGCATGCCCGTTGTTTAAGCACCCATGGGTTCTTCCAGGTGTCCCTCGGCGTAGTTCTCACCTTGGATTTAAGCTAGGGCCTACGCAGGCTTTGGTAGCGAAGTTTTGAAGCAACTCGTCAGAGATAAATCCAACAGACCCCGACCAGGTAGTGACCTATCTCAAGAGTTTCCCCTGCGGGATTTACGAGTGCCTTGCGTCCCGCCAAGAAACAAAGGTGCCGAGTGACTCCCCATGAACCGGTATCTAGGCAATGACATCGTTTCTATTCTTCGTTTATCATGATGCGTTGTCAGGCCTCTCAGTGTACCAAACGCCTATTCATTGTGTAACCCGCACCATCAAAACGAAGCAAGAACCAAGAGGAAAGACTATAAAAAAGGAAAACCGAGAGTGATATCATGTAACGCAATGTATGTTCTAGCCTCTTCTCGTACTCTATAGTGAAATAACATAAATCCTTAGCACAGCAACTCCCATGAAAGAAAACAAAAAACCCAACGTCAAACATCTCATACGGACTTTCCTTCTTCAACCTTTTTAGTGCTACGGCGGTTTTCAGCCAATCGCTGTGGAGATGAATAATATTAGTATTAGCGGCTGGGTAAGATTCTGAAGTTTACTTACAAGAAGATTCCTTAGAAGTATAGTGATTGTGACCTTTCCGATCGCAGGGACGTAGATTGACGCCTTCTCCTTGACACTCGGGTCGAAATTCTTCTCAGACGAGAAATTGATACAAATGGCCCCCCTGTCAGAGAATATTAGCGCGATCTAGGTATGAAGGCGAATTAATAGAAGGAGGCCCACTCTTTCAACAGATGCGTCGGGAACTTATAATCCTTACTCGGTACACCTGTGATCACTACATCACTTCTAGGGACCACATCCTCGAGCTTCAGGTCCGTCCCATGTACCTGGTGCTGCCTCTTTCTAATTCCTTCGCCTCTTGTGAAGTGTTCAATTCCTGTAATATCGATACTATACACGCTCGCGCCGTCGTTCGCTAACAACGCCGCTAAAGGACGGCCGACGATCTCAGAGCGATTGACGACAGTAATTGTCTTTCCAAAAAGGCGGTTCCCATACGGGAGAATAGAGTTGTAAACTCTAATGTGCTCAAGGATCTTTATGACCGCGAGGGGTGTGCACGGAAGGATGGATTTTTGAGTTTGCGCAGGGTCTAAGAAGCGGATATTTTGGTACATATTAAAGAGATATTTATGGGAAAGGCCCTCAACATCTTTGTCCATGGCGGTGACCTGTTGGAGGTATTGATCCTTGGAGAGGTGTTAGAGTCGGGATTGCGGCAGGAGGATGTGTGGGAGCGAACCTGGCGATTTCCAAACACAGGAAAATAGACAATGATACCGTCAACGTTGTTGTCCACATTTGCTGCAAGAATATTATCCTCAAGATCCTCCTTGTCTACCTCACGTAGCTCAAAACGAAAGCCACTGAATTACACAGAAAAATTAAAACATATACGCAAGGGAAAAGATGGCACAAATACAAGGGACAACTTACTTTTGTGTACAAGTCTTCTCAGTCCAATTTGCGTACATTCTCGCGGCCGGGTCATTATTGGCCAAAAACCCCACCAACAATGGTGCTCTATCAAACTTCTGCAGCGAGCTCTTGACCTCTTGGAGGAGTTTCTCTGCGACAGTAGCAGCCGAAACAACCTTGCAAGTTGCGGGAAGCGCGTCGGTGGGCTCGGCGAAGCCAGGGTTCTTTTCACTCATTTTGGCGATAATTGAGGAATATATACTTTGGCTGGTGCTGAATTGTTTGGTGGTGCAAACCCTTGCGGAAAGTGTTTGGGGAGTTTGGAGGGGCCTGTAGGTGGGGCTTGCATATTCTTGGCGTAAAAAAAAAAGCCTGCCCAGATACGACGAGTTGACCGGATACGAATGTGCATAAGGTTCTAAGTCTAAAATGGATCAGCAATTAGGGCTAGCCACGCGACACTATGGGGCCTCAAAATCCTTAACATAGAGTAGGTTAATTCATTCACTGAAATATGGAGATAATAAATTGCTTATGTGGATAAAATAAATGTACCTACACTTACATGTACTTATCAGTACTCTACAGTGGCCTACAGGTGCGTAGTCTACAATACCATGTTTCGCTCGGCAATACCCGTCATTCAGTTCCGCTGACTAACACCCGAATCCAAACTGAGGCTCACGACTTCCAATTTCTAGATCTGTCCTTTATTTAAGCTCTCACTCCGACGTTAACTTCAACTCCCTTTCACTAGAAATATGGGCAGGCGGAGTCTCGTAGTTGTTATTGTCGCCGTCGCCCTCAGACTGATTCTATTTGCGGCCTTTCCATCGCTGCCAGACCTCCTAACCAACCGCGTCGAGATCTCAACACCCGTTACAAGCTTCAAACGGCTGCAGGAAGGCCTATTTCTCTACACCCATGGAGTGTCTCCGTATGATGGCGGCGTTTTCCACCAAGTACGTATCCCATGCGCATAGCTCTAATTACTTCTACTAATGCAAAATTAGGCACCGCTACTGCTCGCATTCTTCACGACCCTCCCGTCCTCCGCGACAGCTACAAATTTCATTTACATACTGCTAGACGTCTTCTCAGCGTATGCTCTCATCAACATTTCCACCTCCAGCGCCTCTGTCGCAACATCAAATCGCAAAGATGCCCAATTTCCCCCATGGGCCGTCGCCGCCGCTTTCCTCTTCAACCCTTTTACTGTCGCAACCTGTCTAGCCCGACCAACTATCGTTTTCACTAACACGGTAATCCTTACAGCTATCTCAAAAGCGGTTCAAGGCCATGGTATGGCTGCGGTATTGGCGCTAGCTATGAGCGCATATCTATCACTATATCCAATCCTGCTACTCCCGCCGATGATACAGCTGAGTTACGACAGGCTTAAGGCACCGAGAGGAGGCTTAGGCGTCTATGCAGCTAAAATGACAGGAGTGTTCGTGGGCGCTGCGGTAGGGCTATTAGGATTGAGCTATCTAATTACTGGAGGAAGCTGGGAGTTCTTGGCATCGACATATGGTGTACATCTCCTACTTCCAGACCTAACACCAAACGTGGGTCTGTGGTGGTACTTCTTCATTGAAATGTTCGACAGCTTCCGTAACTTCTTTTTGTGTGTGTTTCAACTTCATCTAGCGGTCTATGTGGGCGGCCTATGTATACGGCTCCGGTAATTATCTGCCTTCCCTCCTCCCGCACTTAGCTGGTTACTCTGGGATTCTAATTTTTATAGAAAACAACCTCTTTTCGTTATCACAACCCTTCTTGGGATCTTTAGCATCTTTAAATCATACCCCTCAATTGGTGACACGGCGCTCTATTTGTCCCTCCTGTCTCTTTACCGCCATATTTTCCCTTGTACATCCTCCTTCCTAGCCCTCCGCTCCATGCTCTCACTAACACAATAATAGTAATGCGATATGCATTCTTTGCGACTTCGACCCTTCTATACGCCACTCTTCTTGGACCAGCATTCTACTACTTGTGGATTTATGCAGGCTCTGGTAACGCGAACTTTTTCTACGCTATTACTCTAGTGTGGAGTCTTGCCCTCACGGTCATTGTGTCAGATGCGCTGTTTGCTGTGCTGAGAGATGAATGGGAGACTGAGAGGCCTGAGATGAGGGGAAAGGACGTGGTGCAGATATAAAAAGTCACTTAGAGCTTGTAGAGGCAGTTTTTCTGTGTTTATAGCTCTGCCTCTTACAACAAACTATAATCATACATAAATCAATGTGCTATTATTATTTACTAGCATTTATCTACCACTAAATATCAGGCACCATTTACTATAATATAAGTATTTACTTTTCATCACACTTATAATCCCTATAACAGAATAGAGTATTATATCACCTACTCTAACGAGGCTCGAAGTACATGTATGATATAAGAAGTACGAAAGAATACTCAATTTATTTTGAGCTAGCTCTTGGGGCGTTTAGGAGTTCTCTGCTGTTCTTCAGGCTCACTAGCCCCTTTGCGCTTTCGAGAAATGCCTTGCGTATTACCAGATGCAATACTTGGGCTATAAGCACCATCACCGTCCAGGGCTTCCCATCCCCTCTTTCTGCCAGATACACCGGATGCACCAAGTTCTTTCTTCCCACGATTATCCCCATCAGAAGCCTGAAACATTTAGGTGTTCCCAGATATTTGATCTAGCGCACGATTCTCAACTTTTATAGACCCCTTATATCCATTACATCTTCTACTTTTCGTAAAGATCACCTCACTATAAAACAAATGAATTAGCAATTAATTCATACTATAGACCAGGTTTCTTAAACAGAAAAGAAAGAGAAGAAAACATACCACTCAGTCTCTATCTTTACTTTAAGCTTAGACTCTTTCTTTATTTTAAGCTTAGACTCTTTCTTGATCTCTACGTCACCCCCACCCGTGGTACTTTGGTGGCCATTTATGATGGTGTTCTGAGCTTGGTAGGTAGAGTTGTAAGAAGGTCTATCTAGCTGCGGTTTATATTTCTTATCTCGAACGTCTGGTGCTATCGTATGTGGTTCGGGGGTCTGGTCGCGGAACGTATGGTCACGGGAGGTATTGTCATGGAAGACATCATTGTAGACTTGATCATGGGATACATGATTGTTGGAGCGGTTATGGCCTTGATAAATTGCTTCAAGGCGTGCACTGCACTGCTCACGACTCCTCTGATCCCATGGATGGAAATAAAGCCCTGCGTACCTGAAGTAATCGTGCCTGGATGTAGAATTATTGTGTTGAGAGTAGGACTCCGCCAGTTCTATTTCAAGATTCTCCTGGTGTTCGGGCCTGACTTGTTCCTTTAGAATACGTTGATGGCCGTATAATGTTTCGCAAATGCTTCCAGGCAGAGGTTTATAGAAACCACTCTCAGGAACTGGGAGCCTTCTACAGATAATAGCAGGGCTCTTGGGGCCCTGATCCCGACGCTTTAAATCCCCATAGAATAACATATTTAGGCGTTTGAAGCATTGTTCTCGGCCCTCGCAATTCCATGGGTAAAAAAACATAGCCGCAGAGTGAAAATAAGTCATTCTCGCCTCGTAGTCCGAGCAGCAACGGCAGATATCCATCACAACCAGTTTCTCGAGGAAGCTCTGGTAATCGGGATCCAAAACTTTTTCGAGATAGTAGTGTACTTGAGTAACATGAGAAGTGAAGGGGATTTGTTGTGGATCAAATCTATTAACCTGATAGATATGTTCTTGGATCGGCTCGGGAGGAGGGCCTTGGGGCTCGGGAGGAGGGCCTTGGGGCTCGGGAGGAGGACCTTGGAGCTCGGGAGGAGGACCTTGGAGCTCGGGAGGAGGACCTTGGAGCTCGGGAGGAGGACCTTGGGGCTCGTCAGTTGGTGGAGATGCTGATCGAGGGTGGTGGCATCGGTTTCTGGTAATCCTGGAGATAGGTATCGACCGAGGACCATGATTCCGTACAGTCCGCTGAGCCGTTCTCAGTGCTCCATTTTTTAACTTATAGTAATACCTAACATATTCGGTGTGGAGTTTCTTGTGGATTTCTGGTGGTCCATCGCGCTCCAGGGTTTTAACGACATTGTCAAAGAGATTACAATACTCTAGATGGTCGTATTTATCATCATCATGATGATACCTGATTGTTGTTGTGGCCCCCGACCTCACTAATTCACAGACGGAATTAATATCACTAAGCCTAACAGCAAGTTCTAGTGGAGTTTGATCGTATATATCTTCGCAATTGATTGCCTCCTGTTCATCCTCTGCTAATAAACCGATTATATCCGAGTATGAATGTTGTACGGCCAAGTGAAATAATGAACGGCCGTTAGGGTCTCGGTATCCGGCTTCAATATTGCTTTTCAATAAAAGCCGTATAATACTGCGTGAGGCCTCTAGGTCTTTCTTAGCTTTTCTATCTATTCTGCTGAGGGTACTCTGAGCATGTTCAAGGGCTGTGAACCCTTGGTTACATCGACAGTTTGGATCCGCATCGAATTCGAGTAACAATTTGACTGCATCTGCGTTGGACAATTGCGCAGCTCTTATTAGGGGTGTAGCCCCCCTTTTGTCCTTTTGGTTCAGACTGGAGTAAGAGGCAATTTCAAGTGCTTCTCGGAAATGATTTTTTACACGCGCCGACCAGAGTTTCACCAACAGGTGGATGGTGGGAAGTTCGCAGTCGTGCATGAGGAAAATAATTTTCTCATAGTTGTCCCGGATCCAACCGGCCATGTTTGTCAGGTAAGGCTCTCTTGGGACCATGAGTCCAATGGTCCAAAGTGACGAAGGTTTGTCATTTGCGTAAAGCCGGCAGTTGAATGATTTATCCAGTTTGTTGTTCAGCGCATGCCATATGCGCCCGATATCTTGAGTAGAGATGCCAAGAGCAAGCTCCTCCAGAAAATGGGTTTGGCGGGCTCTTTCATGAGGGTCATAACACCCTTTTGGGTAAGAATTCCCGACACTGCCCATGGTTTCGAGGTGGGGTGGGCGCCTTTGTGGTTCTTCCTGGTTCATGGGAAATTGAAGCATTGTTAGGGCAGTAGACGTTTTAGCAGAAATATTAAGTGCGTTTGATTGAGGTTGAAGAAAGCTCCAGTGAGTTTCTGAAGCCTATTTAGAGTTAAAAATGGACGGGTATCAGATATTGGTGGCTGGTGAAGGATGGTCGGTCGACGGTGATAGATGGACTAGGCGGTAGGTGGGGAGATTAAACAGGGCAAGAAAAGGTTTGAATTAAAGTTTCAGGATTGAGACTATTGTATTGCGGGTGAAAGAATGATGATAGGGTTAAGACCGGAGACGAGACGGGGGGGTTTGGTTGGGGGTGTTGTGGTGGGGGTGTTGAGATGAGAGTGTTGAGATGAGAGTGTTGAGATGAGAGTGTTAATAGAGGGATCCGGAGAGGGGAGCGAAAATATTACTGAAGTACTGGTGAAGAATCACCTGGGATCACTCGGTCTAAGCATACATGTACCTACATGTACTTGTAGCTAAGTATAATAAGTACTACATCCATGTACCTACATGTAACGGGAGAAATCCTGGTCGGGACAAGTGAATACATCTAGGCAGGGTTGAGCCCCGAGAGGTCATCTATCTAATCTTAAACTTTTGACCCTGTTCCTTCTCGTGTTTGCCTTCTGTGACCTGCGAGCAATTGCACTACTCTACATGTAAGGGAATTGCCAAGCCAGAATTAGTTTCAGGCCGCTTTGAGAAAATTAGGCTACCGCCTACATAATATTAATACGGCTTCGACCAATCATAAGCCCTTACAGTACAGCAGATCTGCTTCTGGCGCATAGGTACCAAAACCTAATCACTAGCAAGCCGACCCCTCAACAGCACCACATAAATATGTTTGGGGGAAGTTTATAGCCTTTGTTTTAATTATTTGAGTCGTGGTGAAAAGCCTTATAATTAGGAGCCCCAGAGCTCGATCGAGCGATCGAGGCGGGTACGTTTCAGGCTCGGACGCCATTTGTACTGTACATGTACCTCATATATATAGCTAGAGTATATTTAGTGCACCGCTACTATGTACTACAGTGTCAAGGGCAAGCGAGCAGAATGTGGCAGTTCCTATCCGCCAGTAAATCGGGGGGGGTGGGGTCGCAGCATAATTATATATAGATAACTGAAATTAAAAGGGGGGGTGTAAGGTGCTGTAGCAATATGGGATCGTGCAAAACTTCCATTATACTGTAGCTCAGCAGAAGCCTTATGGTATTATGGCAAACAAGGCACGATATAATTTGAATTTACAATGGATTTTTAGATAGAGTGGCCTACCATCGGCATATAGCTCCACAAACCTGTGCTGAACAATATATAATAAAGAGTCCCGGGCCCGTACGCGTGCGTAACAATGAGGCGAGCTCGAGCAACTACTTACATGTAGATAATACGTTCTTGACTAAACTGCATGCATAGTGTATGATATTTCAAAAGAGTAGCTGGCCCAATATTCTGGTTATCTGATTTACGGAGGGTGAGATTATCGGAAAATGGAGCTGACTCCATTTGCACAAAGTCGGTCTCTAATATGATTATTACAATATTATTGATGAGGGGAGTTATTATAACTTCATACAGATAAATACATATACTTTCATAAATCTTTACAATCCTTAATCTACCACAATATAATGTTATAAAATCTAATGCCTTTCTAAACACCCTGGAATCCCTTGGAACCCCTTGAAAAAAAAAAGAAAAAAAAAGCGAACGAAAAAAGTTCTCATCGCAATCGCGCCATCTTACTCCTCAATATATCCACTGCAAGGCGATTATCATCAATCATATCGGCCCCCTTCGCAACATCCAATGCTGTCTGGTTGTGAACGTCCACGGCCAAATAATCGGCTCCTCTTCTCAAGAGCATTCTAACCGCGTCTGGGCGCCAATTTCCGGCCGCTAGGTGCAGCGGGGTCTTTCCGGTACGCTCTCTCGCGTTAACCTTGGCCCCCCTATTGATCAACAGTGTGATCATCTTCACATCGCCGCTTTCCGCTGCTAGATGAAGCGATGTATAGCCAACCAAGGTCTGCGAATTAATATCCTCGCCGTCATTGAGTAGCATCTCCGCAACTCCAACTGCGGAGTTACTAGCAGCGCAGTGGAGAGGTCTTGCGCCAAGTGCATTTTCAACATGAACATTCGCCCCATACAACATCAATGTTTTCACTACGGCTTCGTGTCCGTAGTAAGCGGCCTGGTGAAGCGCGCTCGTGCCGCTGATATTCTGTCCGGATGTTGCTGCCGAAACATCTGCGCCTTTCTCTAATAAAAGTCTTACAACATCATCTTTCCCCTGTGATACTGCGTCTGAAAGTGCTGACGCGCCGTTGATGTCCACACAGGATAGATCCGCGCCCCTACCAAGCAGTAGCTCACACACTCTTGTACTTCCACTGTATGCTGCCCATTGCAATGGTGTTCTTCCGCTATTACATTTTGCCCCAACGTCGGCGCCAAGTTCAACGAGCAATTCACTGATGTTTTCGGCGTTGTTGCGCGTGGCTATATGAAGTGCTGTACCATAGCGTTGACCACAACCGACGTTTATATCGCTACCATGGGAGATAAGGAGTCTGATTAGAGGTTCGTAGCCCTTGGAGGCGGCCCATTGGAGGGCATCAAGTTCATACCCTCGCTTTTCGTGGGCAAGGCGGTGGAGGAGCGGTGTTAGGATTGAGTGCAGGTCGTGGCAGGTAAGTATCAGATGAGACAAGTCTTGAGAGTTAAGTTCGGAGGAAAGTGACTGGATAAGCTCGTTAGGCAAATCGAGAAGCGGCATTGCTAATGTAGCTTGTGATCGGTGTTTGAAAGGGTGTAACTGGCTAAATGTTTCTTATAATGTTTAGCTGAAGCTCTTGAGATTCATAAATTTGGGAAATGGGTATTTCGAAAGAGTGCTACGTACCTACTTTTGAGGGCGTAGGGTTGGAAGACCGTGTATATACGTGTAGGATCAATGGAAAATGTGTAAAACGAAAAGGGGATGAGTTCAGAAGCTCAATGAGCACTTTATTTACTGACAGCTTCTATGAAAGAACATAGTAATATCTCACACGACCAATCGCTGATTCGTTGTTACGGCAGGTCTCCTAGGAATCGGGACTTGCCGGGGGGAAAAGGGGGAGGTAAATAATGGAGCTGCATATGGATGTACTTATCTATTCGGGTTTCTGTTTGATCGTCCCGTAAATTCCCTATTATCTGCTGTCAGCACGGTCGGAGTTGTAAGCTTTAAAAGACTACATACTACCAGGAACAGTTTCGAAGTTATATTCGTTATCTTCAAGGATACTCCTAGAGTGGATCCGTAGTGGCGTGACGATAACCGCGTCACAGCAGTTGTTTAATAGTTTAGTTTGAAAGTACATCGATTGACGATCAGATCGAAGCTCATATCCTGGGGTGATCATAAGAGTTACACTGTAATTTCTAGATTCTTCAAAACACCGTTATCCAAGGAAACGGGTGATGTTGTGTGATTTAGCTATAGGCTCGACGTTGAGAGGCATTAATAATCAAACTTAGCGCCCCATAAACCACGTTAAGGGTTACGTATCCAAATCTCTAATAACATGACAACGTAACATGTGTACGTTCGTTAACCTTCATCCCGGCATGTTTTGAAATACATAAGGTCACGATAGTAATGGCAAGAATGATCTACGAAGAGGTTACTAGAACTTCTTAACCACAATTACAAACATAAATTATCACTCGCACTAGTTTAACTAAATATGAACTTGGGATAAGCCAAGTAAGTACATAAGTATATGTGTGCCTCACTAAAAGCCACACGCAACTTAAAGAGGCCCCTTCAACTACTGACCTAGCCTAAAATCCGCAAGGGCCCGGGTACACAATTCCTCTCAAGCTGGGCTTCCCGAAGCTATAATTCTCTAAGCCCAACGGACACATACGAGTAATCGTTTCATGCCCCACCGCTTCAATACTGACTAGGTGCTGGCAAACATCCAAACGAATCAATGCGCTAGCCACGCAGTTTGACTTCTCGTGACACTTTTTGCAGCAATCTAGGTGACTACTAGCTTTGATAACCTCTATATGGTTTCCTGACCCATTCCCTGAGGTACTGTAGGCGACTTCGCATTTTTGGCGAGGATCAACGGTCACAGTAACTGTACTGGTGGCAGTCTACAAACAGGAATAAACTAGTCAACATGTGGTTTTCCAAATTTCCAGGGGGGGGGGGGGTGTATATATACCGCGGTGGGTGCAGTGGAGGTGACAGATGTGGTCGCGGTCACAATTGGCATACAAGAGCAAGCGCTTGAAATGCGAGATGCAGGGTACTCAGATACAAAAGGGGGAATCAAGACTTGACGGCGCTCAATAACACCTTCTTCGTTCTCGAGTGCAAATATCACATTCTCCGGTGCTAATTCAAAATCCTCACGGGAAACAAGAGTAGCCGCAGCTCGCTTGTCCACCAACGGTGAGGTGATAGTAGCAGAACTGATGATCGTTCTATTTGGTCTTTGCGTAAGCAGCTGTTACTACTCAATTCGGGAATAAAACCACTTACACAACAGGAGTACTAGTGGTTACCGTAGTAGTAATGACAGGCACCGAGATATAAGCACTGCAGAATGGAATAGCTTCTGCACTGAATCTACGAAGAGCCCGAAGACAGTTATCTGCGTTGCATCCAGCCCCGTCATTCCTTTCTTCGAGGAGGGGGCTGCAGGTGATTATAGAAGAAAGAGAAAGGAAAAAAACAGATGAGGCAAGAGTCTTAAAATGCATCATTGAAACTGAATTTCCGTAGGTATGTGCTTAAGTTTGACCGTGAGTACTGGGTAGTGGAAGAATATCCACGGGCGATTGCTGCTTATATTTATAACAGTTGGTCCACTAATTAACAATTATTTCATTTCACAAGTTCTATACTTGCCGAATTTTCAAGTTTAGGACAGTTGCCACCCAACCTTTGGTTATATCTCGTCCTAAACTTAAAAATTTGGCAAGTATATATATACGAGGTGGTGATCCCGAATCAATTAAAGGAGCTGAAAAAAGCCACGATACCAGAAAGTAAGCCTAGATCTTCTAGATCTCTATATATTAATACAATTATCTTGACGGAAACAGAAAATGAAAGATTTAAGCAATGCACTGCGCCAGCTGCTGTACAACTATCGTCCCATACCCCTGTTGGGGGAATGTGCACCCACATGGCGCAGGCATAAATCTCATCCGCAGAAATACAGGTTAAGCATCCTGCCTATATTTTAAGTACCTACCCTCAGTCGCAGGCATGGACAAAGCTATAACCTAATAAATAGGTACATGTATTTACTCTGAGGTTTCTTTAGGCATATGGTTACTATCTGTGCAGCGTAACACAGCAGCACGAGCCCGTCTCGTACAACCACTCAGCATACATGTATGGTATGGGCCTCTATGTGGCTACCCAATTGCTGGCGATATGGGGCCAATCCCCCTAATCTATCCCTGGGGTCCTATCTTTTGGAACTAAATAGCTTGGTAAACGGGTTGGGGTATATGAATGAAATCTACCCATATGACCTTTGCTAGGGTTTATTAAGTATAATAATTTTGAAGATTTTTGCATAAGAAGCACACATGCATGCAGTACATGTATGTACATACCTTAGCAACTCTACTTTATAGCGCAGGATGTATAATCCCGGGCCCTTTTATACTCATGAGAAACCTCTACATTACATGTAGTATCTAGACAAATTCAAACACATGGAGTAGACATACAATATATACAGATTACATTAACGTAAACCGTATATATATACATGCAATTATAGAATGCATGTAAAGGGTTAACTTAACCACCGATAAGGTATCCAGCCGCAAACAGTGAAACTAGCGTATCATATCTGTAATCACAAACAAACCAAGGCACTTTAAATTCATTTTTGACTACATGATTATATAATTATCGGCGCGAGTTTGTAGAAGTACTAGTACTATATGTACCTACAGGTATTACGCTGGGTAGATACATGTACTCCATTCACAGACAGGGGCGTGAGCCTGCAGGCCTGCTCAAGGCGGATACGCAAAGACAATATATAGTCGAATCTCTCTTTAACTACATGTAAGGGTGCGTCGGCTTGGTGCCCTTATAAGGCGCTCATCCTTATACTAGGAGTGCATTTGTATTAAAGCCTATTCTTATAGGGGTGCCCTTATAGGAAGATTCGACTGTATGTACATACATACATGTATGTATATGAACCTAAAGGCATCGCAGCATTTCTCTAGATGCTAGGCTCAGTAGATAAACGTAGGTAGTGAGCGTCATACATCAAAACCCCAAACCTATAGCCTCATCATAGTACCAAAAAAAGGGGTGGGATCACTATGGTATTCTCGCTGATACGCTAGCAATGCGGTAAGAATACGGTATTTGTACAGTACTCTTCCTCTAATGCCGATTTAATTCGGTATTTGTCACTAAATTCCATAGTCCTATGGTAGTGGTTTCACCCGCTAAGCTGTTCAAGCTACTTTACTTACCCAATGGAGTAATTCTTCTTCTTCTCTACTACATGTACTTGCCAAATTTTTAAGTTTAGGACGAGATATAACCAAAGGTTGGGTGGCAACCGTCCTAAACTTGAAAATTTGGCAAGTACATAAGTACATATGTATGTACATAAGTATCCGCAACATTCTTTACATAATATTCTGAGTGAGGTATGGCAACCTACATGTAGATACATGTATGTACATGTACGTAACAAGGAAGCGGAAGCGAGATAAATGTATGTCCTAATAGCTCAACAGTGTACCACATATCATGTGTTTATTGATACCGCATTTGTAGAACATGCACGCTAGTAGGAATGCCAGATCTCTTATTCCCAAGAGCCTGGATTATGTACATATAGATTGGTTTATCCGAGAGGGCAAAAACACGCAGCAGCAGCAATGCGTTCGTTTAGTTTACATGTTGACCACGAAATATCTAGGGTCACTGCTAATCTTGTCTGATTCGTATCAAATCTCTAGGAGCTCGATCGCTATTGTGTACAATTGTATATACTAATATATCAATACCTACAAGTAATTCACAGGGATCAGCTACTATTACCCAGTGGCAAAAGAAGGCAGTCGAAAACGTGCGGGTATATCAGTCGTTACTTGTACTCTAGTATACCGTCCCTGCACACGAGCCTGTAAGGCCAAATAAACCAAGGTTTGTGAGACGCTCGTATCCAACAAACTTCAGCCCCCGAAAGTGTATACTGATACACATACCAGTCTCACCTAATTTCCTGCTTTCTGAGATGATAAAGGTTACACCGTCATGCCGAACTCATCATGGGCAGGAATGATAGTCCTATATTAGAGGGCTCACCGTTGAGGCACCTACTACCATTACACTGTTATCACTAGTATACACGTAGTAGTAGTAATTTGGGTATGTTTTCCATAGATTCCATGTTAGGAACCATTAAGGTCGGCAATCGTGCTAGTATATATATACATGTATATATATCCCTAATGGGTGAGTTTTAGCTGTTAGGGGGAGGTAATTGTGGCTTGCATTTACGGCTAGATTAAGTTACCGAAGATATTTATCTATAAAATGGTATACTAAATCCTATACTATTCACGGAAAATTCCGGAGCAGATTTGATATTATCCCGCATTCCGGCGAATTCTTAGGACTTGAAGACTAAACAAGGGCCGAGGGTTCTGACAGCGACGATTGTACTAGGTGATCAATTACGTCAATTATATAGATACGAGTGTGTGTACTGTAACCACATGTAGTTTGCCATGCCAACATCGTTTCGACCTAGGCAAGTTAAAATAGTTAATTTAAGAGGAGGAGAATGTAAATGTTTAGGAGCGATCGATTGTGATTTAGACTTTTAAAATGATAATAATCAAAGGGTTAGCGGCGGTTTTTACGGAAACAGCTCCAATTCTCCCGGAACTATTGACCACTTTGAAAGACGGTGTCGCCCTCCACTTTTTTTTTGATGTAGGTCAATATGAATCTACATTAGTGTACTGAGGAAAGGCTTTAAAATAATTTTTTGGCGGCGTTTACTTTCACGTGAGGTTATATCGAACCTAAATCGATAGCGTCTGTGTTCCCAGTCCCGGTACTTCCTGATATTATACAGGTAGGACATGCAAAAGAGAGGCCCGTGCCCGCACTTCTTCAGCCCACGGGAACGTTTGCCCAAGTGTTTTGTAAAAGTGAAAAGTGTTTATTTCTGTAGTTACGCCTGAAGTGAATAATCATAGCTATTGCGAGAAAGAAAACAAAAACCAAACCTCAAACCCAACCCATGCGCCACAGTATCCCTTCAGTTCAACTCCCGAGCTCTCATGGTCTGTTTATGAATAGTACCTATAGCCTGTCAGTACTAGTCGCTGGGGAAATTCTTATATCGAGGCGGGCTGGTAGCGTACATTTCCAAGGAAGATCCATTTCCAATCTCATAGTCGGCAAGTGTGATGTGGTCCTTAAACGTTGAGTACCATTTCTTGAGAATGATCTATGTGCCGAGAGTCAGCCTCAGTCTCTCTTCCTCCCAGTTTCGTTTTTTTGACAGGCGTTCACCTTCTCTGGAGCAGTTCCGATCTGGGCTGCGACAAGCTTCTTGAAGTCGCCGATGGTGTCGTCAGGGTCGCACTTCACACGAATTTTCTTGCCGAGACGGTCGTTGCTAGGCACGATATTAGCAGGATTGTATCTGTACAGAAATGACAAAAGAGACTTACCAAATTACTTCAATCATAGCTACAGTTGCTGCTGAGGTTATTTTTTGGTGGGGTTGTGGGGTTGGCCACTAGACACGCGATGGAGTAATCAGTTAACCAGTGAGGTTTTGGGTTCTTGGCACCTACATACATGTAGCTCTGAACCGCGCTAAGCCCTACGTACCTTAACATCAACAACAGTTAACTATGGCTTCCAACTGGATTTACCTCGCCATCGGCAGCGGGCTCGCCGCGGGCCTCAATGGGCTCTTCGCAAAACTTGTCACAACGACATTGACTACCTCACTTGCGTCTGCGACCGCACGACTGTTTTCGTTGCCGGAAGATACAAAAGTGGTTGAGTACATTGTTCGAGGGGTACGCGCCCTATAAGCTCCTGCTTGTAAGCTGCGTGCGTTGGGTGTCTTAAAGTATTGACTTGAGCTTTTTTATAGATTTTTTTTGGACTGAATTTATTGTTTAATGCCATTGTGAGTACCCGATTCTAGGTTTAGAGCACTTGGACATCTAACCTTGTAACTATAGATGTGGGGTTTGTTTACTGGTTAGTACGGCCTAGCTCAATTGACTATTATTCGTTCAATCTGTATCAAGCGTTGCGCCGGTTTATTGAAGCGCAACACACTGCTGGAATCCAGCAACCAAAGTCATTTATTCTAGCTATGTACCGTACTGATATATCATTCATCTCCAGCTGCACTAGCCAAAGGCTCCTCCGCCACAAAAGTCAGCATCGTTAACACCTCTTCAAATTTCATGGTACACCTTCACTATCTTCGTTACAATATCAAAAGCTAATATACGCAGATCACCGCCATCCTTGGTTGGCTTATATTTTCTGAGTCCCTACCAGGCACATGGTGGCTAGGAGCCAGTCTACTAGTTGCTGGGAACGTAGTGATCGGTATGCGGGATGATGGATCTACAGAAAATGCAGGATATGAAGCTGTTGGGACCGAGGAGCCGGAGGAAGAGGAGCTGCAGTCGAGGCAGAATAGTGACAGCGAGAGTGAGAGCGAGAGCGAGAGTGAAGAATCCCGGGTGCCCAGATGACTGGCTAAATTTTCTTTATTAACGATTTTTATCGCTACTTTTTCGTATCTGAGAAGGATAGGTGACTGGTAAGTACTTTTTATACAATTATATGAGGACTAGTCGAATTCATGTTATCTGTAGAAGTGAGGGTACGCCTGCGTTCCCAATATAGAGCGGAACAAATCTAGAAATGTTTCCCATTCGGATACAGATCTAGCTTATTAGGAATTGAAGGAATAGAGTATATTGAATTTCGTGAACCTGCCTGTGAAAGCGCTATCTATGCTGTTTATGTTAATGCGCTTTGTCTCTAAAGTCAACTACCCTTAACGTGGGCAATAGTATCTGATAGCTTTCTACAGGCCAAGCTATTTATTTTGAGCACAATCGCGACTAACACCTTTCTCTTATTTACTTATCAGCGGCAAGAAGGGTACCTTATAGCCCCAATCTTCCACCCGGGCGCAGGAGCCTTATAAGCCAAACTGCGTTTGCTGTTGTCTCCCTGTATCCGAGTCCTCCTCACCACCGCCTTGGCTCGACAATATCATGCACCTTCAATCATTGACCGTCGGTTCGAGCCACACAGACCCGGACCCGGACCCGGACCCGGACCCAAAGCCTGAGCCCAGGCTCCAGGGGGCCTCCGCTCTTAAGGCGCCTACTCGGCTTGAGTCTATGGCCTGGCTCGATGCGTGAGGGTCAGCCGACTACGTAGACCCCATGATTAGCCATGCATATATCCACTACATGTAGTATCTAGCATCGTTGGGGATGCGGCATGTACATACGTATCTGTACCGCTTCTCTGCTCGGGTAGATCAGCGCGTATATGGAGCTACATACACCTTAATACACGCAGTACGTGCATTACGCATCATGTAGCCATACAAGGGACGTAAACCCTTGGCCTACATACCGCCTTTCCCCACTACGACATCTCTTGCTGGCAGTGGGAGTCATTGAGCCCAAAGATTTTGGAATTTGGGTTTGCCCTAGTTTAAATTCCTTTTGCCATCATTAGGCTCGTACACGTAACTAAGTATCCTCAACGGACATTATCTCAAACGACCAATCCACCACCAGAAAAGAAAAAAAGAAAAAAGACAAAAGCACTCCATCAAAACAAATTGTTTTGCTAAATCTGTCCGCGCTTTTAATTATCGTCATCCTCAAAACCCCGTTTAAAACACACAGAGGGTATCTCAAGTAGATAAGGTAAAAGAGAAAGTACAACAATTTATATTACATTGAACCCACACTCCAAACAACAAATGAGAATAAAAGTAAATCATTGTCAATTAGAAGGAAACCCACAAAGAACCATATGCATGCATAAACCTTACAACTTCAACCCACTGCTTCCGTTCCCTCTCGCCTTTTCTTTTACAAGTCCCCCATCAATACTCCTTTGCTCGCCTTGCTTTCCGATAACCTTAACGCCACCCTTCCTAAGACTATCCATAACATCCCTCTTACTGCCTTCCTTTGCGTTGGCACCACCTTTATTGCCCTCGGTGGCATTCTTCTTTCTGATCTTCTCCTTCTCCCTGCGCCGTCTTCTTTGCTTATCTTCGCGGGTCATTTCTCTTGTTGAAATAGCTGCACCACCCTTGGTAACAATTTCACGTCCAGAACCGCCACCAACTGGAAGGATAGCCTTGCCCTTGTGGGGCGCATAAACCTCCTGGGGTGCAAGCATAGATATATTGGCCGCCAGTGTACCGCCGGCTGCAGCTGTAGGTTGTGCCTCCTCCATTGAGATTGCGGCAACGTCCGCAACAATTGATAATGAAGCCTTTGGCGGCTTAGGGGTGTAGTGCCAGCTTGTCAGAGAGTCCAAATTTCTATTCACGTCCGCAAATAGTTGCTCGATTTCAGCATGTTCCTTTGCTAGCTTCTCATTTTTGGCTGTTGGGTTGTTTTCTGGGTCGATGGCTCTGAGATGTTCCTTTTCATATATTTCTGCAAGCCCCTCTGTCGCCTTGGAATCATCGAGCTCGATTCGGCCTCTTCGAACTTTCCCAGAAACGTCATCAGGGCGGCGACGAATCACTTCATCAAAGTCGGATGCGAGAATGCGGCGCTTAATCATGTCTTCAAGTCCTTCCGTCACTTCTTGAGTAATTACTGGCACTGGCTTTCCGGAACGTTCGAACTCAAGGTCTTCTTCAAGAAGAGAATTAAGTGGTCGGCTGTTAGCTCGGGCTTCTCCTGAAAGGGTCCACTCGCGTTTCGCGACGTTTGCTGCTTCGAGGGCTCGGATTTGTTCAGTGAGGGCAGCCTGGCGCTTCTCGTGGGAAGACCGACGTGAGAGCGGGTCAGAAGGATCGGCGGACATGTCGATATCTGAACCGTCCCCCTCGTCATCGTCAAAGAGGTCACGGCGGACACGGTCCATGTCGTTCTCGATAGCTGTAAAATCATCATCTCCATCTTTAGAAGATCTTTTGATGGGTGCCTGCTTCCAGGACTTTTTTTCGTGGGGCATTCGGTTCCTATTTGAAGCTTTGCGGGGAGGAGGAGCGAAAAAGTCTTCGTACATAAGATCGTTGGCATTTTCTTGGTCTTCACCAACGAGGTCGTCGTCGGATTCTTCGTAGTCGTCTTTGGCGGCTTTTCCCTTTATTGGTGCATCGTCTTCATCTTCGTCACCTCCGAGGGTAGCTGGATCTTGATCATAGTCGATGGCTTCCTCTTCGTCATCCGAGTTTTCTGGTCCCCCACGCATGTCCTGGAGCTCTAGAAATTCTGTTTGACGGTTAAAGTCATCAATCGAGAAGAAGCCGTCGTTTAGGCCGTGGATATCTTCTGTATATTCCTCGGCCTCCTCGGTCTCCTCGCCCCCCTCATCCTCCTCATCTTCCAACACTTCCGCTTCCTCACCGTCGGCGCCAGATCCAACACCCATTTGATCATCTTCGTCGGGGAATCGGACACCGCCCTCGTCTTCGTCGTCACTGTCGCTTTCGGGCACTTCTTGATCCAATTCATCTTCAGGAACTTGTTCGTATTCTAATGAATCTTCAGCGCCGCTGTCGGACTCACTCTCACTATTTCCTCCATCTTCGTCGAAGTGTGCTGCTTTTCGCTTTTTTCCGTTCACCAATTCTTCGCCGACGGGGCTAACGGCCTTCCTCTCGCCCACCCCACTCTCAACAGCATCGACTACAATTTTAACCTGCTCCCAGACCTGATCCACATCAAACCCTTCCAGATAAATCTTCTCCAGCACATCCGACTTCTTCTCACCCTGGTTCTGCTTCTCCTTCCCCGAGAAAACTGCTGCCAATGGGTCCAAGTACTGCTTCGCCATGACGAGCGCAGCATCGTGTAGATTTGACCCCGGCTGCAAAAAATCGTGAGGGCTCGCAGAGAGGGCCTGCAGTAGCAATGGGGAGGGACCACCGCCGCCTCCGTTCATGGTGGATTTTCTGGTATGGTCGGCGGAAAGAGTTCTGGAAGAATCGGAAGCGAGAGAACCGGCCATGCGTAGAAGTGCTGAGAGGCACTTAAAAGGTGGCTATCTTATAGAGGGTTGCAATTGCTTGCTTTCTTCGCTATGCAGTGCAGCTGCAAGAAAAAAAAAATTCAAGTGAAGTAAAATAATAACATTTGCCGAGGGGGGCTACCGCTAGTGCGCTTTTGGTAAGTGGGGAGCAGTGAAGCCCTAGCCCTGGTCACCTGAGTACTACTCAGAACATTAGCAAAGTTGATGTATTTCCAGCTGCGTGAGATTGTGGACGTGGAGAAGCCCCCATAAATCATACGGACAACGCTTCAAAAAAGAACATTATATCACTACCGGTACTATTTAATTGTAATGATAATCTTTGTAATATGGTCTAAATATTAGCTATCTAAATCAACAATACGGTATTGGTACAGCGTATTAGATTCTACATGTACTTATGCATTCCATCCTATTTTTTTTATACTGTACATACATGTAGTAGGTAGTGGTAAGTCTGTAGTCTTGTAATACTTGCATGGGAAGTCGACGTTGAGACACACAAATACATGTAGGTTAGGGTTTAACACCTGAGTCAGCAAACTTAATCATCACATTATGATTCACCCTCACCTTTTTCTTTCTTTCACCTTTTCCCTCTACCAACTTCAACTTGATATCAAAATTTACTGTTGTACCCGCCCTAGCCACTTGGAAACTTCTATCTATCATATTAATAGATATTGCCGAGGTTTTCATCGAACTTAGCACCTTCATCCTCTTCATCTCATCTCGACCCCTCACCAACACCCCACTACACCCCGCAATATGGAGGAATCAAACGGCGACAAGCTAGGGAACGACACCTTCGAGAACACAGACAAGCTTGGAAACGACCTTCCCGATGATGGGAATGACTCAGCTCCTGGATCACCCGGCCTTGATGCCCAATCTGACTCCGAACTTGACGAAGTCCCAAGCAAAGACCTCAAGTCAGCGCTAAAAAATACTGGAAGGATCCAAGAAATCGTGGCACCAAGACCACCCCTTCCCCCCCAGCCAGACCCGTCAACTCTGGACCTCTCTACACTTTCACCCCTGTCTCCCGAAATTATTTCTCGGCAGGCGACAATAAATATTGGTACCATCGGGCACGTGGCCCACGGAAAGAGTACCGTTGTAAAGGCCATATCTGGAGTCCAAACAGTCAGGTTTAAGAACGAGTTAGAAAGAAATATCACTATCAAACTTGGGTACGCCAATGCCAAAGTATACAAGTGTAATAACGCAGATTGTCCCAGACCTGGTAACTACAGGAGTTTCAAGAGTGACAAGGAGGTCGACCCTGATTGTGAGAGAGAAGGTTGTGGTGGTAAATACGAACTTCTGCGACATGTCTCGTGAGCTTACCTAGATGGCCCCTGTTTTGAGACTGCCGACTGACTTTGGGGCTAGTTTCGTTGATTGCCCGGGGCACGACATTCTCATGAGTACCATGTTGTCTGGCGCTGCTGTCATGGACGCTGCTCTTCTTCTCATTGCCGGAAATGAATCTTGCCCTCAACCGCAGACATCGGAGCATTTGGCCGCGATCGAGATCATGAAGCTAAATCACATCATAATCCTTCAGAACAAGGTCGACTTGATGCGTGAGGCCTCTGCGGAGGAGCACTATCAATCTATCCTCAAGTTTATCCGTGGAACCGTCGCAGATGGCTCCCCTATCATCCCTATTTCTGCTCAGCTGAAATACAATATCGATGCCATTAACGAGGCACTTGTATCGAAGATTCCTGTCCCTATCCGGGATTTCACCGCCACCCCTCATATGATTGTTATTCGGTCTTTCGACGTCAACAAGCCAGGTGCTGAGATTGAAGATCTGAAGGGAGGAGTTGCTGGTGGATCAATTTTGACCGGTGTGTTAAAATTGGGAGACGAGATTGAAATCAGGCCTGGAATTGTTACCAGGACCGAGGAGGGTATAAAGTGCAAGCCCATTTTCTCCAGGATCGTTTCGCTCTATACTGAGAACAATGACTTGAAATTTGCTGTTCCCGGTGGTCTTATTGGTATAGTCTCTACGTGGCACATAGTTATATATAACTACTAACCTATGGAATAGGTGTTGGGACCCGTGTCGACCCCACCCTTTGCCGTGCTGACCGTCTTGTTGGTTTTGTTCTCGGACTTAAAGGGCGATTGCCCTCAATCTATTGCGACCTTGAGGTTAACTACTTCTTGCTTCGCCGTCTACTTGGTGTCAAGACTGCCGACGGTAAACAGGCCAAGGTTGCCAAACTCACCAAGAATGAAGTTCTCATGGTGAACATTGGATCAACTGCTACTGGAGCTAAAGTCGTTGCTGTTAAGGCTGATGTTGCCAAGCTCCAGCTGACATCTCCAGCATGTACCAAAGATGGAGAAAAGATCGCTTTATCCAGAAGAATTGAGAAGCACTGGCGATTGATCGGGTGGGCAACGATTGTCAGGAGCGGAACATCCCTAGATCCAGTTGAGGATTAGAGGGTGTTTTATCATGAACGTTTTCTCTATGTTTGGGGTTGGGTGGGGCTAGGGGGCAAGGGTTACATGGGGATTTACATTCCTACTCAGTTTTTCTTTACTCTGTATAACCGGAGTTATTTTCTTCGTTTTTTCCTTTTTTTCCTTTCCCTGGCTTGGAGGCTGCCCCTTTTCATAATTTTGATATGGGTGCGAGGGACGGATTGAAATGTCAAACAAAAGTTGGGAGTCGCCAAGTGGGTTGCGCTCAGTTGAAATAGTTTTTTTTGTAAGGAATAGAAATATACAAAAGTTTCTAGGAGTTTACAAATCCCTGTACTAACCATAGATTATCACTCGATAGACCTAAACTACTTATAAGCTATGTGATTTACCCTTATAGAGCTTTCTAATTTGTGCAATTTTCGGTGATATGAGTTCCAATATAGAGGCGCCGGGTTTGGGGGCCAGATTGGTGCCGAGTTGACCGATTTTGTTATGGTTTTAAACGACCCAAGCGCAGGATAGGCTTCGTAGGGGGTACATAGCTCCTCCTGCACTTAGTATTTACCGAACTTGGCTACAATGACCTCTGATAGAAATAGTTGGTAAATATTGGTAGACGCTCCGGGGGTATAGCGACTATGGGGGTATGGGGATTTCTGGTTTATTTGCAGCTGAATTTATAAGAATAAGTAAATTCGAAATATCACACGAAACCCAAGCGGTCCACCACCCTGGTGGTCGTGATTCGTTGGCAACCCCATTTCGAAACTGCACTCTATGCAGGATATTCACTTCCACGCCGCCCCACAAGCTACATTGGGTTGTTTTGCCCCCGCACCTCTTGGATGGCAAAACTAGGGTTCCATCAACCATACAAGTATATAAGCCTACATGTAGCCGGGTAAAACGCTTATCCGAAAGTATCGAAACCACCTTTTGTCTTCCAGGGCCCGCTAGAGTACTATCTCGGCGCGCGCACAAGCTATGTCAAGGCTCGTTTTCCGCGTTAGGGGCATCCCGCCCCGCACCACAAAGAAGGATCTCGAAAGAGTACTCCTCCAGGGGCAAGAAGCCGAAATAGAGAACATGACAATCACATTCTCTTGTTATGGGGATAATACTCAGACAGCTATCGTCCAATTCAAGCCAAGACCTCCGAGATATCTAGAGAAAGTCGTCTCTGGTTCTTTACAGGACTATCAGATACCAATGGGCGGCTCGGACATAAGCATCGATCAAAATTTCTACGGCCTCACTCAGCTTTACAGCGTAGAGGATGACACAAAAGTCGCAGCAGAGTAAAGATCCCATATAGGATTCGGCCGGGCCATGTTTTGTATACATACGCGTGCTAATATAGGGCTTAGCATTATAGCGGTAACAGGGATCGCCGGTCATGCATTCGGATCTTGGAGGGGAAAGAGCAGCGGCAGGATGTGGCTTCGGGATTTCCTCTCAAAAGATCTCCCAAACTGTAGGACAATGATATATGGTTACAACTCTGCGCTCTTAAATAGTAATGGAACACACCAAATAAAAGACTACTGTCTTGGATTTATCATGGAGCTCAAGAGGATAAGATCATGGATCCCGAGCAAAGTAAGTAAATACCCTAGCTAAATTTACTATGCTCAAGTACCCCAAGATACCCGCCTCGATATCCCCGAGGGTATAGCACCCCTACAAGAGATTAAACCCTTTTTATCATCCCTTAATATAGGGGTTTTCGCTGCATTTTGTAATCGTCTGAGTTCTAGTATAATTATATCAGGCCCTAAAAGATCCTTAGCATTGCCTGTATTATAGCTACTGATCGTAATAAATTCTCTAGGGAAATCCAAGGCCAATAATCTTTATTGCCCACAGCTTCGGTGGTATCGTAGTTACTCAGGTACTTTCCACATTCCGTACTAGGCCGGCCAGCAAGCCATATTGAACCTGTAATAATGCTAATTTCTCAAATCGGTACGGCAAAGTCTCTTGTGAAGTGCAAAGAGTTCTCGCGGAACGATATTGCCACAGTCGATATACTTAATTCCACCCATGCTATCGCCTTTTTTGGCACCCCACATCGTGGACTTGTGGTTGAAGATATGCTTAGTATGTCCGATAAGATGCAAGAGGAGAGAATAGAGCTTGTACGGTCGATCAGTGGGGGAGATGCATGTATTTTGTTGGGTGAACTAGAGAAGTTCATCAGCCTTGCACAGGCCGCGAGGCTAAAGATCCTAAGCTTTTATGAGCTAATGAAAGGTCGGAGGCTAGTACCGGAAGTAAGTAATTCCCCCCTTACCCAATAAAGCATACGTACATGTACTTATAATTAGGTATGTACCCAGGGTGTTGGAAAGTGATGCACATTTTGACTAGACAACACCCAAATACTTTATCACAATACAACAAAATCGTACAGAACCCCTCTACCATACCTAAGTACTAAGTATATACTTGATGAAGAGTATCTGCGCACTCATATTTACCTTGAAATAGCCTGGTGTGGAAGTTGGTTCCCGTGTGGCTGCATGTACGAAACCACCGAATGTGCATCACTTTCCGACACCCTGGGTACATGTATATACGTATGCATACGTACTAAATTACCGAAGCTTAATATGACCTATGTAGGCAGGCAGGGCTTATGCTAGAAATGGGCCATATTTTATGCCAGTTGCCCTCGGTTCTGCATTGCTTGATCTAGGCGCGGATATCGAGACGCCTATACCCGTTGACGCGGATCATACAAACTTGGTGAAGTTTAATGCTCCGAGTGATGCGGCCTATGGGACTATCTTATTCCAACTCAAGCTTTTTTTGGAGGTGCTTTGCAAGAAGGAAGGTAGGCTAATGATATCTCAATTCTATTACCACGACGAGTATTTTAATGACAATCATCGTACATAATGGATAAAGACAGCAGTCCTCGGCTCACTAGACACCGCACTATGCCTCACTCTGTCACCCCACACTTTACCGGAAGAGAAGTTCTTGAGCGACTAAAAAACTATTTCTTCCCGCCCCGCCCACATGACTTTGATCAGAGACTCGTGTTCGTTTTACACGGAATGGGTGGTTCTGGGAAGACCCAAATTAGTTTAAAGTTTATCCAAAGATATGGCAACAGGTAATTCTCCCGCAAATGTGCAGTTGTATATATGTAGATATAAACGGGTCTAACTTTCCCTCTATCTATAAAATAGATTTTGGGGAGTTTTTTGGATAGATGCAAGCACGCCAGAAATGATTGAGCAGGGCTTCTGCGACATCGCGCGAGAGCTTAGTCTTAATATATGCACACCAGATTCTGCGAAACAATACCTGGAGAGCTGTAAGGAGGAGAACCAGTGGCTACTCGTTGTCGACAATGCCGATGATGTAAAGCTTGACCTTGGAACGCTATTCCCTCGTGGGAATAGGGGAAGCATTTTGGTTACGACACGAAATCCTCAGTGTAAATTCTACTCGCCAGATGGTTACTATGAGGTGGATGCAATGGACCCTGAAGATGTCGTAGGTTTGCTACTTAAGGTGGCAAGACTGAACAAGCCAACGCAGGATTCGGAGATACCATTAGCTGCCAAGGTTGTACATGGGTTGGGCTACCTGGCTCTTGCAATAACTCATGCCGGAGCATTTATTGCAAACGGCTCCGCAATAGATACATATCTAGAGCATCTCCGAGATAACCCCAAAAGGTTGTTCGGTATCCGCTACACACAAGGCTCTGAAATGTATAAAAGGGGGACTGTTTTTACAACCTGGGAGTTGTCATTTAGTTGTTTGGACGACCAATCAGCGCCATATATCCTTCAGACTTTTGCGTTCCTCCACTATGATAAAATTCCCAAGGAAATATTCAGGCACGCATCCGCAAATCGCGGACAAGAAGAGATCCCAGAATGGCTATCTAGGCTTTTAACGCGGCGGCCTGACGGGACTTGGGATTCTCTAAACTTTGAGCAATCAATTCAAAATCTCCACTCCTTCTCACTCATAAAACAAGATATCTACAAAGAAAAGACGATTTACTCTGTCCATCCTCTAGTGCACAGCTGGTGTCGCGAAAGACTGGACCTCAGTGACCAAGGTAGTTTTAGGAAGCTAGCTAGCTTTTTACTTGAACGGTCCGTAAGATCATTAGACGTCAATTCTGATACTATCGCTCTTATACAGTTGATGCCGCATATTGAATTATGTAAAAGGCCTACTCCGGGCTTACCTTTGCTTATTCAGCCTACGTGCTTTTGGGCTGTATATTACGCTACAGGAAAAGTTAAGCAGGCGGGAGAGATTGTACTAGCGGTGGTAGAAATAAAAAAAAAAAGTCTAGGCGAGGAGCACCCAGACACCTTGATATCGATGAACAACCTTGCATCGATGTATCAAGAGCAGGGAAAGTTGACAGAGGCAGAGAGGATTTTGGTGGTGGTGGTGGAGGCCCGCAAGAGATTACTGGGCGAGGAGCACCCAGACACCTTGATAGCGATGAACAACCTTGCAATCACGTATCAAAAGCAGGGAAAGTCGACAGAGGCAGAGAGGATTCGGGTGGCGGTGGTGGAGGCCCGCAAGAGATTACTGGGCGAGGAGCACCCAGACACCCTGAGATCGATAGACAGCCTTGCTCGTTGTCGGAAAGAGATTGCGCGTGAAGAGGAGGTAGTGTCTGAACAGAAGACTAAGAAGCGAAAACGAGGGGGGATTGGTCTGGAAGAGGTAGATCACTCGGTTAGAAGACCCGGATTAAGGCCTCGACGTAGATAGAAAAATCTGGTACACTGTTCAACCTGTTTCATTCAAATTCCGACGCCGTGGCGGCTGTCTCTATTTATCTCGAGTTCTCGTACACACATTCAGTACCTCCCCGGCTGTGAGCTGTGAGTGACAATGTGTGATGTGATATCGCCGCGTGCACAAATGTATACTTATGCATATCACAGTTTGATAGATGGTCGTATATGATACTACATGTAGTAAATCTGCACTCAATATATAGAACAAAACAAAGATATGAGGGGAATAATATATATGAGGTTCTTACAAACCCAGAGTCCGTAATCGTGGTCTGGAGCCATGTATTAATTAGCTGCAATGTTTTTGTGAACTTAAATATTGGAGTCCGAGGCTGTATATGTGAACTCGAACGAAAATCTGGGATAGCATGGCACGGTATCAACTATTGAAGGGTGATCTTCGGGCTTATGGGGAAGCTTTTATGCAGGTTATAGCCCTACTATTCAAAAGCCTTACATAGCTAGGCTATTGCATATATCCTCCTGTGTCTAGGGTATACATAACCATGTTTCCAAGAATTTGAAGCCAATACAGATGAATAAACGATGGTAGGGACGGTATTATCGGTTGATAGATCGTGATTGCAGTATCTGATTATATGTAAACCCGCACGGGTGGTCTTTTAAGGAATAGACACATAAGTAGGAGAACTCCCCTATTATTAGAAAATTAGTTAATCAATCAACTTTGAATTTAATAATTAACCATGAATATAAACTACATACGTACATCCCACCTTAGGTCCTCCTAGCAACAACCACACACCCACGCACCGCCCCGGACCTCCCCCACCACCCCACCACCTTCCCCACAGCCCCAAACCCGCCCCACCCCTTGACCACACCCATATCCCCCACCACCTCTCCCCGGGCACGAATAAACCTCTCCAACCCCGGAAACACATCGCCCGTCACATCGCAGACCGTGATGTTCTCCCTCTCATACCCGGCCGCCACCAGCATACCGCGGTACTCCTCCTCCGTGAGCATGTTCGAGTACGGTATCTGTGTCACTGCACACACCAGCCTCAGCAGCACCCTCTGCAACACAGTGGCCGACCCGGACCGCAGCAGATCAAACGCTACAAGCGACGACCCGAGCTCGCGCGAGACGTGCCGCAGCGCCGGCGCCCGCGACGGCCGGAAGTGGTACAGCGAGTCGAGCGCAAGCGTCCATCGGGCTTCGGGGACATTGCTGCCGGCGTCCGCGGGCCATAGTTCGGGCCTGGACGCGTCGGCGAGATGCAGGTCAATGATGTTTGTACCGTCCCCCTCCTCCCCCTCCTTCTTATCGTCTGCTTTTAGGTACGGGTGGGCGTCAATGTGTGTCTGTATGCGTGCCCTGGCGTAGAGATACTGGGAGCGATTTATGGTGAGGCCGTCGTACTTTGATAGGGTGAGGCCGGCGCGGGAGAGCGCGGCGCAGAGAGCTATGGTCTGGTCGCCGCAGCCAAAGCCGAGGTCCCAGATCCTTATAGCGCGGGAGGGAGGTGTTCCGAGGAGTTGGGACTTCTCGAGGAGTAGCTGTAGGAGGTTCTCACAGGCGGTGGGGAAATCACTCGTGTTCTACGTCGCCGCGGGCATGAGTATTTATATAATATCAATTGATATTTTTGGACAAAAAAAAAGGACTAGAATACCTTCCAGTAGCCCATGTTCATCCACATTGTCTCTGGCGGCAGCTTCATGTTAAGAAGCGCATGCTCCAGGCCGTATATATCTTTTCGCGGCGGAGGCCCATTCTTGAACAGCCTAAGAAACCCACTGAAAAGTCGTGGGGCTAGAATAAATGTTAAGAGGCCTAGAAGATAGGCAAAGATTGAAGTACTTGAGAACATGGCGATATGTGATGCTAAATTGTCCGAGCTACGACGTTAAGCGCCAAGAGGCGCACACATCCCTGAACGTCTCACCTGAAACACAGCCCATCACTCGCCCACCTGCAACGCGCCGCCGTGGCACCTCACCAGCCACACACACACATATATTTGATGACTAAACAAGTCCCTCCCGAAACCTCAAAGAATCTTTCTCGGGAGTCCCCGCGGCGCACATCCCCCACCAAACACGTGAATCCACCACCCCCCCGACACCCTCTCAGTCCGGGTCCTCCGGCTCCTCTCCTCCGAAGAATCAATTCTGTGTGTGTGTTTGTGCGTGTTCCTGCAGTATTACTATTATATCACAATGGTGGCGAAGCCCGTCGTCGTCCACCCAGCTGTCGCCAACCTGGGCAAGTCGATCTTCATATATAACAATATCCAGACCAAGCAGGTCGTCTACTCTTTAACGAGATCGTTAAAGGTTTTTCCGCCCGCCCCATATTTTGCCCCCCCCTCCCCCCCCCCAGTTGTTTCTTCCTCTGCTCGTTCCTCCCTCCCTCCCTGCCTGCCTGCCTGCCCATTGTGTCTTGTGCGCCTGCTATAGTGCTGCTGCTGCCACTGTCACTACCATGCCACTACCGCTACTATCACTATCACTACCACTGCCTATTCTACTGATCTCATAACTAACGCCCCGTGCGCCCTCCCCCCCACCGCGCTCACAGAACAACAAAATGCTCAAGCAGCTCACCTTCGTCGGCAAGAAGTCCGTCCCCGCCGCGCTGCGCAAGGACGTGTGGGCGCCGCTGCTCTCGGTGCAGTTCCCGTTCCCGGCCGTCGGGCTCAAGACGTTCAAGAAGCTGCGCGAGTTCAAGAAGCTGCACGAGACGGCCTACCCCAGGGAGCTGGTCGCGGGAAAGACAAAGAAGGAGAAGAAGAAGATCCTCATGGACCAGAAGGCAAACTCGATCGCGGACCTGGCCGCCTCGCTCGAGTGGGAGATTGCAAAGGCGAACCGCGAGCACGAGGAGATGGCCGGGAAGAAGGAGCAGCCGCCCAGGATCGGCCGCGACGACGTCGTCGTCAGGTGGCAGGATATCTATGATGCCCAGTACGCGAGGGATTGGCCCGAGCTGGTGGTGCATCAGGTGGCGGAGAGGGTGAGGCATACGGCGGCGAAGATTGTGGAGGAGGCGGCGGTGAAGGGGGAGGCGTCGAGGAAGAAGGTGGAGGTTCTGAAGGCGTGATGGCCCCGTAGGTGGTTGTGGCTGGCAGGCATGTGGTGTATTCTAATGTTCGTGCGGATAGGAGGGCGCAGCCATGTAGAATTCATGTACAAATATCAGGCACAAGTCCTGAGCGGACGCACAAACGTACTGTGCATATACTATCACTCCCTCCCCTTCTCCTTTCCCTTTTTGGTTCACGCAATTGCAAGGTCAGATAATATCATATTCCACATCTACAGTATATATTTTTTTGAGCTACTCAAAACCCAGTAATCACAATCATTGGCCCCATGTATCTTGTAGTTACTGGTAAAATATACACCAAGAACGAGTAAATATATTATTCACTCAACCCACTCGCCTGAATCCCTCATTATCAGCAGCTATTAGCCACAACCACTGGGGAATACAACTCACCATTCTGCTTATGCCACTCCTCCAGCGAGAGACTATTGTAGTCCTCATGCACCTGCTTGTTACCCTCCGGCAGCCGTACCTATCCATTCAGTTAGCACCTCCCCCCGAAGAACCGTAACAAAAAAGGCAAAACTCACATATTCAGGCTTATTTTTATTCTTAATACACACCATCTCCCGCGGCTCCAACAACCGCGTATCAATCGCCGTCACATACGGATGTACTAGCTCCGGCCTACCCTCCCCACACATCAGCCATTCCGTCCCACCCCCACTCTCAGAAAAATGGTAAAACTCACCAGCTATCATCCCACACCCACAGCATACTCGAGCACTTTGAGCAGAAACTACGCTCGCTGTTTACGCGCCTCTCGTTGGGCGTGTCGCGGTCCAAGACCGCCTTATACTTGCTACACACGCCCCATTAGTACATGGGCTCAGGCGTAGAAAAGGGACACGTATATGTGTGTGTAGGTGTAGGTTACCTGATGACATCAGCGCCCTGCGAGATCTTGAGCGTGTCGAACCAGCCGCCGATGTTGACGGAGCCCGAGTAGCCGCCGGTCTTGCGGCAGATGGAGCATGAGCAGAGCTGGTAGGGTACGGGGGTGCTGCTTTTGAGCGAGAAGCGGACGGCGCCGCAGTGGCAGGAGCCTTCCAGGGAGCTGTGGGTGTGATTGTTAGTGGCGGTTTTGAAAGGGGGGTGCGGGGGGAGACGTACATGGGCATTGTTTTAGTTAGGTATATAGTAGATATGTAGGTACTGTTAGTTGTGGGGTAGCTGTAGCTTCGAAATTTAAAGGGTGCGGTGTTGGAGGGACAAACTCGGTGGTAAGGTGTGGGGTAGGTATTGAGGTGTAATGTCATTGGCTGATGGATCACGTGCGCGTGGAATGAAATGTGCGGGCGTGGGGCGTGGATGTGGGGATGAGATGCGGGGGTGATTTGTAAGGATTGCAGTTGTGGAGTTGAGCATTCATTTATGCATACGGTCACATTGTGGGTCGTGGGTTGGATCATGGGGTGTCACTCGGTCGGTGATCACTACACATATGCGTGCCCTAGCTGCATACATTTAAGTACAAGGCTCTGATGGCCGCGCGAAGGCCGGGGCGGGACTCAAGGTACCAAACAGGGGAGGAGGGGGGGCGCTATTCCCGTCAATACGCTAGTAGTGCAGAACCCTTCCTCCGTAGTCATATGGTAGTCTTTTCATCCCGTTTTTTTCATACTGTACTTAGAGTACAATAAGGCCCAGTTCCCAATGGGTGGTCCTAGGCCTAGGAATCTGCACACTTGTATATATCAAGAGCTTCACCAACGACCGGCTGGTCTCTTACGGTAGCATTGAGACCATCATACCGTGTTTAGTGTAGTCAAACTGTTACGGCCAGACTTTACCATATCCGCTACTGAAGAGTGTCTTCTCAAGCCGACACCACCCCCCCCCCCCCCTTTCCTGTCCCCTTGTCTTTTCACCTCCCTAGTACCTCCCACTAGACACCATCCATCTACATACCTACAAGCCCTACACAACACCACTCATTCCAATCTTATACAAACACAAACCGCAATGTGTTCCTGGATGCGCTACGTCTTCGAATGCGGCTGCATGGGGTGCTACCTACCGACCCGGTTCTGCGGGCGGCGCAGCCAGGAGGGACACGGCGAGGTGGTGCTGATGGTCATCCACCGCTTTGTGTGCGGGCCGTGCGGCGACAGGATGCGCGAGGTGCGGATGCAGGCCATATTCAGGGCGACGAGGGGGTACCGGGGTAGGTAGCTTTGCGAGGGATTTTTTTTTTGCACGTGCTGCTTTGGATGATTGAAAGGTTTGGATGATTGGTTGATTGGGGGGTTTGAATTACTTATACTTTGGGGTTATTTTATTATTGCCGGTTGCACCGATCATGTGGTGGCTGGTAGGAGCGGGGGGTGGATGTATGGGGGAATGAACCACTGCGTATACAGGCAGTACCTACATGTAATTGTTCTGTTCTATCCACCGGGGCATTTATCTATTATTACTTGTATGCCAATAACTTTACTGATTATCACTACATGTACTACCTACATGTTCTTCTCGTGGACGCTCTTCTACAAGTGTGCAAACCGCATCTGTGCTATGTGAGTGAGGACTCATGATGCAGAGACAATTGAATGTATGGTAAGCATGGAATATCACTCGCACTCGCCAAGAACTTGTTTATTGACAGCTGGCGATTGAAACATGGCGCGCATTCGACATCTCCCGCTTCTACAAAGTTTAGGGTGAGTTTATCCCAAAGTTTCAAACACGAGTGTACCTCTTTATGCCCCCGCCCTGGACAGCTTATACGGCCGCTACCAATGTTTAATGGCCTACTTTGGCTATCTAGAGCACAGAATGTCACGTCATCACACGGGATCAAAGAATTTACAGATTCACAGCAAACCAAGGGGGTAGTAACAGTAGTGTACATAAGGTAATATTAAAATCTATCATCCCATCACATCAGAGCCCTGAATCCGCAACAAACACGCGCGCACAAAGATGAGGGTGACAAACAAACCACGAAATGAGAGGGAAATGCGAGGGGGGAAAAAAACCACACGATGTCCTCAGGCCCTCGGCGCCAGTCCAGGCACTCCCGCATACCTCTCCTCCCTCTCCGTCTTGAAAAACAGCTGCAAAAAGAACTCCTTACTGTCCGCGTCGAAATGCGTCCAGAACTTCCCAGGGCTCCTATCGACCTCCCTCGCCTGGAGCTTGAAGCTGACAGTCTCGTACGGCTCGGCGGCGACCAGCAAGTACTGGTAGTTCTTGTCGGCGGGGACCTCCACGCGCTGCTCAAACGCCGACATGAAGCGGTACCGCGGCCTTATCTCGGTGCCAATCTCGGGGTACTGCAGCTGGAAGAGCAGACCGAGCTGCCGCGTCACTGGGTCGCGCAGCTTCGTTATCTTGTATCCCGGGCGGCCGATCTTGATGAGGTTCTTTCGCGGCGCGATGAGCTGCTGGCCGATCATGCCCTGGGGAAGGCCCGTGATGGGGTCGAGGTTGCGGCCCTCTTTGGCTTCGCGCGCGGCGCGACGGGCGAGGTTGGTTTGGTGCTTGCGGCCTTGGGTGTGCGCGAGGTAGGAGCCATCGTTTTGGTGGACGGTCAAGCAGAGACGGCATTCGAAGGAGCCGACGTGGTTCTTGAAGCTGTCGGGTTGTTAGTCCTTGTACATATATGGGGAAGAGGTGCAGGGGCGGAGGAGGCTTACAAGTAGGGGTCTTTGTCGAGGTCGATTGTTTCCAGGGCGAGCTTTCGGAGACGCTCACGGCGGTCTTGGTTGGAGGCGGAATGGGAGGCGACACCACCACCGCCGAAGCGGGAACCGACACGGCCTTCATATGCCATTATTTATTATTCTGTAATGTTTTTCTTTTCTTTGGTGTTAAGAGAGTTATTCCTTTTGCTATAGCGCTGGAGGATTGGGTGGTGGTTGAATATCGGGGGCCGGATGAGTTGTTGAGAGTAAAGTTTAGTTAGAGTGATAGGTGTTGTTGCTACCGAGATGAATGTTCCTCCTTTCAGTTATCCTCGCGTGCCTCCCCCGGGTAACCATTCATGACATCCCTGCACGTACCGGCTGCCAAGGACCCATTCGCGGGCATAGTGGGGACAATGCATGGAGGAGTAAGTACAACTTGTAGTTGGAAGCTCACTCACCCACTCACTCCCCAGTAAGCCCAAACATCAACCTCATCAATCAAAAACCCCATCAACTCCTCACCACATCCATCAATCTCCAAATACCCTCATCCTCTCCCCAATAAATAACGTAGAATGCCCGGCTTCGACTTCTCAAACCATACCCGTAATGCGGCCCTCCATGCGAGGGGAATGCCGTTGCCCAAAGCTACCTCCACCGGTACAACCATTGTTGGGTGCATATACGATGGGGGGGTTGTCATAGCTGCCGGTTCGGAATGCTCCTGATTCTTCCCTGGATGATGGTGAGCTCGTGCTGATGAAATATGTGCGGCGGGTGGATAGATACGAGAGCTACCAGCGGCCCGATCGTGGCCGATAAGAACTGCGAAAAGTTGCACTACATCGCTCCGCAGATATGGTGTGCTGGTTTGTCTTCCTTTTTCTCCTTCTCTTCTTTATCTTCCCACCTTATTGCACTAGCTAACCGTTCTCCCAAGGAGCCGGAACCGCCGCCGAGTAACACCCCCCCCCCCCTCCTTCCTCTGCCCTTCTACAAAGCAGCGCTAACCCCCACTCAGCACCGAATTCACCACCGCACTCATCTCCTCCTCGCTGGAGCTTCACGCCCTCAGCACGGGTCGCAAGCCGCGTGTCGTCACCTGCATGACGATGCTTAAGCAGCACCTGTTCCGCCATCAAGGACATATCGGCGCCTACCTTGTCGTCGCGGGTGTGGACCCCACCGGTGTGCACCTCTTCACAGTCCACGCGCACGGGTCGACCGATAAGCTCCCGTACGTGACAATGGGCTCGGGATCCCTGGCGGCGATGGCGGTCTTTGAGACGAGGTGGCAGAAGGGAATCACAAAGGAGGATGCGATCAGCCTGTGTAGTGAGGCGATCCAGGCGGGTATCTTTAACGACTTGGGGTCGGGTAGTAATGTGGATGTGTGTGTGATTACTGCTGAGAAGGTATGCAACCCCCCCCACACACACACACACTGGTGGCTAAAAGGTGATACTGACTCTGGTGGCAGGCGACACTCTTGCGCAACTACTTAACCCCCAACGAGAGAGCGCCCAAGGAGCAGTCCTACAAATTTGCGCGCGGCACCACGGCGTACCTCAAGGAGGCCATCATCGAGAAGAAGGATCTCAAGAAGTATATCACCATCGTCGATCTTGCGGCGTCGGGTGAGCAGCCGGCGGGGGATAGCATGGAGATCGATGCCTAGTTAGTCGGTCGTTTGCTTTTCGTTTTTTTTTAAACTGGGGTAGTGATGTGGAGTGTGCTCTTTGTCTCCTTGCTGATGCCCTGTGAAGTAAAAAAAATACACTGATTGACATGTGGGCTTTGTAGATGGGTGATCTGTGTTGGAAGAGAGAGCGCGTGATAAGAGGGGCATAAGTGACTGGTTTGTTGCGATACAATCTGCCTAACTATATGTAGCGAGATTCGCCCTCTTAGATATATACATTCGACCACCCCCTACCACCACCACCACCACCACCACCACCACCACTTACCATAGTTAGCACAAGTATACAACATGTAGCTATACACGTAGAGTTGACAAAACCTAACCAACCCGCCGTAATCCTTAATAAAAAACGAGCTATATAGTCTCAATACCCCACAAACCCTACCACACTTCTCATTCTTCCCCGCTTCTTTCTGCCTTAGGTCAATGATCGGAACAACACCATTTCCGTCCTCCCGCAGCATAAGTATACGGGGAGTTAGAAAATCTGACAGCGTCCGATGAGAGGCAGATACCCGGACATCTAGAACCCCCTCCCCACCTTAGGGCTGCCCCCACTATCCCCTTCTTTCTGCGGGCGGTGCGCTCCGTTTGCTGTAAGAAACCCATACTAATTCTACCAGAAAATGTATAAAAAAGAAAGAAAAAAGTTAGTCCTCCAGGGGTGGGGATCGAACCCACCCCCATGCGCGGCTGGGGAACCTCTCCTCCACGACCACCCCATTTCCATCACCACCACAACCACTAGCCCACAGCCTCTCAACGCATGACGGCAGCAACCATCTTTGCTCCTTTAACCCCACCCACATATTTGGGGGGGAAAAAACGATGGACTCAACCCGGCACAATTACATGTAACCCCACCCCACTACCACTAAAAGGATCCCGCAGAAAGGGCATCATGGATCATCACTCGCCCTGCTGTTCTCTGCGCGTGCGAGTGAGAGGCTGTGATCTGGCTGGGTTTTGGTGGTGGGGTCGTTGGTGTTGTTTTGTATGTATGTACTCGAGGGGGACCTGGCTCGAAAATATTACTACCTGTAGCGCTACGCCAGTATGGAAATCCGCCTTCGAAGCTAGTTTCTAGGTATAACTAACAAGAATTGCCGCCGCTCCGCACCCCTCCTCTCAATAACCCAAAGTGCCGCTTCCTTTGCGGTCTATCGAGTAAATACATGTAGCCTCACTGCATGCTGGTACGATTGGCTAGTTAGTTGCTTACATACTAATATATAAAATAACTTGTGTACAGCGTTGAGGGGTGGTTGAGTACTAAGGCGATGGTGTATATTATTTTTATAGTGTACCCGCGTGTGTGTTAATTACCCTGCCTGGCTACTTGTGCCTGGAAGCCAAACCAGGGGCGTGCTCGTTTACCTGCTCGTCTACCCAAGTACTTGCCAACCTGGCTTACAGACGGGCCTGCTTTGAACTAAGAGGCTTCAATATCATTTTGTCAAATACTTGTCTTGATTCCTTAAATATATTATCCTTGTCCAAGAGGATTATGTGCTACTCTATACTGCATGATGACAGTAAATAAGGCCAATGCCATATGATATGTATACGAGGTTCAGAATGGGGGCAGTAGTGGGCCGGGGGGAGGGGGGTGCCTAACATTAAGTGGCCCCGAGGGAGAAATATCCCCCCCCCCCCCCCCCGCCAGGCAGTCTTTGCTGCTTGATACTCTTTGGTTATCCTACCAATCTGGTAGTGATCGACGTCCCCTATGCCAGTGGTTTCTTGTTCATCAGTCTACCGAGCAAGATATCTACATGTAGCTAGGGGTGGCTGCAAATTAGCATCTCTCCCTCCCAACTAGCCATAGGCGCACTACATAGACATGGGTGATAGATCATGTTCCAACAAAGCCTGACAAATACTGGGCAAGGTCTACTCATAAGTAACAATTTCTATTAAAACCAACTGTGCCATGCATCCCGGGGATGGTATCGCAAAAAACCTGTAGATATATCGACATGGCTCCGCCAAAGCTATCTGGGGCCCATTTAGTGTTTCTCAACGCGCACCCAAACAATTTACACAAACACACCGATGCAACAGCAAAAAAGAAGGGGGAGTGGGGGAAAGGTAGAAGGCTACATAAAGTGTAGGATGAAAAGGGGGCAATAAAATAATGATTTTTGATGATTACCATCATGCCTGTCTACGATATCTATCTTGGTCCTAGCTTCTCGAGCGCACGCGTTCCCTGTTCCTCCCATTCCGCCTTTGAGATCCACATGGCCTCCTGCTCTGCCATGATATTTGCGAGCACAGCCCCACCAAGGAAGACCATGTGGCGTCTTCGCGGGGGGTCTTCAATACGGACTTTGAATTTCTATATAGAATTGAAACTCGTCAGTGACTCATCTGTGTATACTAAAACTGGGGAACTCACATTTAGTCTGGTTGGGTCACCGTTAAGTACCCTGGTAAGCCATAGCTGTTTCAACTCTTTTTCCAGTCTGCTTGGCAGACCAGGATACATGCTAGAACCACCCGAAAGCACTATAGCTTTGTACAAAGAGGTCCTGACATCGACATCGGCGGACTGAATGGTGTTGAACAGCATCTCGGCAATTCCCGGTTGTTCGCAATCGACAAGGTGAGGCTGGAACATGCATTCAGGTGCTTCAAAGCGCTCACTGCCAACACGGATCACCCGTCCGTCAGGGAGGGTGTAGTTCTCAACAAGGACAGTAGTCTCCTCAGCAAGCTTATTGTCAAGCTCGAGGTCGTAACTGACATAGCAAAGCTTCTCTTTCATCTGGCGTACAGTCTCAAAATCAGCCGTGCGGTTGAAGGCATAACCGCGGCGGAGAAGCAAGCTGATAAGCTGACGGGTGACATCACGACCCGCAACGTTAAGTCGTCCTGTAAGGTGATTGAGGACCACACTCTCGTAGACAGGGACAATATGGGTTACGCCATCTCCAGAGTCGACGACGACACCAGAACTAAGACCTAAAGACCAAGTTGTTATTGAAGCTCTGGGCCAAATAACTGAGGGGAGCTACTGCATACCTTGAGCATATAGAGCAAGGACAGCTTGGATGGCAACATATACACCTCCAAAGTTGTATCGCTCGAACATGACCTCGCACATCTTCTCCCTGTTGGCGAGAGGGTTCATGGGGGGCTCGGTAAGAAGGATCTTACGACCGCTAGGATCGATCTGGAGCTTCTCGGCGAATGTGTAGTCCCAAACATGCACCATGTCATCCCATCGCTTAATGATACCGTTATCCATCTATAATGGAGTTAGAAACTTGGTCGAGGTGTACTGCAGTTCAAGTATAGAGCTCACCGGATACGTGATCTGCAGCATTGACCTCGCAGCGGCAGCTTCATCTCCACACATGATGTCTTTCACCACCTACACGCCAGTATCTAGATCAATGATTTGCCCTCGTGCTTTCAATTCCTTCCCTCGTGCCTCCCTTGCACCGCCAAGAACAGAACTCAATGGGAGAGGTATCCGTACTATGTCTCCCTGACGCTCCTCCGCTCGCAGAATCGGACGCCCTACAATGGACGGATACTGATGCTCCGGGAAGTTCTGACCGGCATATCCGACCTTGAGGCTTTGTGAATCCGAATTTCGCGTTAGTCTGGAGCTCTTGCCAAAAGAAATAGGGAGCTTCCGTAGAACCTACAAGCCAGTTCCACCGTCAAGAACTATCCAAGAGCGAGTTCCAAGTTAGCCGGCAAAAACGCATACCATGGAGGTTGAAGATAGGGGAAAGTGTACCGATAGGTGTTTCTGACATATTTGAAAATTGAGGAAGATTATAGGGGATATATTCGTGGCTGTTGTTGACAAGTGAGCTGACGTTGTAATGAGCGGGGGAGAGCCTCTCCACGAACTAACGGGGAGTTGTCGGTGGTACCGCCACGAATGAGGCTCAAGTCTAGTGATGACGGGTACGCCTTTGGCGGGAAGACATGGGAACCCCCTCAACCCTCAGACCAAACCTGGCCCCACCAAACCATCAAAGCTTAGGTCGAGAAGTTACACAGGGAGACCCATAACCTCAACTTACGGAGCCATGGATATTATTTCATTCGTATCAAAGCTCCGCCAGGAGGCCCTCCTGCTGGGTGACTACAATGCCGTCCGAGGTATGTGCTCACGTCGGCTGGCAACTCTCCGGAAACGCCTAGGGCGTGCAAACAAGAAAAGGTTCGCGCAGCAGCCTCCATTGACTGCTGAGGATGTAGGAAGGGATCATACGTATATTACCCCAGTTATCCCTATAGATCTATGGGATTGATGCTGAGCTATCATGGGAACTTTAGGCATATCCATTTACTGCTGTATTCATCTGAAAGAGCATACTCCCATGCAATGCACCTGAAGTCATTGCTCGCCGATGATGCTTCCACAGCTACCCCAGCAATGCGCGCACACTCTGTATCTCGCCTCCACAAGGCCTATACTCATGCAGCAGCACTGTGCGCCCTCCTCTCAGACCCTATCTCCAAAGCCACGGAGAAAGACGTATTGGAAGCTCATGCATACGCGGCCTCTCTTCGCGGTTCAGAAGCTTTCGAAAGGTCCCATTGGGAAGCTTCAATAATAGCCTTTTCCGAAGCTAGAATCATCTACTCTGTCCTACTCAACAGTAATAAGAATGAGCTGTACAGAGATCAGTTGACCAGCACCATTGACCCAAGCATAAGGTACTCTGCCTACAAACTACAACTCCCTAGGAACTTGGATGTCGCCACAATCTCCCGAAAGTACTTTCCGCGAGAGCAGTCCGCAAGTGTGGTGGCTATAATTGAAGCCTTGGACCCTGGTATCTTCTCTGAGTCTAGTGAGGACATGCCAATGGCTGGAACTGCGGGCTCCGTGTCGTCAGTCACTTGGCGCTCCCACACTGCGCCAGTGGATAACGCAGAAATATCAGTCGCTTTGGCAGGCGCTCAGGCTGTAGAGAATGCTTATTACGCCAAAATACCGGAAGAGGCAGCCTCTACTGAAGCGTTTGATGATGTTTTAGCTGCATGGCAGGAAGCGGTTGACGCTACGAAGAAGGCGATTGATGACTTACAGGCAGAGAATGTTAAGATGGAAGATCAGAGGATGCAAAACCTGCAGCTGACTTCGACAGTGGTCAACTACTCTTTAATATGCTGGAGAGTTGCGAGAAATCGTGTCATGATTCAGGGCATTGCACAGAGAGGGAAGAAGGGGAAAAAGGGTGAGCCTGAAATTAGGGTTAAGAAGCTCGGGCACTTGAAAGAGGAGGTAGCTCTGTATGATGCTATCCTACAGGTAGGCTTACTTATCTTTGGTTTGAAGTTTTAAACTCACAGCGCCCTCCAGAGTCTTGAACAGGTCTATGATCTTCCGGGTGTCGCTCGTGATGAAGACTTCATTAAAGAGCTTGACAGCAAAAAAGCCTATTTCTCGGCCTCCAAATGTGCAATAATCGCACAATCGCACGCACTCCTCTCCAACCGTAGAAATGCGCTAGCCCTCTTTAACCGTGCTCTCTCTTATGTTTCCACCCCCCACTTTTTTTCCGCTTCTACCCCCTCCCACAAGGGGCTTGAAATTGATCCAGAAACCGCCTCGGAAATACGCACACGTCTCAAGGGTGAAGTTTTGAGGTTTCAGGCACTAGTAGAGATGGACAATATCACTGCTAAAACAGCTACGAAAGGAACCAACAGCAGTGTTGTCCTGGAGAGTCTAGACAGGTACCCTGAGGGTAAGGACTTCGATTTTGAAAATGGCATTGTACAGTGGCCACCAAAGGTTTCGCCAGTACCGGTAAAACCAGTGTTCCTGGATGTTGCATGGAACTTTATCGAATACCCGGGTGATGGCGGGCCAAGGGCGGTTGTAGAAACCAAGGAAAAGGAGAATAAAGCAGAGACGAAGAAAGGCGGTTTCTTGGGGAGCTTGTGGGGAAGGTAGCATGTGCAGCAATTCGGATATTAAGGGCTGTACCATAAAGGATAGTAAAATACATGTAGTCCAGGGCTGATCATTGACCCAAGGATAGTTTTTGGTTGGTATTGCTTCTATTATTATTTATATTGGTAAGAGCCGATATTAAAACAATTAAATGTATCTCGGCGATCGCATATACATACATGTAAATTCTTCCCACTTTGTATTTATACTAGAGAGTACATCATGTAGTTGCAGGCATCAGTTAGTTAACCGCCAAGTCAATTAACGCGTCCAACCAAACGACGCGTCTCCCGCAAACCTCACAACTCATAACGATCCCACCATATTCACTTGATATATACTGCAATTACAACAATGCCTTCATCCAAAGAATCTTCTGTAGATATAGAAGATTACGAACTCCCCGACGCCTCTGCGACCCCATCTAACTTTCTCGAAGTCCCTACATCCAAAGTAGAGTTTACCTCTGAACCTGACATCCAGGGCCTCGATCTCAGAAGAGATGAAGACGAAGATGACGAAAAATCCCCGGCCAAACTGGAAGACATATTTTCCGACGATGAAGAAGACCTTCTCGGCGACGCCGATGATGACACCGACTTTCTCGCCTCCGATGCACCCATGAAAACCGAACCTGAGTCTACCTCAGTGTAAGCTCTCCCTCTTCCCCGAGTGGGAGTTAAACTGATGAGTGACCTCCTACAGCATACCCAAATCTACATTGAGTGCTTCCGACCCGGCGGTAATGATAGCGTTCTACCAACGCCTCTTCCCCTTCCGGACACTCTTTCAATGGCTTAACCACTCGCCGGTGCCCGGGAACGACTTTGGGCACCGCGAGTTCGCATTCACACTCCAAAATGATGTATACGTGCGCTATCAGGCCTTTCCGACCGCTGACTCGCAAGTCTGCCTCGCCTCTTGTTGCACCTAAATACTAACCTACCATAGGTTGCGCAAAGACGTGCTCCGTCTAAACCCATCCCGTTTCGAGATTGGCCCTGTATATACCGCAAACCCGCGTGACCGGAAGGTTCTGCGAAAATCGGCATTCCGCCCATTCTCGAAGGAGTTGGTGTTCGATATCGATCTTACGGATTACGATGAAGTGCGCACATGCTGCGCCAAAACAAATATTTGCATCAAGTGCTGGCAGTTCATCACCGTTGCAATAAAGATTGTGAATGCCGCGCTGAAGGACGACTTTGGATTTAAGCACATCATGTGGGTTTACTCAGGCAGAAGAGGAGCGCACGCCTGGGTATGTGATAGGAAAGCGAGGGCGTTGGATGACGCTAAGAGGAAGGCCGTGATCTCTTATTTGGAAGTCATTAAGGGTGGTAACCAGGCTGGGAAGAAGGTCAATATTTGGAGGCCATTACACCCACATTTGGCGTAGGTTTCCTACTACCTCCTCCAGTACTACTTCGATAGGCTAAGATGGATTATAGACGAAGTTTAGGGATTCTACGGGACCAATTTAAGAAAGACGTCCTCCGCAACCAAGACCCCTGGAGGGAGACTGAGCGCGCCGAGCACCTACTCGGCCTCCTCCCCGACAAAGGTAAACCTGTTCCACTTATACTCTAGATAGTAAACTCATCGATCAAATTAGAACTCAACGACGCCCTCCGAAAGAAATGGGGCAGTCATGAAAACCGGCCCAGCACCAACAAGTGGGAGGACATCGACACACTAGCCAGCGCCGGCGTATCATCAACTGTCGACACAAAGAAGCTCCTTGAGTCAAAGCAGGATGTTATTCTTGAGTATATGTACCCGAGGTTAGATGTAGAGGTATCCAAACATCTAAATCATTTGCTGAAGAGCCCGTTTTGCGTGCATCCGGGGACCGGTATGTAATATTGATCTTATTTGGGTGGGTATGCGCTGATAAGTATGTCCAGGCCGTGTGTGCGTACCCATCGACTCTTCAAGACCAGAGAACTTTATCCCAGACGAAGTTCCAACGGTCATGCAGCTGCTGAACGAAATTGATTCGTGGAATAAAGAAAACCTTAAATCTGGAGCTAGCGATGTGGATGGGGGGAAGGTCGAGGGTGTGTATTATTTCTGCCCGTTCTTTCTCTTGCTTTTGTCCTAATTATTTGCAACAGATTATGAGAAAACTTCTTTGAAACCATACGTAGTCTTTTTCAAGAACTTCGTTGCAGGCCTATTGAGAGATGAGGGGGAAGCTAAGAGGGAAAGAGATGAGGATAAAGGTGACCCCATGGAGTTTTAAGAGGACAGTTTATTTTGTCGTAGACCGGTTAGTGAATTGGATACCCATAGTTATTAATAGAAAATTTCGGGGAGCGAGTGACAGCCAGTGCCTAGTATATTCTGAAATTGGGAGTTGTGCCTGGTTTTTCGTTGTTGGAAAGCCCGTAGCCCCAGGAATTCACCACTTGATTAACTTAATTCTTCCCCAGGCCCTCTAAAAGCCCATAGCCCCACAAACTGCTTTCTTAGCAGGAAGGACGATGTTTATCTAACCAGGGAAGTGAGATACGATATTCCATGTGGATTTCTGAACAAGAGAACCTAGCCAACAAGGTGAAAAAATGATAGGTTATGCAAAAGACATGTATGAGCCACTTCCCCTAAGTATTAAGAACTTTCTCGTCGTCACTGGTCCTATGGTCCATTCAGACCCAAATCGCCGCGCCAACGAGCAATTTGTGACGAGTTATCCTAAATTGTAGCTGCCCTTGACCTCTAGACCTAAGCACGGAGCGACCTAAAAAGCCTCTAATAAAGGGAACGACAGCTTCATGAGTAGTTCTGATGACCTCAAGCAGCCAACTACTTAGTGAGGGATAACTTTGATATCGGTTCATGGACTATCACTCGACTGGGTTCTGACTTGAGATTGAAATTGTAAGTCCTAGGTTCACCTCACCAAGGGAGAGACCTGGTTGATGGGTAGGAGAGAGACCTAAATTTAGCTTTCTAGGAAGATTATCCCTCAGAAGTGCCTACATTTTGCCTCCGACAACGATCTTCTGGAAAGGACCATAGATGCGTTCCTTGGGCTGTCGGATTCTTGGAGAGCGTAGGAAGGTAATGCGTAGCGGCGGAGAAAATTAGCTTGCTTCTGTAGTGTAGGTAGCCTAGGCGGTGTAGGTTAAGTACTTAGTTAGCCTCGAGTACTGTAGGGCACGGCGACGTGCTTGGAATTTGTCGAGATCTTGCTGCTTATTAGCTGGCTTAAATCCCAACCATACGGAGCGGGAATATAGAAATAGGTAGACAACCCACTATTTATAGTGCAAAAAGGTAATATACCTAGGGGCTAGCTGCCACCCCTAGTTTAAACACTTAACCTCTCGATAAGGGAGTCCAAACTCTTGGTGTTGAGCCAGCAGTCCAAGTGCTACACCCACTCGACCACTGGCCAGGTGCTAATATTCCCGGTACATACTTCCTATATTTAACCATACCACCAAAAGAGTTGTGAGATCACTGCGGGCCAATACGTTACATATACCAGCTATGCAGTAGAATATACGGTATTGGTAACAAAATTCTGTAGTCCTATAGTAGTACATAACTTCGCCCCGTTTTCCCATACTGTACCTAGACTAAAAATTCGCACTAAGTGTTACAATGCTCTCTGCTGGGCCTAATATTACGCCGCAACTCTAAGCCAAGGTGCTACTTAAGCAGATACTAGAGGCTGCACGCACAGAGTTTGGTAGAATTACTGCAAGACTTGCGTGACCATAGTCTTATTGCCAATGCTCTTAAAGAAATTCTTTTGCTGTAAGAACGGGCCAAGAAGATGTATGAAGGAAAGAAAAAAAAAGTTAGTCCACCAGGGGTGGGGATCGTAACCATCTTGGCAGGCCACGCAAGATTGCAGCGGTGAAACTTCCAGCTTGGCAATCCGCTCCCACCGCTATAAAATTCCAATTTTCTCCACACCTCCTCTTCTCCCCCCATTAGCATGCGAGCTTCCCGGTGCCCCCCAGCGGGGCAAACACCAACCAGAAGGCCACCGGCACAGAGGGGGCAAGCGATGGAGAGGCCCTTGTGCTCTCCGGGGACCCAACCCCTCGGCAACACCCACCGGCCACTCGTTGGCTGTCCCTTGCCACGGCGTGGCGAACCGTGGCGAGCCAGCCTCGGGTGGTCGCCTCCTCGGCTCTCTTCCTCCCCCCCGCTTCTCCTGTCTTCTCCTCACGGAGTTGACACAGCCCCACTTTGGTTTTGGAATCTTAGGATTCGAGGACCAGAGTGGGACTTTCACACTGTTCCTCTGTCCCTTTTTTGCTCTGTCCCTGTCCTTGTCCCTCTTTGGCTGTCCCTGTCCCTGTTCCCCTTTGGCTCTGTCCCTGTCCCTGTTCCCCTTGGCTCTGTTCCTGTCCCTGTTCCTCCTTGGCTCTGTCCCTGTCCCTCTTCCTCCTTGGCTCTGTCCCTGCTCCTGTCCCTCTTAGTTCCTGTTCTTTCCCGCAAAGAAAGGAAATATTCTCAGTCGACCTCTGGGTTACATCCGAGGGTTCGAACGAGGATATCAGTGCGCCTCTCCTCCCTTTCCCCTCTACCCCATTGCTCTGGCCTAAATTTTTTCTGCCCCCATTTTCCTTTTTGTAGGTGAGTTTCCCACCTCCCACCTCCTCCCCCCGATTTAAAGCGCTCAACTCCTACATCCCTAGCGCCCCCCCCCCCCTCCCCCCGTGATATAAAACTACACCTCTTTTTAGACCATGTTTAAAGTCCGAAAGACCGCCTACAGTCCTGCGCTCAAAAGAGTTGTAAGTACCGAGTGATAGTTCGTGATGCACTTCGCTCTAAAATAAGATACGGTAGAGATACATGTAATCCCTTCGACTAAGATAGCGCAACTATTTCCCCTTATAATAGATAAATTTAACCATATCAAACTTGCTAAGCTGTTCTATGGTCTAATTTCCCTCTCACCAACTGTAGTCACGGCTTATCACTCGGCGTGGGTTCCACAAGGGCGGCACGGCGACACAAGACAAGGTTGCGTAAGCTATAGGGTAGAGAGGAGTTTGTTGATCCGAACCGCATCCGCCCATGTGGGGATAGTTGCTTTGGGCTCTGGGCTCTGGGCTTTGGGTTTCTTGGGCCCGCCTGCATGTAAGTTATAAAGCGGGCACTGAGGAGGCAGGCCGTCACAAGCAGGCAAGCAGGCAGGCAAGCAGGCAATTTACGCCTGGCCTTGTGTAGTCTTATCTTATCTGTAGCATAATCCTTTCTTTGTCAGAAGCCACGGCAGCAATAAGCAGATATAATCTATCAAAAAGTGGCCCTTCTAGAAGTCACTTTTTTTACCCGCTCGGGCGGTAAGGGGGTCTGGTGGCGGGAATTATTGTGAGTGTGGGTGTTGCGTGGCCTGCCACCTTTTTCTCCCCGAATATGTGGGTGGGGTTAAAGGAGCAAAGATGGTTGCTGCCGTCATGCGTTGAGAGGCTGTGGGTTAGTGGTTGTGGTGGTGATGGAAATGGGGTGGTCGTGGAGGAGAGGTTCCCCAGCCGCGCATGGGGGTGGGTTCGATCCCCACCCCTGATGGACTAACTTTTTTTTTTTATCTCCCCCCCTCATACAGTTTGTAGTGGAATTGATGCGAAAACCAGCACTCAAAGAATGAGTTTCTTGCTCCGTACCAATAGCAAGAATTCCTAATAGACTCAACACCTACCTAGCATCGCGAGATATATACACAAAAACGTGGCTGCACCACACGCCCGTCAAGAACCGCTGCCGGACTTCATGGCAAAGGAAAGAGAGCATGAATGTATCGGTCGTTTATCAGTTATATTGGCGACGGACTTGGGGATGAGGGGTGCCCCGACCTTTGGTGGTACGTGTAGGGCCTCGATTATAGCGGAGTTGGGCGCAAATCTTCAAACTCATTACCTCTTGCGCCCGGCCCCATCCCCGACGGAAGGTTCAAAGCTAGGCCGAAGGCGTTGCTGCGGTAGAGGCGGGAATATCTTTATATCGGGGAGTAGTCAGGTCTATAGCTTTGAATTCAGGCCGCGCGCTGTGATTATTCCCCAGCTATCGACCGGGCAGAGCGGTGCTGAAGGTTTTTGTTTCCTCCGGATTTTACCTGAGGGGAGTGCGCGACTTACATATCTTAACATGTCATGGTGCTTATTAGGCCTCTACAGCAAACTTAAACTAGTGGTACATAACTGCCTGTTTGTAGTAGATTTGGTCATGATTTATCACTCGGAATATTATTCCCGTTACATGTCGATTTCTGTTAATCGATCAATAAAGAATACAAGAAAACTTTTATTATTAATTACAGTAAATGAACTTGCAAGTTAATCCAGCCCTTTGAAGCTGGCAACAGGTTGTTTTCCCACACTCCTCGCCTTGCCTTTCCCACCCTTTCTCTTTTTATTTTTCCTTCTCTTCCGCTTCCCCTTTTCTTCGTCGCTGCTGTCATCGTCATCATCACTATCATCTTCACTGTCGCTACCAGCTCTCTTCTTTGTGCCCTCCTCCTCTTCTCCTTCTACGGCATCTTCCCAATGCCATACTTTTACGATGTTCCCGCCTCCAGAAACCACCCTGCCCTCGCAGTCAACCCCTAGGGCCAACACACCCTCCTCCACCCTTTCCTCTCCTGTCCCCTCGCCCTCTCTCACTTCCTCGACTGTCCACGAGTGGGCCAAAGTGGCTACGATACCGTTGCTCCCCATCTTGACAATTTTGACTTTGCCATCACCAGCCCCAAACGCCACAAAGCGACCCCACGAGGAGCCCCCACCAAACTGCCAGCCTTCGGGAAGAACACATACCGCGTCAACGCTGTCTCCCGACGCCTTCGCAACATTGATTCTGTTATCATGGTCGGCCCATTCCCCCTGGTTCCATAGCGTCGCAACACCGCTCGCCATCCCAGTGATGATCTTCTCCCCGCCGCGCCCATTCTTGCGCGGCAGACCCGAGATGAAGGCTGAGCACAGGAGCTCGTCCTCTTGGTCCTCGGAGGTGAAGACGGTGGATGTGGTCTTGCGCACATCAAGATGCGTCAGTGTCGTTGCGCCAGTAGAGATGAATTGGCGCGAGAAGCCGGTGGTGGATGCGGCGGTGGGGGGTAGCGCGGTGAGAGAGGAGACATAGTCTTCATGGACCGCTTTCCAGGTGGCAGACGGGGGTGTAAGGGGTGAAGTACGGGTGTCATATAGATGTACGGCGCCGGTGTCGGTGCCGATAAGAAGGTGATGTGGAGACAATGCTAGCAGCGTTGTAGGGGTATCAGGCTTTCCACTTCGAGGGGTGGGGACATATGTCTTAGCTACTACGCGGCCGGTCTCGGAGGAGGCAGCTTTGATGAGTGAGTCGGTACCAATTGTGTAGAGCGCTGCGCAATTGCAGTTGTTAGTCGGGGGGGTTCATTTTACTCTTGGACAGCACCCGGGGATGATACTCTCGCCGTCACCACTGAAAGCTACATGTCTGCAGCTTCCTTTGTGTCTTCGGGTCTTCCAGGCGATCTCAAATCCACCACCTTCCGACTTGTCCTCATGGGCGACTTCGTCGTCCGAGTCGTCCCTGTTCTCGTCCTCGTTTTCCGGCCATTTATATGTGTATACATGTCCAGAGGAGAGACCAGTCGCAAGTAAGGGCTTACTCGGGTGTAGAGCGAGAGAGAAGACGTCTGAAGGGAGAGTGATCGAGTGAGGTTTGTACGGCATGTTTATTGTATTATTGTCTGTCTGTATATTTACAGCATCTACATCAGTACATGCATGTAAATATCTATTCTCATAAATCTTGACATGGAAATAAAAAAAAAAGTTGCGGCGGTTAAAGTTACCCTGCAACAATCCAATTCAATTCACCCCACCTTCATTCTTCATTCGCCCCACCATCATTACCATTATCATCATCACCAACATCTTCATCCCCATTCTCTATACAGACACAAGACAAGACGCTCACAGAAATGACAACCCCCCCAACCACTACCACCGCCGCCGCACCAGCACTCTATACGCCCGACGCACACCTCTTCACTGATCCCGACAGTACCAAGAAAGAGCAGCACAATTATGCAAACCTCCAAGAAGACGAGTTCATGCAGGTCTACGAGATCGAGTCGACGGTGAGGCAGCTCCTCGAAAAGGGATACCAGCGTATCGCTCTCCAATTCCCAGACGAGCTTCTAGGTGACAGCACAAGAGTCTACGACCTGGTTTACAAAGGCGTCAATGAGAGCATAGACTCCCGGAAGAGCGCTGGCCCAAAGCCCACCCCGGAAGAGCCTCAGAACGGATGCTACACCACCAACCAAACCCCCGGTAGCTGCTGCGGCGGCAGCGGGAATGGCCCGTCGGAGGGCACCTGCGCACCCGCAGAGTTGCAGAACGGCTGCTGCTCCAAGAGCACCAACCGAGGAAACACCGGCGGCACCCCCGAAGTCACCCCCGACGAGAAGAAAGTGTTCATCCTCGCCGACACCTCCTACTCCGCCTGCTGCATCGACGAGATCGCCGCGGAGCACTGCTCCGCCGACGTGGTGGTGCACTACGGCCGCTCCTGTCTCTCGCCCACTACCCGCCTGCCCGTCATCTACGTTTTTACCACGCGGCCACTCTCGCTCCCGCTCGCTGTGGCCAGCTTCACCGCTACGTTTCCGGACCGCAAATCGCTGGTTATCCTCATGGCGGACGTGACCTATGCCGCGCATATCCCTGCGCTCCATGATGCTCTCAAGGCGGAGGGTTATACGCACCTCTTCGCAACGAAGATCATCCACGACCCCTCCGCACCGCTCCCGAATCGGACCCACCCCGTGCCAGAACAGATGCGCGAGTACACCCTCTTTCACATTGCCGAGCCCCTCCCCTCCCTCCTCCTCGTGCTCGCCTCCCGCGTCTCCCAGATAAACACCTACACCCCCAACACCGCCGCGCCCACCACACCCACCACAACTACACCCCTCCTCCGCCGCCGCTACGCCCTCCTCTCCCACGCGCGCTCCGCTTCCGTGATTGGCATCCTCATCAACACCCTCAACGTGCGCCACTACCTCCCCATGATCACACACACAAAGTCACTCATCACCGCCGCCGGCCGTAAGCCCTACCTCGTTGTCGTCGGAAAGGTCAATGTCGCCAAGGTGGCCAACTTCGACGAGATCCAGGTCTGGGTGGGGATCGGCTGCTGGGAGCAGGGCATCGTCGGCAGTGCAGAGGGGAGAGAGTTCTACAGGCCCGTCGTCACGCCATTTGAGCTCGCTATCGCGCTCGACAAATCGCGCGTGTGGGGCAGCGAGTGGGTCGTTGATTTCGAGACACTTCTTGCCGCACCGGAACCTGCAGCTGCCGCCACCGCCGAGGAGGAGGACGACGACGAGAGCGAGGATGATGAAGCGCCAGAGTTTGACCTGCGGACGGGCCGCTACGTTACTGCCGCCCGCGCACCGCGAAGGCGGAAGGAGAAACAGGTACCGCTGCAGTCGGGTGCACTGATCGCCAACGAGGACAGCCGGAAGCAGGTTCTTGCTGGTGGGGTCGTGTCGCCAGCGGCCGAGTTCCTACGCGACAAGCGGACGTGGCGGGGGCTGGGATCGGATTTTGTCGTGGAGTATGAGAAGGAGGGTGAGAAGGAGGGTGCGGTTGTGGAGGTTGGGAGGAGCGGCATGGCGAGGGGGTATACGGTTGATGGGGGGGAGAGACACTGACCGATGTGTGTTTCTCCTCCTCCTCCCCTCCCCCCTCCTCCTCCTCCTTTTTATTGTCTGTTGCGGCGTTTAAGGTATAAAAATTTGGGAAAAGTGGGTTTTTTTTTATTTGTCTTTTTATAGAGTAGATATGTAGCTTAATATAGATAGAAATACTATACCAAGGAGCCAGCAGAGTCTAGCTTCCCCTCTCTCCCATCTGTGCATACCTAGTCTCTCCCGCGATGTAGTCTGTAGACAAGACATAAAAACGAATTAGTTGACCCCCCAAGTCATCCAAAATGGGTAATCGTCACCACCGGCCATACCGAGTGATACAGCATGATGCGACAGTTAGGCCCAGTTGCACATCAACCAAAACTACATGCACATCCCCGGTAACTAGGAGCTAGAAAAAGAAGGAGCTAAGAGCACAAGCGGAGTACTGCTGAAGAATATTCAGCCCTTCACCGAGGGAACAGCGTCGTCTCTCACTCTTGAACCGCTGTAACATCTTTACGAGTACGCACAAGCATGGAGACGAAGAACCTGCATGGGTAACGCACACAATGCATCACACCGCACACAGCAAAGAAGCGAAGGAAAAGAAAATATATAAATAAAAAAGCAGTTCCTCACTGCTGCGGATTCGCCCATCCGCAACAGCGAGTAGTCTGCCCCGACCCCAGGAATGGGGCCAGACCAAATTCTACGTCCGGATCCGGGGTCGAACGGGTGTCGTCCAGCGTAGAAAGTCGACGCTTTAACCGTTATGAGACCGGACCTCACGCAGATCAGTCGCGGGAACTAATACTTGAGCCCCCAGAATTCCCCATGCACGTCACGTGCCTCCCCGTGCCAAAAGAGATTACATACTATGTTAACATACATGTAAGTACATGTACTTACAGAGTATGCACTTACTTCTTAGGTAGTAGGTTGTAGGTCTTTGACGAGCCTCACGCCCATCCCCTACGGACAGCCTTCTGTTCACCATAGGAGATTTGGGGAATGCCTATGTACTTACATGTACTTAACCTTGACGACGCAGGAGCTGATATGCGGGTGTTCTGTCCCCGCTACGTACTAAATGTCCCCGCTACGTACTAACGCTGATCTGGCTAGATGCCCCGGGCGGGGGGTTATAACACTTTTGCGCGAGTTGGTTTAATGCGGCGCTTTAATTTTAATCTTCATGCACCAACGACCTTGGGCTCTTATGGGCCTGACAGGTCTGTGGGAGCAATAGGATTGTGACAACACCAGGAGGAGACGCATACTTCTATATGTAGGCACTTATGTATAACCTACTAACAGTTACATTAGCTTAATCACTTAGCACATTCTAAAACTGACAAATTATGGCTCTATATATTAACCGCTTCACCAAAATGGATACCTATATATTATTTTTACATTCTGTTTTTATTTGCAATGCCACCTTGTAACAGGTACACATCTTTCAATGAGAAAGAATGAAAAGTGATTGTTCTTCATGTGTTATCACTCGGCCGAATTGCACATGTGCGATGTCTACTACCAAGGATCCTCGGGAGTTATATACTAATGAACGCCTAACCTTCCAATTTTCATATAAGGTCAACCATCCTAGAAAGAGAAAAAGAGACTACTAGGAACTACATGTAGCTAGTATAAAAATACTCCTAAAAACAAGATGAGCTGCATCTATACCGCATCCACACTCTCCTTCTCAGCTGCTGCCGCGGCCTCAAAGAACGCAAGGTTATCTCTAAACGCCACGTACTCGGAGTCTATACCTTCATTAGCGCTGTCTTACCAAAAAAAAAAAAGTGGGGGGAGTTGAATTAAGTATAAAACTTACCTGCATAACCCAAAAGCTCCTGGATTTTTGAGCTCTTCTCGCCCTTTATCCGCGCAATCTCCGTGCTTGAGTAATTGACGAGCGCCCTGCCAACCTCCTTTCCGAGAACCTCGTATCCGCCCTCTTCGCCTACTCTTCGCCTGACTACGACGATTGATACTGCGTCTTGCTGGGCAAAATGGCCAGATACGTCAACGACACCGACGGCGAGCAAGCCAGCCTTGTCTGATCGTGTGAGGGCGCGGTGCGCGCCCTCGTCTATGTAGATTGTACCATGAGGGGCCAGGCCGTGTAGGATCCAGAAGTATCTGTCACGGAGCGCACGCGGCTTGGGCAGGAAGCGGGTGTGAACTGGTGGTGGAGCAGCGCTCGCTAGTGCGGGGGTTGTGGATCGTAAAGGTGTGACAGGTGCAGAGACAGAGACAGCAATGGGGGGGGTAAGGGCGAGAGATGCGTCGGGAGTGCCTGTGCGGGTATTATTAGCAGACTCGGTCTTGAGCGATTGGATGTAGTGCACTATGTGGAAGACGTTTGAAGGGGTGGAGGAACGCGTGATAATGGTGGTTACGCCGGCGGAGGTGGCAAGGCGAGCAGCAGTGAGCTTAGTAGACATGCCACCGGTTCCAAGAGAGGATCCAGCGGAAGAGACTATAAAAGTTCTTAGTGAGAGGTATTAATGCAATGGAGGTGATTATACCGTCGACATTGAGCGATGATATGTCGTCAACTACTTCGATTGGCTTGGCATCGGGGTGAGTACGAGGGTTATTGGTGTAGAGGCAGTCAACATCAGTCATGAGAAATAGATAGTCTGCGTTGACCATCCCCGCGGTGATGGCAGAGAGGGTATCATTATCGCCGAATTTGATTTCCTGTGTTTTGGCCTCATGTCAATAATAGTGATTGTATTTTCGGTGAGGTGATGCCAGTACGTTTACAGAGAGTGTGTCGTTCTCATTCACAATGGGAATGATCCCCATGTTGAGTAACTCGGAAAGTGTGTTCACGGCATTGAGATATTGCGTCCTCTATTCTCTATTAGTAAAAGCACGCACACAGACAGAAATAAAATAGCCAACATACATCTGCGATATCGTTCCTTGTGAGAAGAATCTGCGCAACGGGTTGCCGCAGCTGCTTGAACAGCTCATCCCACAGCGCAATAAGCCTGCACTGGCCCACTGCAGCGACTGCCTACTCCGCCAGAATTAGCAGTTTCCCCCTTAGAAGAAAGGAAACAGCTTAAGGCTACTCACCTGCACGACCGCCAGATGCTTCGGTCTCTTGTCAATATCCAGTCTCCTCATCCCGATGCCGATTGCGCCGGAGCTAACAAGAATAACCCGGTGCCCCTCCCGCCGGAGCCGGCACGATGTCTCAACTAGAAGGGAAAGGTTTGAAAGTAGAGGCTCATGTGTCTTCTCATCGCAGATTGAAGATGTCCCTAGTAGTGGTTAGCTGCTTGTAGTATCTAGCACTTGTGCTTGGGCATCCAGCAGAAGGTTGTGAAATCTGCGCAACAGGGCCCAATACAAAATTGAGGCCCAGCTCTAGCTTAAAGTAGTAATAATGATAAAACCAAATCTAAGGCCTTTTGGGCTCTATATATTGTGCTTTAATTTATGAACTTTCTGCGGTGAACTGAGTTCTGTTGGGCTGCACCAGTTTCACAACCTCTTACCGAGCGCCTAAGCGGTTTAGTATGAGCAATAGTAGAACGAGAACAAACCGAGCTTGATGACAATTGTCAATGGACGTGGACCCTTCATGTTGGGCTGCGAATTCCTGATGTGTTCGTTCGCTAGAGTCATTGTGCTGCAGGGTACTTAGTGGAGTCGGGGTATACATATTACATGTAGTGTGGGGTTAGTGGGTTACATGTAATTGAACGTCCGGGTAACTATGCAAAATTCTCGAGGCACTAGGCAATAAGACGGAAGAACTCTTTTCCTAGTAACTTGATTGGTACCTATCCCCCTTAGAGAGTGGTTGTACCATATCACCTCTCCCTCCTCTCTTCTCCCCCCGCCCTTTTTATTAACACTCATCAGGCTACATGTATCCACACACTATAAAACTCAGTGCTAAGATCTAGAGTAAGCTCAAGGAGGCGCGTGGAGAAAAAAGAAATACATAACTATCCTGACCGTTAAGTTTATACTTTCTGTACCCTGCGAAAAGGCGGGTACATTATAATTTATGAAGTACATACATACTAGGGGCTACCACCCCGCGACCGCGAGTTGTTAGGTGCTTCCCCATAATTGAGCAGAAAGGTATAAATGAGGGAACAGAGGAAGAATGTAAAGAGGCCCCCAATAACAGCTGTACTAGAAGCCCAGGAGAACCTAGTATCCATACTTCAAAGTAGAGCCTTCTGGGTAGGGTTTCGGTATTCTCATGTGTCGTGCTTAGTCCAATACCCCAGTCGTGCCCGACCAATCATATTACAGAAACTTTCAAAACGGATATCGATGTAATCCAGTAATAGAGATACTTACTTGCTGTAGGATACCATAGCTACGGTAGCGCGGTACGGTATAATCGAAAATTTTGCACGACCCCACATGTACCGGGTGTTGAGGGTATGTCTGAAGAAGTCCTCGTGGTTGGTCGAGTGGAAATGCAGGTCGTGATTGGCTGATTTTGGCACTGCCACTGCCACTGCCACTGCCACGTAGGTATGATCATGAACCTCAAGCCATGGAGTGCTGTGAGCATCGTGATAGCTGCTTGACAGCCGTGAGATGCCCTTTGACATTTCCGTTCCCTGAGAGTTCTGTTCCTGAACCTCTTCCTGAACCCGTTCGTTCACGTTCCTGGCCCCTGAGCCCACTCCTGGCCCTGAGCCCGTTCCTGTTCATCACTATGAGGCAGAAGGGAAGCCGTGCTGATCACTTTGGTGATCAAACCAGGAACAGGGAGACAACTAGAGATGAAAGAGTCAAGATTATTGCTTTAAGAGATTCAGGAATGATATGGAAAGAGGTGGGGAGGCAGGTTGGGATAGACTATCGTACCTGCCAGGGAATCTATAGAAAAGCCAAAGCTCGAGGCACTACTACCAACTCAAGACGACAAGGAAGACCACCTGTTTTTAATGAAGCAGAGAAGGAGAGACTTAAAGAGTTTATTACAAGAGATAAAAGAACTAGGCGCCTACCTTTTGAGATGATAATAGAAGAGATGGGATATGCCTGTTCTGTTTGAACTCTACAAAATACTTTAGCATCTATGGGATATCATTATCACGGTGCTAAGCGGGGACGAGGACTGAGCAAGCCAAGGTAAACCACCTAGGCTAGGCTGTGGCATTAAAAAGTAGGACGTGACCTAAGGAGCCGGCGGGTAGGTGACTCGAGGCGAGAAATAATATTTGGCAAGAAAAGCGCGAGGACGCGGGTCCCTTGCTGGCCCCTCATGTAGGGCAACACACCCGACTGGGCTATGGCTAAGAGAGATAGAATGTATTCTAGAACAGCGAAGACTAAAGACGCCTAAGATGACAGGAAGGTTGCGTGAAGAAGAAAGGAGAAGAAGAAGTCCTACAAGCGGAACGAGCCCCATATATATAGCGCAAAACCCTTCGCTGACTCATCCCATAGAAACCCGTAGAACCCAAAGGAAATCCATCATTACAAATACCTGCATGGCGTTGACTCATAGAACCCTGCAACCGAAACCCATAGAACATAAGAGAAACCCTGACTAATCCTTCTTCCCGCAACCGTGCTCGATATCGTATCACGCCGTGATAATCATAAAAGACTTCCCCGTAAGAAGTAAGATCACTAGTTCCTTTTTATATCTATTAAACTAATATTTTTAGATGGGGTATACGTCCACAAAACCTAATCAAGAGAGTTCAGTGGTGTGAAGCTAGACTACATTGAACTTATGATGACTGGATCCATACTGTCTGGACAGATGAGTCTATTTTCAATACCGCTGGCTTTGGCCATAGACCATGGGTCCTTCGCCGTCCTGAGGAAGAGTTTCATCCTGACTGTATCGATGAAACCTGGGAATCAGGTAGAAAGAGTATTATGATTTGGGGTGCTTTCTGTGGAGAAATGAAGAGTGAACTGGTCTTCTGTCCTCCTGGTGTCACCATCAAATCCGCAGTTTATAGAGATCATATCCTAGATCCTCACCTTATTCCTTTCTGGCATCGTACCTGTGAAGAATATGGGTGGACACAGGTAGTTGAGGACAATGCTTCTGGTCATAAAGGACTCTCTATTCCCTGCAGAGAAATCAACGAGTTAGAGAGTCTTGAGTGGCCTGCCCAGTCACCAGATCTCAATTTGATAGAGGCATTCTGAGTAGATATGGAGACAGAATTAGGGGTGACTTTTGGATTGATACGAGATGTTGCTGTTATGAGAATTATGTTACACAATGCTTGGAATAATATACCTATAGATATATTCAATGCTTTGATTAGGAGCAGGCCTCGTAGACTGGCAGCAGTTATTGCTGCTGGGGGCATGCTACGGCTTATTAAACAATATCATGAGTTCTTCAGACTTTTTTCCTCCATATAAATTTTCCACCCTAGTACAGATTTGATAGAGTGGGGTTGATGCTTATTGGTAGCCACTTCGTGGCACCCGTACATCAGGAAAAAATAGGTCTCGCCAAGACGCATCTTGTCTCCCAAGACGCAGAATACCCAAAGTCGTCGTCTGGATGCATCGGGTGCCGTCTTGTGCCTCCAAAAAGTCATAGGTCACATTTGGCTCGTACAAAACTGATATGTTATCTTTGGCTCGTCTAAGCTCGACTTAGCTCATCCTAAATGTGGCAGGTCGTCTTTTGACGTCTCCAAAATGTGATATATTGGCAGAAAAGTGATATGTCGGCACAGACTAAGCCCGATTGGGACTAGCTCCTGTCATCAACGTCATTCTGGGCACAGTTCCAGGTCTTAAGCACTCCTGCCGCCGCCTCTGCCTCCATCTCCACCTTCACCTCCACCTTCACCTTCATCTCCACCTTCACCTCTACCTCCATCTCTATTTCGAGTATCTCCCTACCCCATATTCCGACACCTATGTATCACGGTGTTAAGTGAGGACGGGGACTAAACAAGCCAAGGTGAACCACCGAGTCGGGACTAGGGCGAGAGCGAGTACGGAGGCGAGGGAACGGTAAGGTTGACGGAGGGACTATGGGCGAAGGTCGAGCCGGAGATATGAGAAGAAGGTCTTGATGTCCATGCAGGGGTATCACAATCAATCGGTACTTTGGTTTTAAGGAGGTGTCAGGTAGCGCTTCGTTTTGTAGGAGGAAGTATATCGGAAAGAGGAGTAAAGGGGCGGCGATAGTCATTAATTTATAAATAGGACTATAATGTATTGGTATACTAAAGACAGAAGATGTTGCGTGAAGAGGAAAGGAAAAGAAAGAAAGTACAGGAGTAGGCGTCGTTGCATCCCTTATATAGCCACTCATCTTCCGCCAAGCCTGACTCATTCGTGTCCGCGTAATCCCCTTATGACTCACTCCTCCGTGTAATAGAAACCTGTAGAAACTATCTTGACTCATCCTTTCCGTGTATTGCGTCATTACCCCGCCCGTGATAATCCTTCCGGCCCTCTGAACCTAGTACATCCATGAAAGTAGCCCCCCCCTTCAAGCGCGAGCTCCTGCGAGCCTTGACCTCCTCGGGCCCCGGTTTATTTGGGTATCGTGTGTGGAAGGCCTCGACAGCAGCCGTGTGTTCGTGATAATCGGCGGGTTCCTCAAGAGGGTCGGTATATCCCGTCCACTTAACGAAGATTGTAGTCCTTGCTTCCCGTAGTAGCTTGAATCCAGAATCTCCTCAACTTCGCATCTTCTTGGTCCACGATAACGGGTGGTGGTGTTAACCTCTGTCCAAGTACAGGGTCGGTGGCGATGTCAAGCAGGAGACGTGGAAAACGGGCATCTTCATCGAACGGGAAGGTTCTGGTAGGCGAGGAGACGACGATCTTTGAATGGGAAGGGTCCCAGCTTTTTTCCAATCGAGCCTTGTTACGGAGTCAAGCGGAGATTAAACTAAACCAATGCTGCTCACAACCGAGGCGCGAGGACGGTGAAGACGAGGGACGAAGACGGAGAGTAGTCAACCGGCGAGCAAGGTCAGAGGCAGAGGGTCCAAATGGCTGTCACGTCTGAAGTGATGAAGCGAAGATACCAGTAGAGGACTTGCTTATAACGGTCATGGACTAGGGACTATTAAGCGGAGGAGTAAACTTCAAGACGAAGATGACTAAGAGTGATGACGTATTATATTCCAAGAGACGAGGACGGAGAAACAAGTAACAACTTAAGAAACTAGAAACGTAGAGTTGATAACAGGAAGGTTGCGTATGAAGGGAAAGAAGAGAAAGAGACAAAGGAAAGGTTCATAGCCGACTATATATACAGTTCCCAATCCCTGTCCCGGGATGACTCATAACCCGTGTAACGGAAACCCATAGAAACCCCAAGTGAAAACCCGAACCCGAGAACCCATTCCGCAATATCCTGTCCTTCGCAGTTGTCTGTGGTACGCCGTGATAGATTAGGTCCTCCTTCAGGCCTAACTCCCAGGTGGCTAGGCTTTAAATGAAACCTGTCGTGGAAGTCTTGCACCAGTTCGGGGGCATGTTCTAGGTCCGAGGGGGGTTGCCACGATGGCTCGTCGTAACCCAGGTATCTAACCAAGTATTCTAAGCGGCCGTAGCGTCGGCGGGAATCCAACACGGTGTCGACCTCCCATTCCTGTTCGCCTTCAATTTCCACAGGAGGTGGCGGGGTGTGTTGCTGACCTGGGACGGGGGTGTTGGCAGCGAGGGACAAGAGCGAGACATGGAAGACCGGGTGGATTTTCATTGAAGCGGGGAGGCTGAGTTCATAGGCGTAAGGACTAACCATTCTCTTGACGGTATAGGGGCCGATGCGCTTCCAATCGAGTTTCTTCGAGGGTCGCTTGGTTTCAATGTTCCTAGTCGAGAGGAAAACCCTATCGCCTACGGCGTACCTGGGAGCAGGAGTTCTACTTGCGTTTGCTGAGTCTTCTTGAATCTTCTGAGCCCTAAACATTTCATCGCGTAGGAATTCGAAGATTTGTGCCATGTCCCTAGCCATACCGTTGGCTTGGTCTTCCTTGGTCCTGGTACCATGCTGTAGTGGTGCAAACGACATCCTTGGGTTCCTTCCATAGTTTGCTTGGAATGGAGAGAGCTTGGTGGTTTCGGAGACGTGGTTGTTGGTTGCGAACTCTGCCATAGGTAAGTACTTGGCCCAATCATCCTGTTGGTACGAAACATAAGCCCGGAGGTATTGTTCCATGATTGCGTTGATTCTCTCCGTTTGCCCGTCCGTTTGGGGGTGGAAGGCAGTGCTGTAGCGGGGTGCGATTTCTAGCCTATTGCAGAGGGTCTTCCAGAATTCTGCCGTGAACTGTGTGCCGCGGTCGGAGACTATGGTTTCAGGGAGGCCGTGAAGTTTCCAGACTGATTCCAAGTACATGTTGGCCACGTCAATAGCGCTGGACTCCTCAGTACAGGGTATGAAGTGGCGCATCTTGGTTAATCGGTCGACGACAACGAGGATAGCATTAAACCCATTGCTCTCTGGGAGTCCTGTAACGAAATCCATTGACACATCGGACCATGGACCTTTGGGTACTGAGAGTGGGCGGAGGACTCCTTGTAGTGCATTGCGCGAAGCCTTGCTGCGGGAACAGGTGTTACAATTCATGACATAGCGGTCAACGTATTTCCTCATGTTGGGCCAGTAGTAGTTGCGGCTGATGAGTTCGAGGGTTTTTGCGCGTCCTGGGTGTCCAGCGGAGGGCTTATCGTGGTGTTCCTGTAGTAGGCGTAGTTGGAGTTCGTCGAAGTCGGGGACGTAGATCGCGTTCCTGTAAAGCAGGAAGCCTTCCTCCGTTTCCGTACATTCTGCCAGCGAGATTTTCTTGGAGTGCTTAGTGCCGTTACGAAGCATGGTGAGGACTTGGTGGGGGAAACTGTCAACAGTAAGCTTGGGTCAATAATTCTTTTACGGTGGGCGTTCCTTCAGCGGATTCATTTAACAAAGAACCGCGAACAAACTTAACAACTCCTGCATCTAAATTCTCCTTCTTTAACACGACCTCGACTGGTGCGTGGGCGTTCATCCCTTCCTTAGGCAGGTCTCCTGACCTCCTAGTGAAATCGTCCGGTTTCCCCCCTTGTTTCCCTGGCCTGAATATGATGACGAAGTCGAAGCGGGACAGGAATTCGGCCCACCTCGTCTGACGGCGATTGAGCAGTTTGGTGGACATAAAGTATTCCAGGTTTCTGTGGTCGCTAAGGACTTTGATCGGGAACCTAGATCCTTCCAGGTTTGAGCGCCATTCTTCGAAGCATCTGACAACCGCTAACAGTTCCTTGTCGTAGATCTCGTAGTTGCATTCTGCGGCTGAATGTTTCTTGGAGAAGAAAGCCACTGGGTGCAGGATTCCGTCATCATCGTATTGGGACATGATTCCGGCAGAGACGTAGTCGGACGCATCAGTTTCCACGATAGTAGCCTTCTCATAGTCGTAATGTGCCAGTATTGGGGCCGAGGTGAACGCATCTTTGAGGTCCTGAAAGCGCCTTTTTGTGCCTTATGGGACCATTCGAACTTTCGTCCTTCTTGGTCAGTGCTTTGTGAGTGGGGCGACTACTCTGGAATGCATATATGAACGGCGATAGAAGTTCATAAACCCTAAGAACTCCTGGACCTCCCTAAGCAGTGGGGCTTCCCATCCTGTGACCGCTGATACCTTGCTAGGATCCATCTTGAGGCCCTCAGGAGTGATGATGAGGCGAGATACTTGGTTTCTTGGGCCGGAGAATTCGCATTTCTCTGGTTTCAGATGAGCGTCGTGGATCTGCAGGACCTTGAGGACTTATGCACATGTTTCTTATGTTCCTCCAAGGTCTCTGAGTATATTAGGATGTCGTCGAGGTAGGCTGTTGCGAAACTGGTGTCGAGGTAAGGCGGAGCAGGTCGTTAACCCAATGTTGGAATCTTGGCAGGGCATTGGTCAATCCGAAGGCATGACATTGTACTCGAAGTGGCGTGGCGGGTTCTAAAGGCGGTTTTCCATTCATCCTCCTGGATCCTGAGCTGATGATATCCCCACCTAAGGTCCAACTTGGTGTAATACTTTGCCTTGGAGAGGCGGGACAGTGTTTCTGGGATAAGAGGCAAGGGATGGCGGTTCTTTACCGTGATCTCGTTGAGTTTCCTATAGTCTACGCACAAATGAAGGGATCCATCGGCTTTCTTGACGAATAGGACGGGGGCACCGGCAGGGGACTCTGAGTAGCGGATAAAACCCTTTCCTAGGTTCTCCGTAATGTAGTCTCTTAGAGCCTGTAGCTCTGGGCGTGACATTCCATATAGCGGGCCGAAGGGGGGTTGCTTCCCATCCTGGAGCACGATCTTAAGGTCATGGGGGCGGTGGGGCGGCAGCGACGTAGCGTTTGATTCCTTGAACAGCGGCAAGAACTCCCATAACTCCTTAGGTACTTTATTTTGCGGGTCCGTGGTGGTCCTTGGGGGCGAGCTTCATCGATCGCTGAGTGAGGCACAGAAAAAGTCGGTTCTGTCGCAGGCGAGCCTACAAATGGCACAGCTCCTATGGCATAGCGTGGAGGAGGCGGGCTGTCGGAGGGTGATCGAGATTCCTTTAAGCGGTGACGGGGAGGCGGGAGATGGAGCAGTTCTTGATGCAGAAATCAGAGTCGAAGATGACCTGATTCTTCTTGGGGCGGAGGCGAGGTCGTGGTGGCGCATCCAGGAATACCCATGACAATTGGGTAATGTCCCAGCAGTGACAAAGAAGGGGGCAGTTTCCTGGTGCCCGTGATGTCAACGAGCTTGGCGATGTGGGTGATTCTCCTGATTCTACCAGCCTGCGTCGATTACCTCAAGCAGGCGTGATTTCTTCAGGGGTGTCAGGGAGAGGCCGTGCTTGGTTCGCGAAATCTTGAGTCGATAAAGGCGTGCCCTGGCGCTCCGTGTCGATGAGGCGTGGGTTGAATGCGAAGGAGACAGAGTTCTGGGAGGCGGAGCAGGTGACGAGTTGGTCCTCAGACATCTTGTCCTCGGACACAGCGGCAGCGGAGACGACGAAGGTGGGTGGCGGGACTAGCCCCTTTGGTTTGCCATTTTCTACCAAAGGGGCTGACCTTTTAGCGCCGGCTTGGTTGACACTTGTTCAACTGGCTTGTTGCGCCAGCTGTCGAGGGTGCGGGGGTCCTGGGATCGGAGTGTGAGGTATTGTGGTGGTGAGGTCGAGACGGCGGGGCGAGAGGGAGTTTTGTTGGTGGTGTGGGTAGGGACGAGGCGGCGGCGGAGGTCAGTGATGGTGGCGTTGGCCTGAGATTCCCAGGCTTTCGCGACAGAGGTGATGTGGCGGATATCTTCTTCCGCGGCGGCAAGATCAGAGTCAGTGGTGGCGAGGGCGTCTTGGTGGAGCGCCAGGCGGTACCGAAGTTGTTCTTCTTCGGCCAGGGATTCTTCAACCTCGAGCGTGAGGTCAGCAATTTCTTGTTTGAGGTCGGCTATGACCTCTTCATGGGCCGTGCATACGGCAGGTTCCTGGGGTGCGGGGGCGTCGGGGAGGTTGGTCAATACGACCAGGCATTCGGAGATGAGGCTGTGAGCCTCCGTGAGTTCAGGACCGCAGTCCTCATCGGTGGGTAGTGGGCCATATGTCTTGAAATTCAAGGCTCGAGGGCCTTGACGGGGACTGTGACCGTCGGCAGGGCGGCCGATGGTGTGGTTTGGCGAGGATAGGGTCACGAAGGCCACGAATGATGGCCGGTGTCGTGTCTTGGTGGGAGGCGTCGGTGGTGGGTGCCCGATATGGAGCTGCCGGCGAGAGGTTGGGTGAAGGTGGCCTTGGCCAATGGGCTTCGCACGCTGAACTTATATTTCAAAGCGTATTGACGGAGGGCGGAAGCGGAGGGTCGGGACGTCACGGTGGCCCATGTTGAACCAATGGGCTTGGGGGCGAGGCGAGGTAACAGAAACCTTCCGTTCAGGAAAGAAGCATTCGAGGACGGGGAGAAGACGAGAGGGTGGCGACAGTCCTCATTGGGGACGTCCCAGCTGAGGTCGACCATGATGGCGACCGAGGCTAAGCGAGGCGGGGTTGGTGTTGTGAGGGTTGGCGTGGGATACGCAACCTTAGTGTTACGGAGCGAAGCGGAGACTAAAACTAAACTAGCCAAGGTTCACAACCGAGGCGAAGGTGAAGCGAGGGCGAAGGCGGAGTAGTCTAACCGAGAAGCAAGGTCGTGGGGCAGAGGGTCCAAATGGCTGTGCGTCGAAGTGATGAAGCGAAGATACCAGTAGAGGACTTCGGTCATGGACTGTCGTATTATATTCCAAGAGGCGAGGGCGGAGAAACAAGTAACAACAGAAACTAGAAAGCGTAGAGTTGATAACAGGAAGGTTAGCATTATGAAGAAGAGAAAGAGACAAAGGAAAGGTTCATAGCCGACTATATATACAGTTCCCAATCCCTGTCCCGGGATGACTCATAACCCGTGTAACGGAAACCCATAGAAACCCCAAGTGAAAACCCGAACCCGAGAACCCATTCCGCAATATCCTGTCCTTCGCAGTAGTCTGTGGTACGCCGTGATATTCCTCGAGTTCCGGGTTGTACGGATGTTCTTTGCGGACACGAATACCATGTCTCCGATTTCGTATCGCGGGGCGGGGATGCGCTTTGCATTAACTGACCTTTCTTGCTGGTCCTGGGCTGTCCTTATTTGCGTTCGTAGGTGGTTGTATAACTCCTTCATCCTCTCTGCAAAGTTGTGGGAGTCCAGGCTCGGGGGGGTCCTGTCTGGCTTTTGTAGGTTTATCGTGAATTGAGGGTGGTACCCATAGTTGGCGAAGAAAGGTGTAGCTTTAGTAGTCTCGCGGAAGCGTAGGTGTGTAAGTACCTACGCTTGTGCGTATGTGTTATTGTTTCAGAGGAACCTCCTAGAAGCAGGGGGGCGATTCGCTTAAGGGGCGAATGTCAGGGAGAAAGGGGGAAGGGGGTTTGGGGGGGGGGTGAGCGCCAGTAGGCTCGAGGTCCTTGATGTCTCTTGCTACAGTCTACGTTTATACTGAATAGGGAATGCTCAACCTATCAGGTGGACGTAATCATCTCTTGCTAGACTGCACGTTATGTTGGACTTACAATAGGACGTGTCGAGTATCTTCTGGCCGGGGGGCAGGAGGGAACAGCGAGGCACTTTGGCCTGGGCCCGAAGGCGAGGAAGCAACGAAGGGACAAGGCAACGAGGCGAGGCAATGAGGAGACGATGAGGCTAGCGATTCGTTATAGAATGTAGAAGCCTAGCCCTACCTCCCGAAGGAAGGAGAGGCAGGGCTTAGGCGAGGGAAGGAGAAAGGCTGAACCTCTAGTGAGTGTATAAAGTTGTATTGAAGTATTTACTAGAGTTCAGATGAGAAGGACGTTGCGTAGGGAGGAAAGGAAGACAGCATGGTGTGTCCGCGGCCCTTTATAGTCCTCCCTACTTGGCGCACGACTCCCTTCACTCGAAGAAGTGAAAGAAGGAAACAGAGAAAGATACATGTGACAGCGATCCTCGGGAGCTCAAATGGCCAATCCGAGGATGATACAGCGTAAGGAAAAGGAAGAAAGAAGAGAAAAGACAGCGATAGAATAACTATACAGGGGTCTTCGGGGCACAAGTGGCTAACCGAAGACCAAGAGGCCCAATGATTCCTCAGCAACGTCTATCTGGAAGGTAGCATGGTGTCTACGCCCAAAACGCACATCCGATTCAAAGGGAAGAGAGAAGCGAAGCAAGGAGACACAGAAAGAACATACATCGGAGTTGTCCACCGAACAAGAACCCTGGCGAGTACTGTCGGGGATGTACAGGAAATGTAAGCGATTAACGCCAACAAAGGAAAACCCCGCGAACCACCGCACCGATCAACATACTAATCCCCGATCTCTAATGGAGATCGCCTAACAAGCCTGCCATTGTCCCTGTCAGCGTGCTGACCCTCCAAATGCCTTCGTGTTTGTCAGGAGACCCGTGATCTGCCAGGTACCGAATGTATCCATGACAAGTAGAGGCTGAAACTTGGTTATTTGCTGCAAACTCCGCCATTGGCAACCACTTAACCCAGTCGTCTTGTTGGTATGACACATATTCCCGAAGGTACTGTTCCATTACTGCATTCATTCTTTCCGTTTGGCTATCCGTTTCCGGGTGAAAAGCGGTCGACATTCTCGCTTCTATCTGGAGTTGTTTACAGAGAGACTTCCAGAATTTTGCGGTGAACTGGGTGCCCCTGTCGGAGGTGATGTGCGTAGGAAGGCCGTGTAGTTTCCAGACATGTTGTAGGTAGAGGTTGGCCAAGTCTTCTGCATTGACGGTGGTGTTGCAGGACAGGAGGTGGCGCATCTTTGTTAGTCGGTCCACAACTACTAGTATGGCATCGTATCCCTGACTCTCTGGCAGACCCGTGACGAAGTCCATAGAGATTTCTCTCCAAGGTTGTTCCGGGATGGGTAGCGGTCGAAGGACTCCCAACTTCCCATGTGTTGCTGGCTTACTTCGCTGGCAGGTGTGGCAGTTCCGGATGTATTGACCAATATAGTCGCGCATATTTGGCCAGTAGTAGTCTCTGCTGATCAGTTCGAAGGTTTTTTCCCTGCCTGGGTGTCCTGCTGAGGGGGCATCGTGGTATTGCTTCAGGATTTCTAGCTTCAGTGGTGGGTAGTCGGGGATATAGATGCTCTCCCGATAGAGTAGGCATCCATTCACCTCAGTGCATTCCGCCAGGGATATTTCCTTGCAGTGCTTTGTGTCTGTCTGACGTAGATCCAGTATTCTTTGTGGGAATGGGTCAGCCAGGTATCCTTCATTTAGTAGTTTTTCCAGGGGGGCGTTCTTTTCAGCGGATTCATTTGACAAAGAACCCGCTAACAAACTCAGCTTAGGATCCAAATTTTCCCTCTTCAAGACCGTGCGACTCTGGTGCAACAGTCTTTCATCCCCCTCCTTAGGGAGATCTCTTGATCTCCTAGTCAATGCATCCGGCTTTCCGCTCTGCTTCCCTGGTCTGTACTTGATAATGAAATCAAAATGCGATAAGTATTCGGCTCACCTCACTGGTCTCCTATTCAGTTCTTTGGTGGTGATGAAATATTCGAGGTTTTTGTGGTCAGAGATAACCTCGATAGGGTGCTTCGCCCCTTCCAGTTCTGGCCTCCATTCCCCGAAACACCTGATTATAGCCAATAGTTCCTTATCGTAGATTTCGTAGTTGCATTCTGCCAGTGTATGTTTCTTGGAGAAGAAGGCGACGGGGTGGAGCTTGCCTTGTGTGTCATGTTGGGAGAGTACGCCACCGGCGACGTAGTCGGATGCGTCTGTTTCTACTGTGATTGGTTTCTCGGGGTCAAAGTGGATTAGGATGGGTGCAGTAGTGAAAGCCACTTTCAGGGATTGGAATGCGAGCTCTGCTTCCGGGGGCCATGAAAAGGGAATATCCTTTTTAGTCAACCTGGTTAGAGGGGCTGCGAGTTTCGAGAATCCCAAGATGAAGCGGCGGTAGAAGTTGGTGAAACCCAGGAAGGCCTGTACGTCTTTAACCGTCTTGGGGGTGGTCCATTCCTGTACTGCCGATACCTTGTGAGGGTCCATATGAATGCCATTTGGTTCGATGATTAGCCCGAGGTATGTGGTGCTTTGGGTGTGGAACTCGCACTTTTCTCGCTTTAATAGAATCCCATTCTTCTGTAGGACTTTCAGTATCGTCTCGACGTGTTGTTCATGTTCTTCGAGGGAGTTGCTGTAAATCAGGATATCGTCCAGGTATGCGGTGCAGAATTGGTCAAGGTGCTCTCGGAGGCAATCATTAATGAAGTGTTGAAACGTTACAGGGGCGTTGGTGAGGCCGAAAGGCATGACTGTGTACTCAAGGTGACCGTAGCGCGTCCTGAATGCTGTCTTCCATTCCTCCCCTTCGGCCATGCGAATTTGGTTGTATCCTTGTCGCAAATCCAACTTGGTGTACCACTTAGCTTTTGACAGTCGATGCAGTGTTTCCCGGATTAGAGGTAGTGGGTATCGATTCTTATCACGGTGCTAAGCGAGGACAGGGACTAAATGAGCCAAGGTGAACCACCAAGGCGGGGCTGGGACAAGGGGGTGTGTAGAGACGAGACGAGCGGTGGGGTTGTTGGGGGAACTGAGGGGTGGGTTCGAGGTGAAGGTGCGAAGAGGTGGTCCTGTTGTTCCCACGGGGGCAGCACAATTGACGGGACTATGGCTAAGAGAGAGAGAGTATATTCTAGACGAGAAAAGACTAAAGACGCCTAAGATGACAGGAAGGTTGCGTGAAGAAGAAAGAAGAAGAGAAGTCACCTGGCGAGGAACAAGCTCCTATATATAGCCCTGAAAACCTTTCGCTGACTCATCCCACAGAAACCCGTAGAACCCAAAGGAAATCCCTCATTACAAATACCTGCATGCCGTTGACTCATAGAACCCTGCAACCGAAACCTATAGAACATAACAGAAACCCTGACTAATCCTTCTTCCCGCAACCGTGCTCGATATCGTATCACGCCGTGATAGATATTAGGTCCCCCTCTGAGGCCTAAGTCCTCTTAGGCTTACGTGGGTAGCGTTCGTGGAAGTCTTTGACTAACTCGGGGGAGTTATCCAGGTCGCTGTAGGGTTGCCATGAAGGCTCGTCATAACCCGTGTATCGGACGAGGTACTCCAGTCGTCCTCGTCGTTTGCGAGAGTCTAGAATTGCATTAACTTCCCACTCCTGTTCTCCTTCAATCTCGACAGGTGGTGGTGGAGGTTGTAGTTGTCCCGGGACGGGGTCATTGGCCCCAGGGGATAGTAGAGATACATGGAATACCGGATGAACCTTCATCGACGGTGGTAAGGTGAGTTCGTACGCGTAGGGGCTGACAATGCGAGAGATTGGATCTGGACAACTTGCTTCAGTCTAGCTTCTTGGAGGGCCTTTTGGTGAGTAGGTTCCTGGTAGATAACCATACTTTGTCTCCAATGGGCGTGTGGGGCGGAGTCCTGCTGGCGTTGGCTGACTCTTCCTGAATCCTCTGTGCTCTGAACATCTCGGCTCGGAGGAAGTCAAACACTTCTGACATGTCTCTTGCCATAGTGTTAGCTTGGTCTTCATTGGTAGTGGTGCCGTGACGGAGGGGGCCAAAAGTCATTCGGGGGTGTCGTCCATAATTCGCTTCGAAGGGGGAGAGTTTGGTAGATTCTGATACGTGGTTGTTTGTTGCAAACTCAGCCATAGGTAAGTATGTGGCCCAGTTATCTTGTTGGTAATCGGCGTAAGCCGGAGATATTGTTCCATAATGGCGTTGATCCTTTCGGTTTGGCCGTCCGTCGGAGGGTGGAAGGCTGTGGAGAAGCGGGGGGATATTTCTAATCTTTCGCAGAGTGATTTCCAAAAGTCCGAGGTGAATTAGTACCCGATCTGGCGCAACTTTTTCAGGGAGACCGTGGAGTTTCCATATGGTCTCCAGATCCATCCTAGCCACCTCTCTGGCTTCTGATTCTTGATTGCATGGGATGAAGTGTCTCATTTTGTGAAGGCGATTCGGCGGCAGCGAGATTGCGTTGTAATTATTGCTAAGGGGGAGGCCGGTGACGAAGTCCATCGAAACGTCCGTCCATGGCGCTTTGGGAACTGAGAGAGGGCGGAGTACCCCTTGGGGCGCATTGCGGTTCGCTTTGCTTCTTCGGCAGGTGTGGCAATTCCTAACGTAGCGGTCGGTATACTTCCGCATGTCCGGCCAATAGTATTCGCGGCTGAGGAGTTCGAGTGTTTTCGCTCTTCCGGGGTGACCTGCTGATGGTTTGTCATGGTATTCTTGTAGGAGCTTAATTTGTAGCTCCTCATGTTCTGGTACGAAGAGTTTTCGGCGGTACAGGAGAAGCCCGTCTTCGTTTCGCTGCGTCTCGGCGGCAGATTGATTGTTTGGTGCCGTCTTTCAGCATAGTTAGGACTTTATTCGGGAAACTGTCTTCTTGGTAGCGATTGCAAACAACTCTTGGATGGTAAGCGTTCTTTCAGCGGATTCATTTATCAAAGAACCCATGAACAAACTTAACTTAGAATCCAAATTTTCTTTCTTCAACACGGTCTGGTACTGATGCATGGGCGTTCATCCCCCTCCTTAGGTAGATCTCCCGATCTCCTAGTCAAAGCATCTGGTTTTCCCCCTTGTTTGCCTGGTCGGAATTGTATAACAAAGTCAAAGCGGGATAGGAACTCTGACCAACAGGTCTGTCGTCGGTTCAATAGCTTTGTTGACATGAAATATTCAAGGTTCCTGTGGTCTGTCAGGACCTTGATGGGGAAGGAGGCTGTTTCTAGGAAGTAGCGCCATTCTTCGAACCCTCGGATTATTGCTAATAGTTCTTTGTCATAGATTTCATAGTTGCACTCGGCGTATCTTCTTGAGAAAAACGCCACAGGGTGTAGTATTCGCCGTCATCCTTTGTGACATGATGGCGGAGACATAGTCGGAGGCGTGTGTTTCCACTATGACTTCTCGGTCGGGGTCGAAGTGTCTGAGTATTGGTGCGGTGGTGAATGCTATCTTTAGGTTATCGAAAGCTTTTTGGGTCTTCTCAGTCCATTCAAACTTTACTCCTGTCTTAGTGAGGGCCGTTAGAGGGGAGACGACTCTGGAGTATGCATAGATGAATCTCCGGTAGAAGTTAGCGAAGCCTAGGAACTCCTGTACGTCCTTTAGACAGGTTGGTGTTTCCCAATCCCTGATTGTAGCGACCTTCTTTTAAATCCATCTTGATTCCCTCAGGAGTGAGTCCGAATCCCAGGTACATTGTTTCTTTGACATGCCATTCACACTTCTCAGGTTTTAAATGTACTTTGTGTTGTTCCAGTATCCGAAGAATCTTGTCAACATGAACCTTATGTTCTTCCAGTGTGGCAGAGTAGATGAGTATGTCATCCAGATAGGCCGTCGCGAAATGATCAAGGTGTGGACGAAGCATGTCATTCACCCAATGTTGGAATGCTGCCGGCGCGTTGGTGAGACCGAATGGCATGACCGTGTATTCGAAGTGGCCGTACCTGGTCCTGAACGCCGTTTTCCATTCGTCTCCTTCTTTGATTCTCAACTGGTGGTATCCATTGCGTAGGTCTAGCTTAGTGAAGTATTTGGCGGCCGAGATGCCCATGAAGGTTTCCGGAGTTAGCGGCAGTGGGTGGCGGTTCTTAACCGTTACCGCGTTCAACTTTCTATAGTCGATGCAGAGTCGGAGGGATCCATCCGCTTTCTTTACAAATAGTACTGGGGAGCCTGCTGGGGAGGTGCTGTGGCGGATCTTCCTACTTGAAAGGTATTCCTCTAGGTAATCCCTGAGTGCCTGTAGCTCCAACCGCGTCATTCCATACATAGGTCCGAAGGGTACTGTCTTGCCTTCCTGGATGTCAATGGGGAGGTCATAGTCGGATCGGCGAGGAGGGAGTTCTGCAGCGTCAGGTTCGTTGAGGAGGTGAAGGAAGTTGTGATGTTCTCTTGGTATGAGGGCCCTGGGGTCTTTGGGCGATGGGGTGAGGAGGTCGTCGAGGGCCTTGAGTGTGGTTGAATATAGTCGCATTCCTTTTCTCTGTTTATGGAGCAGTCTGTGGAACGCGTATGAGGTGATGGCGGAGATGTTCGTTGTTGGTTTAGTGGGGGGTTCAATAGAGATACCCCTAGCGGTGACTTTAGTGTTGTTGAGGGAGCAGTGTTTGACACAGGCTGAGGAATTGAATTGTATTTCGTTGGTGGCAGGGAGAATTGTAGTTGCATGTCTGCGCATCCATGGGAGGCCCATAACAATGGGGTAATGTCCTAACTGGGTGACAAAGAAGGGGGCCTCCTCTCTGTGTCCGTTTATGTCTAAGCTGAGGATGACTTTATGGGTAACCTTTCCTGACTCGATAGGTCTTCCATCTATTACGTCTATGTGTCGTGGGAGGATGAGGGGGGTTTGCTTAAGTTTGTGGTGGCATACGAAGTTTTTGTCTATGAAAGCGTATCCTGAGGTGCCAGTATCAATGAGGGCATATGATGGGATGAAAGAATCTTTATTTTGAGAAATAGAACAAGTTACGACTAATTGATTCCCATCCATATCCTTCTCTGAAACCGAAAACCCAGAAACCGAAATCCTAGAAAACTCTCTTAACCGTCCCTGGAGTGAGCCACTCAGTCCAGGGAAAAATCTTTTAACGCCTCATCGCCGGAGGCCCCTTCTTCTCTCTCTTCATTTCTAATATCTGCCCTTGCTCCCCTTATCCTGGGGGCTGGGTTCCTGGGGGGCGGCGCCTGTGGGCAGTCCCTGATGAGGTGTCCTACACCTCCACAATAATAACATCTATTTTCCACCCGGCGGGCCTCTCTTTCTTGGGGGTCCGGGCGGCCCCGACCAGTTGATAGGTCCATGGGGACTGTTCCTCCGGGGGCATGGGACGGATGGGGGGCAGCTGGTGCGGCGGCTGGAGGGTTACGAGCGGGAGGGGTATAGCGGGGAGCAGGGGGGACAGGAGCGGAGTGGCGGGGAGCAGGAGCTTGGTAGCGAGGAGGGGGTGGAGCTGGCATGGTGTAGCGAGGGGCCGGGCGAGCGGGCGGAGTGGAGGACTGGTAGCGGGGGCGGAAACGAGCATTGAGGGCCTGTTGTTTGTTGTCCAACCGTTGTAGGATGGTCGCGAGTTCCAGGACTGTGGCGGGGGTGTCTTCGTAGACCATGAGTCTGGTCAGTTCCTCATTTAGTCCGGCCAGGAGACTTTCCACATTGGCGGCCTCCCCTAGTCCGGCATCGGCGGCATAGCGTTGGAACTCGGCAAAGTAATCCGAGAATGAGCGGCCGTATTGGCGGATGTTTCTGAGTTTCTGGCGAGCCGTCCCTACCAAGTCCGGGTCTCCAAAGGCTGTGGTCAGGATTTCAAAAAACCTTTCCATGGAGGAGAGATTAACCCCTGTGTTGGTCAGGTATGGCATGAACTGGTCAGCTGCGGGGCCTTCCAGGCGAGAGATCGCGTAGGTGAGTTGGTTTTGTAGGGTGGGGTACCGGTCGGCATTGCCCAAGAGCTTGAGTGTCATCATGTGTTTGAAGAGTGGGAGTTCCTTCCTCACCCCTGTGAACTGCTTGGGGTCTGGGAGTTTTTCCGACTTCTCCACCCTTGCTTCGGGGTGGGTTGTTATTAGGCCTTGGAGGTATCTGTTGGGGCGACGAGGGGGTGCGGGCGGAGCTGGTGGTGCTGCTGTTGGAGGTGGTGGCCTGGCCGCGCGGGCAGCCTGGGCGGTGCGGGTTTCCTGTTGCGCCGTGGCGACTTCTTCTTGGAGGGTGGTGACTTGGGCTTGGAGGGTTGTTACCTTTGCTTCTTCCCTATCCAACTCTTGTCCCAGTTCTGTGATCCTTTTCTTCCATGCCTTCGTTGCCTCTTCGGCTTCTTCTTTGTCTAGGTGTAGTTCGTTACGAAGCTCTGATATGACTACTCTGCAACGGAGGATGATGCCATGATTAAACGTTGCATCCTCGGTCGCGCCCGGTGGTGCTCTGGGATATGACTGGACGAAGCGGTCCAAGTCCCTTTCAAGTATGTCGTAGTCGGGTGAGTCTGTCATTTCTTGTTCTTGTGACATGGCGGTGGGGTCGTGGTTTAGGTTGGCGTTGGAGATGCAACCTTAGTATCACGGTGCTAAGCGAGGACGAGGGCTGAACAAGCCAAGTTAAACCACCTAGGCTGGGCTGTGGGTACGTGAGGTGCAGTGGGACGAGGACGAAGGGAAGCGAAGGGGCGGGGGGTTCAAGGCGGAGGGCGAGGGGCGAGGCGAAGGTACGAGGACGCGGTCCTGGTGTCCCCGTGGGGGTAATACAACCGACGGGATTATGGCTAAGAGAGATAGAATGTATTCTAGACCAGCGAAGACTAAAGACGCCTAAGATGACAGGAAGGTTGCGTGAAGAAGAAAGGAGAAGAAGAGAAGTCCTACAAGCGAGGGAGAGAGCTCCCTATATATACCCTAGGAAATCCATCGATGACTCATCCCATAGAACCCCGTAGAACCCAAAGGAAATCCCTCATTACAAATACCTGCATGTCGTTGACTCATAGAGCCCTGCAACCTAAAACCGTGGAGTCCCAAAAGAAAACCCTGACTGACTAATCCTTCTTCCCGCAACTGTGCTCGATATCGTATCACGCCGTGATAAAACTCCACTGCCCGTTCCCCACTAGAGGGGAGGTATATCTTTGCCAATGGCCGCCGACAGACCACCGCCGCTGAAAAGAAATGGAGAATAGAAAGTGGCCGTTGCGCCTACTGTGCTGCCCCTGACCACGTATTTGCCAACTGCCCGCAAGGCACCCGCCCACGTGGCCCTCCTCCAATGAGGGGTGCTGCCGTATCTGCTCCCCCCGCTGCCCCAATCGAAACCCCTGCTCCTATTTCCTCTTCTTCTTCCTCTTCTTCTCCTATGAATGTTATTCTCTCTTCTGGTAATTCGGGTTTTCAGTAGTCCCTGGTCAGTATTATGGCCCTTGCCAGGGAGGGACTTTCAAAGGAATCTTCTTTATCTGCGTTTTCTATCTCTGGGTTTTCGGTTTCGGTTATGGCAGAGGAGGAATTAAATGGAGACCACTTAGTTGTAGCTTGTAAAATTGCTCACAATAAGAACTCTATTTCTACTCATGCTATGATTGATACGGGAGCTTCAGGATTCGCATTTATCGATGAAACCTTTGCGCGCCATCACCAACTTCCTATTTTTCCTCTAAAAACGCCCCGAGTGCTTGAAGTCATCGACGGGAGGCCCATTGCCTCCGGACAAATCACCTCTATATGCCGTGTTCCTCTAATAATCAGATCTCATCAGGAACAAATCCCTCTTTTAGTCACCAGACTAGGGCAATACCCCCTGGTCCTGGGAATACCTTAGCTACAACATCATGATGCTACCCTCAGATTCAAGAACAATACGGTCGCTTTCGATTCAAAATTCTGTAAAGAAAACTGCAATGCCACACCCACTACTGGTACTGTCCCAGGCATCAAGCCGCCAACATATATGATAGGACCCGTTCTCTTCAGCCGCCTTGCCCGACGGAAGAAACTACAAATCTGCAGCATAACACTCCACGACATCGATAAAGCCCTTCTGAAGACCCCAACGAACGAATGGAAGCAAAGGATTCCAGAACGCTACCACAATCGGCTCAATATGTTCGACGAAGCCTTGGCCCAGGGTTTACCCCCACGCCGCCCCTACGACCACAGAATTCCCCTGAAGGAAGGGAAGGAGCCCCCATTTGGCCCCCTCTATGGTATGTCCAGGGATGAACTATTGGCACTCAGCGATAATATCCGCAAGAACCTCTCCAAGGGCTTCATCCGCGCAAGTTCATCCCCTGCTGGCGCACCAGTATTGTTTGTCAAAAAGGCTGACGGGTCTCTTCGCTTATGTGTGGATTACCGCGGGTTGAACGAACTGACGGTTAAGAATTATCACGGCGTGATACGATATCGAGCACGGTTGCGGGAAGAAGGATTAGTCAGGGTTTCTGTTATGTTCTATAGGTTTCGGTTGCAGGGTTCTATGAGTCAACGGCATGCAGGTATTTGTAATGAGGGATTTCCTTTGGGTTCTACGGGTTTCTGTGGGATGAGTCAGCGAAAGGTTTTCAGGGCTATATATAGGGAGCTTGTTCCCTCGCTTGTAGGACTTCTCTTCTTCTTTCTTCTTCACGCAACCTTCCTGTCATCTTAGGCGTCTTTAGTCTTTTCTCGTCTAGAATATACTCTCTCTCTCTTAGCCATAGTCCCGCCAATTGTGCTGCCCATTAAGAACAACAGGACCCTCTTAGCACCTTCACCTCGAACCCACCTCTCAGTTCCCCCAACAACCCCACCGCTCGTCTCGTCTCCACACACCCCCTTGTCCCAGCTCCGCCTTGGTGGTTCACCTTGGCTCGTTTAGTCCCTGTCCTCGCTTAGCACCGTGATACTAAGGTTGCGTCTCCGAACCACAACTCCGCCGACATGTCACGAGAACAAGTCATGACAGACCCAACAGAACTCGACTATGACCGACTCGAAAGAGACTTGGGTCGCTTTGTCCAAGCATACCCCCGAGCACCACCAGGCGCATCTGAGGACGCATTGTTTAACCACAATGTCGTCATGCGTAGCCATCAGGCGGTTAGCGAACTCCGAAACGAACTGAGACTGACCCAACAGGAGGCAGATGAAGCAACGGAGATATGGAAACAAAGGATCACCGAACTAGGGCAAGACTTGGAAAAGGAAGAAGCAAACACCACAAAGCTCCAAGCCCAGGTCACCGCCCTCCAAGCCGAAGTCGCCACAGCGCAACAAGAAACCCTAGCCGCCCAGGAAGCACTTGCAACCAGGCCCCCACCACCCGCAGCAGAACAACCAGCACCGCCCGCACCTCCTCTTGGTCGCCCCAACCAATTCCTCCAGGGCTTGGCAACAACACACCCAGAAGCAAGAATGGAGAAGTCGGAGAAGCTCCCGGCCCCCAAGCAGTTCAATGGTCTCCGGAGGGAACTTCCCCTCTTCCAACACATGCTGAAACTCAAGCTCTTGGGTAATGCCGACCGGTACCCCACCCTACAGAACCAACTCACCTACGCCATCTCTCGCCTGGAAGGTCCCGCTGCCGACCAATTCATGCCATACCTGACCAACACAGGGGTTAACCTCCCCTCCATGGAAAGGTTTTTCGAAATATTGACCACAGCCTTTGGGGACCTGGACTTGGTGGGAACGGCCCGCACAAAACTCAGAAACATCCGCCAGTATGGACCATCGTTCTCGGACTATTTCGCCGAGTTCCAACGCTATGCCGCCGATGCCGGATTAGGGGAAGCTGCCAACGTGGAAAGTCTCCTAGCGGGACTAAGCGAAGAACTGACTAGGCTGATGGTCTACGAAGACACCCCGCGGTCGCCGAACTACTGCCATCCTTCAAAGGTGGGACAACAAACAACAGATCCTCAACGCCCGCTTCCGCCCCCGCTATCCGTCCTCCGCACTGCCCGCACGTCCTGCCCCTCGCTATACAGCCCCGCTCGCCGCCCAACCGCTCTGCTCCGCCCCGCTTCTCTGCTCCGTTCCTCACGATATACCGCCCCCTCTTCTCGCCGCCTCCAGCCGCCCCACCGTCCCATGCACCGGAGAACAGTCCCCATGGACCTCTCAACTGGTCGAGGCCGGACCTCAGGAAGAAGGCCCGGGTAGAGAAAACAGATCTTCTTATTGTGGAGGTGTAGGACACCTCATCAGGGACTGCCCACAGGCGCCGCCCCCGAGAAACCCAGCCCCCAGGATGAGGGGAGCCAGGGCAGATATTAGGAATGAAGAAAAGGAAGAAGGAGCCTCCGGCGATGAGGCGTTAAAAGATTTTTCCCTGGACTGAGTGGCTCACTCCAGGGACGGTTGAAAGACTTTTCTAGGATTTCGGTTTCTGGGTTTTCGGTTTCAGAGAAGGATATGGATGGGAATCAATTAGTAGTAACTTGCTCAATTTCTCAAAAAAAAGATTCTTTTATCCCATCATATGCCCTCATTGATACTGGCGCCTCAGGATACGCGTTCATAGATAAAGATTTCGTATGCCACCATAAACCTAAAACAATCCCACTCATCCTCCCCCGACCATCACGGTGCTAAGCGAGGACAGGGACTAAACGAGCCAAGGTGAACCACCAAAGCGGGGCTGGGACAAGGGGGTGTGTGGAGACGGGACGAGCGGTGGGGTTGTTGGGGAAACTAAGGGGTGGGTTCGAGGTGAAGGTACGAAGAGGTGGTCCTGTCGTCCCTACGGGGGCGGCACAACCGACGGGACTATGGCTAAGAGAGAGAGAATATATTCTTAAACGAGAGAAGACTAAAGACGCCTAAGATGACAGGAAGGTTGCGTGAAGAAGAAAGGAGAAGAAGAGAAGTCTTACAAGCGAGGGAACGAGCTCCCTATATATAAGCGCAAAAACCCTCGCTGACTCATCCCATAGAAACCTGTAGAACCCCAAGGAAATCCATCATTACAAATACCTGCATGCCGTTGACTCATAGAACCCTGCAACTGAAACCCAGAGAACATAAGAGAAACCCTGACTAATCCTTCTCCCCGCAACCGTGCTCGATATCGTATCACGCCGTGATAGATATTAGGTCCCCCTCTGAGGCCTAAGTCATCTTAGGCTTACGTGGGTAGCGTTAAATGGAAGTCTTTCACTAACTTCGGGAGTTGTCCAAGTCGTCATGAGTTGCCATGAAGGTTCGTCATCTACTCTCCTTCTATCTCGACAGGTGGTGGCGGAGGCTGTAGTTGTCCTGGGACGGGGTCGTGGGCCGCGGGGGACAGTAGCGATACGTGGAAGACTGGGTGGACTTTCATTGATGGGGGTAAGGTGAGTTCGTAGGCATAGGGGCTCTGGGATATGAAGTGCAGACCCAACTTGTTTCCAGTCTAACTTCTTCGATGGTCTTTTGGTTAATAGGTTTCGGGTGGACAGCCAGACCTTATCTCCAATGGCATAGCGGGGGGCCGGGGTTCTGTTGGCATTTGCTGACTCTTCCATAATCTGTTGAGCTTTGAACATCTCGGCTCGGAGGAAGTCAAACACTTCTGACATGTCTCTTACCATGGTGTTGGCCTGATCTTCGTTGGTAGTCGTGCCATGTCGTAGGGGGCCAAAGGTCATTCGGGGGTGTCTGCCATAGTTGGCTTCGAAGGGGAGAGGCTTGGTGGATTCTGATACATGGTTGTTAGTTGCGAATTCCGCCATTGGTAGGTAGGTAGCCCAATTGTCCTGTTGATAGTCGGCGTAGCTCTTGGAGTACTGTTCCATGATGGCGTTGATTCTCTCTGTCTGGCCATCAGTCTGGGGGTAGAAAGGCGGTGGAGAAGCGGGGAGATTTCTAGTCTGTAGAGGATTTCCAAAAGTCTGAAGTGAATTGGGTACGGTCTGATACAATCTTTTCTGGGAGGCCATGGGTTTCCATACATTCTCCAGATACATTCTAGCGACGTCTCTGGCTCCTGATTCTTCAGTGCATGGGATGAAGTGTCTCATTTTTGTAAGGCGGTCAACGACGACGAGGATCGCGTTGTAGTTGTTGCTGAGGGGAAGGCCGGTCACAAAGTCCATTGATACGTCTGACCATGGTAGTTTGGGTACTGAAAGAGGGCGGAGGACTCCCTGAGGTGCGTTGCGGTTTGCTTTGCTTCTTGCAGGTGTGACAATTCATAACGTGGCGGTCGGTATACTTCGCGTGTTTGGCCAATAGTATTGGCTGAGGAGTTCAAGTGTTTTAGCTCTTCCTGGATGCCCTGCTGATGGTTTATCATGGAATTCTTGTAGGAGTTTAATTTGTAGCTCCTCATGTTCTGGTACGAAGAGTTTTCGGCGGTACAGGAGAAGCCCGTCCTCGTTTTCGGCGCATTCGGCTAACGAAATTTGTTTTGATTGTTTGGTGCCGTCCTTTAGCATGGTGAGAACTTTGTTTGGGAAACTGTCTTCTTGGTAAGCAATTGAAAATAACTCCTGAATGGTGGGCGTTCCTTCAGCGGATTCATTTATCAAAGAACCCGCGAACAAACTTAGCTTAGAATCCAAATTTTCTTTCTTCAACACTGTCTGGTACTGGTACGTCAGGCGTTCATCCCCCTTCTTAGGTAGATCTCCCGATCTCCTAGTCAATGCATCTGGTTTCCCTCCTTGTTTCCCTGGTCGGAATTGTATAACGAAATTGAACCGGGATAGGAACTCTGACCAACGTGTTTGTCGTCGGTTTAATAGTTTAGTTGACGTAAAAGTACTCAAGGTTCCTGTGATCTGTTAGGACCTTGATGGGGAAGGAGGCTGTTTCAAGAAGTATCTCCACTCCTCGAATCCTCGGATGATTGCTATTAGCTCTTTGTCGTAGATTTCATAGTTGCATTCTGCGGCGTGTGTTTTTAGAAGAAGGCCACTGGGTGTAGTATCCCTTCATCATCTCTTTGTGACATAATGGCAGCTGAGACGTAGTCCGATGCGTCTGTTTCTACTATGATTTCGCGATCGGGGTCGAAGTGTCTGAGTATGGGTGCCGTGGTAAATGCTATTTTTAAGTCTTCGAACGCCTTCCGAGTTTTCTCGGTCCATTCAAACTTTACCCCCGTCTTAGTCAGAGCCGTTAGCGGGGAAACAACTCTGGAGTATGCATAGATGAATCTTCGGTAGAAGTTGGCGAAGCCTAGGAACTCCTGTACATCTTTCAGACAGGTTGGTGTTTCCCAATCCCTAATAGTGGCGACCTTCTTCTCGTCCATTTTGATTCCTTCCGGGGTGAGTCCGAATCCTAGGTACATTGTTTCTTCGACGTGCCATTCACATTTCTCGGGTTTCAAGTGTACTTCGTGCTGATCCAGAATTCGGAGGATCTTGTCGACGTGGACTTTGTGTTCTTCCAGTGTATTTTTTTTTTTTTTTTTAAATCAGTTGTATTTGTTTAAGGTACAAAACATTGCGTGCAGTATAAACTATGGTATAAAAGACCTCTGTGCTCCTTCGGCTCGCTATCCCCTTAATGAAATAAAAGCAGACCCAAACACCTACAAAGGAGAATGACATAGGAAAGTTGTTGTTGGCCGGAGCCGGTGCCCTTAGGGTGGGACTTCTTAAGATGCGTAGATGGGGTTGAAAGGGAGCCCGAGGATTTGAGACTCGCTGGTGCTGGCTGAGCTTAGTGATGAGAGGGATGACCCTGTGAGGGGTGGTGATAGTGTGTCTGTGTTGGGGAAGTTGATCTTTGCGGCTGCGATGAAGCTTCCTAGGATGATGGTGAGGTCCTGGTTATCCCATGCCTCGTTGAGTGATTGGATATTGCGGATGTCCTCCGTTCTGTATTTATCTAGAGCGGGGCATCTAAGGATGGTGTGGGATGGGGTTTCCTCTTCGAGGCCGCATTTTGGGCATTCGGGGGGAAGGTGGGCGTTGATCCAGGATCTTTGACCACGCATGAGTAACTTTGCCGGCTCTCATTTGGTGGATCGAGAGGCTATGAACTTGTGGAGGTGGGTAAGGTTGGTGGTGTGAGGGTGATGGGGTGGGGTAGTATTGTGGTGGTGGGAAGTGGAAGTTCCAGTTGGCTATGAGTTGGGTTTTTGGCGCGTTGGGGCATCTTATGTGGTGGGGCGCTTCTTCTATGAGGGGGCGTATGAGTGAGCAGAGTTGTTCGATTGGGAGGTGGGTGACTCCTTTCCGGGCATTTGAGTTCCACTTTTTAGGTGGGTTAGGCCGGCCTTTGAGGAGGGCGGAGTGGGAGTATGAGCGGTTTGGTGAGGAGGTGGGGAATGATATTGCTGTCCTTCCTGTGACTGGGTTCAGGAGGGGGGGTGCTTGTAGTATGCGGATTAACGTATTTACACTTGAGGTAGTGGAGGTAGAGCTCTAGGGGGGGGGAGCATGATTCTGCCCAGAAAGCGTTGCGGTTGGTTGCCCTGAAGCACCCGGTGGTCCAAGCGACGGAGTTCCAGAAGGTGTTCATGGGTTTGATTGCAGAAGTGGGAGTGAGGACCGCAGCTCCGTAAGTGAGCATGGGTCGGATTGCGAGTAGGGCGATTTTCCTGCAGTTAGCTGAGGATAGGCCTTTGCCGGCTGAGGAGAATCTTTGGGTGATGCCGAAGGAGGCTCTTGCGGCTGCAAGTCTCCTCAGGAAGTGTTCGTTGGGGTTGAAGGAGGGGGAGAGCCAGAATCCAATCCATTTGACGCAGTGCGTCGGTTGGATGGTTTGGTTTCCTATGGTGATGGGGAGGAGGCAGATGGGGTCCCTGTCTTTGGGGGTCCTCCAGTGCGCTAGCTCGGTTTTGGGTGTCGAGAAGTAAATGTTGCGGGGTTGTGCCAGTTGTGCTAGCTTGTTGTAGTGGTTGGTAAGGACTGTGATGTTGTTTTGGAAGGAGGCGGACCCGACCGTGATGGCGAGGTCGTCTACGTAGGAGAGGGAGATCCCTGGGTGGGGGTCATGGTGGTGTAGGAAGTTGATGTAGATGAGGAAGAGGAGGGGGGAGATGGGGGAGCCCTGGGGGACTCCTACTTGTATGCTGGCGGGTGATTTGGGTGATCCTTTATAGAGGAGGGTGATGAACCTGTCTGACATGAAGGAGATGACCCAGTTGGTGATGTAAAGGGGGCGTGGCCTTTGTGGAGGGTTTCCCGGAGCGTTGGTTTGAGCACGTGATCGAAGCCGCCTTTGACGTCTAAGAAGAGGGTGGAGACCTTGAGTTTTGCTAGTTGCATGGCTCTGCATTCGTTGATTAGAGTGGTGGCGGCGTCTGACGTTGAGAGTCCTGCCACTGAGCCGCATTGGTGGGGGTGGATTAGGCCGGTGCTTCTGGCGATGGTGGCGAGGCGGGTGGTGACAATCTTCTCTAATATTTTGGAGAGAGTTTGTAGGAGCACTATGACTCGGTATGCGCTTGGGGACGCGTAGTCTGGTTTGTTGGGTTTGGCTAGTATGACCCCGTTGGCGCTTTTGAGAGCGAGGGGGTGGTAGCCGTGGGTGAGTAGTTGGTTAAGGAGGTTGGTAATGAGGAGGGGGTTAGCCCTATGGACCCCTTTCCATATAGGGTAGGGGATGGTGTCGGGGCCTGGGGCGGAGAGGTTGGAGGTAGGGCTCAGGGCAGAGTGGACCTCAGAGGGGGTGATGGGGGGAGCGTCGGTGTAGTGGAAGGGTTGTGGGGTGCTTCTTCTTGTCTGGGGGAAGAAAGGCGTTGATGAGGTTTTGGTTGAGGAGTGCTGGTGTGGGGAGTTGGGGAGAGGGTATCTTGTCCTCCGTCCTTGAAGCCATTTTCTTCAGTTTAATCATCGCTGGTTTGTCGTTTGCTACAAAGTTGTTCCAGTGTTGTTGTTTGGCGGCCTTTATAGGCGTTGAAGTAAGCGTTCTGGCGGATTTCATTTCGAAGAGGGGCTTTTCCTTTCGGTAGGCTCTGTGTACTGAGTGGAATATTTTCCGGAGCTGGGAGATGTTCGGGTTCCACCATGCTTTAGACCATTTGGATATGGTTTTAAGTGGTGTGTGTGCTTTTATGGTGTTTGTTATGGTGGTGAGGTTTTTATCAAACCAGTCGTCGATGGATGCTGGTAGTGGGCAGTTGTCGATGGTGATGGATTGAAGGTGAGGGGTCAGGGTTTCCCAGTTGGTGAGTTTCAGTTGTGGGTTTGGAAGGCTGGCGTGTCTGATAGGGGATGTGCATGGATATGGCGATGGCCCTGTGATCGGAGCCGGTGGCGTGTGTTAAGGGGAGCCATTTCCTTACTAGGGTAGAGGCTTGGGTGTTAGCGAAGGCGAGGTCGATCACCCCGTGTCTTTTGTTTTGGTCCGGGGATATTCTGGTGAAGGTCCCCGGGGTGTTTAGGAGGGTGAAGCCGCGGGCTGTGGCTGTGTTAAAGTAAGGGGATGAGAGTGAGAGCTCTCTGTTTTTAAAGGAGCGTGAGGGGTCTGCTGAGGGTGGTGGATGTTGAAGTCTCTAAGGTGATTGAGGGTTGTTGGGACCTTGTGAAGATTATGCAGGGGGAGAAGGCGTGTGTGTGACTGGGTTGTCGGTTATAGGCGGAGGTGACTATGACTGTTCTGAAGCTTTTGTTTCGGTGTTGCAGTACAGTCACGACTTGTATGAGTCGCCCGGTGGGAGGGTGATGGAAGGAAAGAGTTCCTGTCAAGGAGGTTGTTGTTTATGTATATACATGTTGAGATCTTATCGGTCTTTGCGGTGGGTGTAGGTGCGACTAATGTGAAGGAAGGGACTGTGAGGGGTTTTCTGTTATGGAGAGGGGGTTCTTGGACGCAGACTATATGTGAGGACTGTGTCATTGGGATGGAGAAAAGCGAGATTAGCACATTGTTACTGGAGGCACAATTGTGTTGGATGATGCGTAGGAAGGAGTTGGTATGGTTGTCCGCCATATTTACAAGAGGTTGTGGGGGGGGTTGCTGGGGCCCTCTGGGGCGTCTTGCATGACTGTCTCCTGTGAGGCGGCGGGGGCTGAGGGTTGGGCTGGTGGTGGTGGGGAGGTGCTCTTTTGTCTGTTGGCTTGGATGATGATGGCCGAGGGCGGGCAGTTACGTGAGGTGGCTTGGTGGCCTCCTCCACAGTTGATGCACGAGGCGGGAGTGAGATCGCAGCATCCTAGGGCTTCGAACCACCTTCCTGTGCAGGTGGGGACGGGGCATGAGTGCTGGTTTCGTGTGTGTTCTTTGGCGCAGACTGGGCAGGTTGGGGTTTTCGGTCTGCAGCCTTGGGTGGCGTGGCCGTGGCGGTAGCAGTTCTTGCATTGTGTTGTGGGGGTGGCGGACCACATGATTGTGCATTTCCTGGGGCGGGAGAGGAGGCGGATGGAGTTGCCGATTTTGGTGGCGTCCTCCGAGGAGACTGTGATTACGATTGAGGAGGTTCTTTCGTTGGTTCTTGGTGTTGTCGTCCTTGTTGAGAAGCGGCAGCGAAGGGTGATTCCTGTTGCGAGTTGGACGATTTCTGGGAAGTTTTTGTCTAGAGTTGATTTGTCTCTGAGGGTGAAGAGGGGGACGCCGTGGATGGCGATGTCGACGTTCGTGGGGGCGGGGCGGAAGGTTTTGTAGGGGTTCTCTGTGGAGCCTAGTTTTTGGTTGTGAGGTGGTCATTGCCTCGAACCAATGGGAGTAGGTGGAGGAGGGGACGGTGTGGTGGGGGAGGACTGAGATGGTGCCTTTGGGGTTTATGGTGACTGAGAGGGCTGTGACTGGGTGGATCTGCTTGTTCTTGCCTAGGAGTTGGGCGAGGTGGACGGATAGCTCAGCTGCGGCCTTGATGCAGTTAGGGGACAGCGGTGGGGGTGGTCCTGGAGGAGTAGAAGCGTCGTTAGGCGGCAGGAGGAGGGTTTTCGGCGTCCTGGGTGCTTGGGCCCTGTGCTTTGCTCTTTTTCTTGTTCTTCTTACTCTTGGCGGTCTCCCACTGTTGGAGGTTCTCTTTTGCGGCTTGGAGGTAGGACTTTTGGTCTGTGATGATTGGGGGAGGTCTGGGTTCTCGTCTGGAGGACTGGGGCTGCTGGGGCTTGGGGGCGGCAGGAGGTGGTGGTGGGGGATGGGGGGGTCTGGCCGTGGTGATGGCTTGTTCGATCCTTGTGAGTCTGTTTGTGGTTTCGGGGGGGGTGGGGCTGGATTTCAGCTCTTGAAGGTCTTTTGTGATCATGTCGATGGACTGGGTGTTGCCGGCGATCTCTCCGGTCATGATGGTGCATTGTTTGACCAAACCCATGAGGATGGTGATGATGAGGCGGGCCTCGTCCAGTGTTCTAGATATCGAAGACTTTGATAGCGAGGTGCTGAGATGGGGTGGCGTGGTTGATGCGGTCAGTTCAGCATCCACCAGGCCAAGCTGGAGGTGTTGAGGGCTGCAGTGATCTCGGGGATGGGGGGGGCATGGTTGCTAGGGGGGTGGTGATGGTTGAAGCCTAAGTGTTAAAGACTTTTGGCCTTGTGTAACGTGGTTGCTTTATAGATTTTGGAGGTTAATTTCAGAAATTGTAGGAATAGCGGGAAAGGAGCTGGTGTTCTTCCAGTGTAGCGGAGTAGATGAGTATATCATCCAAGTATGCCGTTGCAAAGTGGTCGAGGTGTGGGCGTAGCATATCGTTGACCCAGTGTTGGAAGGCTGCTGGCGCATTGGTGAGGCCGAATGGCATGACTGTGTATTCGAAATGGCCATACCTGGTTCTGAATGCTGTTTTCCATTCGTCTCCTTCTTTGATTCTCAACTGGTGGTATCCATTGCGTAGATCTAACTTGGTGAAGTATTTGGCGGCAGAGATACCCATAAACGTTTCCGGAGTTAGTGGCAATGGGTGGCGGTTCTTGACCGTTACTGCATTCAACTTTCTATAGTCGGCCTTGAGTCGGAGAAGAACCATCCGCTTTCTTGACAAACAGTACTGGTGGCCTGCTGAGGGCGTGCTGTCGGATCTTCCCACTGGAGAGGTATTCCGCTAGGTAGTCCCTGAGTGCCTGTAGTTCTAATCGCGTCATTACATACATGGGTCGAAGGGTGCTGTCTTGCCTTCTTGGATGTCGATGGAAAGGTCGTACTCGGGTCGGCGAGGTGGAAGTTTTGCAGCATCTGGTTCATTGAGGAGGTGGAGGAAGTTGTGGTGTTTGGCTGGTACGAGGTTACGGGGGTCCTTTGGCGATTGGGTCAGGAGGTCGTCGAGGGCTTTGAGGGTGGTTGAGTATAATCGCATTCCCTTTCTTTGTTTGTTGAGTAGTCTGTGGAATGCGTATGATGTGATAACGGAGATGTTGGTGGTTGGTTTGGTGGGGAGTTCAATAGAGATGCCCCGGGCGGTGACTCGGTTATGGTTGAGGGAACAATATTTTATACAGTATGACGAGTTGAATTGTATTTAGATTATCGGCGGGGAGGATTGTTGTTGCGTGTCTGCATCCATGGGAGGCATGACTATTGGGTAGTGTCTAGCTGGGTGACAAAGAAGCGCTTCCTCATTGTGTCCGTTGATGTCTAGGCTGAGGATGACTTTGTGGGTGACCTTTCCTGATTCAATAGGTCTACCGTCTATTAAGTCTATGTGTCGGGGAAGAATGAGTGGAATTGTTTTGAGTTTATGGTGGCATACTGAAATCTTTATCTATGAAAGCGTATCCTGAGGCGCCAGTATCAATGAGGGCATACGATGGGATAAAAGAATCTTTATTTTGAGAAATTGAGCAAGTTACGACTAATTGATTCCCATCCATATCCTTCTCTGAAACCGAAAACCCAGAAACCGAAATCCTAGAAAAGTCTTTTAACCGTCCCTGGAGTGAGCCACTCAGTCCAGGGAAAAATCTTTTAACGCCTCATCGCCGGAGGCTCCTTCTTCCTTTTCTTCATTCCTAATATCTGCCCTGGCTCCCCTCATCCTGGGGGCTGGGTTTCTCGGGGGCGGCGCCTGTGGGCAGTCCCTGATGAGGTGTCCTACACCTCCACAATAATGCATCTGTTCTCTACCGGCGGGCCTCTCTTTCCTGAGGGTCCGCGCGGCCTCGACCAGTTGAGAGGTCCATGGGGACTGTTCTCCGTGCATGGGGACGGGTGGGGCGGCTGGTGCGGCGATAGGGGGTTCTGCGAAGCGGTATATCGGGTCTGGGAGAGCAGGAGCAGAAAGTGGCGGGAGCTTGGTAGCGAAGTGGCGGCGGAGCGGGGGCTGTATAGCGAGGGGCAGGACGTGCGGGCGGTGCGGAGGACGGATAGCGGGGGCGGAAGCGGGCGTTGAGGATCTGTTGTTTGTTGTCCAACCTTTGAAGGATGGCAGCGAGTTCGAGGACCGTGGCGGGGGTGTCTTCGTAGACCATCAGCCTAGTCAGTTCTTCGCTTAGTCCCGCTAGGAGACTTTCCACGTTGGCAGCTTCCCCTAATCCGGCATCGGCAGCATAGCGTTGGAACTCGGCGAAATAGTCCGAGAACGATGGTCCATACTGGCGGATGTTTCTGAGTTTTGTGCGGGCCGTTCCCACCAAGTCCAGGTCCCCAAAGGCTGTGGTCAATATTTCGAAAAACCTTTCCATGGAGGGGAGGTTAACCCCTGTGTTGGTCAGGTATGGCATGAATTGGTCGGCAGCGGGACCTTCCAGGCGAGAGATGGCGTAGGTGAGTTGGTTCTGTAGGGTGGGGTACCGGTCGGCATTACCCAAGAGCTTGAGTTTCAGCATGTGTTGGAAGAGGGGAAGTTCCCTCCGGAGACCATTGAACTGCTTGGGGGCCGGGAGCTTCTCCGACTTCTCCATTCTTGCTTCTGGGTCTCAAGGGGACGTCAGGGGGCGGGGCTTCGTTCTGCAGGGTACGTAGTAATACAGCGATACTTCCGAAGAGGAAGTATATTGAAAGAGAAGTAACGGGACAGCGATAGTCACTAAATTATAAATAGGACTATAATGTATTGGAATACTAAAGACAGAAGACGTTGCGTGAAGAGAAAAGGAAAAGAAAGAAAGTACAGGAGTAGGCGTCGTTCTTTATATATAACCACCGCCTCCGCCAAGCCTGACTCATTTGTCCGCGTAACCCCGCTTATGACTCACTCCTCCGTGTAACAGAAACCTGTGGAAACTATCCTGACTCATCCTTCCCCTGCCTCGCGTCATAGCCCCACACGTCATAATCCTTCCAGTCTTCCGAACCTAGTGCATCCATGAAAGTAGCCCCCCCCTTCAAGCGCGAGCTCCTGCGAGCTTTGATTTCCTTGGGTCCCGGTTTATTTGGGTATTGTGTGTGGAAGGTCTCGACAGCGGCTGTGCATTCGTGATAGTCGGCGGGTTCCCAAGTAGGGTCGGTATATCCCGTCCACTTGACGTAGTACTGTAGTCCTTGCTTTCCATGGTGCCTCGAATCCAGAACCTCCTCAACCGTACTCTTCTTCCTGGTCCACGATAACGGGTGGTGGTGGTATTATTCTTTGTCGCACAGGGTCGCTGGCGGCGATGTCAAGTAAGGGAGGCGTGGAAAAGCAGTGCATTTTAAATCGGCGGGGAGGTTCAAGCGGTAGGCATAGGGGGAGATGATCTCTTGGATGGGGAAGGGTCCCAGCTTTTTCCAATCGAGCTTCCGCGAGTTCCGGTTGGTGCGAATGTTCTTTGCGGACACGAATACCATGTCTCCGATTTCATATCGCGGGGCGGGGATGCGCTTTGCGTTAACCGAGCTCTCCTGTTGGTCTTGAGCTGTCCTTATCTGTGTCCGTAGGTGGTCGTGTAGCTCCTTCATCTTTTCTGCAAAGTTGTGGGAGTCCAGGCTCGGGGGGGTTCTGTCTGGCTTTTGTAGGTTTACCGTGAACTGGGGGTGGTACCCATAGTTGGCGAAGAAAGGTGTAGCTTTGGTGGAGGCTGAGACCTGATTATTTGCTGCGAACTCCGCCATTGGCAACCACTTAACCCAGTCGTCTTGTTGGTATGACACATATCCCCGAAGGTACTGCTCCATTACCGCGTTCATTCTTTCCGTTTGGCCGTCGGTTTCTGGGTGAAAAGCGGTCGACATTCTCGCTTCTATCTGAAGTTGTTTGCAGAGAGACTTCCAGAACTTTGCGGTGAACTGGGTGCCCCTGTCGGAGGTGATGTGTGTAGGAAGGCCGTGTAGTTTCCAGACGTGTTGTAGGTAGAGGTCGGCTAGGTCCTTGGCGTTGACGGTGGTGTTGCAGGGTAGGAGGTGGCGCATCTTCGTTAGCCGGTCCACGACTACTAGTATGGCATCGTATCCCTGACTCTCTGGCAGACCCGTGACGAAGTCCATAGAGATCTCTTTCCAGGGTTGTTCCGGGATGGGTAGCGGTCGGAGAACTCCCAACTTTCCATGTGTTGCTGGTTTGCTTCGCTGGCAGGTGTGGCAGTTCCGGATGTATTGACCAACGTAGTCGCGCATATTTGGCCAGTAGTAGTCTCTGCTGATCAGTTCGAAGGTTTTTTCCCTACCTGGGTGTCCTGCTGAGGGGGCATCGTGGTATTGCTTCAGGATTTCCAGCTTCAGCGGTGGGTAGTCGGAGATGTAGATGTTTCCCCGATAGAGTAGGCGTCCGTTCGCCTCAGTGCATTCCGCCAGCGATATTTCCTTGCAGTGCTTCGTGTCTGTCTGCCGTAGGTCCAGTATTCTTTGTGGGAATGGGTCAGCCAAATATCCTTCGTTTAGTAGTTTTTCCAGAAGCGTTCTTTTCAGCGGATTCATTTGACAAAGAACCCGCTAACAAACTCAACTTAGGATCCAAATTCTCCTCTTCAAGACTGTGCGGCTCTGGTGCAACAATCTTTCATCCTTCCTCAGGAGATCTCCTGATCTCTAGTCAATCATCCGGTTTCCCCTCTGCTTCCGGGTCTGTACTTGATCGTGAAATTAAAAGCGCGATAAGTATTGACCCATCTCACTTGTCTCCTGTTCAGTTGTTTGGGGGACATGAAATATTCGAGGTTTTGTGGTCGGAGATAACCTCGATGGGGTGCTTCGCCCCTTCCAGTTCTGGCCTCCATTCCTCGAAACACCTGATAATAGCGAGTAGCTCCTTATCGTATATCTCGTAGTTGCACTCCGCCGGTGTATGTTTCTTGGAGAAGAAGGCGACGGGGTGGAGTTTGCCCTGCTCGTCGTGCTGGGAGAGTACGCCACCGGCGTGGTCGGATGCATCTGTCTCTACCGTGATTGGTTTTCGGGGTCGAAGTGGATCAGGATGGCGGTGGTGAAAGCCTCTTTCAGGGACTGGAATCTGAGCTCGGCTTCTGGGGACCACGAAGAAGGGATATTCTTTTTGGTTAACCTGGTTAGAGACTCTGAGTTTGAGAATCCGAATATGAAGCGGCGGTAGAAGTTGGCGAAACCCAGAAAGGCCTGTACGTCCTTAACCGTCTTGGGAGTGGTCCATTCCTGTACTGCAGATACCTTGTGAGGGTCCATACGGATACCGTTTGGTTCGATAATCAGCCCGAGGTATGTGGTGCTTTGGGTGTGGAATTCGCACTTCTCCGGCTTTAATAGGATCCCGTTTTTCTGTAATGCTTCCAGTATTATTTCGACGTGTTGCTCATGTTCTTCGAGGGAGTCGCTGTATATTAGGATGTCGTCAGGTATGCAGTGCAGAATTGATCAAGGTGTTCTCGGAGGCAATCGTTAATGAAGTGTTGAAACGTTGCGGGGTCGTTGGTGAGGCCGAAAGGCATAACAGCGTATTCAAAATGACCATAGCGTGTTCTGAAGGCGGTTTTCCATTCTTCCCCTTCGGCCATTCGAATCTGGTTGTATCCTTGTCGCAAGTCCAATTTGGTGTACCATTTTGCCTTTGATAGTCGGTCCAGTGTTTCCCGAATTAGAGGTAAGGGGTATCGGTTTTTGACCGTCAGCTCATTCAGTCCATGATGAGTCGCGCATAAGCGAAGGACCCATCAGCTTTGACAAACAATGTACCGGTGCACCGGCAGGAGATGAGTTCGCGGATGAAGCCCTTGGAGAGGTTCTCGCGGATGTAGTCGTTGAGCGCCAATAGTTCATCTCTGGACATGCCGTAGAGGGGGCCGAATGGTGGTTCCTTTCCTTCTTTGAGGGGGATTTTGTGGTCGTAGGGGCGGCGTGGTGGTAGGTCTTGGGCCAAGGCTTCATCGAACATATTGAGCCGGTTGTGGTATCGTTCCGGGATCTTTTGTTTCCACTCGTCCTTTGGGGTTTTCGTGAGAGCTTTATCGATGTCGTGGAGCGTTATACTGCAGATTTGTAGTTTCTTCCGGCGGGCAAGACGGCTGAAGGGAACGGGTCCTATCATGTATGTTGGGGGTTTAATACCTGGAACAGTGCCGGCGGTGGGTGTGGCGTTGCAGTTTTCCTTGCAGAATTTCGAGTCGAACGCTACCGTATTATTTTTGAATCTAAGGGTAGCGTCGTGGTGTTGTAGCCAAGGTATTAAAACCAGGGGTACTGCCCTAGTTTGGTGACAAAGAGTGGGATTTGTTCCTGATGAGATCCGATGATTAGGGGAACGCGGCATATGGAAGTGATTTGTCCGGAAGCAATAGGCCTCCCGTCGATGACTTCAAGTATTCGGGGGGTTTTTAGAGGAAGGATAGGAAGTTGGTGATGGCGCGCAAAGGTTTCATCGATAAATGCGAACCCGGAGGCTCCCGTATCAATCATAGCATGAGTAGGAATAGAGTTCTTATTGTGAGCGATTTTACAAGCTACAACTAAGTGGTCTCCATTTAATTCCTCCTCTGCCACAACTGAAACAGAAAACCCAGAGATAGAAAACGCAGATAAAGAAAATTCCTTTGGAGGTCCCTGGCGAGGGCCATGATACTGACCAGGGACTACTGAAAACCCGAATTACCAGAAGAAAGAATAACATCCGTAGAAGAAGAAGAAGAAATGGGAGCAGGGGCTTCGATTGGGGCGGCGGGGGGGGCAGATACGGCAGCGCCCCTCAATGGAGGAGGGCCGCGTGGGCGGGTGCCTTGTGGGCAGTTGGCGAATACGTGGTCGGGGGCAGCACAGTAGGCACAGCGGCCGTTTTCCATCCTCCATTTTTTCTCGGCGGCGGTGGTCTGTCGGCGGCCATTGGCGAAGGTGTACCTTCCCTCGGGTGGGGGGCGGGTGGTGGGGCGTGTTTGGGTGGCGGAGAGATCCATAGGGGCTAGGCCTCCTGGGGTGTGTGAGGGATGCGACGGAGCGTGTGGGGAGGCAAATTGTCCCATAGGGTTCCTGTTAGTCTTGTGGGCGTCTTTTCTAGCCCTGATCTTGTTGTCCATTGTCATTAGTCTCCTGACATAAGCATCGAAGCCTTCCGTGGTTATGTCTTGGTATATCATTGCGTCCTTCAAGTCGTCAGACAACCCTGTCTCCAGAGCGTCCTTCTTTGCCTCCTCGTTATAGTCAAGTTGGCCCATGATGCGTAGGAATTGTGTAAGGTAGGTCGCAAAGTCTCCCTTGCCTTGGCGGAGGCCTTGGAGTTCCCTTCTGGCTGTGCCTCGAGGGTCTGGGTCTCCGAAGGAGGCTTCCAGGAATGCGACGAAGGCGGCGACCGATGTGAATGGGGCAGCGTCCCCGGTGGCCATAGGAATGACCTGGTCCAACGCCTTCCCTTCCAACCGACTCACTGCGTAGAAGACCTTGGCCTCCTCATTTAGGAACCTGTCATGGTTGACCCTAAGTTTAGTGCGGAGGAGGTTGAGGAACCCTGGTAGTTCTTTCCGGATCCCGTTAAACTTTGGGGGGTCGGGGAACTTTTCGGAACGGAAGGTGGTGGATGGGGGGTTCGCAGGTGGTGGGGGTGGTGGAGGTGGTGGAGGTGGTGGAGGTGGTGGAGCGGCTCGGGCTGCGGTGAGTTGGAATTCCAGGGTACGGACCTGGGTTTCCAGTGCGTCGGTGAGGTTATGGGAGGCGATGAGTTGCTCCTGGGCGGCGGTTAACTCCTGCCTGGTCTGTGTGTGTAAGGCTCTGCTGGCGTTTCTTTCTGATTTCCAGCGGTCTCCTTCCTGTAGGAGGGTGAGGATGTGTACGTAATGGTAGTGTTTATCCTCGACAGCCTCAAATTCTGCGAAGGTTGGAGGGATTTGGTAGTTCGTCAGGGTGACCCGGCTACTATGCGGGCGGGGAGGTGGTGGAGCTGGGGTGGACATTGGTAGAGAGTGCAGTGCAGATGACAGCTTAGCATGTCTCAAGGGGCGTCGAGGCGGGGCTTAGTTCTGCGAGTGCGTAATGTCTGGCGATCTTCGAAGAGGAAGTATATTGAAAAAAGAAATGTAGGACAGCGATAGTCACTAAATTATAAATAGGACTATAATGTATTGGAATACTAAAGACAGAAGAGGCGTTGCGTGAAGAAAAGGAAAAGAAAGAAATCAGGAGTAGGCGTCGTTCTCCCTATATAGCCACCGCTCCTCCGCCAAGCCTGACTCATTTGTCCGCGTAACCCCGCTTATGACTCACTCCTCCGTGTAACAGAAACCTGTGGAAACTATCCTGACTCATCCTTCCCCTGCCTCGCGTCATAGCCCCACACGTCATAATCCTTCCAGTCTTCCGAACCTAGTGCATCCATGAAACTGGGTGTGTTGTTGCCAAGCCCTGGAGGAATTGGTTGGGGCGACCAAGAGGAGGTGCGGGCGGTGCTGGTTGTTCTGCTGCGGGTGGTGGGGGCCTGGTTGCAAGTCTTCGCAGGCTAGGGTTCTTGTTCTTGTTGTGGCGCTCCGAACTTGGAGGCGGTGACCTGGGCTTGGAGCTTTGTGGTGTTTGCTTCTTCCTTTTCCAAGTCTTGCCCTAGATTCGGTGATCCTTTGTTTCCATATCTCCGTTCTTCATCTGCCTCCTGTTGGGTCGATCTCAGATTCGTTTTGAGTTTAACGCGATGGCTGTGACATTGTGGTTAAACAATGCGTCCTCAGATCTTCTGGTGGTGCTCGAGGGGTATCTTGGACAAGCGACCCAAGTCTCTTTCGAGTCGGTCATAGTCGAGTTCTGTTGGGTCTGTCATGACTTGTTCGTGGACATGTCGGCGGAGTTAATGGTTCGGGTTGGCGTTGGAGGCATAGTATCAGCAGTCTTCGCGAGACAGGGACTAAGCAGTGAACCAAGGTGAAAGGAAGGGGTGTGTAGAGGCGAAGGCGGCGGTGGGGTTGTTGGGGAACTGAGGGTGGGTTCGAGGTGAAGGTGCGAAGAGGTGGTCCTGTTGTTCCCGCAGCGCAATTGGCGGGACTATGGCTAAGAGAGAGTATATTCTAGCGAGAAAAAGACTAAAAAGCCTAAGATGACAGGAAGGTTGCGTGAAGAAGAAAGAAGAAGAAGTCACCTGGCGAGGAACAAAATTTCCTATATATAGCGCGAAAACCTTTTGACTCATCCACAGAAACCCGTAGAACCCAAAATCCCTCATTACAAATACCTGCATGCCGTTGACTCATAGAACCCTGCAACCGAAACCTATAGAACATAACAGAAACCCTGACTAATCCTTCTTCCCGCAACCGTGCTCGATATCGTATCACGCCGTGATAATTCTTAACCGTCAGTTCGTTCAACCCGCGGTAATCCACACATAAGCGAAGAGACCCGTCAGCCTTTTTGACAAACAATACTGGTGCGCCAGCAGATGAACTTGCGGATGAAGCCGCTTGGAGAGGTTCTTTGCGGATATTATCATTTGTGCCAATAGTTCATCCCTGGACATACCATAGAGGGGGCCAAATGGGGGCTCCTTCCCTTCCTTCAGGGGAATTCTGTGGTCGTAGGGGCGGCGTGGGGGTAAACCCTGGGCCAAGGCTTCGTCGAACATATTGAGCCGATTGTGGTAGCGTTCTGGAATCCTTTGCTTCCATTCGTTCGTTGGGGTCTTCAGAAGGGCTTTATCGATGTCGTGGAGTGTTATGCTGCAGATTTGTAGTTTCTTCCGTCGGGCAAGGCGGCTGAAGAGAACGGGTCCTATCATATATGTTGGCGGCTTGATGCCTGGGACAGTACCAGTAGTGGGTGTGGCATTGCAGTTTTCTTTACAGAATTTTGAATCGAAAGCGACCGTATTGTTCTTGAATCTGAGGGTAGCGTCGTGATGTTGTAGCTAAGGTATTCCCAGGACCAGGGGTATTGCCCTAGTCTGGTGACTAAAGAGGGATTTGTTCCTGATGAGATCTGATTATTAGAGGAACACGGCATATAGAGGTGATTTGTCCGGAGGCAATGGGCCTCCCGTCGATGACTTCAAGCACTCGGGGCGTTTTTAGAGGAAAAATAGGAAGTTGGTGATGGCGCGCAAAGGTTTCATCGATAAATGCGAATCCTGAAGCTCCCGTATCAATCATAGCATGAGTAGAAATAGAGTTCTTATTGTGAGCAATTTTACAAGCTACAACTAAGTGGTCTCCATTTAATTCCTCCTCTGCCATAACCGAAACCGAAAACCCAGAGATAAGCATAGATAAAGAAGATTCGCTGAAAGTCACTCGCGGCAAAGTAATCTTGACCAGGGACTACTGAAAACCGAATTACCAGAAGAGAATAACATTCATAGGAGAAGAAGAGGAAGAAGAAGAAATAGGAGCAGGGGTTTCGATTGGGGCAGGCGGGAGCAGATCAGCAGCACCTCTCATTGGAGGAGGCCCGCGTGGGCGGGTGCCTTGCGGGCAGTTAAGCAAATCGTGGTCGAGGGGGCAGTGATGGCGCAGCTCTATTCTCCATTTCTTTTCAGCGGCGGTGGTCTGTCGGCCATTAAGCGAAAGATATACCTCCCCTCTAGTGGGGAACGGGCAGTGGAGTTTTATCGCGGCGTGATCACGATATCAGCGATTGCGGGAAGAAGGATTAGTCAGTCAGGGTTTTCTTTTGGGACTCCACGGTTTTTAGGTTGCAGACTATGAGTCAACGACATGCAGGTATTTGTAATGAGGATTTCCTTTGGGTTCTCTGAGGTTCTATGGGATGAGTCGTCGATGGATTTCTGGGTATATATAGGGAGCTCTCTCCCTCGCTTGTAGGACTTCTCTTCTTCTCCTTTCTTCTTCACGCAACCTTCCTGTCATCTTAGGCGTCTTTAGTCTTCGCTGGTCTAGAATACATTCTATCTCTCTTAGCCATAATCCCGTCGGTTGTATTACCCCCACGGGGACACCAGGACCGCGTCCTCGTACCTTCGCCTCGCCCCTCCAACCCCGCCTTCGCTCTTCGTCCTGCCCCACTGCACCTCACGCCTTACAGCCCAGCCTGTGGTTTAACTTGCTTGTTCAGCCTCGTCGGCTTGCGTGATCTAAGGTTCATCTCCACCTATCATATCACCGCCACGCGTACAAGAACAAGAAACGAAAGACTCACCCGACTCGACATACTTGAAAGGGACTTGGACCGCTTAAAGTCATATCCCAGAGCACCACCGGTATGACCGAGATGCAACGTTTAATCGTGGCATCATCCTCCGTTGCAGAGTAGTATCAGCCGTAACGAACTACCTGGCACAAAGAAAAGCCGAAGAGGCAACGAAGGCATGGAAAGAAAAGGATCACAGAACTGGGACAAGAGTTGGATAGGGAAGAAGCAAAGGTAACAACCCTCCAAGTCACCACCCTCCAAGAAGAAGTCACGGCAATGACAGGAAACTCAAGACCGCCTTGAGGCACTCAGCCAGGCCCCCACCACCAGCAGCAGAACCACCAGCCCCACCGCACCTCCTCCTCGTCGCTTCCAACAGATACCTCCAAGGCCTAATAACAACCCACGGAAGCAAGGGTGGAGAAGTCGGAAAACTCCCAGACCCCAAGCAGTTCACAGGGGTGAGGAAGGAACTCACTCTTCAAACACATGATGACACTCAAGCTCTTGGGCAATGCCGACCGGTACCCCACCCTACAAAACCAACTCACCCTGCGATCTCGCCTGGAAGGCGCAGCTGACCAGTTCATGCCATACCCAACACAGGGTTAATCTCTCCTCCATGGAAAGGTTTTTTGAAATCCTGACCACAGCCTTTGGAGACCCGGGCTTGGTAGGGACGGCTCGCCAGAAACTCAAACATCCGCCATCTGACGCTCATTCTCGGATTACTTTGCCTAAGCTATGCCCGATGCCGGACTAGGGAGGCGCCAATGTGGAAAGTCTCTGGCCGGACTAAATGAGGAACTGACCAGACTCATGGTCTACGAAGACACCCCCGCCACAGTCCTGGAACTCGCGACCATCCTACAACGGTTGGACAACAAACAACAGGCCCTCAATGCTTTCGTTTCGCTACCAGTCCTCCACTCCGCCCGCCGGCCTCGCTCGCATGCCAGCTCCACCCCTCCTCGCTACTCTGCTCCTGCTCCCACTCCGCTCCTGTCCCCCTGCTCCCGCTATACCCTCCTCCTTCGTAACCCTCCCGCCAGCTGCCCCCATCCGTCCCATGCCCCCGGAGGAACAGTCCCCATGGACCTATCAACTGGTCGGGGCCGCCCGGACCCCCAAGAAAGAGAGGCCCGCCGGGTGGAAAATAGATGTTATTATTGTGGAGGTGTAGGACACCTCATCAGGGACTGCCCACAGGCGCCGCCCCCCAGGAACCCAGCCCCCAGGATAAGGGGAGCAAGGGCAGATATTAGAAATGAAGAGAGAAGAAGAACTCCGGCGATGAAGGCGTTAAAGATTTTTCCCTGGACTGAGTGGCTCACTCAGGGGCGGTTAAAGGATTTCTAGGATTTCGGTTTCTGGGTTTTCGGTTTGAGAGAAGGATATGGATGGGAATCAATTAGTAAATAACTTGTTCTATTTCTCAAAATAAAGATTCTTTCATCCCATCATATGCCCTCATTGATACTGGCGCCTCAGGATCTCGCTTTCATAGACAAAAAACTTCGTATGCCACCACAAACTTAAACAAACCCCCTCATCCTCCACGACACATAGGCGTAATAGATGGGAAGACCTATCGAGTCAGGAAAGGTTACCCATAAAGTCATCCTCAGCTTAGACATAAGCGGACACAGAGAGAGGAGGCCCCCTTCTTTGTCACCCAGTTAGGACATTACCCCATTGTTATGGGCCTCCCATGGATGCGCAGACATGCAACTACAATTCTCCCTGCCACCAACGAAATACAATTCAATTCCTCAGCCTGTGTCAAACACTGCTCCCTCAACAACACTAAAGTCACCGCTAGGGGTATCTCTATTGAACCCCCCACTAAACCAACAACGAACATCTCCGTCATCACCTCATATGCGTTCCACAGACTGCTCCATAAACAGAGAAAAGGAATGCGACTATATTCAACCACTCAAGGCCCTCGGCGACCTCCTCACCCCATCGCCCAAAGACCCAGGGCCCTCATACCAAGTGAACATCACAACTTCCTTCACCTCCTCAACGAACCTGACGCTGCAGAACTCCTCTCGCCGATCCGACTATGACCTCTCCATTGACATCCAGGAAGGCAAGACAGTACCCTTCGGACCTATGTATGGAATAGCCGCGGTTGGAGCTACAGGCACTCAGGGATTACCTAGCGGAATACCTTTCAAGTAGGAAGATCCGCCACAGCACCTCCCCAGCAGGCTCCCCAGTACTATTTGTAAAAGCGGATGGATCCCTCCGACTCTGCATCGACTATAGAAAGTTGAACGCGGTAACGGTTAAGAACCGCCACCCACTGCCGCTAACTCCGGAAACCTTCATGGGCATCTCGGCCGCCAAATACTTCACTAAGCTAGACCTACGCAATGGATACCACCAGTTGAGAATCAAAGAAGAGCGAATGGAAAAGCGGCGTTCAGGACCAGGTACGGCCACTTCGAATACACGGTCATGCCATTCGGTCTCACCAACGCGCCGGCAGCATTCCAACATTGGGTGAATGACATGCTTCGTCCACACCTTGATCATTTCGCGACGGCCTATCTGGATGACATACTCATCTACTCTGCCACACTGGAAGAACATAAGGTTCATGTTGACAAGATTCTTCGGATACTGGAACAACACAAAGTACATTTAAAACCTGAGAAGTGTGGAATGTATGTCAAAGAAAAACAACGACCTGGGATTCGGACTCACTCCTGAGGGAATCAAGATGGGACGAAAAAGAAGGTCAAGCATAATCAGGATTGGGAAACACCAACCTGTCTGAAAGACGCATAGGAGTTCCTAGGCTTCGCTAACTTCTACCGGAGATTCATCTACGATACTCCAGAGTCGCTTTCTAACGGCCCTCACTAAGACAGGAGTAAAGTTTGAATGACTGAGAAGACCCAAAAGTTTTCGATAACCTAAAGATAAAGCATTCACCACCGCACTAATACTCGTGACACTTCAATTCCTAATCGGTAGTCATAGTGGAAACAGACGCCCGACTATGTCTCCGCCGCCATCATGTCACAAAGGATGACGAATACATTACACCCTCATGTTTTTTCTCAAGAAGATACGCCGAAACAACTACGAAATCTACGACATGTTAACTATTAGCAATAATCCGAGGGTTCAAGAATGGCGCTTACTTCCTAGAAACAGCCTCCTTCCCCATCAAGGGCCTGACAGACCACAGGAACCTTGAATATTTCATGTCAACAAAGTTTATTGAACCGACGATGCACCTGTTGGTCCGAAAGTTCCTATCCCGCTTTTGACTTATATACAATTCCGACCAGGCAAACAAGGGGGAAAACCAGATGCTTGACTAGAGATCGGGAGATCTACCCATGAGGGGATGAACGCCTTCATGCACCAGTACCAGACCGTGTTGAAGAAAGAAAATTTGGATTCTAAGTTTGTTTGTTCATGGCTTCTTTGATAAACGAATCCGCTTGAAAGAACGCCTACCATCCAAGAGCTTGTTTGCAATCGCTACCAAGAAGACATAGTTTCCTAATAAAGTCCTAACTATGCTGAAAGACGGCACCAAACAATCAAAACAAATCTCGCCACGAACGCGCCAAAACGAAGACGGCTTTCTCCTGTACCGCCAAAACTCTTTCAGATTGGAACACGAGGAGCTACAAATTAAGCTCCTACAAGAATACTCACGACAAACCATCAGCAGGTCACCCCGAAGAAATGAAAACACTCAACTCCTCAGCCAATACTATTGGCCGGACATGCTAAAATACACGATCGCCATAAGCATGAATTGCCACACACGTCAAGCGAAGAAAGCAAACCGTAACGCCCCAGGGAGTCCTCCGCCTCTTTCAGTACCCAAATTACCATGGTCGGATGTATCAATGGGACTTCGCCACCGCCTTCCCTTAGAATAATTATAACGCAATCCTCGCTGCCGCTGACCGCCTCACAAAAATGAGACACTTCATCCCACGACCGGCGAAGTGGAGCCAGAGATGTCGCCAACATGTACCTTTAAAATGTATGGAAACTCCACGGCCTCCCAGAAAAGATTGTATCAGACCGAGGGACCCAATTTACCTCAAACTTTTGAAATCACTTAAAGCCGCTTGAAATATCCCCGCTTCTCCACAGCCTTCCACCCTGCATCGACGGCCAAACCGAAAGAATCAACGAATCATTAACAAGACTCCGAGCCACGCCGACTACCAACAAGACAACTGGCTACCTATTTACCCATGGCTGAGTTTGCAACTAATAACCACGATCAGAATCTATTTAAACTCTCCCCTTCGTTTAATCCATGACGACACCCCGAACGACCTTTTCTTCGTCACCAAGACCACTACCAACGGCGACCAAGCCAACACTATGGCAAGAGATATGTCAGAAGTGTTTCTCCCGAGCTGAGATGTCAGAAAGACGTAAGATTCAGGAGGAGTCAGCCAACGCCAACAGACCCTCGCCCCCGTTACTATATTGGCATAAAGTATTTATCTACCGTGAACCTACTTACCAAGAGGCCTTCAAAGAAGTTGGACTGGAAACAAGTCGCCCGTTCAGATTCTGCCTCCCCAGATGGTCAGCCCCTACGCTATGCTTACGAAATTTCACCCTACCCCTTCAACGAAGGCCCACCCAGTCTTCCATGATCTCTACTATCCCCGCTGCCAATAACCCCTGCCCCAGATAACTACAACCTCCACCACCATCCGTCGAGATTGAAGGAGAACAGGAGTGGGAGGTCGATACAATACTAGATTCTCGCAGACGAAAGGACGATAATACCTCGCTCGACATTAATCGGATATAACGAACCGTCAAGCAACCCTACGATGACCTGAAAACTCCCTAGCTTGGTCAAAGACTTTCACTTAACGATACTAACGTAGTTCTCAAGAGGACTTAGGCCTCAGAGGGGGACCTAATATCTATCACGGCGTGATACGATATCGAGCACAGTTGCGGGAAGAAGGATTAGTCAGGGTTTTCTTTCGGGACTCCACGGTTTTAGGTTGCAGGGCTCTATGAGTCAACGACATGCAGGTATTTGTAATGAGGGATTTCCTTTGGGTTCTACGGCTTCTATGACGAGTCATCGATGGATTTCTAGCAGATATATAGTGAGCTCTCTCCTCGCTTGTAGGACTTCTTCTTCTCCTTTCTTCTTCACGCAACCTTCCTGTCATCTTAGGCGCTCTTTAGTCTTCGCTGGTCTAGAATACATTCTATCTCTCTACCATAATCCTGCGTTGTATTATTCCCCACGGGACACCAGGATCAAGGCCTCAGACTTCGCCTCGCCGCCTCCGCCTTGAACCCCCCGCCCCTTCGCTTCCCTTCGTCCTCGTCCCACTGCACCTCACGTACCCACAGCCCAGCCTAGGTGGTTTACCTTGGCTTGTTCAGCCCTCGTCCTCGCTTAGCACCGTGATAGGTTTGCATGAAGGGCGGAGAGGTCCATAGGAGCGAAGCCTCCTGGTGTATGTGAGGGATGTGGTGAGGTATGTGGGGAGGCAAATTGCACTATGGGGTTCCTGTTGGCCCTATGGGCAATTCTCCTGGCCCTGATCTTGTTGTCCATTGACATTAACCTCCTGATATAAGCATTGAAGCCTTCTGCAGTAGTGTCCTGGTAGATCATTGCGTCCTTAAGGTCATCGGACAACCCTGTTTCCAGAGCGTCCTTCTTTGCCTCCTCATTATAGTCGAGTTGGCCCATGATGCGCAGAAATTGTGTGAGGTAGGTCGCGAAGTCACCCTTGCCCTGGCGGAGGCTTTGGAGTTCCCTCCTAGCTGTACCTCGAGGGTCTGGGTCTCCAAAGGAGGCTTCCAGAAATGTGACGAAGGCGGCGACCGATGCAAATGGGGCAGCGTCTCCAGTGGCCATAGGGATAACCTGGTCCAGTGCCTTCCCTCCAACCGACTAACTGCATAGAAGACCTTGGCTTCCTCGCTCAGGAACCTGTGCATGGACCCTGAGCTTTGGTGCGGAGGAGGTTCAGGAACCCCAGAGTTTCTTTCCGGATCCCGTTGAACTTTGGGGGTCGGGGAACTTTTCGGAGCGGAAGGTGGTGGGTGGAGGGTTCGCGGGTGGTGGGGGGAGGACCTCTGGTGGGAGTGGTGGAGGAGGTGGTGTGGCTCGAGCTGCGGGCAGTTGAAACTCCAAGGTACGGACCTGGGCTTCTAGCACGGTATTGGGAGGCGACAAGTTGTTCTTGAGCTGCAGTTAGTTCCTGCCTGGTTTGTGTGTGTAGGGCCCTGCTGGCGTTCCTTTCTGCCTTCCAACGGTCCCCTTCCTGTAAAAGGGTGAGGAGGTGTATGTAGTGGTAGTGTTTATCTTCGACGGCCTCAAACTCTGCGAAGGTTGGAGGGATCCGGTAGTCTCCATCCAGGGTGACCCAGGCGGAGGCGGGCAGGCAGCATGAAGCAGATAAAGTGCAGATTTACGCAACGTAATCTCAAGGGGGTGTAAGGGGATGGGCATCGTCTGCAGGGTACGTAGCGATGACGGCGATACTTTCTAAAGGGAGTATGTAAGTAAAGGGGCAGCGATAGTCACTGTTTTATAAATAGCGACTATAATGTATTGGTATACTAAAGCCAGAAGACGTTGCGTGAAGAGAAAAGGAAAAGAAAAAAAGTACAGGAGTAGGCATTATTGCCTTCCTTATATAGCCACCAATCCTCCACCAAGCATGAGTCACTCGCTCGCGTAACTCCCCTTATGACTCACTCCTCCGTGTAACAGAAACCCGTAGAACCTATCTTGACTCATCCTTTCCGTGTATTGCATTATAACCCCACCAGTGATAATTCTTCCAGCCTCGTAACCTTATACATCAATGAAAACACGTCCATAGTGACGCCCAAATAGACGCTATGGAGACCCCCGAAACGCGAACTTCTGTATGTAAGAGGTGGGCACGCGGGTAGGCGCGCGGGCAGGTAGTCGCGCAGGCATATATTTGTACATAGAATTATATAGAATTACATAAAATTAACTAAATGTGTGCTGTTAATCACCTGAACTGTCCAATCGTCAATGTGACGTCAATTCCCAGCGAAAATTAGCGGCTGTTCGCCATGACTGCTAAGATCAAAAAGGCAAGACAAGGTTGTGGGGACTAAAGACGGAAAAGTCATCTTGGGAGTCCAAAACTATCTTGTGGCGCCGGGGCGCGGGGATGCAGGTAAGCAATTGATTTTTGGGCGTCTTTGACGTCTTGGGCATTTTCTGCCAATTGTGGCGCCCAGGCGCCACAAGACGCAGCCCCATTTTTTGCTGATATATAAACCACCTGCACCTCCGGTCAATGATTCGAAGTTCTTCAGACTAACGGGCAACACCCGGTACAGTACCTGTACCTACATACTAGGGTTGCCACCTCGTGACTGCGATTTGTTGAATTTTGAGTTATGGGTGTACATGTCTTCGCCCCCCCCCCCCCTCCGGCACCCCTGTGATTCAATTCAACTCATAGCACCACTTGGTTGAGCCGTAGGACCCCAGCTCCATGTTTTGAATTATTTCCAGCTTTTCCTTTCTAGTTGAGCTATCTTTATCCCTTGGAGTTATTTCTTAGGCCATAGGGGAACCTGGTTCCACCTAGTTTGGATTTACGCGCTTTTGGTGGTTACCCTGCCTGCAATTCACCAGCATTATATAGCCAAGTATAGAACTACAACACAATTAATTATAATGATGAACTGAGGTAAAAAAATTTACCCTTGGGAGAAGCCCTTTACACATTTTTGAGTTAGCAAAGGAAAGAGTGATTAAGGTGTAATGAGATACTGTAGTGGAGAACCCTGTTGCTAAGCTACATCAGCAAAAAATGGGGCTGCGTCTTGTGGCGCCCAGGCGCCACAATTGGCACAAGACGTCAAAAACGTCAAAGACGCCCAAATATCAATTGTTTACCTGCATCCCCGCGCCCCGGCGCCACAAGATAGTCTTGGTCTCCCAAGACGCATTTTTCGGCTTTAGTCTCCAAAACCTCGTCTTGTATCTTTTGCCAGGCTAGCAGTCATGGCAGAACCTTGACGCTAATTTTCGCTTTAGAATTGACGCCACATTGACGATTGGACAGTTCAGGTGATTCACGGTACATCGCTTAGTTAATTCTATGTAATTCTATATCTTTCTATCTAAATTAGGGTCGTTTGGCGTGGCCGATTAGTCGTCGTCGATGGGCCCATCTCGTCATTTCCATGCGTCCATTTCCATGCATCGAGGCGTCTCCATTTCCATGTCCACATTTGTCCAGTCTTTTTGGGCGCCCATGGCGTGTCGCGGGCGGCCATTGGTCGATGTCACAGGCGTGTCCATGGTGTCGATTTGGGCGTGTCCATGACATCGATTTGGGCGTCTCCATGGCGTCTATTTGGGCGTGTCCATGGCGAGGTTTTGGGTGTGTCCTAGGCGTCACTATGGGTGTGTCCATGGCGTCGATTTGGGCATGTCCATGGTGTCGATTTGGGCGTTGATTTGGGCGAGTCCATGGCGTCAATTTGGGCGTGTCCTAGGCGTTGATTTGGGCGTTGATTTGGGCGAGTCCATAGCATCAATTTGAGCGTGTCCTAGGCGTCGATTTGGGCGTCGATTTGGGCGTGTCCTAGGCGTCGATTTGGGCGTTGATTTGGGCGAGTCCATGGCGTCAATTTGGGCGTGTCCTAGGCGTCGATTTGGGCGTTGATTTGGGCGAGTCCATAGCGTCAATTTGAGCGTGTCCTAGGCGTCGATTTGGGCGTCACTATGGGCGTGTCCTAGGCGTCGATTTGGGCGTCGATTTGGGCGTCGATTTGGGCGTGTAGGACTCTTTATAGACATTAGCATAGGTGTCGGAATATGGGGTAGGGGGATACTCGAGATAGAGATGGAGGTGGGGGTGAAGGTGAAGGTGAAGGTGAAGGTGAAGGTGGAGGTGAAGGTGGAGGTGGAGATGGAGATGGAGGCGGCAGCGGGGGTGCTTAAGACCTGGAAACTGCGCCAAGAATGACGTTGATGACAGGAGCTAGTCCTAATCGGGCTTAGTCTGTGCCGACATATCACTTTTCTGCCAACATATCACATTTTGGAGACGTCAAAAAACGACCTGTCACATTTAGGATGAGCTAAGTTGAGCTTAGACGAGCCAAAGATGACATATCACCTTTGGACAAGCTTAGACGAACCAAATGTGACCTATGACTTTTTGGAGGCACAAGACGGCACCCAATGCATCCAGACGACGACTTTGGGTATTCTGCGTCTTGGGAGACAAGATGCGTCTTGGCGAGACCTATTTTTTCTTGATGGAGCTGCGTCAGTGTTGGGTATGGATATATATAGGTTCGAACTTCCCAATAGTTTCGGGTTTAATAGTGTCTTGGTGAGTGTCTGTACGTCCTGAGGTTTGATCTTGTGCTCTGAAAGCTTCCCCAATACTTGTGCTTAGAGCTGTAGTTGCTTGAATGGACATCATGGCTAATCTTCTATCTTCTACTGCGCTGGCTATGAGATCTTGGACCCAAGCGGGGGTATTTGGATCTGGTGTAGGAGTTTGGTTGGTTTTAGGGAATGGGGGATAAGTAATGTTCTCTTGGTCCGCCATATCTTCTATTCTTGATTGAGAACTTTCTGGGGCTAATGAGGTATGGGAAAATAATGGTTCAGATAAGCGGTAGTAACGTTGTTGAATAGCAGCGATAGGAATTTGGTATTGGACCACGGCGATGCGAGACACCCCCGGGTCTTGTGAGATGAGAAATACCTCGCTTCTGAGGAACAGAAGCCTCCTGAGGGACAGGAGTTGAATAGATGTTATCTTCCTTGGAAGACAATGAGCAAATATCTTCTTTGAAAGATGCTGAACAAATGGACAGCCTGCCGGTATCCAGTATGGGCAGTGATAAATTATATTTTTCTCCCCAGACTTCAACAGCCTGGGTAAAAGATATCTCGGTTTGTACTAGGGCTATTGGTTCTAGAATAGAGCTAACTTTTCCTGACCTAGTAGTTTTTCCTGCTCTGGAATTGAGGAAATCTAAACCTGAAGGGAAAAAAAAGTATATAAAAGAAGTGTAAGGGAGAATAGGATCTGGGATAGGAGATGATAAAGCAGAATAATGGTTTTTGATTTAGATTAATAGTCTCTGAATGTGTATAGTGGGTATAGGTGTTCCTGCCAGCTTAACGTTTCTTAGGCTTAGTGATCCGATCGGATAGGGATCTTGTGCTTGCTCTGAATCGGTTCGTAGAACGGCTTCTCCTATATGTTTTGTTTGATGAGGTGGTGATTCTTTCTGCCAAGCTTCTTAAGATGCAATGGCTATCGTGAGATCTGACTTGTATTGAGCTGATACGGGATTCCAAGGAACGCGTGTTTCCACTATCGTGTCCTCTGACCTCTTGTCTGACCGTTTGGCTGCTTGAGGAACTAACGGATTCGTAGGTTCTCCAGATTGCAGTGGGGTTGTCTTTAGGCCAAGTCCTTGGGGGAGGGAGCGTAGAGATGTTGCTCTCTGAATCCGTGTCTAAGGATGGGGGAGGATTTTGGTACGGGTAGTTCTCGATGGGGTCCTGATAATATTCCGTGTCGTCTTGCTGTGGTTGTGGGGGGTATTGATGGTTTTGATCGTTGTTTTCGTATTGGTTATCCTCTTCTGGATTGGTAACCGGTTCAGTCCAGTTCAAGTAGCGATCAATTGCTTCTCTACTGGCCTCTTCTGGAGCTAATTCTTGATGGTGATCGAGATAATGGCGAGTTTGTGGTGGTTGGATTTGGTACAAAGAAGTAGTTGAGAGGGGTGTGGAGACTCCTGAGTCTATAGTGCTTAGTGGAGTGGATTGGGGTCTGGTATACAGAGAGTGAATTGGTTCTGATAGTGCTTGGAATGCTGCAGATGCTACGGAAGTGATAGCTTGGTGCCTCGAATCAATGTACTGAGTATCTCGTCTTGGTTCGAGTAACTGTTGTGCTGCTAAGTTTGCGAGGGCAGCTCTTCTAGCTTGCCTGTTTCTTCTACCTGGGTTCCTATGATTCCAACGGAGATTATTGTCTATGTAGGATATTGGAGGATGAAAGATGGAAGAGTTATTGGATAGAAGAGTTGACGATGGTTTCTTGGAGTTTTGTACGTGTAATGCGTTGTTGTGGTTGGTGAAGAGATTTCCGTGAAATTTTTTCGTGCTACATATTTGATGTAGTAGGGTAATCCTTCGGTGGTTTTTAGTACTCGAAGATATCGATACTTTTGATCTGATATTGGTCCCGTTGAAGGTGTTGCTACCAATTGTTATACTAAATGCACTGATTTGTATAAAGCATCAGATAGTATTTTATTCTTGTTCCTCTGAAGCTTATAACTAAGACCGGCGGGCATACGTGTTCTACCCCGCCTACTCCGCCAATACCTATAACTACGGTGCTTGTGGGTAATACACGGTATGCCTTCATGAACTAATAAGTATGGCCATAGCCGTACATGGTGGCATAGCCTAATATTACACAGCGTACATACTAGTACGAACCAGAGTACATGATATCATAGCATAGCATCAATACAAAATGAAAGATAGTAAAAAACACATCCTAAAAGAACAATATTCGAAGCACTAAAGTCAACCCTTACTTTATGCTTTATGCTTTGAGGAAACTCAAATCAAACTCAAGCATGAATGTCTGGATCCCGCATTATTTAGCAACACACGTATATACTACCTACACATACGGGGACGTACTTCGAAAGCTGTGCTATTTTAGCAGTTTCTGTGGGTATTAAGATAAATTAAATAGCTAAATTCACGTAGATATCTCACTTATTGAACGCTCAAGTCCTGAACTCCGTGTAATCCAATTAGAGACTATAATTAACTGGTGTTATAACATTAGGAGGTGATACTTCTTTATAAATAGGGATGTGGTTGTTAATTCATTACTCAAATACTTAGAATGGAGACATATTTAAAGCTACGTCTATACCCGATCGTGCCATAAACTGATATAATTGACACAATTCTATTCTCCCAAGAAGATCCGAATCCATAGCATTCCGGCCGGCCATAGTTTTAAAAGATCATTCCCCACCATAGGTCATGTGGTCATGTAGTTACTGCGTAGCCAACAAAATAAGAGAACTTACGAAGTATATTATTAGCCTATATCGAGTCATAGTAGTATAACTATGATCTCTACTATATATATCTTATATACTGCTTTTGTTGGGTATCTTGGTTTTGTATAATACCAATGGTTATGGTTTTCTCTATTCGAATACCTCTTTAGGTCTCGTATGCCCAGCCGAGCAGGCCTACCCTACGAAAAATAGACATAAATGTACCACCCCCGCAACGTATACTTAATATCAACTCTCAGTAAACCTAATCTCATCGTACAATATTTCCGAACAGCAGAGTGATACCTTATGACTCCGAGTGACATCCTATGATCTCCGGGTAAGTACCCAGCCTTGACACCTCCGAACCCACACTTTCCGGTACCAGCACGCCGCAAAAAAAATGACGACCCCCCCAACGTCTCCCAGCGCGCCCATCCGGGGCCCCGAGTTCTGGCGCCGCACATTCTGCTATGTGACCGGTCTTGGCCTGTCACCTGAAGACCGTGCAGCCTACGAGGCCGATAATGAGCTCCGAAAACAGCAGGACGAGTGCCGGAGGTGTGAGAAGAATCGGGATTACCTCCTTCGCTACAGTAGGAGCACCGGTGTAAATAGGCAGGGGTGGGAACGTGCTGATTCGGGTTCGGAATAGGTCCAATTGTGAGGTTCATGCTGAAGAGTGTACAGCAGGTGGGCGGCGACTTGTCGGCCGAGAACATCAAGTGTCTTCCATGCGATGGGGCACTGCGCACGGGAGGATTCTCACCGCAGTATGGAATCATGCTATGTCAGAATAAGCTGGATAGAGGAAGAATGGAGGATACATTGGCGCACGAGATGGTGCATGCGTATGATCACCTAAGGTTTGACGTAAATTGGGATGATTTGAAGCACCATGCTTGCTCGGAGGTAGGTTCAATATATATGGTATTCCAGGATAAAAGAAAGTTAGGCTAACCGTAGTAATAGATTAGGGCTTCAAGCTTAAGTGGAGAGTGTAGGTGGACTAGGGAAGCGTTCACTAGAGGAGTGTGGGACTTCACACAGCAGCACCAGGCCTGTGTAAGGAGAAGAGCTACAATATCGGTCTCTCTCCACCCGAAGTGTAAGGATGATGCAGAAGCGGCAAAGATTGTTAATACAGTTTTTGATTCCTGCTTCGCCGACACAAGACCATTTACGGATATCTATCGATAGAGCTTATCCAAGATAAATCCGCATAGTGCACACTTGTATAATGTCTGTCGATACCTTGTAATTATAGAAATAAAAATATCACACTCTCCCTTTTCAGAACAAAATTGCAATAAACAAAAACAAACAAAATAGAGGAAGAAGATACAAAATTAAAGTCCAGCCAAAACACCAAACCGCGCCGAATGGAAAAAAAAAAAAAAAAACTCAACAGGTATATTTATAATTCCAAAGTAAAATTGGAAAGAAGCTGTAGTCCCTAAAAAAACGGAAACGCCCATGAAATTTTACCCTAGCTTTCCAATGTGCATCTCCCTCTTGCGGTTGGTCAAGTTATGGAGTTCAGTGAGGACATAAAGAGCGTTTCGAAGAAAAAAATTTAACAGAAGATTAATTTTTACTCGTAGATCCGGAGCTGCTGCTGCTACCTGAGCGTTTTGTAAACTGAGGTTTGTTTATGCAGTGCTTCAGAATCCAAGGATGTTTTACAACATCTTCTAACGGAATTCTCTGGTCAGGTTTGATGACCAGAAGCTAGAGAGGTCAGCACTGTCTTTATAAGGGTCAATGATCGTTTGAGTATACCTTTTTGATTAGGTCCCCTGCCTCGGGACTGACAAAGTCTGGGATTTTCATATCTGCCCTGACAATCCTCCTCTGGGTTTCAATAGGGCTATCCTCAAACGGCGCCGCCCCTACAAGGAACTCATAAGTTAATACGCCTAGAGACCAAAGGTCCACTTTCTCGTTATGGTAGTGACTGCCGTTCAACATCTCTGGGGGAAGATAATCGAGAGTTCCGCACATTGTGGTGCGCCTGTTGATGCCGCAATGTTAGTCTACGCATAAGTATTATTAAGCTTGGAAGACCGACCTTTGATTTGGGGCATGTACGCTCCAACCAAAATCTGAGATTTTGATTTCACCGTGAATCCCAACAAGAATGTTCTCGGGTTTAATATCACGATGAATAACATGCTTCTTATGTAAATACATTAATGCGGCAGCCATTTGTGCAATATACTGAGCGAAAACTTCATTAGCACATAGTTGGATTTGGTTGCGGGAGAGCTGGTAACATACCTCTGCTGCGCGTGGTTCCGGGAACCTTCCCACCTTCCTTAACATCTTGTACAGCTCTCCTTGACCGGCAAACTCTAGAATTAGAAACACTCGTTTTGAGTCGTGAAAATGGCCAAAGAGCCTTAGAATATTAGGATGTCTCAAATTTGACTGGATCTCTATCTCCCTCCTGAGCTGTTTTTCAACTTTCCCGCTCTGTAGTTCACTTTTGTGGAGAACCTTCAGAGCACAAACAAAACCGTTCTTGCGCTCTTTAGCCAGATAAACTCGCCCGAACTTCCCTTTCCCCAATGGGCGGCCAATTTCGAACATCCCCAGATGAAATTCCCGAGGAGTGACAGCTGCCGGGATGCTCTGCGAGGTCGTGGAGCTATTAGAGCGCCTGGCCTCTGAGGGTTCGATAGCTTTCTTTGGGGGTGATGGGGGTGGGGGCATGTCCGAAGGGACCCATTTGTTGTTCGCATTATTTTGATTATGGACAGCGATTTTGAGAAGGGGGTGTCTAGCAGGCTCTTGTCGCTGGGCCGCCTGCTGTTTATCCTGCAACGATGCGAGCGCTGCCGCTGCCGCCCCAGATGGTATTATAGCTGTCTAATGAGGTTTAGTTTATTCAGTTATTCCCGTTTAATCCATTTGTGGTGATCCATGCTGGGGGTAATAGTACCTTAGATTTGTGGTTGGCGCTAGGGTTCACGTTTTCCCCGTTGTCAATAGAGATCCCAGCGAGACGAGCCTCGATTCCGCGAAGCGCCATTATTACTGCACTTTCTTGTGGTATGGTTAGTCGGCTTAGGTTCTCGAGCGGTTGTGGAGAATAGACGTGAGGCAGAAGGAGAAGGGGTTGAGGCGGGATGTCGAAGTTTAAGAGGCAACACCACCTGGCGGCTGTTGGTTGCCACGACAACAGTTTTGTGTGTTTGTAAACGTTCGCATCTAGCGCCAATCACTATGACTTGCAGATCAAGCAATGTCAATTGGGCGGTAACGGCATGTGTGCGTCTCAGTTCAAATATCGTTGATTTCTAATAACATTTCTCTCTCTTTTTTTTTTTTTTTTTTTTTTTAAATATCCGCAGTCGCTGCTTGAAAATGCTATGGCTCCAAAGTACCCGCACCCACTCATTCATCGCAACCACCCGAATAAGATGCAGCCCCGAGTTTATGAAAATGCTTCTGCGAAAATTTTCTAGGTAAGAAGGACTTCTAGTTATGTACCCGCTCTACATAAGTATTTTACATACATTCCATCTCTGCGATCCGTGGTATTTTCACATGCAGATCCCCTGGTCCTATCGGCGTCGAAGCCGAGTTACTGGATTCTGGTTGTACCGCAAACAAAGTTACACCAGCAAGCCAGCACGCTTCATAAGATATCACTCATCCGATGCATCCTGAAGTCAGCTGTTCTATTTGAGCAAATATGTCGAGCGCCAATCAACCAGATCTGTTTCCAAAGGGTAGGCCGATCGATGCAAATGGCCAGAACCTACCAATGGATGAATAGCCCTAAAAACAGCGGCTATTGGCGCAGCAGATGACAACTAAGATCTTTAACCAATAACAAAAAATCGAAGAATTTCGTGTCATTAGTCGATTCCAGCCACACCTAGCCCTATTGAGTCTAGATCACTCGGTTACAGGGCTGAGGCTCAGCGAAAGTCAGCAAAATATCGGACCGTTTCAAGCCCCCCATCCGCTGTTTAACATTTCGTCAACGGGTGGGTCTCGGGCCTCGAGTATCACGATCCATGGCATGTCAATCCTCTCCCTAGGTGGGCATCTGTGTCGAACGTCAGATACCGCAAAAATTAAGGTTTGACTGGAGATCCTAAAGCTCGACCTATATGGGGAAATTATAATTTGCCGGGGGTGTGGGGGTAGTGGGAGAAGGGGCGCGATCGCGGTAATGGGAGCCGTGGCGGTAGTGCCATGGGGGAGGTGGAGGAGGTGGGCGGTTGTGGTGGGAGTTACCTCGTCGCAGTCAATGGGAGGAACCGGACAAACAGTCCCCCAGTCTTTGCATGCAGTAAGTAAGGATTGTCTGTCCTGGCGAGCAGAAGAAGAAGCAGCGACAACGAGAAGACGATGGATGAGGCTGGGAAATAGCTAACCGCTTACACGACATGCAGTAAAGTGCTGCATCGAAGACAACCGCAATGGCCAAGCTTATACCGCCATTTTTTGTTGCGAGTTAAGAGATAAAACGACGACGACAAGGTCTTCTATTCAGGTCGGACTCTCTGCGGGAGGAAAAAGTCGTTTGGTTTTCTCAACTCGAGGGGGAGCTTCTTGGCGGACTTGGCAATTGTCTTAGGAAGAACTTCGGTACACGCCCTGTTCAAGACGGTGCAGCATCCTCCCACACACTTGGAAGCCCCCCAGTAGTGGTAGGCCCTCCTCGAAAAAGATGGACTCCCCAGTGTCCGCCCTTCCGCGTTTTCTTACCCCCCCCCTCCCTCCTCCTCCTGCTCCACACAACCACACCCTCCACACCCTCCACCTCCACCACCACGCTCATCCTCCTCCTCCGCCTCCTCTTCGTCAATCCTCCTCCTTCACGGCCACTCAAAGCGACAACTCCTCCTCCTCCACAACCGCCTGGACTACCCGCATCTCCGTGGTTTTAAATCGCCGAGACGACAACAAGCCCGCGCCATACCGCACAACACCACAGCACCAACATACAGGTACTTCTACTCTTTTTTAACCTGTTAGGTACGCATCGCCTCCACCCCCGTCCCGGTACGCTGGGTCCGTGCTTCTCTATTGCGTGAAATATTTTCCCTGACCCCTCCCTCGTCGTCCTCCTCCTCCCCCAACCTCCCTTCACTCAACCTCTTCCTCCCCCTTCCACATTCTATCTGCGCGCTACCCTCCTCTCGATTCAACCCCCCCCCCCCCCCCATATTCAAAAGTACCGCAACTACCCCCAATCACAACTCCATCCCAACCCATCACTTAACCCCCAATCAAATATACCAAATATATCAAATATATTTTCCCTTTCTTGTCGGTTTCTTATTTCCAATTTTCATTATTTGTGAAGCCGGCTCACACTTCACTCAACTGTCAGACTCTTATCCTGCCTTTCCCGGTGGTTCTCAGATATACCCACCCGGCTTGATTATCGACCGCCATGGTAAGCATAAAACTAATTACAGACATCGCGTTCCTTAATTGCTCAATCAATATCGTAGAAATTTGAGGATATAAATTTAACATATCATATTTTATAGGTGCTATACAAGCGTAAGCCTGTCCAATACGTGCCAAACCCCGATATTGATGACGAGTCTCAAGAAGTATGGTTTAACACCTTTGCGGCGGTGATACGTGGCCCACAGCTAATAATGAACTCAGGTTTGGCAAATCTCACAGACTGGAGAGGTCTTCGTTGATTATCAAGACTATCTTGATAGGTAGCTATACCCTCGATTCCGCGTTAATAGTTATTCTATTAAGCTAACAGTTTCTCAGATTAGATTTTTATAAGACGGTATGTTCAAAGCGCTAGGAAGCATTAAATAAGAGATTACCGTGCACATACCTTACTAACTCATTTGGGAGTTGAAGAAACAATTTAGCTGCGAAATTACAGGACACATGAACCTCAGTTTCTTTGAAGCGCTGATAAGTGAAGTGCGAAATCTCGTGTAGTTTTGCGCTCGAATAGATAAGGCTAATCTAAAATGTAGACTGTCAGCTCGCAAGATGTCGATCAGACGTTTCCGGAGGCATTGAAAGATCCTGTACTGCGGAAGGTCCAGTTTTCCGTTGTTCCGAGAATTGACTCTTTAGGTATGAAAAGCAGCTTAATCTTTAAAATAAAGTGTTCTCGGAGCTAATTTGGGTATTACAATTTTATAGTCGATCAGATGCATGACGTAAGTTAATCGAGGGTAATCATCTGATGGTTTGTCTCAGTGCTCTAATGTCCATTTCTAGTCCTTCAAGAACGACTTTTACCCCGGCGAGCATGTAACAGCGATCCTGTCAAACGGCGATAGAGTGGAGGCATTAGTCCGCGAGAAGACGATGTTCCCAGAGCTTCGATACGCGAGTGGCGATATTCAAAGAAAAGGCTTTTCGCGTTACACAGTAAAACTAATCAACCGAAACGATGAGGAAGCGCAGGTGGACAACGAACATCTTGTTAGGGACAAGAAGTCATTTACTAAAGCCATGCTACGCTCGTTTATCAAAAACACAGTGTCCCGGGAGCCTTGGAACGGCGCGCCGTGGATAGTTAAGGATGAATTTGCAGTAAAGTATAAAATCCCTCAGGTTATCCCGCCAGAACTCCGGAAGGCATCTTCAACAGAGAGAAAAGCGGCTCAAGCTCGAAGGAAGCAAGGGTCAAATCAAGGACTTGCTGGGACCGCATTGGCTAGTGTTAACTCTTCGCCTATAACAACAACTCCGGTGGATATCAAACCTGCGCCAAAATCTCACAAAAGCAAAAGCCAACAAGCTGCTATGAAGATGACAAAGTTGGGGCAAAATGGAGAGGTGGGGAGTGGGTCTATTAGTGTTGCCGGATCTTCGTGGAGTGGTAGTCCGGTTGGAACTCCCGATGTGGGTGGAACGAAGATAAGCCTTAAAGCTATCATCAAAGAGGAAACTCCTCCGCCGCCCCCACCGCCACCCAAGGCAATTAAATATCCCATTGAGGATCTGGATCTTCCCATTCAAGAGGACACCCATAGGCCTGCTTTACATTTTCTCTCGGCTGCGGGAATGCCTGGAAAGCTGGAACCTACTGAAGCTGGGGTTAATCGCAGAATATCGAGATCATCAACGCGAAATTCTTTGGTAGCATCAGCATCTCCAGCACCTGTGGACAATGGCATAGACGAGGAGAAAGTTGGGTATTATCTCAGTACATGGGTATTCCTTAATATCTATTGCGAGCCGTTAATGCTTGATTCGTTCACCTTTGACGACTATATCCAATCATTGGAATACAGCAGCGACGAGACGGAATGCGAGTTATTCGTCGAAATCCATTGTTCATTGCTGAAGTCGATTGTAAATGAACAAGGGGTAATACAGGCACAGCTTCCGGATTTTGAAGAGGAAGAGGACGATGAAGAGAATGAAGATGAAGAGGGAAGTGAGGCAGGGCCAACAGCTAAGGTAAATGGAGAAGGGGATGGTGGCGATGGAGAAGGCAAGATGGAGGTTGAGGGGAGCGAAAGCGGGCGGAAACCAAGGGGGAAATCCGAAGAGGGCAGGAAACATCGAGCAGATGAACTATTTGAGCACAGCGACTCGTGGGTCCAGCGCCTCAAAGTGAGGGATTTCAAAAATGGCGGATGGCAGTCCATCATTGTTGGGCTGCTTTATCAGCTCTCGATGGACACCAGATACTCGAAGGACTGCGAAGAAATACTAGCACATCTCGCTCCAGTAGGTATAGAACCAACACCAGAAACAGTAGTACAGCAGTATCAGACTCTCAACCCTAACCTGAGAGTTATGGTACTGCACTTGTTGTCGAGGTTGACGCACGAGACAAGGTCTGTCAGGGACTACATGGAGGAGTGCGCCGAGGAGATGACCAAACATCGTAAGGAAAAGATTGAGGAACAAAGAACTAGAAAGTCCTAGTGAGTAACACACTATAGCCGTCTAAAATTACAGTACTGACTCACGCGTGATTTGGCTAGCCTTGAGGAGTTGAAATTGCTTGAAGACGAGCGGAAGGTTCTCCTACCAGATAACAGACCCAGATCTCCTTCACCAGTATCTCGACAAGCATCCACCGACGCAGATGGGGATTCTAAGATGATAGGAGCCGATGATGACGAGGATATAGAGGATGATGAGGATGACGAAGGAGATGATACCGACCGTGGTAGGTCTCTTCGTCGCGGAAACGAGCGCGCCAACGCCCGGAAACGGAAGCGAGAGGAAGAAAAAGTCAAAGCAGACGCAGCCGCAAAGATGCCAAAGACCTCAAAGCAATTCCAGAAAGTCCTTAAAGCTATCGAAACAGTCAAGGCAAAAATCATCAAACAGGAAGAGAAGATTGCCTCTTTCGACGAGGATCTTAGACAAGCAGATTGTGCAAGGTTCAAGATGATGGGGAGAGACCGGTTCTGGAATAAGTACTGGTGGTTCGAGCGAAATGGTATGCCCTTTGGTGGGCTTCCTCAATCTTCGACGGCCGATTCCGGATATGCGAACGCCATGATCTGGGTACAAGGCCCCGATCCTAGCGAGAGGGAAGGCTTCTTGGTCGAGGAGGCCGGCACAAAGAGGGCACTGGATGGAGACGGAGATGCGACAATGAATGGAGTTACTGATGGCAATATGACTGTGCTTGAACGACAAGCTCGTGAAGAGGGATCTACGACACTCACATCACCCACTCGCTATGGCTACATCGAAACCGTGGAGGAATTTGAGCAATTGATGTCCTGGCTGGATATCAAAGGAGTACGGGAAAAGAAACTTAAGGCCTCTCTGGAGGAGTACAGAAAGCACATTGAACAAGGGATGCGGAATCGCCTAGAATATATTTCTGGTGCTGTTGATACTACGGAGAAGGAAAACGGCAAACCGACCGCCAGGGCCAAGTCAAACTGTGATCCTAATGTCTGGAGGTGTCTAAGATGGAGTAACACTACCATGATAGAAGAGCATGGCCATACCCACTTTGACCAGCCTTTGCCAAGGAAAACAAAGAAAAAGGGAGCGCAGGATAAGGGGGTACCATTAAATAGGCAAGGGAAACCGGTTAGCAGACAGGGCGATCGATACAATTTTTAAAGACGAATGCCGTATAGACGAAGTACATGATAATTAATACCGATGTAACGATATCAGCACTTGTCCAGGCGTATCACTGTGCAACCTATGGGATAGGTTTGGGGGGTTGGCTCGGGTGATAGCTGGCCCCATCTGGTGATTTTATGTCGAAAAAGATCAGAGGACGAGCGGTTGAGCACAAAGGATGAGCATTCAGACATTTTTCTTTTTGGTTATCATTATGTCCTCGGCCTTTTTTTTTTTCCCCTATTCGGCGCATGGTGAAATTTGGATTTCCGTTTCCCTTTCTTTAATTGGTGTTTTGCATTGTGGTTTTCCTTTTACCCTTGTGGGTTGTTTTACTATACCTTCATGTACTTTCAATAAATCTCCTGACCTGATGATTTGATGAGTGAGTTTGATCTGTTTGGATTTGTCAAATTTGAACGATGAAAACCTGACTATGTAGCAGAGAAAATTTCTTTTTTTTGTAGTATCTTTTGGGGACCTTTGAATTTCTTTAGTTGGACTCATAAACATTTCCTTTCTAGAACAAGACGAGCATACGAGTTTTTGGGCGCGTCGAACAAAAATAGCACGCACACCCAGCGATCTTTCCGTACTTTACATAAGTGTTTTGGAATTAATGATGTATCAATTTAGAACTAGTACTACTATCTAGAGTACTATCTATGTACCTTTTAGGATAATTGAACGTACTTACGACTAGAGCAATAGAATATCTCATCCCCCTGCGTTTCGATCCTTGTTCGCATGAATAGTTTTCGTCTTGTCAATTAACTAAAGATATTACTGCAGGCACAAATTAATTACCACGCACGCTTCACTTGGAAATTGAAAATGATATTACGGAAAGTGCCGATAAGCGATAAGACTCTCCTCCGACGTCCCCCGCGTGGAGATAGTTTCTGGAGGAGGGGGGGGGGGGAAGAGGGCTCGCCAGTCACATGGGAAAAGGGGGGGGGGGGGTATTTATCGCAAGGGGTGCCCCCTCTATTAAGCTTATTTCCCCACCATCTCATTATTTTGATTCAGCTGAAGGATCGAAGATTTTGGGCGAGATAGTACTGCTCCGGGTATGCAATTGGCATCTTTCTTGGCGGTAACTGGGATTGACTTGACTGGCTGACATGACTGGAATGCCCAAATATTTAATTAGATACACCAAATATGCCTTCCTCCTGTTTGGCAAAGGCAAAGGCCGCTGCCCAGCGGTACCACGGCAGAATACCATATATCAGGAAGCTGCCAGTACCAGTTGTTGGAATTATTGTGGCCGTCGCTTTTGCGAATATCATTTGCTGGGCTGGTGCTGCCGTTATTCTGGTTTGATTCCCAGGGCAATTGCTATCCTCTGACTTCAACTAACCCTATGTTCTTTGCGCCATAGCACTTCCACAGGTCCTGTTATAATATACCGAGGCACAAGGCTATAATCGTATACTGACTAGCATTGCATTTTAAGGCCATTACTAGGAACCTCCATACTAGCATATACCCTAGGTCTCCGTCATGCCCTTGACGCAGACCACATCTCAGTACATCTACTCCACACCCGATTCTGGTACCTAATCTAATATCCGTAGGCGATCGATCTCATGACTCGTCGTCTCATAGCCGCCGGTCAACGCCCCGTCTCTGTGGGGATGTTTTTCTCTCTCGGTCATTCTACGTTTGTTTCTCCATCCGTCCCCACTCGGAATATCCGGATAACCCTAACCCTGTTAAACATGTAACTCAGAATTGTAGTAATCACTTCTATTATCGTTGCAGCGACGGCGGCATCTTTTAGCGAGCGCTTCGACAATTTTAGGCGTGTGGGAGGAATCATTGGAACCTCAGTTTCTGCAGCGTTTTTGCTGATATTGGCGCTGATGAATGCGTGGATCTTGTATAAGCTGATAAAAGAGATAAAGAGGTTGGTTTCAAGAAGGAATGAGGTATTAGATATGTGGGAGATGCAAGGTGCGGGGTGTTTGATGGGCGTGTTTAAAGGCACCTTTAGAATGATTGATAGGCCGTGGAAGATGTATCCGTTAGGTGTGCTTTGTGAGTGGGCCTTTTGGATTTTTTTGCAACTTATATTTCCTTTGCAGGATACTGATAATGTTGTAGTTGGGTTGGGATTTGATACTTCTTCTGAGGTGAATAACGACTTCCATAAATCCCAAAATTGACGATCTTTCTAATCTTAAACAACATAGATTGCGCTTCTCGGAATAGCATCGATCCAGGCGGCCCAAGGGACTAGCATTTGGCTAATCCTAATATTCCCTGTTCTTTTCACCGGTAAGAATAAAAGCGCGGTGACATAGACCTTGAAGACTAATAGCTCCTGAATAATAGCGGGAATGTGTCTCCTCGACACCACCGATGGTGCGCTCATGTCCGCCCTCTATACCTCTCCCTCCTTCGCCCAAGATAACATCGCAATCCTTTACTACTCCATCGTTCTCACAATCATCACTATCATCGTTGCCGTCGTAATCGGGACGATCCAACTACTCTCCCTTATTCTGAATGTCGCAGAACCCACAGGCCACTTCTGGGAAGGTGTGGAGAAGGTGGGCGATATGTACGATGTTATCGGTGGGTGTATTGCGGGGTTATTTGTAGTGGTGGGGGTTGCGAGTATGTTCGCCTATAAACCATGGAGGAGACGGGTTGATATGAAGATGTTGAGAATTGGTGATGATGAAGGGTGCGGGGACAATGTTGAGCAAGATGCGGGGAAGCCGCTTGATGGCAGCAAAGACACGGCAAAGGGGGATGTGATAGGGGTTACTAATGGGGGGGTAGGTGAGAGCTCGGGATGAGGACGTATCTTGACGCCCACACCTTGGAATCAGGGTGTTTTATTAGCGGTTAGAATACTGGATGTGTTCTAAACTGTGTAAATCATCCTTTCCAGAGTAGCTTTGACTTCCATCCTTGACCAGTCCCCTTAAATACAACCAAACGTAAGCCTGTTGCGTTGGGTTGCGTTCGGGGGCATATTGCGCCTATACATAACATGTATTTACGCAAAGTTTCACAGCACACGAAATTAGTCAACGGGCAGATATGTATATATTATATCTAAACACGAATATTAAATAAATCTTCATGACCCTTGACCCAAATGTCCGAAAATGTAAGGCGTGCACTTCAACCTAAACCCCAGATACAGACTAGAGTAGAGTCGGCCCATCTAATAAACTTATTCACATGGATTAGTTGTGTATAAATAGTCTGAGTAGCCTCCGCTGTACCTATACAACCTAGTTCTACCTGGCCTAGTGTGGAAAATACAACAAGCTCATGGGGAATATGGGTTATAAGGGTCCAAGTTGTCCCAGACCATGTCAACACACAACTACTACTACAAATACCAGTTTATGAGCTCGAATTACGGTTCTGCGCAGCACAATATATCTAGGCATCTCCCCCATGTCCCCACCTTCCCACGAGGCTGTAGCCTCACTGCCGAGAAACCAGCCACATAGCCTTCCTGGAGTCATGTTAACATTGAGCACCCTGGTGGTTGGCATCGGCGATGTCATGCCCACTGTGCAATGACCAACCTTTAACCGTATCAGGTTATCAACAGTTTTGGAGTCATGTTTCATCTTCATACCGACCCTATACTACTTGATTTCTGTCCTAAAGGTTGGATATCAGGGTTCTTGGTTACAACCAGGCGTCGAGGACTGTGCGAAGGACCCAGGCCTACCGGAGACTCCGGGCCCGGGCCCATCCACCCACCCGCACCACTGGTGCACTGGTCCCTCTGCGAGCGAACCCAAGGAGGCTGATTCCTGCCCAGGAGCGATGAGCGCCCTAAAGACCCTATCGCCGCCGCAAGTGTTCTCCAGGAGATAAAAGGCTTGCCTGTTTCCTATCATTAACCATTCTAGTCATTCTAGAAGCCTATTCTCGTAGCAGGCCCGGGGGCCCATCCAGCCCCAACCCAATACCCATTGCTGGTGACAAGAGCGTCCCCATCGAAGAGTCTTCCCTCTCCACATCTACGATCGTGGCGCAACAGGGACTACCAAACCCGAGGGGGAAAGCTACCTCCGGCTTTTTCCTGTGAATGACAACTTCTTCATGAACTATCACTCGTCAAATACTAGCGGTCAGAGCTCTGAGATTATTCTGAATGATAAGGCCATTTACCAAACTGCTATCGAATGAACAGGTTGTAAAGTTCATTTAGAATTCTGTTCTGAGATATACCCATAGTGTGATTATATCTACTACGATGAGTCAAACTTGCAATCTGATAAGTAGGTAGTGGTTCACAGCTTATTAAAAGATGGGTACATGAAGTACTGTGCCGTTTAGGTGAGATAGCTCCACCAAACCAGGAAGCAATAAAGCTAATATTTTTAAAAGTTTGTCAGATAAACCCAGCTGACAATAAATCTACAGTAAGGTATAGTCTATCTAGTCTATTACCACTCATACCCCTCTAATTCTCCAGTGCCTCCTCCTGCCCGGTCAACAGTGTGTAAACCGGCGCGTCCAACTTCTCCCTCCCCTTGAGGAAGTCCAGCTCCAAGATGAAGACATACTCGACCAGCTCCCCCCCCAACATCTTGACCAGATCTCCCGCAGCCTTCGCCGACCCTCCAGTCGCAATGATATCATCGACAACTAGCACCCTCTGCCCAGGCTTAATGGCATCCTTCTGCATCTCGAAGAAGTCGGTACCGTACTCCTTCTCGTAACCGACCTTCACACACTCGCCAGGGAGCTTTCCACTCTTACGGACAGGGACGAACCCTGCGCCGAGCTTGAGGGCCAGAGAGGGGCCGAAGAGGAAACCGCGGGCTTCGAGACCGACGACGATGTCGACACCGGCGAACGGGGGAGTAAGAGTTGGTGGGTGTGCGGACTGCACATGTAGTTCGAGAGCGCGGAGAAGTGTAGCGTGGAGGGAGGGAGAGGCGAAGATGGGGAGGATATCTTCGAAGAGGATTCCGGGCTGGGGAAAGTTAGGGTATTGGCGGAGGGAAGCGCGGAGCTTGCTGGTGAGAAGGTGGAGCTCGTCAGCGTTAACGTTGTTAAGATCCATTTTTTACTTAGTTGGTTTTTGGCTTGGTTCTAAGTGGTTGAGGTTTTGTTGTGGATGTGGTGAGGGGGAGCTTGTTTATATGGCTGTGGTTTTTTTTTTTCTTCCTCTCTGGAGTACTTAGCGTCATAATGGTATTAGCTAAACCCCTCCCGATGTGAACCCTGGTGGCATGGTTCCAGAGCCTAGCAACGCAGAAAACCCTAACCCAGTAATAATTATCTTAAGAAGTTTTCTCCCGCACGGGATTTCATTTTATCTGGCATTTCCTCTGCTAAGAGAAGCAGGTGCTTGGCCGCCCGGCCCGGCCCGGGACCTGCCGGGCGGAGGCAGCCGATACCGGCCGGCGAGTGATTCCTGGTGACTGAGCTAATCTTTTTTTTTTGTTTAATTTATTAACTGTAGGTGACCGAGCTAATTCTAAGAAGCCTTAGCTACACCCTAGCCCCGAACTTTGAGTAGTGCGGTCCCAAGATATCAAAACTAGGATTTAAGATAGCTTAGTTCATGCAATCCTACTAGTACCACCACTAGGTGATCCCAAATCAGTTCGAGCATATATTTTCAGGCCCGACCCAAGACAATCGGGGTTACCCGCTTTAAGAAGGGGTTAGAGTTATTAGAAGACCTTCTTTTGATACTGCTGTTACTCACCTGCAGTCTCCCATTCATAACGTTTGGCATAGGAATATTTTATTCTTTAATCATGCCCAGCTCGAGCTTTACATCTTCTATCCCGAAACGCCCTAGCTAAATTTTCGGCCCGTGTAGTCAATTAGTCTGCTTCCCGACGAACGCACGTCCTTACTTCCTACTTACAGTCTTTATAGCCTACCACATGACGCAAAAGAACACATAACTGATTTAGCATCTCTAGAACGTCCGGGAGGGAAAGGGTACACGTACGAGAAGGGCGATTATCTTCTCTGCAGTGAAGGCAAAGGTCTATTAGCCCCGGTCTTTTTGATACTTTAGATCTGGCCATTAAGAAAAGAATAGAAACAGCGGTCTATAGGCTCACCCACCAATTTTCGTATAAGATAAATTTAAACCTCTGGTTAGTACCGCCTGATGTTAGGATCACAACCCATCACTCGTGCCAAGAAGTCTCGCGGTGATCGATATCAATTGGGATTGCAAATAAATTAGTGGATAAGTCTCTAATGCTGTAAGTTTCATCGTATCTAACAGCTCACAATAGTTTTAGGCGCATAATATAGTACGTTAGGTACCAGCAGATTTCCAGCAGATAGGGCGTATACAAACGTGCCCAAGAACTCCGAGACTGGATGAGAATAATGGAGAAAAGGGGAGAAAATGACAATCTTAGCCTCTTAGGTCATGGTTATATGAATGGATCTTGTCTCTCTTGCTCTGTGTATGCAGATATGCAATGATATGGGCATGGGCATACTAGTGTGAGGGGTATATATTGCATCAAAGATATCTTGGGTTTTGGGGCCGATTGTTTGGTATCTAACCTGTGGATTTCGTGATCAGAGATCTAGACGCTTAGAATAGTCAGCTGGTTGCTTTTGGTTAGGCAGCTGAATCACTGTTAATCTAAATTCAACCGAAAACCGAGGTTAGATTTTTTTTCCTGGTATACGCAGGTATCCAACCAGTCTTTAGTCTCGCAAGCGCTTAATCTCCTACCACGTACCACTAGTAAATATGAAGATATCCGAAAGCCTCCTCAGGACTGATATTCCCCACAAAGATCAGGGCAGCTGATAGTCTAAAAACTAATAATTATCAAGACCCCCCCCCCTAGTAGGCCTCTTCACGCTTCGCATAGCGGCTTATTGGACAACGCCCCCACGAACTGAGAGCCCATAAACCTTGATAACAATAACAATGAGTGAGGTCGAGTAGCCCTAGGTCTGTGAGGGGTGGTGGTTGACGATTGTGCATACGTGTCATGTCAATGTGTAGAATACATATGTAGACTATGCATGTTTTAAATTGACTTGGCCCTCCATACCATACGCCCTGGTTCACCACCCGGACGCCCACGCAGCGCAAAATATAGTGTGATCGAGTGAGAATGTATGATTGCAACCCACCCACACAAGCAAGAACCTTCTAAACAAGTGCATACATACATACAACCAACCACCCATCACGTACGCAACCAACTACAACTAAGAGACCTTTATCTTAACTCTTCGTAGTTTTCTAATGTTTCCGGACTGGTCTGTGTATACCACCAAAATTTAGGAGAACATTTATAGGAGAGGGACCTTGCCGACCATGGTTTATAGGGAAAGCTTCATCCGATGTTTTATCCCAGGTTTTCTACCTAGGCCCTGATCACCTACCGAGTACTAGGACTGCGTCAGTTTTTATCTATTCCACCACAAGACGTGGCTGGCCTAAACAGGGGCCTTTTCCAATTTGCGGATGTCAAGAAACAAAGCATGGACCTATCGTCATTGGCAACTACATGTATAATAGTGTGTAGATACTAAATCTGGTTAGATTATTCTAGTGAGCATGTATGAGCGCTGCGAAATATGTCTCGGAATTTTCGTAGCTCATGCCAGGAAACCCCACGAAAACAGAAAAAAAAAATTACGACTGCATGTACTGCACTAGGTACATGCCGAGAAACCGAACCTCTGCATGACGTATGTGGCTAGGGCCTGTACTTAGGTACATGCACGTGTGCATGTAGGTAGGTACCCTACTCATACTATCGGCCTATGCAGATTTAAGGGCACTTATACTCATGGTAGTTGACTTCCCAGGACCCAGAAATACAACACGGGACGAGTGATCAGTTGTGACGGCAACCAGAGAATCTTAAAATCGGGGTATCCTTATTATCTTCCTTCTTATAGACACAAAAGAAAATTAAGAAAACTACCCAGCCTGAACCCATTCCTAAGACCCACCGAAAAAAAAAAAGAGAAAGAAAAAAAAAATCCCCTGTATAACCCAGACTAATGGGCAATTCAAAAATAAAGGAAATATTACACAAATACCGACATTACCATGATGTGATACTGAGAATAAGCGAGAAAAATAAATTATGAAGGCAAGAGAAAAATCGGTCCCTCGCAATCCATCCAAAGAAAGGAATAACCCAAAGCCAACCCAAGGAGAAAAAGAAAAGGGGAACTGGACACCACCAAGCAACTGTCACTTCCTTACTCCACGCTGGGCTCGTTCTGCACGCCAGGCCGCCCGTTCGGAGTCCACAATAGCATCGTACTCTTTCAGCTGGGCTTCCTTGTTGAGCAAATCCCTCTTTAGGCTCTGCACTTCTGCCTTCAGCCCTTTTTGTTTCCTAATTGCTTGGATTCTTCTTTCAAGGTGGCCTAATAGTTCATCGACCATTTCATCACCAGATTCTTTGTCTCCCTCTTCCGGAAGACATGGGGTAGTGTTTTTACCACCTAATTCAGGCGTTGATGAGGTCTTTTCTTTCAACTCGGAGTGTTGGGTTGTAACCCTAGGAAATTCTCGGTCCAACATTTGCGCCATTTCTTCTGTATAAAGAACAGTGTAAATATCTTGCTGTAGTTTCCGGTTGTTACGGGAGGACTTGATCAACTGAACTGTTCGACAAAGCCACGGCCAGAATTGGGCGTGGTTGTCATCACCTCCTTCGTCACCATCCTCCATTGCAACTACAACATTGCCAGATATCCTCCTTGGTTGGTCGCTGTATACGACAACAGGCATTCTGTCATGCGGGTTCATACTGCCGACAGCTGTTTGTGTAGCCGGAGTCTCTGCTCCCGATGATGCCGCGATGCCCTGCATCTCATGGTGATGGACCGGATGGAGCTGCATAGGTGCAATACCGGGAACAACGGCCGGTGGTTGTGGCGCAACCTCGACAACACCTTTCCCCCTCGGTTCCCCACGACTTCTCATGACGACCTCAGCATCAGCTCCTCCCCCTCCTCCTCCAGCCGATGAGGAACCGTTCTGTCGAACATGCCGTCCCGACCCTGCCATTTCCGGGCCTTTAAACGCTGGCTCCTCCTCATCGTTGAGCTCGTCATCCGTTCCCCCGTCCTGATTGAGGCTATGCTCTCCTGACTCGCTTCTTCCTCCCCCACCACTCCCTACTGCTCCCATATCGCCCGAGTCTAGTTCCATCCCGGAGCCCAACGAATCGCGGCCCAAGCTCTGGCGCTCCCGATCGCGCGCCCTCTTGCGGGCTTGACGTAGACGGGCCATTTCTCGCTTTCGCTGGAGACGCTCCTGGTCGGTGAACATGGCTGGTCTTCCACGCTGCCGTTTATCTGCGCTCATTTACTAGTTATGATTGGCTTTCTTTTCTTGTTTTTGAAGACTTCGCACAAACGAACAAGACGTGAGTCTCTTATGATATAAAAAGGAAATTCCGAGGAGAGTGCGCGGTGCAAAAAAAAAAAAAAAGGTAGATGACAGGTGCTTTCCTGCGAGCAAGGTTTTTGAAGATGTTAGTAATAACACTCACTCAACCACTCTATATTCCATAGAGCGTAGGAAAAGTGTCATGGAGTGAACGAGTTGGGGTGTTAAAGAATGAGAAAGAGGAGGAAGAGGTGGGATTACCGACCCCAGCGGTATATTTCCCCCAGCCACAGGTTTCGCAGATATCGCGAAGTCACCCGGGCAGCGCGCAGCTGAGTGTGGCGGCGGTCTTGAGCACACAGACAAAGCTCTTAATCTTTTTTTTTTAGTTTTTTTTTTAGTTTTTTTTTTTTTTTTTTTTTTTGCACTCCCTTTTTTGGGGGGAGATGTGTAAAGAAAGAAAGAAAAAAAACGAGTGGGGGAGAAGAGTAGGTAGGCCGAACACTGGTAATGGGAAAAAAGAGAGCGACGGGTTTCTGTTCCTATAAACAGACCACAAGAGTCACGTTCGAATTGCCAAGGGTGTTCGCATCCAAGTGATGGACGGAAATCCTTGCGCGCAGAGAGGTAGGTTTGAGAAAGAGATAGAAGGAAAATGCGGGTGCTTTTTTTAAACACTCACACGCTTCTGCACGCAAGGGGAAGAGGAGGGGGGGGGGGGGGGTACGTTAGGGAGGAGGGTATGAAACGTGCACTGGAAACAAAAAACGACCCGCTTTGGGCGTGACAGATAAATTGTGATGGGGAAGGGTGATGGTGATTGCTCACCTATCTTTTTTTTTTTTAATTCCCTCGCACGCACGGTGTCTGGGAGAGTGGGGCTGAGCACGCGTGACACCATTTAATTCTTCATTTAGAGAGCACAACACCTCCTTTTTTTTTTTTTTTTTTCTCTCTCTTGCAGAGTTTCTGAAAAAAAAAGGCGTGACTCATTTTGTTTGTGAAGCCGGATTCAAGTTACACAGAGAGACTGAGGAGAAGAGCAAAGTAGTACGTGACTGGGGGGGTTTTAGGTAAGATTTCAAGATTCCCCACCCACTTTACTTGGAACTGCCAGGTTAATAACTATATGCGTACCAACCGGGTATGATCACTCTACTCTTCTCACTCAACCTCTACATATCCTATTAGCCACATGCCAAAAACAAAACAAAAAACGAAACACCGCGATGATCCCGTTCTTTTTTTTTTTTTTTCACCCTTCCTTCTGACAGCTGCAAAACCTCGGATGGCAACGAGGCCGTGGCGTCATATGTGTGTTCCAGTTCGTCCTCAAATTCCGGGGTTAAGGTTTACCTTGGCGGGGGGTGATTTATGTACCTACTTGATCTAAAAAGTGCTCTGTAGGAGAAATTGATCCGTGAGTGAATAGGAATCCCAGTATGATCTTGAATGGGGCTAGCTGATCTGGGTTCCATGTAGGTGTGTGGTTCAGCTCAGTCTGGTTCAGTCGGTTAACAAATGGATATACGGTAGGTAGTGGTGATAACAGCGGTCTTGTAACTATTGGCTGGAGATGGGGGGATGATATGTGTGGCACACAATAGGTACTTGCTAAATCCACATGGTGCTACTTACTCATTCACTCTGTATCGTTCGGCGCAGCTATGACCCAGACGCCTCAGACGCCCAACCAGATCCTCATATATACTCACAGCTTCTGCGTACCGCCTAATTAACTAATTGATTGATGGCTGTAATACCTGGCTGGGTACTCACTCTAGAGAACTGACTAGGTCAATCTACTTACCTGGTGGTTGACTAACAGTAGGTCTAGGTAGCCAGCTGTCACGCTCTATTTATGTAGAGGTACGCTCATTATGTACCCAGACACCTATTTCCACCACTAGCACCACTAGGTACCGTTCGCCCGCAGCTCGCATGAGTGCATTCCTTCGTCTCATCCCATTCCGTTACAGTCATGTCACACCACATAGTCGAGGGTTTCGGATTAAAAACCCGTGCCGTTAATTCCCAGAACAGGTCGGGAGTATTGACTGTGCTACATCCGCCCGGATAAGCTGGCGGCCGGGGGTTGGTGGTGATTAGTAGCGAGGCAGTGGTAGATTATTAGGCCTTACTAATTATTGGGTAGTAGGTAGTGGCTAGTGAGGTTTTTCCGGGCGACAAGGGGGTTTTAGGGAAGTGTCGGACGCAGAGTTATCTTGACTTAAATTTCGTAACCATCGGTAAGTTAACGTGAACGTGCCCATGATCCTGGGTAGACTTAGGCCCATGATACCACGTGGTAATGGCGATGGTAGATCATATGATGCATAGGAGCTCTAAACAAGAGCTTTAAAACAATCCTCTGAGTCTTATCCAGGGGAATGGTATCGGACTTGTTGCTTGATCTGGACAGAGGGCAGCGAGCAGTATTAAGCCGAGGATCGTAGATCTGAAGATTATTCTGGAACAAGATCAAGGTTAATCAACATACCATATAATCCACATGTAGGTAGACACGCGCAAAACGGATCAGCACAGGTAATCCCCGCCGAGTTAAGGTAGTTGGGTTGATACCCCAATATCGAAGCCATGCTGCGTATAATGAAGGTTGCATCAGCTAACGTGCCTTACAGCACGAAAGAAGTTCAAGAGAGTTTGTTTAGTCCTGTATATGGTGAAGAGCTTACTAGAAGAAGGAATACTATGGAACCCACTGTATCCACGGTAATCGATCTCGCGGCTAGTGGGCAGGCTTCCAGGTGTCTGAGTTCTGTTGATGATGAAACTTTACGAGGATGGGCGGGGTCGTATGTTCTAGTCCTGGGACACGGTCCAGGGGATATACTAATTAGATTTCCTGGCTTGGAATGTGTGTGACCATGTGGGTTTCTTCTCTGTGGGGAAGTTTTCCAGCACTGGATGGTGCCTGAATGGGACATGCGGATTTGTGATGGAGTGACCAAAGCGAATACTTAGAGAGGGTGGTCCCATAGCCGGAAGGCTGCATGCACATAAAAAGAAAGAAGGGGAAGAATAAATCTCTCCTGGCTAGTGTTGGCTCACAAATGCGAGTGATATCGTGTGATGTACAGCGGTAGGTAATAACTAATGGAACACAGTGATGCCTGGTAAAACGCCACCAACATTTGGTGTTTGTACCTCAGGGCGTTCCATCACTTGTTACCTGTCGCTGTACTTTAGATTTGATGCATATAGAGCATACATGTATGCATTAGGGCTCATGGAAATAGCCTTCCTCGCAAATATTCTACCACTCTACTACTTTGGCTCACCTTCATTAACAGAAGTGGAAGCTCTGAATAGTAAGTAGGATTCTAGTTAAGGATATGGGTAGTGGAGGGGATCCAGGGAAGAGTATAAAATATAAGTATCTTACTACGGAAATCTAGATATAAAGTCAAGAAGGCTGGGGAATCTGCTATAGAAAAGCCCTTATATGTAAGTATTTATCGGGGAGTTTTTGTGCAAAGGGAGGTCGCCCCAGAGGATTACAACGTATAAGACCTGATGGCGAGAGAGACGGTTGGTTATTTGAGGTTTTAGTGATTCTTATACACCCCACCCGACTAGGTGAGAGACGCCAGCAGCTACACTAACCCATTCCTTCCTACGGTTCCATACACCATATAGCCTATATATATATACTTAATTGCGTATCCTGCGCGCCAATACCCCGAATGGAGGGAAATACGCGGCTTTAGAGGGTTCGGAAGATTTTACCCCCCCAGCCCGGACAGTTTGGAAAATTGGGACGCAGATTGGAGCAACCTGGAAGGTGGTGCGCTGTCTACACGGCTATATGGTAAACTCCTCCGGCCGCATATGACCCCAGGAAAAAGAGAGTAGAGGTTTAAATGTCAAATAATTCGGTTGACTAAGTCAATTTATCATCAATACTAATACATAAACACAATGTAGAATTAGATTGTTGGGTCGGAGCTCAACAAGCATATATCCGAGTGAGAGTTCGTGACGGGAACTCTAGGCAAACATTTACCGAGCTGAATGAGTGAGCCCCTGAAGTTTCTTTTGTAAAAAGATACATGTTTTTGCCGTTCTCTGTAAGTTAACCTACTTCCCGTGATAAGAAATGGTAATGTTATGTGGTTTAGGCTCATTGAGAACAAAAATATAAGTTGTCTTTGTAGGAAGATATCTAGGGGCCTAAAGTCAGTTAATCCTTCGTAGGAGGGTTTATATTGGCCTATCAAGATATTACTAGACATGCCGCCCCGAACCTCTTACCCTATTCTATGCAGGGTGGTCGTATGCCTGAACTAAATGTTAAATACTACACACTCAGAGGATTCTGGTTTCTAGTGTCTCCTAGCTAGCTCACAGCCGAAAGCTTGCATTAATGGTGCGATGCTCAATTTCCCTACCCTCTTAAGAAGGGGCCGCTGCACGACCATATACCATGATTCACTATAATTGTTGATTCCATGATTGTTTAACCAGGTCTGTAGGTGTTTATCTTGGGGTTAGGGTTTTTTGTTATAAAGCTAGTAGCCAGCCAGAGAGTGAAATAACCACCGTCAAGTGAATAAATCAGTGACTTTCTCCAATAGTACATTCAACTCTCGATCTCCCCCACGGACATCGGACGCGCAAGAGTTAAAGAGATCTGCCAAAACTGACCAAAAGCGAGTGGTCATATATAGGCGGGCTATGCATAGATAGGTACATGTAAACACCAAGCACTTATAAATTAAACCTTCAAAGATATATGCTGGATGGGTCTAGTTGGTACATAGTAAAGTACTCTCTCTTTCTACGGACTTTCGGTCCCGATTATACATCAAGAGTAGGTAATCGTTAAACTCTGCCAAGACACGCCTTACCAACCTTGCAACCTCGGCTCCCCATGATTCCCTGGGTTTCACCAGATCTCTATCACGAGCTCAGGGCTGGTTACACCTCGGGGCTGCCCACAAGGTACATAAAGTACCAACTTCCCCAGATTCTACCTAAACCTTCAATCTTTACACTACGAATCTCACGCACAAAGATGGTTTTCAGAACAGCCTTAACGGAAGCTCTTGGGATCGCTAGTAAGCTCCTAGATACACCACGCGTAAAATCTATACTGTAGTTACTGACATGAGCATAGTCCCGGTGGTCCAAGGAGGAATGCAATGGGTTGGCTACGCAGAGCTCGCATCGGCTGTCTCTAATGCTGGTGGACTTGGAATCTTAACGGCGCTCACCCAGCCAACGCCTGAAGATCTCCGAAAGGAAATCAACAGATGTAGAAAAATGACAACCAAGCCATTTGCTGTGAATATTACGCTTCTGCCTAGCTTGGTTCCCCCAGATTATGGCGCCTATGCGCAGGTCGTTATCGATGAGGGTGTTAAAATCGGTATGTCAACGGGGCTACTATTACTTAGACAAGGATCATGTTAACAAAGCTTAGTCGAGACCGCGGGTAATAGCCCAGGGCCAATAATCAGGCAGCTCAAGGCCGCAGGAATTACAATCCTCCATAAGTGCACAACCATCCGTCACGCTCTTTCTGCTGAAAAGCTCGGGGTCGATTTTCTTTCCATAGATGGTTTTGAGTGTGCTGGCCATGTTGGTGAGACCGACATCACCAACTTTGTCCTGCTCCGCCGTGCTGCACAGTCTCTCAAGACTCCGTTTATTGCCTCTGGCGGTTTCGCAGATGGTGAGGGTCTTGCTGGGGCGTTGGCACTAGGAGCTTGCGGGATAAATATGGGGACCCGGTTTATGTGCACAGCCGAAGCGCCGATTCACAACAACATCAAGCAAGCTATCGTTGATGCGAGCGAGGAGCAGACTGAGTTGTTGCTCAGAAGATGGAGAAATACGAGCCGGTTATTTAAGAATAAGGTCGCAATCGCGGCTAAGAAGGTCGAGCTTGAGAGCACAACCGGAAAATTTGAGGAGATCGCGCCATATGTGAGCGGGAAGAGGGGGAGACAGGTGTTCATTACAGGAGATGTTGATGAGGGTGTAAGTTCTTCTTAGTGGATTCCTATGCATGATTGACTGATACTGATTGAATTGGTTTAGGTATGGACCGCTGGCCCAGTCATGGGTCTTATTCATGATATTCCGACATGTGAAGTTCTTTTGAAGAGGATAGAGAAGGAGGCGGAGGACTCGATCAGTAGGATAAGCTCCTTGATCGTATCTCCCAAGTCTAAGCTTTAGAGAAGCCTAGCTGTAGCCTGGTTGTTTAAACCGCGTCTTTTTTTTGTATTAGTTGTAGATTAGCCATTATTTGAATTATTATCACCAAAAGGAATTATCTTCCGCCCTGGCGTGTACTTTATTATCACATGACCCATCTCCGAAACTACGTCTTTTTGTTTATCACAGAAAATATGGTACTCACATGTACTCTACTCAATCGCAGATTCTGTGGAGGTATATATTGTACTTGTTGGCGAGTGTTCTACTAAACTACATGCACTTATAGTGTATTAACCTGGTGCTTCCCAATCGATGTAGCTGTATGTACATATCCCTCGCTCAATCACCTATTCCAAGGTCTTAAACTTTCTAAAAGGGAACATCGATCTGTTGGCAAAAGGTCCTGCGATTATCCCGGTACAATTCCCTCTTTCTCAAGACGCCGGGTGGTAAATACATAAATACGGCATTCCATCTACTCGTACAACAAACATTATTATGCTAAGAAACAAAGAGGCAAAGCTATAGGGATGAAAATAAGATGAACCCCCTAAGGAAGCTCGTATCTGCGTCATATAATCCGAACCTATAGACAGGTGGGAAGAGCAACGGAATTAATCTGCACCAGCAAAAAGATCTACAACAACGTTGACGACGGCGACAAGAATTTCTGCCGCGATTAATACAATAACAATCCATTCTAGATGCTCCCCTTGTGAATGGGACATTTGCTCTTTGAGCATTTGGAGCTACATCACAAACCGTCAGCCAAATAGCTACACGCATTGAGGTAGAAATGTTGAGAGATTAGGACGAAAGCTTACTAAGTCTCCAATGACATCTAGTCGCTGGTTTAAAAGTGAAACCCTTTGATTGATTTCTAGGTAGCTTCGTGCAGCTTGGTAGACTGGGTCTAGTTGTGGTTCCTAAAATCAAACACATCAGCTTGTGATGACCAACTTTAGAAGTAAAAGAATATGAACTTACGGCCCACATGAGCTCAGGACTGTCTAGAACACTGCCCTGGAGATTTATATTTATTCGAAGAATAAATAGTTCGCCTATATGCTTCATGATATCACGTCTACTCATATTTACTTTGCCTGTTGTAGCAACATCCTGCGGGATCGATTTTGTGTCTTCAATTGTATTATCGACGAGGTCCTCAAACAATGAAATCTGCAAACATGGCCCATCAGTAAATACAACTTTGGGAGAACGATGTGTAAATTGAAATAAGGGATCGCACCTTTACTGACTGGGCAATAGCATGGCTGATACTAAGCTTAATCATATAATTTCTGCCATCCTTCAATGTGATAAAATCGTTATAGATTCTTGGTTGGTATGAGCTTGTGACGTAAAAATTGAAATTTTCGACCTGCACGTCATCTTCTGCGAGCTTTTCACTCTCAAATTTTGCGATGTCCTTCAAAAATCTCTGCTCCTCGTCTACTGTCATTCCCCAAATTACAACTACTCCGTATTGGTAAAGGAACACCTCGCTTGACACCACCGACCTGTTCTGCTCCATGACAAAATTTAGAAGCGACCTATCATCTCTATCATCTTCGATGATCTCACTCTCTGCGCTGCCTGTATCGTCCGCTGCACTGATTCTCGGACGTTGATCACTGATCAAGTCAATGAGATCATCCTCAGGGATTGTATGTGGTTGAGATGCCCGCTGTTCATAGTTATAGCTGTACGGTGTATAGATACACTCATCAAACTGTTTTGGGTTTGTCCCTCGTGTGGACTGGCGACTTTTTAAAAACTTGAGTAAGTTCTCCATTTTGTAGGCGTTTGCTGTCGCATAAGCTGTTACTCTGGGTAAATGTGCCCTCTCAGCTTTTCCGAGCCGTTCAGCATCTCGGCGGGCTGTAGTATCTTTGATCCGTGTAACTTGAGAGTACACATCGCGTCCGCTCTCCTCATCTTGGTCTGCAGGACTTGGGAGAATCTTTAACTTTTGAGAAACTTTACTTGTACGCTGAGGACCAATTTTGCTCGGTGGGCCTTGGAATGGGGAGGATGCAGTGCCGTGTATTGAGGCGGAGCGACGTCGGCCCTTAATTGGCGGTGGTGAAGTTTGGGAATTGGGCGCGCGGCGGTAGTTAGCCGTTGAGGAGGACGCGCTGTCGGTTGGAGCTGAGGTACCCATTATTGAGGGTGAAGGTTGGGGTATTACTACAGTGGCCATTAGTGTCTTTGTGAGAACTGTGGACTTTTTACGGGAGGATTGATGTGGTGGTGGTGGGTTGTTCCAAAGTTTAAAAAGCTCCTTTTAATATGGCTGGGGCTGGAAGTGGACGAGCTTGTGAATCCAATCAGAACTCGACGGGCCGTTAGAACTTTACAGGGGTTACCCGGAAACAGGATGGTAGTACCACGTCATATGCGAGGTCGTTTTCTAAGGGATCACTAAGGCTCATTTTGTGCCAAGAGCACGATGGGGCTGTTTCTGTGGCTGATGAGCAGAGGAGGCTTAGTAAGTGGGAAGCCCCGCCAGCCACTCAACACAAGTTTCGTGATAGAGGGACCATCAACCGTGCAGTAATCCATCCATAGCATCCAACTCCATCATCATCATCCGCCGTATCTAACCCCCCCCCCCCCCCCCGCTCATCATCATCATCTAGCTACCCCCGCTCTTTTACGACAAGTACAATTCAAAGATGTCGGAGGAAGCAGTACTCAAGGCTGACAAAGATTGTGAGGGCCCTCTCCATCGCGGCGGTCCCGCTATCTCCAATTTGTTGATGTTCCAGCTACTTACATGCCACAGATACCGATATTCTTGATGCACAGCTTCCGGATCACTTGAAACTTGCCAAGGTGTGATTATTAATGGATTAAGGTGGAGATGGACTTGGGCTTGGAGCTTACCTGACTACAGACAAACCTCCCAGCGGCTATTGAAAAGCTCCTAGCGTTGGAAAAACAGACCAGACAGGTACTTCTCCATCTCAAAACCGGTCGCCATTTATATACCAAGAAAACTGACAGCGTTCCACTCTAGTCCAATGACCTGGCCTCGACCTCCCGACTCCTCATCGCTATAGTGACACTATGCAAGGATTCAGGTGATTGGAAACTTATGAACGAGCACGTCCAAATGCTCTCAAAGAAGCATGGGCAGCTCAAACAGGCCACTACCAAGATGGTGCAGGTTGTGATGGGATTCTTGGATGAGACTCCGAATATAGACACAAAGCTTTCCGTCATCGAAACTCTAAGGAACGTTACCGAGGGCAAGGTTAGTGAAACGCATGAACGGCATTAGTGATACAGAGACTGATGTAGGAAATTTAGATCTTTGTCGAAGTTGAGCGGGCCCGTATAACACGCATTCTCGCGACCATCAAGAAGGAAAGGGGTGACCTTGCTGGCGCCACTGATGTCCTTTGTGAGCTCCAGGTTGAGACCTTCGGATCCATGGACCGGCGGGAAAAGACCGAGTTTATCCTCGAACAGGTCGAGCTCTGTATTGAACGTGGAGACTTCACACAGGCGGCGATCCTTGGGAGAAAGATATCAACAAAGTACCTCAACGGCGCCGATGTCTCAGACCTGAAGTTGAAATATTACGACCAGCAGATTCAACTTGCGAAACAGGATGAGAAGTATTTGGATGTCTGCAAACATTATAGAGCTGTGTACGATACACCCAGTGTAGTAGAGGATCCACAAAAGTTGAAGAGTGTAAGTTCCTGCAAGATCTGCGTAAAAGAAACATGGATCCTTACAACCTGTTTTAGGTCCTTGAAAGAATCATTTTCTACGTCTGTCTTGCGCCATACGATAACGAGCAGTCTGACCTCCTTCACCGAATTAATGCCGATACCAAACTTAAGCTTGTCCCAAAGACAGCTAGTCTCCTCAAGTTCTTTACTATCTCTGAACTGATGCGCTGGCCCCTCATCGCGGAGGTTTATGGCCCCGATCTCCGTGCAACAGACGTTTTTGCCATTGGCGACCCCAAAGCTGAAAAGCGCTGGGAGGACCTAAGAAAACGTGTTATCGAGCACAACGTTAGGGTTGTCGCCAAGTACTACACCAGGATTAAGATGGATAGATTAAAGATGTTATTGGATCTTGATGAGGACGAGGCCGAAAGCTATCTAAGTAAACTTGTAACTCAGAAGACTGTATATGCGAAGATCGATAGACCAGCAAGGGTTATATCGTTTGCTCAGCCAAGGGACGCAGATGATGCGTTGAATGAATGGAGTGCAAACATGAAGAGTCTTCTGGGGCTTTTGGAGAGAATTGATCATCTGATTACAAAGGTATACTCACCCTACAGTCCTTTTTGTGCAATAACTGACGGGAGCATAGGAGGAAATGATGGCAAATATTGCACCAAAAAAGGGAAAAGGAAAGGCGAAATAGACTCTCTCCAATCATATTGAACTTGTGTATAATAGACGGCAATGATTCTAGCTACTACCACCATTTATATAAGTAAAGGAGCGGCTCGTCTAAACGAATGGTTTTCATGACAATAGTGTGTTATGTGTAGATCTTGTAGTAAGCGGAAGAGGCGCTTTGACGGTTTATATTTTTGAGCAATTGAAGACTGTAGATCTCATATGCGAGCCCCCATCCAAACCAGTTCGCAAAGTCATTACTCCCCCCTATTACAGCTTAGCGCCTTACCGCCAAGACAACGGGCTAGCCCTAACCACCGGTCACCTATCCCACAACTCTACTCCCAAATTCCAACCCGCAATTTGAACATTTTCATTTTTTCTACGAGGAATTTCACCAGAAAAAAAATAGCCACCACGCACCCTTTAAATCCAGAAACCTATATCCCAACCGGAGTACTTTATCGACCAAAAAAAGTGCAGAGATGGGTACGTTATCCCCCCCGGCCGAGCAGAATTGGACGAGAGGAAGAAAGAAATACTGACAGACCCCCTCACCATGAAGCCCCCACCAAGAAGACCAAGAAGACCGCCGACTCCATCAACTCGCGCCTCGCGCTCGTGATGAAGTCCGGAAAGTACGTGCTCGGCTACAAGTCGACCCTCAAGACCCTCCGCTCCGGAAAGGCCAAGCTCGTCATCATTGCCGGTACGTCCCACGTCCCACGTCCCACGCCCACCTGGAGGAGCGACGGAGAGCTGACAAAAACGATAGGAAACACCCCCCCGCTCAGGAAGTCTGAGCTCGAGTACTACTCCATGTTGGGAAAGTGCAATGTCCACCACTTTGCTGGTAACAACGTAAAACCGCCCCCCCCTCTCTAGTCGTTTTACTTCGGGATGGGTTTATTCTGCACCGGCGGGAGGTTGGGGTGGGAAGGTGGTCTGGCATCGGGTGTGGTGATGGAATGATGCTCCTTGGGAACAAGGAGAGGATGTCATATCATGATTGCCCTAGCTAGACCCAAACCCCATCCTCCCGCTAGGAGCTCGCAGAGAGCAATACCATGCCCCAAGGACTTCCTGTTGGTTCTTGTCGGGCTGGAGGCGCTCTCTGCTCCCTGAGAAGAAGCACTCGTATTCTGCTTCGGAGGGAAGATTTGCTGACGGGTAAATATGATGTATAGATTGAGCTCGGAACTGCCTGTGGTAAGCTCTTCCGCTGCTCCACCATGGCCATTCTCGACCAGGGTGACTCCGACATCCTTTCTTCCAACGCCTAAGTGGAAGTGAAGTGATGAAGGGGGAAAGGGTAAAAAGAAATGGGGTATATAGAATACATAATGGGATTCTTGTTCTTCGGTAGCTTCTTGTGCGTTCTTGATTGACTCTTGATTTGTGAACTATGTTATTGCTAGAGTCATTAACAACCTTTATCGCAACTTTTGTGATAAGTTCCCAGCAGATCCGTATGCCAAGAATGTTGTCATGCAGTGTTCACGGTGGCCCTCACAAGCTTGAGTTGCGCATCATCAACAGAGAAATACTTGTTTGGATTGGTTCATGCCATGTTACAATCACTTGGAGTTCAATATGGAGCGATTGTAATGAATCCTTAACGGATTTCTGTATTCTCGAAATACAATTACACAATTTCGTCCACAATAACTTGTGAACCCCACAGGTTGGGCCAATGTCACTCGACGCGACCTCGTTCTAACAACCAAATAAAACACAACAAATCCTCTCTCCTCGCGTCCTCGCTTGCAGCCAGAAACGCAACGAAAAAAGAAAGCCATGATTCGCGTCAACTGGAGGCAGTGTAATACCAGTGACACAGTGGGACACGTCGATGTGCAAGCACAGAGCCACGGTCCCGGGGCAAGCAAAAATAAGTATAATCAATAAATGGTCCCATAGGACCGTTTCAGAGATTAAACTGAAAAGAACAGATACTACACTTGATCTAAGCCACTGTGAGGTTGTTAGCTTTTTATTCCACCAAAAGAGTCGTTTGTATGAAAGGTGAATGTTGGGGGTAGACTTACAAAGGCAAAGAGAGCTGGAGAAGCAAGAGGGACGCGGGGGAGGAGGGATTATATACGAGTGGAGAACTTGGCGCCCAGGCATAATTTGGCCGCGATAGAGGGAGGATATTAGGGCTGCGGGTTTGGGGTCTGAGGTAGCAAGTGATATGAGTGGCTTCTTGAAGAGGGGACCGTGTGTAGAGTGGCTGAGGACACGGTTATTAATTCTGCTGAGATTGTCGTTTGGGAAATGGGTTTCGTGGAACTTCGGAATGCGTGCTACATGTTCACTGCAGTGGACCCTTCCTTCCTGCTCTCTGTGTGCTTTCCGGGAGGTAAGCTGTAGACGGCAGGAAGGGAATTCAGATTAATTATTGACTGATTGATATGGGTATTACCTACTGCAAAGTATGTATCTCACTTTCTCGAGACGATTTGGCTTTCGAATTTTACAACTTGAGATCATACTTCCTTCCTATTGAGTATATGGCCGTATCAATCCTGAACGCTTACATTAAAAGCCCTACGAATTATCTCTCTATCGGCTTGTTTTGGGTTGCGCTCTCTTGAGGAGTTCACACAAGCCTCATGTGGCTGGATTAGGCTAGCTCGCCAGTTATTATGTAAGTTAGTGTCAAAAGTCGCCAAGGATGTAATAAATTCCAATTATTAGCTTCCAAATGCAGTTAGCGCTCTACCAGAAACGAGAAACGGGTGATCGCGGGTGCTTAAGGATATGATGATGATGATGGTGTATCATCCTCCCCGAACCAAACAAAAGCCTCCGATGAAATTATATCATACCCATCATATTAGGTGCCGCTCATCCAACAACGACGATTCGTGCTACATGCTACATGGTGGCGATACATACAACTTCGGGCAGCCCGGTGCCAATGATCACAGTGGTATGCAGACCGTCACCCGTTCTCGTGCTATGTAATCATACGCACAGGAATACGAGATTATATAGAGTGTCATATATAACAATATAGCAATACTATTATACTAATCAGGCCATTTCTAGTACCTCACTCTACTGTAATAATATAATATACATCTTTACTCCATCACCACCGGACTGTTGCCCTACGAGTGCTCTCCTATGATTCGCATGGGGGGCCCCGGCAGCACTGGCAGTGATTTGTATGTAGTATTTACTTAGCTCAGCCCGCCGCACGCCAAGTAAGACATTAAGCACACCACGGACACACCACACCCACGCATCCACAAGAATCACCCCCGCTACGCTGCTCTCATCTGCTCTGCTCCTTGGATTGGTTATATATAAAAAAGTTGTTAGTTCCTGCCATCACCAGTATTATCCTTATTTCCATCAGCAGAAGTAATTAACATTAGCATCCTCAGGCAGAAGCAGAAGCACAGTCTTAATCAGTAATCTAATATAATGCCCGTCGCCATCTCAGCACCAGGGAAGGTCCTCCTCGCTGGAGGCTACCTCGTCCTCGACAGGGACTATTCCGGCCTGGTATTTGGCCTCTCGGCGCGGATCCATTCCATCTCGGCACCCGATAGTAAGGCCGCGCCGGGCATCATCACCGTCAAGTCGCCGCAGTTCATTAATGCGGTGTGGAAATATGAGATCACCTGTCCAGACTCGGACAAGGGCGTTGTCGTGACGCAGATTATGGAGGAAGGGTTTGGTACCCTATTTTCTACATCTATATTCTACTGAATGTTAAATCTGAATGATATGACATTCCCCGGGTTCACTAGCTAATGGGTGCGGTATGTGTCTACAGGTCCACTAGAAATTCCTTTGTCGAGACGACGCTACGCTACGCCCTCACCTACATCTCTACCACTGTACCCACGACCGAGTTCGCCTCCAAGACTATCACCATCCTCGCCGACAACGACTACTACTCGCAGCCCCTCTCCCCCGCCCCTCGATTCAACCATCTTAACACGCCCCTCTCCGCCTCCCATAAGACTGGCCTCGGCTCCAGCGCGGCCCTTGTCACCTCCCTTACCGCCTGCCTCCTCGCCACCTATACCCCACCTCCAGCCTCCGCCCCCGAGCTCCGTACCATCCTCAAGACCCAACTAATCCACAACCTCTCTCAAGCTTCGCATTGCGCAGCCCAAGGCAAGATCGGTAGTGGCTTCGATGTCGCAGCGGCTGTCTTTGGCTCCTGCGTCTACCAGCGCTTCTCCCCATCGCTCCTCGAGTCCCTGCCAGAGGCCAACACCCGTGGGTTTACCCGTGCCCTCAAAGAAACCGTTGACAGCCCCTGGGACCTCCTGATCTCCAAGACACGGGTCCCGCGCGGGATCCGCGTCGTCATGGGCGACGTCGACTGCGGGTCCAGCACGCCGGGGATGGTCAAGAAGCTCCTCGCCTGGCGCGCTGAGCACCCAGCCGTCGCCAAAAAGATGTGGGACAAGCTCGAGATGCTAAACCGCGGTCTCATTGACCTTCTCGAGTCTCTCCGGATTTCATCTGAGGAGGAGCCCGGCGCCTATTCCGGTGCGCTCGACGCAATCCGAAAGCACGGGTGGGCGCACCCGCACCCCCACGAGCAGTGCCTCACCACTCTTCGTGAGATTGGCGGGCAAATAGCCGCGATCCGGGTGGTGATCCGGGGGATGGGGGAGGCGGCGGGGGTGCCGATTGAGCCTGAGGCCCAGACGAAGCTTCTGGATAAGGTTGAGGGTGAGGTCAACGGTGTTCTTGGGGGCGTAGTTCCGGGAGCAGGAGGGTACGATGCGGTGGCATTCCTGTTGGTGGACCATCCGGAGACGGTTGGGGAGTTACGGGCAGCGCTGGGGAGGTGGAATGCGGGAATGGCTCAGGGGGCGGGGGTCACGGGGGAGAGCGTTAAGGCGCTGGAAACGAGGGAGGAGCAAGAGGGAGTCAGGAGGGAGCCGTTGGAGGGGTATGAGGGCTTTGTGGATTTTTAGAGGTAGGTTGAGAGTAGACTTGTAGACCTAGATAGAGGGTTTTCTTGTTCTTCTCCTTCTTTAACTAGCTAGTGATACCAATACCATTATCCCTTGCAGGTTTGTTTTGTAGATAAACATGTTTCTTAGTGACTGTTTTTGTTCCGAGTAAGGGTAAGGTCATGAAATAGAATAGCGATTATGAATAGTACATATGTGCATGTATGAATTATCAATCATTGCAGTGAAGGACTCTATAGAAATTGCCGAGTGACAACCCATGACCGCAGCCTATTCAAAATAGCCCGTCGTCGTAATGTGTCACTTTAGATCGCGTCCCCCCCACCAAAGACACCTCCTTCGCGTCCGCAAACAATCCTCCAAACCACCAATCCACGAATCCGTAACTGCGATGCCGCGAATCAAGATGCGCGCACGCACCCCCCTTCACAAAGGCTCCGACTCCGACCCCGACTCCGACGCCGACTCCCCCCGCCCCGAGCCCTCCAGCTCCGGCCCCAGCGTCTCCATAATCCACCTCAGCGTCGCGCAAGTCCTTGCCCAAGGGCGGGCATACACCGGGAAGCCTCCCCTAGGGCCGCTCGCCTTCCCCCGGGAGCTATCGTACACCATCGTGGACCCAGACCCGCAGCTGCCACTAGCAGTGACGCCAGGAGAGCTGTACGCGACGGTGGGGGGCGAGCTGAAGAAGATACGGCCGCTCGTGGACTGCGAGGAGGCGCGGGGGTGGATGGAGACCGCGGAGGGCTTCCAGGCCGGTACTAAGATGGGGGGCAGGAGGGTGAAGGTTGAGGCTGCTGAGGAGGAGGAAGAGGAGGAGGAGGAGGAGGAGGAGGAGGACGTTTTGCGGGATCTCAGCAATGTCCGGAGCTATACCAGGGGATTGAAGCGGCGATATTGTCTGAGGGACACACCCCCGACCCGGAGGGACATAAATCCGGACCCTCCGGGGACACCCCCGGCTCAGAGGGACACACCTCCGGACCCCAGCCCGCCCCCCCGCAAGGCCAGGAGAAGGAAACTAGAGCGAAGAGCTCGTTCTCCTTCTACCCCTACTGATACCCTCGTAGTTCCAGACCTAGTCCCCGACGAGGTCGAGTCACGAAAGGTCGAAGCCGCGCGCAAGAACCAGGCCCTGAAGCGCGGTTTAGGCCTCAAGAGCCTACTACCGCACGACCACCACGACCACGACCACCACGGTGGCAAGGCCGAAGTCCTCGCCCACGACTACGACAGGGGAGAACCGGAAGAAGTCGAGGAAGGCCCGGCACACAACCGCAACAAGGCAGAAGATCTGGCGATCAAACAGCTCTCGGGCCATACTGGCCCGGCCGGGAAGACCATCACGTTCACCAGACGCCTCGTGAAGCTTCGCAAGGTGCTGCGCGAAGCCATGGAGGCCCTCACAGAGTCAAACCTGGAGCAGCTCGAGCCATACTTCGAGGTCGACTGGATGATCGAGGATATCGAGGCTGCAGTCCAGGGCGCGATCAGTCGCAAGAACCTTACTGATCGTGCGAAGGGTGGGAAGGGCTCCAAGAGCTATCCGGGCCTGAGTTTATTCACCTTCCCCAGCACCGAAGATCTGCCATATGCCTCGAAGAACCGGAAAATCACAGAACTCATGATGAGGCTAACCCCATTGGTGACGACACTCTATAGGGCGGTTGAAGTCCTCAATGAACCCTATCTCCTGGAGATTGAGAGACTTTTCGATGTTGATTGGATGATAGAGGATGTTTGTAGGGCAATCACGGGCGCAGTCAGCTGCAGAAGGCTTAATGAGAAGATGCTGAAAAAGGTGCAATGGAGTGAAGACGAAGGGAGGGCATATGTACATTAATTACGTCGCGAAAAGAGTATCGGTTTTTCTTCCCCTTAAACTTTATATTTTGAGTGCTCAATCTTAATAGCAAGTGATCCGAAATAATATCAAATTACGAAACTGCGACTGTAGAACCATTTACGATGTCTACAGCATTACCCGGTATATACAACCAATAACTGCCATGACTATAAACTATCTCCTCCCCGGTCTCAGTGGCCTCTTAAAGCTTGCTTTCTGCTCCACCTTCGGATGGAACTCCTCCAACAGCTGTGCTTCACCAATCTCGGTTGCGCTCGCGGCCTCGAGCTTCTTATCGATATGTAGGTGTGCTTCGTTGATCGCCGCGTTGACAACGCTGGAGCGACAGGAGGCGTATAGCATCTTTTCACGGATCTTGGATGAGGTTGGACAGGTATATATGAAGACTGGTTCTGTCAGTTTAATCATAGGGTGGGCTAAAGAGGGCCAATGGGAGCTGAGGCACGGGAGGACAAACCGATGGGGGATTCTTGCTGTCCTTCATGCGTGTGATTGAACCGGAAGAATGAGTAACGTGGGGCATCATCTGGGATAACGTGTGTGAAATCATTTATGGCGGAGGAGCTAGCATTGGCGAGTTCGATAGTTTCCTTTTCACTATTGATTGCCTGTGTTGTGTTAGGAGAGATTTGTAAGTGGTAGAAGGGTAGCCTACGAGCTGCACCAACGTGATGAAGCCCCCGGGGAGATTGGTTAACGCTTCAATCGCTTCCTGGCTCACTGGAAACTTAACCCCACTGCTAACGTGAGACTTCCTTGCGCTCGTGCTGGTAGACGCCTCATACTCGGCCGCTCTAACAGCAGCCATCGTCATTTCCTCCTCCGTTAATGGTGCCGGCCTGTCCTCGTTAGCTCATCGATGTTGGGCAGGATGATACAAGGAGGAAGCTACTTTGCCTCATGTGCGTCATGCTTCCTGAATCCCTCAGCGGTAAGCTCTTCCTTTACTGTAGCAAAGATGCTCTCCCCAAATCTTTCTGTTCCCAACTCCCTTAACAAAGTGTTCCTTGTGCTGGCGAAAAGCATCTTCTGCCGTACATTGGCGCTGTCTGGCACGTATGCAATTGAGATAAACGGAGCTGGGTCAGGGTGATCCCGGCGCCGCAGAATGATATATGCAGCTTCGTTGTCTTTAAGGAGCTCGTCGAGCTGAGCGAGGTCGGATTCGAAACTGCCATTGGAGGGGAGCGTCTCTCGCGGGACGAGCGTCTCTTTCTCGATAGAGACTATAAGGCCTCGGAGCGATGGAGTTGAGACAATGTTTTGAAAGGTTGAGAGGAGCTCGGCGGAGGCTAAGGAGATAGGTTGTTAGTTAGGGGTTTTTAGTTTTGGATCTGGAAGTGGTCTATATTAGACTTTAGAGGAGGTTGGGGAGGCAGAATTCAGACCTGTGATTCCGGACTGCATTTTGTGGAATGGAATGGAAATTTTTTTTAAAAAAAGAAATGGCTCTGTGTAATTTGTGTGGGATTGAGAGATTTGAATTTAAAGTTGTAAGTTTGGTTAGGCTTGGAGTTGGTTGTTGGCGCGGGGTGTACTAGCTAGATATGTCTTGGCCTCCCCGCCATCACGTGATACGTGGGTATGATACATGAATCTGTCCGTCCTCAGGTCATCTTAATTCCTTTCGCTAAACAAGAAATACCTTATATCGACCTCTCATTACTCCGATATGGCACCGGTCACAATAGACACCAGAATTACCACAACTAGCACACCTTACACAGCGCCCAAAGTCGGCAAAACTTCGATAGGTTGCAATGGACCCGACCTTTCAGATCTAGTAATTCCACCACTGCGGTTCTCTGTCGTGGAGAATAAGCTCTACCGTGGATCTTACCCGCGCCCTCTCAACTTTAGGTTCCTGGAGTCACTGAATCTCAAGACTATACTGTCCGTCACTCCGGAACCGCTAGTTGGGGAGGCTGCAGATTGGTGTAAGGCAAATGGCGTGGTGATGCTGCATATCAAGCCTGAAGTGGATGGGAAAAAGGGCGCGCCTTTGAGGCATACTGAAGCCTGTCAGATCCTATCTGTACGACAGATTCAAGCCAATATGTGCTCCAATATAGGCTATAGGCTAACAATTACAATAGGTGATTCTTGAGGCCAAAAATTCTCCACTTTATGTTCACTGCCTGAATGGGTCTGAGATTACGGGGCTTGCAATGACCGCTCTGCGCAAGGTACAGTGTTGGGCGACGCCATCAATCATTTCGGAGCGCATGAGATACTCAGAGACCCACCACTCGTTTGACCGCTTTCTGGAAGAGTTCTCGGGGGAGGTTACAATTCCGATAGACTGCGTGGAGTGGTTGTGGGTTGGATTAAGGGACGATGACGGGCTTCCACCACTAGGGTGCGGGGTAGCGGTTAACTTCGTAGACGAGAGGTTGGGAGAGAAACATAGAGCGAGGATTGAGAAAGCTGTAAATTCAAGTTAAGATGCATATTTATGTCACTGATAATGTCACGAAGGGAAACGAAAAGGCGCATCTGAGAATTTGTTTTCGTGATCAATTGTAACTATATATATCTCTGTAAATATATGTCCGCAAGACTACTATCTGTAAACCTTATGATAACACCGGTTAGAAGTTGCGCTTTTGGGGTCAATCGGTGGTGATCGGGAAGAAGGGAAACCTACCAAACTTATATCTTTTGGGTGAATTTAAGATATTGTTAGCGAAATTTTGCGAGGCAATGGCCCTAGATCTAGGCACCTATTAATGGTTCTAATCGAGTGGAGGAAACACGAGAAGAACGATAAGGATTGGTGCCTGTAGAGGGAAGAAAAAGAAGGGAAGAATTTTTTTAAGGGGATGCACTTATAAACCTGTGCCAAGAATTGGTTAGGTTTTGCCAAGAGACTATCGAGGGAGATTTTGGTATTTGGGATCTGCAGTTAGACCTCGCGATAAGAAACGCCAAAGTAGAGGCCAGTTTCCGTTCTTATTACAAAAAAAAAAATCTGTGCGGAGCTTATAGTGTTGTTTCTTACAGTAAGGTTTTCTTGTAACGGTCTCAGAATCAAATACAATGTTATTGTAGGTACAAATGTGGATATTAAAAATATAACTAACGAAATTATACCGTTGACTCTGAAATGAATGCCACTTTGTGATAATTTGCTGGGGTGGCGATCCCCATTCAAACTTCATGCAGGGTCAATATCCGTGGCTGTGGAAATTCCCCTTTTCAATGTTACAGACTGACTGGACCCACGATGTCCGGGTAATGATCCTGTGCCGATATTGCGTGTAAGTACTTGTACATGTAGATACACCTAAGTGGTCGGAGCTTGAATGAGTTACCTGAATCTTGGGGCCTGTGATTTAGAGAATTTTGTTTTACAGAAACTACTACATACCATTACATACCAACCAAGCTTACTAACTACATACATGCGCAGGTGGGCACTGCTGTCAGTCAGTAGCCAAAAATAGACCCTCAGCCATCATGCAGCGCAGTAGAGGATTTTATTTGGACTATCACATAGAACAAGTTGAGGGAAAAAGATGCATACCAAAGTAGGATGCGTATTGTAACTATTCCTGTCATATGAGATAGAGCACGGTTCTTGAAGAGAAAAGCGAAGACCCCTTAGACTATATAGAAAAAGTAAGAAAGGTCAAAGAGCTAGTGCTGAAAGAGCTTCTTCGTGGTGTGCCACACACAGACAGGCGATTTCAAGCCTACATACAATACATACTCTCTCGCAAGAGACGCTCCCGTCAGACCGCATCCAGGAAAAAGCAGCAACGAGTAGCTCCCTCTGCATCTTCCGTTTCCCTTTAATTCTTTTGCGACTACCCACCTCCTTCAGCCCCCAGCCCTCATCAACCCCTATTGTCTTGACCATTCCATTCGGCAACTACCATATTCTAGTTGGTCTTCCCAGGTTTCAAAAGGCATCCTCGATCACCTCGTCATCATCCCTTCGCCGCTGTCACCAACGTCTTACCTCAGAAAGGGAGCTGCCCTGCGATGAGATTCACCCTCAACCCTATGTCCCCGTCAACTGAAATCTGCTACTAAATTAGTACAGCCCAAAACAGCGTCCCAGCTTCCTGCGCCTCCGACACACCAACCATCTCCCCTACGTACCCTTTCCCTTTCTGCAGCATCAAGCGATCCGCAATTCACAAACCACCTTAACCGCACAAATACACCAAATACCCCACCCTACATCAACCTTCTTGCACGGCTCGTCCGGGGTAAAAAACGCCATTAGATGGCGGGTAATTCGAGCAATAACGACCTGCTTCTTGATCTAGATGATCACGGTCGTAATTATGGCAATCCAGGTCGGCCAGCAATCGACACAAATGTTGAATCGCGACCTTCAGTCTCGTATGACGATTTTGTAAATGGGAATCCGGGATACTCGCAGTCCGTTGCTAGCCAGCTGAGTCCTGCTACCAGAACATATAGCCAGACCAGAGAGTTGAACAACTTTCAGCCTTACTATGATGAAGCCGATGATTTGGGCCATGATAGTGGGAGCCGTCCGGCGAGTGGATATCAGTATGCGAGTGCGACCGACGACCATAGTGACATCGGGGGTGCAAACCGGCAGAGCGCATATGGAGGAGTAGTAGGAAGGGTCAAGAGCGCCTTTGGAATGAATCAGGAGTATAGTGAGATGGACCTGCCGTTAACGGAGGCCACACCTATTGGCAGCTTGCCAGCTCCGGGTAGAGCACCAAGCACGAGAAAAAGACGGAATAGTGGAAGCAAGTTTACGTTTGGGTTTGGAGGGAAAAAAGTTGATCCATCAACACTCGGGCCTAGAGTTATTCATCTTAATAATCCGCCTGCAAACGCAGTCAACAAGTATGTCGACAACCACGTTTCAACTGCAAAGTACAATATTGCTACATTTATTCCAAAGTTTCTCTACGAACAGTTTAGCAAATATGCAAACTTGTTCTTTTTATTCACTGCCGGGCTACAGCAAATTCCAAACATTTCTCCAACAAATAGATATACGACCATTGGGCCACTGATTGTTGTGCTTATAGTATCAGCAGGAAAGGAACTGATTGAAGATTGGAAACGCAAAACCCAGGATACGGAACTAAATCGTTCGAAAGCTAGAGTTTTGGTAGGCACGGCATTCGAAACTCAGCGTTGGATAAACGTCCGTGTGGGAGATATTGTTCGTGTGGAGTCTGAAGAGCCATTCCCAGCAGATTTAGTACTCATGGCCTCCTCCGAACCCGAAGGATTATGCTATATCGAAACCGCAAACCTCGACGGCGAAACTAACTTAAAAATTAAGCAAGCAATCCCGGAAACTGCCGGCCTCGTGTCGCCGGGTGATTTGAGTAGACTGTCTGGAAGAATCAGGTCTGAACAACCTAATTCTAGTTTATACACCTATGAAGCAACACTCACCATTGACGTTGGAGGTGGTGAGAAGGAACTCCCGTTAAGTCCTGAGCAATTGCTCCTCAGAGGAGCTACATTGAGAAATACACCATGGGTTCATGGCGCGGTTGTGTTTACAGGTCATGAAACAAAACTTATGAGAAACGCGACTGCTACACCAATTAAGAGAACAGCCGTGGAGAGAACCCTAAACGTTCAGATTATTATGCTGGTTTCCATTCTTTTGATACTTTCTTTGGTTTCTTCTACTGGTGATGTTATCAAACAGGTGAGTTTCGGAGGATTCACTACCCATTTGGTTGTAGGGGCTAAGGGTCTCTGGTAGTCTACTGCGAGCTCAACAATGTCTTATCTATATCTTCAAAACAACAACAGGGTAAGACAGTTCTTCGCCGATATCCTCACATATTGGGTTTTATACTCCAATCTAGTCCCCATTAGGTAAATCCCTAAAATCGTACTCCTGAGACTCCACTGATGGTCCCGCAGTTTGTTCGTCACTGTTGAAATCGTCAAATATTACCATGCTTTCCTGATTAATTCTGACCTCGACATCTACTACGCTGAGACCGATACCCCTGCTGTATGCCGTACATCAAGTTTAGTTGAAGAACTAGGTCAAATCGAGTACATCTTCTCTGACAAAACTGGGACTCTTACCTGCAATATGATGGAATTCAAGCAATGTTCAATTGGGGGTATCTGTTATGCCGATGAGGTCCCAGAAGATCGTCGTGCCACAGTCCAGGATGGTGTTGAAGTTGGTATACACGATTTTGCTAGACTCGCCGAGAACCTGAAAACCCATCCGACTCGTGAAGTCATGCATCATTTTCTCACACTCCTTGCTACCTGTCACACTGTCATCCCGGAAAGAAAGGAAGATAACCCCAACGAACTCAAGTACCAGGCCGCATCTCCTGACGAAGGCGCATTGGTTGAGGGCGCTGTTCAACTAGGATATCGGTTTATTGCACGGAAGCCTCGTTCTGTTGCGATTATGGTTGGTGGAAAAGAATACGAATATGAGATGCTTAATATCTGCGAGTTCAACTCTACTCGGAAGCGCATGTCAACGGTTCTTCGCTGCCCCGACGGAAAGGTTAGGATCTACTGTAAAGGTGCTGACACGGTCATTATGGAAAGACTACATAAGGATAATCCAATGGTCGAGGCTACACTCCAACACCTTGAGGATTATGCTACCGAGGGTCTTAGGACGCTTTGCTTGGCGATGAGAGAAATTCCAGAGGAGGAGTATCGTCAATGGAGCGCAATTTATGATAAAGCCGCCACGACAATCAATAACCGAGGAGATGAGCTTGATAAAGCTGCGGAGCTTATCGAAAAGGATCTTTACCTATTAGGTGCTACGGCGATTGAGGATAAGCTACAGGACGGTGTACCCGATACCATCCATACTCTTCAGACCGCTGGAATCAAAATTTGGTACGGAAAACTAGACCAATAGTCGAATGATGAAACTGACTATCTTCTACACAGGGTCTTAACTGGTGACAGACAAGAAACTGCTATCAATATTGGAATGAGTTGCAAGCTTATCAGCGAGGATATGGCTCTGATAATCGTCAATGAGGAGACAATGCAGGACACGCGGGACTCCTTGACAAAGAAGCTTCATGCTGTTAAATCGCAAAAAGCAACAGCCGGCGTTGATCTAGAACCAATGGCACTAGTTATCGATGGCCACTCCCTGACTTTTGCACTTGACCGGGAGCTTGAAAAGGTTTTCCTCGATTTGGCAGTTATGTGCAAGGCTGTTATCTGCTGGTGAGTAAACCCCCATCCAACTACAAATGTTCCCAGTATAGTTTTAATTATTGGTTTAGCCGTGTGTCCCCTCTCCAAAAGGCTCTCGTTGTTAAGCTCGTAAAGCGTCATTTGAAGGCTATCTTGTTGGCAATCGGTGACGGTGCGAATGATGTCTCTATGATCCAAGCTGCCCATGTTGGGGTTGGTATCAGTGGTGTAGAAGGCCTTCAAGCAGCTCGCAGTGCAGATGTCGCAATTGGTCAATTTAGGTTCTTGAGAAAATTATTGCTTGTTCATGGAGCATGGAGTTATCAGAGGATTAGTAAAGTTATTTTGTATTCTTTTTACAAGAATATCACGCTTTACATGACACAATTTTGGGTAAGCCAAAAAGAGGAGAAAATACAAGATGGAGACCGTAACTGACAATGGTTTTTATGAGTAGTTTTCGTTCCAAAACGCCTTTTCGGGACAGGTAATCTACGAGTCGTGGACTTTGTCATTCTACAACGTATTTTTCACAGTGTTGCCGCCCCTCGTAATGGGTATCTTCGATCAGTTTATAAGCGCTAGATTACTAGATCGGTACCCACAATTGTATCAGCTTGGGCAGAAAGGGCAATTCGTAAGTTTCGATTTGGACGATAAGATATAATTTAGTGTGTTGACTGTGTATAGTTCAAAACAAGCAGTTTCTGGGCTTGGTTGGTCAATGGTTTCTACCATTCACTTATTCTCTACATCTTCTCTGAGTTGATATTCCTTTACGACCTTCCCATGGGGGATGGTCAGACTGCCGGTCACTGGCTCTGGGGTACTGCGTTGTACACTGCAGTCCTTGCGACCGTGCTTGGAAAAGCTGCTCTCGTCACAAATCTATGGACAAAATACACTGTGATGGCAATTCCTGGGTCTATGATCATTTGGATGGGTTTCATGCCTGCATATGCGACAGTCGCCCCAATGCTTGGTTTCTCAACTGAGTATCAAGGTGTTCTGCCAAAGCTAATCACATCCCCGGTCTTCTGGGCTATGGCTGTTATTCTCCCGGCTTTATGTTTAACTAGGGATTTCGCCTGGAAATAGTAAGTTTTTCTACCGTAGTCTCCAATATTCTTACACTAATATATGATGAAACAGTGCGAAACGGATGTACTATCCACAAACATATCATCATATTCAAGAAATTCAGAAATACAATATACAAGATTACCGGCCACGTATGGAGCAGTTCCAAAAGGCCATCCGCAAAGTACGACAAGTGCAACGGATGCGAAAACAGCGCGGATATGCGTTCTCGCAGGCTGACGAGGGCCAGTCGAGGTTGATTAATGTATACGATACCACGAAGGAAAGAGGAAAGTATGGAGAGATGAAGAGCGTGAGGCCAGAGGACCGACCCCTCCGCTAGTGATGATAATGAAACTTAATGTTTTGTTTTGAAATTGAGAGGAAGTCGTCGTGGAACTACTCGATGAAGGAAAGTTGTATCTGTAAGGCAGCTCAAAAAAAAATATAAGCTGCCGTCTGTACTTAGTTTTTATTAGTTTCCTGCAGTGTTGTGACTCTTTGTTGGTCTGGTCACTCTGTATCTTTTTTTGTTCTTATATTACCCACCTTCTCTGTAGTGTTTCTTGTTTCCTCTTACTTACAATGGTGCTGCCGCTTTGCGATTTGATTTTAGCGGAAAGTAAAAAGGGATTTTTTTTTATTTTTTTATTATTTCTTCGTTAACTGTCCGGCTACTGAGGAAATCAGTGCAGTTATGTAGGCCTGCAGGACGGGGGCTCTGTTCTAGGTTCTTTTTTTTTTTTTTTTTGTGGGGACTTGAGGGGGTAAAAGGTCAACATTTGCTTCTTAAAACGGCTACCAAATCCACTTTATCTGTGATGGGATCTTTATCTGTGATGGGATGGGATAACTCTTAGAGCTTGGGGTATAGACCCTAGGTCTCTAGTTTCTACTTGTATGATAACTCTGCTCTTGAGGGTGACTTCACTATCATTTGACATGCGCAAGGACCCTCCTACAGTGACATGTGAGGTGCTCGAAACATTCGTGCTACTTGACATTCGAGGCAGAAGACACTACTACCCTCATGTGCCTGAATGACTGTTCTGCTCGTGGTAGCCTTATGATGCTTGTCACGATAGGTTTGGATGCCCACCAGTCCTACTAGCTTCATTGTCTATCTCCTTTTAGGAGCAACAGGGCTCTCTTCTTTTAAAGTTTGGTGATGCAGGCAGGCAATAATACTACGGTTGCTACGTCCTACATGTAGTGTTGTAGGGTAGGTACATGCACATGTATGTACCTACATGTACCTACAAGTACCTACATGTAGCTGTATTAACAGGTACCCCTCGTCGTACCTTACAAACCACGTTTTCATCTGGTCTTTGTTTGGTGGTTCCCACTTATGGGGGCCCTTGTTGACCTTCATCCTGATTTCTTTAACTATTTTTATTTGGGGGAAAAAAAAGAGCACTTCTTCCGACTGAGCCGTGGGTTCACAGGAGTAGGCTAAGAATAAAACCCTGGATGCATCCCTACTAACCCCACGCTTAATTGAGAAATGTGCAAACAAAATTGCATGCCACTCTGTTTCTTCAACCGCCATATTTCTGTCCCACAAACAGGCCAAGCATGAACAACAGCCCTTGAGAACTATGTCTAAGGTACCTACTGTAAATAAAGCTTCAGCCCAAGCGAATCCAGTTATTGGGCTGCAGGTACGTTAACTAGTTGGTTAATTAGTCCATCATCTTATCCCGGTTTTAGTTTAACTTCAGGAGCGAATAGCACCAGCAGTTGGAACTCGACCCCATCCTTGTGCAGATCTTCTGAGAATGGCTGACATGAGCTTTAGGAAATGTTATTCTTGTGCTCAGCAGCGTGTTTCCGATAATGCGATAATGCTTGCCTTTCGGGTGGGCTCGGTCGAGACTTTCCGCGACGTAGGTATCTCAGAGATTATGCCCCGGCCTAGAAGTTATGTTTCTACAATAGCTCCTGGCAATTATTCCCTATAAACCTCTTCGTCTTTGTCTGTAATTAAGCTAGGGCTAATTCTGGATAGGGCTTGGGTATGTGTTTGTCGGTTAAATAAATGCTGTGTAGGTACATGTACTTGTACCTCGATGTCAATGTCCAAATGACCGGAATATGTAAACCTATCATATTTGACCTCTTGAAAAACATGATAAATCATTCCCGCTGCATACATAGAGGGGAAAAGAAACCTCAAGAAGCGGGGGCTGAAAAGTTCAATCAGGGAGGTCCCAAATTATATAATTCTCCGCTGTTATTGCGTGGCGGACATCTCGACGTCAGTCTGTAAAGTGGCTGTACACAAAGGTAATTAGTAGTAAGCTCAAGAACCAGAACTTTGGGATGAGGATGGGTGAGCGGGTGGTGGTGTTGCAGGAACAGGAGTGGTTGTAGGAAGCAAAACGACCCCTTGCTGTATGAGGTGCCCCAATATCAGCCGCGACGGACCCTCCTGACCGCCATGCTCTCTTCAATCAATCAATCAGTGGCAATCCACCCCTCCCATCGTCAGCTTGCTTGCTTGATCTCGTCACTGTATATTTCCTTTTTTCCCCTTTTTGTTCACGATTTTCTCTGTGCAATTTTGTTTCTTGTAGGATCACATCAGGCCACTTCAAAAATATTGCAGAATATTGCAGTTAGTTACTGGATCTACGTATTTTATCGATAGGTACAATTTGTACCTTGTTATAGACCGAGGGAAATCATCCACGCCCCACGACCCCCCCCGGTCGATAACCTCCCCGCTCTCCCCTCCCCTTTTTTCATCTTAAAATTCATTTTTCTTTTCTCTTAGGGCCATACGTACAAGATAGAAAGTTGTTCTAGCAGGTACATCCGCAGACCCCGCCAGCCAGTAAACGCTGATTACCGGTCTGCTGCCCCTACGCCCTTGCCCTCTCCCTGGTCTGGTGTCCTTGTGCTGGTCCTTGTGCTGCCGCTGCTAGTTGCGCCGCCCTTTTCTTTCCTCTGACCTTTGTTCTGCTCTTCCTTCGTCTATTCCCCTCTTCTGCCGCCCGCCATCGAAACTTGCCTAGATCCTGCTGCATCGTCTCCTACCACCTGTCCAACTATTCATCTTTCCATCCACACACCCAATCCATCCATCCAGCCAGCCAGCCAGCCATCCACCGCCATCCACACACCCCACTGTCCCCCTTAAGTACTCCCCATCTGCACCCGCTCGCTCATCGAGTCCACCTGTTTCTCGAGTCCATCGCCTGTCGCTTTTCATATCCGCGACTGTTGAGTTCTTATCGCCATCCCCCCCACAAGCGAAATAAAATACATACTATATTCTACCTATCCATCTAACAACACTTCGCCCATTACAAATTCGGCAAAAAACATTGTCGGAAATAACACTCCTGCCGCCACCACCTGGAAGACCAGTTTGAAATTCAACAGAAAAACGCGAGAAAAAGAAAGTAGAAAGAAGTAAGATTGTTGAAAGATATCAGGGTTGGATATATCCTGAGTTTATCAGCGGACACAGGAAATGGAAGGGGCTGATTATAGGAGACCTCTCGGCTTTGGCGTTCGGCGAACGTCTGATTCAGATAATGGTGAGGTGGATGGGAGCAATATCCCGACTATCAATATGCGTCCAAATCGTTTGCCTGGTCTCAATAACAGGAGGCCAGAGGCTATTACCCACTCGCATCCACGGCCTTTGCCGACTCCAACAAGACCTATAGTTTCTCCTCTCCAAAACCTTCTCCCCTCTGCTCCGGCTAGCCCCCCAACCCCTGCACCCTCTCCTACACCCCAGCTCCATCGGTTACCTACCTGGTCCACGGCGAACGAAAACGAGGATGCTATTTTGAAGGACGTTAGGCCCCACTTCAGCAGGTTGGATTCGCAAGAGCGCCAGCGCTTTCTAGCTGAGATCCTGAACCTTTGTGACTCTCAACAATTGAGTTTTGTGCTAAACTACGTGTCCCCGCGGCTCAAGAAAGATCCTTTCAAGTCGTTGCCGAATGAGCTTTGTCTTAGGGTATGAGCCCTTGTACCTTCTCCAACAATCCCAAGCACATACTGATATACTATAGGTAATTTCATTTATTGATGACCCGAAAACATTAGCCCGAGCCTCGCAGGTGTCAAAGCACTGGCACGGGCTTTTGAGTGACGACCTTACCTGGAAAAAGCTTTGTGAAAAGCATAGTTACAGGCGCCTAAGTGGGACGGCGGCCTACGGCTCTATGCATCATTCGCATCATGACCCGTCACTCTTTAGTACTACTAACCCAATCTCCCCGAAAGATACAGGATTTTCAAACACAGTATCATCATCATCTTCCGGATTTACCTCTGAGATTTCACCCCAGTTTACTCGCTCAAAAAGGAGGAGGCCAAAAGCTACTTCATACAAATCCCATTTCAAGCAGAGGTACATGGTTGAGACGGCGTGGAGGACTGGAGGGAATGCGATTGCAAGGCACATCACCCCTGACCAGGGTGTTGTTACATCCCTTCATCTTACACCCGACTACATCGTCATCGCCTTAGATAACGCCAAGATACATGTTTTTGATGCAGATGGTAAAATTCTGAGGACCCTGACTGGGCATGTGATGGGAGTTTGGGCTATGGTTCCTTGGGGTAACACGTTGGTAAGCGGCGGTTGTGACAGGGACGTTAGAGTGTGGGACATGGAGAAGGGGTAAGAATCCCTGTTACCCACATGACGTTGGGCCAGACTAACCCATCTTCCAGCGAGTGCAAAGCAATTCTGCGGGGTCACACCTCAACTGTCAGGTGCCTGAAAATGAGTGACCATAAGACAGCTATCTCTGGGTCTAGGGACACAACTTTGAGGATCTGGGATATCGAAAAGGGTGTTTGCTTGAATGTTCTTGTTGGGCATCAAGCAAGTGTTCGCTGTTTGGAAATCCATGGAGACTTGGTTGTGAGCGGTAGTTATGATACAACTGCTAAAGTGTGGAGTATCTCGCAAGGCACTTGTCTCCGGACTTTGACAGGTCACCTTAGCCAGATTTATGCTATTGCCTTTGATGGAAACAGGATTGCTACTGGATCACTTGATACCTCCGTTCGGATATGGGATCCTGCGACTGGGTAATTCCTTCTTTGAATTAAATATGATCCACAAAAGCTAACTTTGTTAGAAACTGTCTTGCTGTTCTCCAGGGCCATACATCACTTGTGGGACAGCTTCAGATGCGTGGAAATACACTTGTTACTGGAGGGTCTGATGGATCTGTCCGTGTATGGAGTCTGGATAAATACGCCTGTGTACACAGACTTGCCGCCCATGACAATAGCGTTACTTCGTTGCAATTTGACGAAACAAGGATCGTTAGCGGGGGAAGCGATGGCCGAGTGAAGATTTGGGATCTGAGGTCTGGTCAACTTGTTCGAGAGCTATCAAATCCCGCGGATGCGGTCTGGAGGGTTGCTTTCGAAGAGGAAAAGGCTGTCATTTTGGCCTTGAGGTCGAGCAGGACTATCATGGAGGTAAGATTTGGCCCTACCCCTTTAACTAAAAACATATATTGACCCGTCGGACTCAGGTCTTTTCATTTTCACCCCCACCGGAAGCCCTAAGTGAATACTACCGGGCCTCCAGCGCTGCATCTGAAGAGTCATCTGGAGTATTTGAACACGAAAGTGATGACGCAACAATGGACGACGGCGGTGCTCTCCTCTGCGAAATGGAATCATAATAAAACCAGAAACAATCCGGGTTGATAAGTATAAATGATTTTTATTATTCCCTTAAGTCTCTTATTTCTTCCCTCTAATATTTTGATTGGAAAGACGGTTGGGGCGTCAATTGTTTTTATCTTTTCCTTCTTTTACTTTGGATTGTTCGAATACGGGGTTATTTCATCTCTTTTATTATTTTGGACAAAGTGTGGAGTGGATAGGATACTCGCGCGGGGTCATCATGGATTGGAAGGGTTTCATTTCTTTTTCTCTTTATTTTATTGTTCGAATTCATGGGCGGGTGTTCGAGTGATTGATTGTATTGTGCTTTGAGACCTACCTTCAACAGTTGGTCAGTACAGTCTGGAGCCAGGAAAATAAATTTGTTAGTTGTTTTGTTCTTTCTTGTTATTTTAAACTTTTTGACTTGTGGAAATTTTGTTTAGGAACCACTTGGTTATCGAGTCTTTCCTTTTCTTTTTTTACTGTTGCAACCGCTTTATACCGCTTGAGAATTTTTCTTTCTTTTTGGTCAGTCATTCGTTTTCCCTCTTTTACTTCTACTTTTATATCTTTTTATTGGCCGGTGAATGGGGAAATGATTGTTGAAGGGGTGAGTCTGGGGGAATCGAATGTATGAAGGTGTACGGAAAATATTAGGAATTGTGTGGGTATAGCTACTGAAGCTTTGTCCAGCAATTCAAGGGAAGAAAATAAAGAGCGGCAAGACGCTTCAATTGTAGTGTAGACAAAAGTTGAAAAATATTTTTTCAGGTTACTCATGGTCATATGTACAACCAAATACCCCCCCAATCAAAGAAACGCCCGTTGACTCCACCCAATGCGATAGCAACTCTACTGGGCGTGCACATTCTCCCGGCTCGTCGGATCTCACCCGCCAGCGAGAAATATAAAGTCATCATGGGTAACAAGGCAACGCACCTATCCTCTTCCCGGGGATCTCAAAATAGTGTATTACTCTGGGAAGAGGTGGGGGGAGGGCGATGAGGAAAGGATACTCAACATGTGTATAACCCCAGTCTCAGACCAAATTTTTGATGCGAACCCCGCATTTACCACAGTAGTACCTAGAGCGGAGTCTTGTACTTTACATAGCTGCCTACACAGTATGTGGTACGCATCCCCTGTACATGTGCCTTTCCACTCTGTATCGGGTCCCGCTTCCAGGTTTTATTTTTTATTTTTTTTATTTTTTTTATCTTTCTTTTGTGCAAATTTTTAAGTTCGAACCCGAATCCGGAAGATAAGATACAGTATGTGCGACATGTATGCAGATGGATAGTGGTACATACATGTAGCTACTAAGTACTCCATCCATGTGCTAATAGCCTTGTCGATATTACCTGTGCGTATAGATAGATGAGTGATAATACATGACGCATCAGTACGGAGACAATTAAAGATTTCACCTTAGTACATACATCGCAGGGTTACATATGCCCGCAAGAGCAGGTGCTCTCGCCCTGCAGCAGTTCTTCGCGCAGGGCCCAACAGAAGTCAGGCTACATGTAGTTTGAGCCTTGACGACCGACCCGAGTTATACAGCGAGCCCCCAAGATCCGCGATTCCGGTCAATTCGAAACTTACTGCATATTGTGAAAGCCCGACAGGCTTCGACCAATCCCATTACCAAGCCGCATTTTTAAGAAATATGAGGATCCCCGATGATTGCCCCCCCCCCCCCCCCCCCATGCCACTGGGACACATAGCCGACTTCCAAATAGATACAATTAATCTATGGGTTTGATATTGCAAGTCAGGCAGGTTTGGACTCGGGCTGAGCTCATCTGTCGGGCTCATCCCGACTGGGACCCTGCTCGCTGCTACCGGCTCCATTTTGGGAAAGTCTTCCCCAATCAAGGATATAGGCACTCTGATATCATCCCGAACCATGCAATCCGCACCAGATATCACTCGTTACCCATGACATTGCCTTCAACGCCCTTGTGTGATATACTCTAGGGGTGTGATATGGCGCAATCCTGGACCCTTGCTGCGGGTATAGGGCATATTTCATTCGTAGAAGCCCCTTTGTTTATCTAACAAAAAGGAGTGCTGTAGCTCACTAAAGGCTTATTTTATATTTCTGTATGGCTGCGATCTACATATACCGAATAAAAAAACGTGGCGAAAGTAGATAATTATGTCGAAGAACCAGAAAGAAAGCTCTTTCATATGGGAAAAGTCTAGCGTGAGTGCTTTTAATTTTCTGAGATAGCACCAGACCTCGTTGCTTCACAAGATGTCACTCGCGGCAACAGGGGAATACGCTGGTTAAAAAAGCGGCATCTAACGCAACGGACTCTTTTACCCAACCCAAAGAAAAACCAATGATCATTCCATTTTATCTAGAGTAGCAGAGACGCTCGAACGATAGAAAATGTGCAAAGGAAATGTTACACCGTATTCACCTTAGAATGAACTCAGCCTCAACAGTGCCGTTGACCCTCAACCGATTGCACCAGTTCGCCCAGAAGCCACCGAGGCCACTATTACTAAACTGAGGAAGCATTCCTACATCCTCAATGTGCTTGGAATCCTCACACATAAGCTCAGTCTGGTAGATATGATCCATGAGCTTGAGCGCGGCCTTTTCCTCCGCATCACTCTCACCCATCTGCTTGAGGGCCTGTAGATAACTGTTATATCTACCTGCAGCCTTGATCAAGACAAGTGCAGTGCTATAGGCGTCATACCCGGCTTCATGGGCACAATCACGGAGACCATAGCTAGTGTGGCCAACTGCGAGCTCAGCTACGGGGAGCTTCTGCAATGCAAAAGATTCACAAAGACTTTGCAGGCTAGAGCTATAGTGAATCGTGTCACCGACACAGGTAGCAACGTACTTTGTATCCAGTACACTTCTGCTACATCAGCCATGGTATTCTATGTGGGGAAGCTTTGGGAGAAAAGAAACTCACACAGGGAACGCCGCATGAATGATAGCAGAAAACTCCTCTTCGGTATCAGGCAGGGTACCAATGAAGCACTGATAAAGATATACGAGATCAGTTATAAGATTGTGACCCACAAGCGGCTTTTTGCATTTGAACAATGCATCAACAAGGTGTCTGAGGCCAATAGCCTTCTGTAGATCTTTGTCAAACTTAGAACGTCGCTCTTCTTTCTTGAGCTTATCGGCTGCGGGGTCATTTTTGATGACCTGAACAAAAGTTGCCTTTCCAATTGTGGTCAGGCTGGGGAACTCGGCGCGAACAATCTGGTGGACCAGACGCTTCTGGTATCCGTTCATGCACTGGCTTGCAGTAGTGATGTTAAGGAAGTCGTATAGTGGCTGTATTGGGCAACATATCAGTAGGGCTGCAGGGAGGGTACGGAGGAGGGACGGGGACGAGTACATTTGGGTCGTCCACCCATTCCTGGATATTTCTCTTAAAATCCGCAACCTACACACCAAAATGGTTGGTATAATTAGCCTGCTGTAGAGACCGCAATATCTCCGGGGTTTCCATCCACCTCATACAAACTGCTTCGACTGGTCGTCAACATTGAGATCTTCTCTTGGCTCGTTTCCTAGACGATCCTCACGTTCGATAATCTCCCTCTCCTCGTCGTGACTAATGTAACGCACTCCACTGATCACTTGAGTATTGAAATTGAAGTGGTGCTCAGCGAGAAACTCAAGTGCACTGGCTTGGACGGTGTATTCACGATTGAGGCCAAACTTGTTGTCAGTAATTGGAGATACATTAAAGTTATAAGGACGCAGGATATATTTGTCTTGTATGAGTTAGTGGTTGTAGCTGGATGTAGGGTGGGGTATAACCACTCTCGTCCTTATCCTCAGTGACGATACAGATTCCGAACTGGATGACCTGAAAACGTTCGGCAGCTTCTTTGGTTTCTTTGTATCTCTCCTGGAGAGTTTGTCGTCGACCTGAGTTCTTTGAGCCCGCAAGCTTATGAATCCCCGATAACTCAAGGTCGAATGTAACTACTCCCAGTTAGATCGCCCAAGTCTTGCAGAAGAGCAGATCTACACAAACCAAAGTAAGAATCATTTATTGCTTGGATAATCTCAGGGAGATTATCCGTAAAGGTAGATCTCGAAATATTCATTATGGGTGGTGTATTGTAGTGTTACTGGGAATGGGATGACGTTGGTCGCCTGACGGGATGTCGTGTCGCGGGGTATTTAGAGAGAGTCAATTGCAGGAGGTGGACGCGTTGAGCTCCGCTTGGCACGGGCCTGTCACTCAAAGTTAAAATCAAAAGCCAAATACCTAAATGGACAGCACAAGCTTCGATCCTGCAAACACGTGAATCGTTCGTTAATCAGGGGGAGTACAACAAGGTGACACCACCACGAGAATTTATATATACAAGAGGTAAGTACATATATAACCACAGAGACATCGAGTTAATATCAGCAGAAAACTGTTGTGCAAAAAAAAAGGAAAACCACTATATGCATCACCAGATATCACTAGTCTTCCATTGGGGCTTCTTTCCAATTCCGTAACACGTGCAGGGCAACACATGCCTTGTAATGGCTGATGTAAGGTGAACCCTCCCTGACCTCGGCCCGGGCGAGTTAGATCTCCAGACTCGACACCCTACGGTCCCTACCCTCCTTTTAGTTTTTTTTGTTTTTTTCTGGTTGGCTGGGAGAGTGCCGAAAGAGAGCTTAAGTTTTTCCAACGAGTCAAGTTCAAAGGCTGGGAGGATCGGATCTCTGCATACATGACCCTACATAAATGTTACTATAATTCACTGCTTCTGCTTTGATTTCTCTCCTACCACTCGTGTTTACCCATCACCACTGCACTGCCCTACTCGTCCGGTACTACATGTACTTGCATGATCATTGTTTGGAAGCATCCCGAGGTTAGAATACTTCTCCACGAGTAGGATCACAATATCAACATCTCCTGTACCCACACACACGCACACGCACAGCAACCTGCAGCTTCTCAGCTCCGTTCCACCCCATCTGTCTCTTCCTTGATATCGCGTGCCAAAGCCCTCAATCTCACTCACTCTCTCACTCTCTCGCTCACTCTCTCACTCTCTCACTCTCACACACTCTCTCCCCCCCTTCCTTTCATTCCTTGGTTGCTTCCTAACAAGCAGATCACAACCACCACCGAGCAACAACCTCCTGCTGCACAAACACAACATTCTAACTGCGCTACACAACCACATCCCTACTTTCCCACCGGATATTCCACTAAAGGGACTCTAACAGCATAAGAATAAGCACAACCCCACACCCTTCCCGCGAGCCCTATCCATCTCCCATCCTTGGCTCCGCACTCCCCCTCCCCCCCTCCCCCCACAGTAATAAAAAACAGTATATAAGAAACTCCCAACTCCCACACCCACAAATTCACCCAGCAACACCTACCGCCATGCTCCGCGCAATCCCATTCCCACCACCACCCCGCTCTATGGCCCAGACCGACAGAATGAATGGGTATCACCCACTACACACCCCATCCGCCCCTGCGGCGAATGCTCAAAAAGCACAACAACAACAGCAACCCCTTGCGACCCCCGCAACCGTAGCACGTGTCTACCGCACCTGTACTAATCTTTTCCTCACGCGGCGGCTACCCGATGCCCTAGCAACGCTCCAGCCCATCATTGCGGACTCAGTCTCTCCGCGCGTAAAGTGCTCGCGCGCGCTACGAACAAAAGTATGGAGCCTGTATTTTGCGATCCTGGACGCGGCCGCAAAGATGGGCGCTGAGGAGGGCAAGAAGGTCTGGGGCGCTGCTGAATGGAGGAAGATCCTTGCGAAGGTCCGCAGTGGTGCCGTGTGGGATGAGGCCATTGCGACATATGGAGGGGAGGGACGGGTAGATGCTGAGGTGGTGAATGCGCTGTATGTACTGCGGGAGAGAGGAAATGATTATATTGGCAGGATTTAATTACTAACGGATATTTATAGAGTAACGCTACTATTGGCATACTCACAGGACCAATCGATAACCCAGAAGAAGATCGAGGCCTATCTCTCTGCGGCTCCCAACACCATTGGTACAGACGATGATTCAAAGGGCATCTCGCAGCGTGTCAAGCTCGTAGAGCTCTACATCCTGCATGTCATCCCGCGAGTCGGGGACTGGGATTATGCCCGGGAATTCACACACACATCACCAGACCTCGATGACGAACAAAAAGAGGTAATATAATCATTACCCTTTCATAGGCTGACACAGACTAACAATTATACATAGCTATTCCATGCAACCCTACACCAGCTCCAAAAAGAGGCCGAAGAGGCTGAACGCTATTCCCAGGAACTCGCCATGCGGCGCGAGGCACAATGGGAGTACGAACGCCAGCAGGACCTCGCCGATGAGGCTATTAGCGTTCACTCGCCAGCCCCCTCTGTAGCTGGGTCTCGGACCGGATCTGTAGTAGCATCAACAAGACGTACCTCCACAAACACTACTCGCCCGCAAAGAAAGAGGAAGCCTGCCTCAGTCAACGGTCTCGCAAAAGAGGGCAAAGTTACTGCCAATAACGGCAAGGTTACGGCAACTGCCAAGTCAGACTCAAGGAACCTGTTTGCGACGACAACGGCCCTGCTAAATAGGCTCCAGGCACAAATGAACACTGCTCAGGGACGGTTTGCATTGTTGCGAACGGTCATCATGCTGGCGATGGTCGTGTGGATGACTAGTAAGCGGAAAGTCAGGGAGAGAGTCAGGAGGCTGCTGATGTTGGCGTGGATTAAAACCACGAGGACAGTAGGCATGGGCATGAAAGTTACTTATATCTAGGCCTAGGGCGGGTAGAGAAGAGTATGTCCTTCTGCTAATGGGTCGAAGTCTCGAGGGTGTTAGGAGTTTTCATCCTTCCTTTATTTTTATTTTTATACTATCTTACTCACCCCCCCATATTTTCCTTTAGTGTGGCTCTACTTTACTTGACTTTGACTCTGGTAGTGGTTGGTTGGTTGTTTTATTATAGCTTAGCTTTACGAGTTTATTAACGTTACCCTTTCTTTTCTCTTACTTTTGGAGTTCTTTTTAGCTGCTATTTCTAGTACATAATGTTGTTCAAATTGGGTGTACTTATTGCACCATTACTCGTGTTATGATGTCCGCTATCTTGTTCGTTCTAGGTACTTACATGTAGTGGAAGTAGTAATAGATGAGCTTTTAAGCCTTATCATTAGGGTATTATTGTGGAGCCCTCCCCTCTTTTTTCACTGCCAAGAAGATCTTTCCCCACGATATCGTGCGGGCCAATCACAGGTTACCAGGTAAAACCAAACACACCATTCCCACCCGGGGAGAGGTCTGAAAAGTCAATCTCATCACCTTCCGTCTATGATGTCATATCCTCTGCGTAGCTCAACCTAGCCCCCCCATAAACCGCAGCTTATTATAAGCCCCTTTTATCATCACCATCACGCAGCGCAGTCCAGTTGCGAACTCGCATACAGCATTCGGAATATCCCCTCTCACGTGACAGAACCTTGGCACAGCCCCGACGCAACGCAGCTTGGAAGATTTTCGACCGCAACCACCTCCCTTCCTCAAAGGAGTCCCTATCTACAACCCACCCACCAACCAGCCCCACGAAACCCCCACCATCTAAGACTCTGGCCGATCTGATATAGCCTAACAAGCTACCGCCTACCAATCCAAGCAGCTACCAGCTACCAGCTCGCAATGACGCGCTCCAGCGACGCGGTCCTAAAGCTCTTTAGCGATCAAGAGCGCACAGCAACGGGTATCAAGCTCAAGAACCCAAAGAAAATCGGGAAAACCCATCAAAACTGGAAGAAACGCGCCGAAGAGCTGGAACAGCAAGGTACATAATATACCCATCTATACCCCCAAATACACTCCGGCCCCCCCACAATGCACAATTCTGGCTAACCCGTCTATAGATGCTACTCCCTCCGCAAAATCTCCCGGGATTACTCAACTAGATGACCAGGACCTTCTCACCTTCCCCACCCTCCGCCCGCTCGAAGATAATCCAGAATACGGCCTCTGCCGTGTCTGCAAGAAGCCCGTCATCAAGAGTGTCGCATCACAACATCTCAAGGCCTGTCAAAAGGCGAAGAATGACAAGGCAAAGGAGCGCAAGAAAGCTAAGGAGGCCGCAGCGAGAGAGGAGGGTCGCAAGGATACCGGCGGCGGCGGCGGCGATGATGAAGGAAGCGTAGTTGGTGATCTTCCGCCGCCGCCCCAGGCAACACAAAAGAAGGGGGCCAAGAAAATGGCGAAGAAGGAGGGGGATGGGGCTAAGAGCAAAAAGAGAAAGGCTGATGGTGTGTTTATATATTCTGGTTGGGTTAGGGTTATGGGTTGGGTACTGATGTGCGGGATTGTGCAGAACCGAAACTGCCAAAAGAACCAAAGGCCAAGAAGAAGAAGGAGAAACCGGCAAAGACGGAAAAGCCAAAGGGTATCAATTATACCCTACTATATTATCGCAGAATCATCCAAAACTAATCCCCCCACGCAGCCCCTGTCGACGTCGAAAAGCAATGCGGTGTCCAGCTCCCGAACGGCGCTCTCTGTGCCCGTTCCTTGACGTGTAAATCTCATTCCATGGGCGCTAAGCGTTCTGTCCTCGGCCGTTCCCAGCCATACGACGTTCTCCTTGCTGCCTACCAGAAAAAGAACCAAGCCAAACAACAAAGTCCGTCTCCCATGCCACCCCTCACCCCTTCACTACTAACCTTTATATATAGAAGCGGCAATCAACGCCGGTGCCCCCCCACCTGATGAGATTGAAGCCAATGCCATCCCCGTTGACTCCGACGAAGAAACCGAGCTCGTCATGGCTGCGGTGGCACGTTCATGCCCACAGCCAATCGAACGTCATATCCTCGTCCCCGTCAAGAGAAAGTACCAATATGTTCGCATGCGTGAGATGCTCGCTGGAGCGCTCAGGCCCCTCGGGTTTAACAATACCAACGGGGACGGTGGGCTTTTTGGCGGTGGCGGCACTCCTCAAGCAGTGGCTGCTGGACAGCAGCCGCCGAGAGGATTTCCGCCCGGTGCTGGATTGCAGAGGAAGGGGAGTGTGAATATGGGTGGGGCCTAGACATGGGAAGGTATTGTGGTATTGCCTTCCCCTCCGTCTCTTCATGCATTTGTGTGTAGTCTTGTTTCTTTGGCGGAGGGGTTGTGTTTCCCTTTATGAGTTTCATCTTTATTAACTTATGGCATGGTTATGATCTGGATTGGGGGGTTTGGGCGTTCTATATCATTTTCTTCCTTTTTTTTTTTTTTTTTTTTGCTTCCGTTCCCCTTTTTATTTCCATCTCAACACTTCTCTTTCGTTTCTCTGCGTGGCATTTTTTTTTTGTGTTCGTGGGCAGGGTCTCATTTCGTTCCTTTTTATATCCTTTTTGTATAATCTTTTTGGGAAGGCTGTCTTTTTTCTTTTTTTTCTTTTTTTTTTTGCTGTTTATATATGAACTACAGCCGGCGTGTAAGTGAAGGTACTGCTACTGCTGCTACTACTACTACCCACATTATAAATATTATAAAGAGGTTACTAGAGGGGATCTGGCTCGTGCCCCAGGGGCGGGAGGGTTGTGATATAACATGTATGTACTTTACTTACATCCACATGTAGCTACACGATAATGAACACTGCATGTACATATAGCACTGGTAATACCATTTGTCCAGATTGTTTTCGATACTCGCCGCAGTAATAGTAATAAAAATGTACTTATGTATACCACCCGTGATATTACCACATGCATACACAGCAGCGGGCTAGTGTAGCAATTTATTACACTTCCAGAGTGCATGATTGGCCCTCACATCTTACAGGGCACAGGGTACATACATCTCCACTACTCTAGCCTCCCTGCCTGAAAGTGCAGCTTTTGGGGCGACCACCCACCCTCCACCTAGTAGTAAGTAACCCCCATAGAGTATGGTCCAAACCTTATTTCCACGATCGATTAATTGGCTGTCCGACTCTCGATCCATTGGGTCACAACCAACACTACAAAAAAAGATAGACGACCTACCTCCAGGCCATTCGGACATAACGTAGAAAAGGAAAGATCAACGCTTCACCAATCATGGTTGACTGTACATGTCCGAGTGTCCGAGTGGCCCGGGGGGTCGTCTATGTAATGTAGATGGGGGCCACCACTGCATTGAAGGTTCGTATGTATGTATATAGGTAGGTAGCTATTCATTGCCCAGCAACAGCAACAACACACAAGAAAAAGCACGCACACACACACACAGGAAAAAAAACACCAAACACTCCTCATCAACGTCATTACTAGCTATATATAAAAAAAAGAGCCCCCATCCCAGTGCAGTGCGCCGTGCACACCAAACATTAAAACGTCCCCCGGGGGGGGCTGGTATCTAACCGTCCACATCCATCGCCTCGGGCATGTCCCTGAGGCTCTCGCTCTCGCGCCTAAGCTCTTTGATCACAGTCTACACCCACACTGTCAGTCAGCCAGCCAGCCCCCACATCTTCTAAAAGTATATGTATATAAGGTAAACCAAGGGGGGGAGGAATCACCCACAGCCAGCGCCTCCGGATTGACCCCGTTCTCCACCAGCGAGACACACAACGAGAGCGCGTTCCTGTCCAGATGTGTATTCTACCATTCACCCGCAATTAGCGCCCGCTCGCCCCCCTCTCTCTGTGTGCATGGTCCGAGGTGTGTTGGGGGGGCAACTTACGAGCAGCGTCGAGATCTCGTGCAGGATATCGACGACCTCCCTTGCCGCCTGCTGGCGCTTCGAGGGTGCGCGCTGCTGCTGCTGCTGCTCCGCGGCGGTGGCAGAGGCGGATGCGGACGCGGACATGCGGAGCTTCTTGGGCGGCGGGCCGAGCTTGAATGTTGGTTTTTGGGATTGGGATTGGAGCTGTGGGGGGGAGGGCGTGGGCGTGCGGTAGTGGATGTTGTGGTTGCGGGGTGGCGTGGTGGTTCGCGGTGGGAAGATGGTCGCCATTGGGATATGTAGTAGGGGTGATCGAGGGTAGGGGTAATGAGAAGAAAGCCGATAATAGTAATGGTAATAATAATAATAAATACGCAGCTGGCTAGCAGTGCAGTAATAAAGAATAAAGAAAAATAGAATAAGTAGAATAAAAAAACTTGTTAAGAGGTGGGATTTGATAGCTATGTATGTACGTAGCTAGCTACTCGGACAAACAAAACAACCAAACCGACACAAAAAGAGGAACAGGAACAAGACACAACCTATGAGGGAGGAGAGGGGGTTATTATATTAAAAAGAGCCGCCGCGCATGGACGCGGGAGTACCACTCTACATAAGGTAGGAGAGGGAAGGTCTTTAAATAACTCTGCGTGACCTCCCTCCCTCCCCCCCTCCCTCCTTCAGGACCCCCCCCCCCCCCTCATAAACTACATACAATTGGGGGGGGGGGTTGTGTGGTTGGGTTTGGGGGGGTTGGAGGGGTTGGAGGGCACAGCTGCTGCATCGCAACCGCCGTCGAAACGGTTCACGAGACTCCCGGAACATCTTTCTGTCGGTCTGTCGGTCTGGTCTGGCTGGCTGGCTGGGCTGTCTGTGTGTCGCAAGACATTCTGAATTGATTTCTGTTCGGTGTGTGTGGCAGCACGCATTGGGCAGCTTTAGCGCCCTCGCTCCCTCGTTCCCTCTTTCCTTTCCCTCTCAATGTCCACCATCCCTCAATTGAGGGCTGCTCGCCCATGTTGGTTCACAAATACAAATACCTACATGTACTTGACTATATACACACTACTATACTAATTGTTTATTGTTTATTGTTTATTTTTCTTTATTTTACGGGAGAGTTAATTACTAATATACACATACAACCAATGTCCCTCAGCCCAGCAGCAGCTTCGAGAAGCAGAGACTCGCATTCGTGCCCCCAAAGCCAAAACTGTTTGAGATGGCCACATTAACCGTTTTGCGCTGGGCGACGTTGGGCACGTAGTTGCAGTCAAACTCCGAGGAGACTTCTGCGTCCGGGTCCTCGCCCGGATTGCCGGGGCGCGCGAGGTTGAGCGTCGGCGGGAGGATGTCCTGTTTCAATCATATCAGTTCGCTCGCCCAAAGCTCTCTCTCTCCACTTATGAAAGTAGGACAGAATAGATATCATAATAGGAATAGACAAATAAATAAATATAAATAATAAATAAATAAATAATACAAATAATAATAAAAAGAAGAAAGGGAACGCACCTCATGCACCGCCAAAATCGTAAAGATGGCCTCGACCGCCCCCGCCGCACCCAACAGATGCCCCGTCGCCCCCTTCGTGCTCGACACACACACCTCCGCCGCACTACCCCACCCCCCCTCCCCGAGCATCAGCTCCCTCACGGCTCTATTCTCCGCCGCATCGCCCAGCACCGTCCCCGTCGCATGCGCATTCACATAGTCGACGTCTCCGGGCCTGACGCCAGCCTGCCTCAACCCCTTCCGCATGGCCATCAGCGCGCCTCTCCCGCTCTCCGGCGGCGCCGTGATATGGTGAGCGTCCGCGCTCAGCCCGTACCCGCGCACCTCCGCGTACACCTTTGCGCCGCGGCGCTTTGCGTGCTCGAGCTCCTCGAGCACGACGATGCCCGCGCCCTCCCCGATCACGAAGCCGGCGCGGTCGCGGTCGAAGGGACGGGAGGCCGAGGGGGGGTCGTGGTTCCAGGCCGTCGCGAGGGACTTGACCCGGCTGAAGCCCGAGAGGGCGAGGGGGTGGATGCAGGATTCGGAGCCGCCGGCGAGCATGATGTTTGCGTCGCCGTGCTGGATGAAGCGGGCGGCGTCGCCAATTGAGTGTGCGCCGGTTGTGCAGGCGGTCGAGGCGGCGTGGTTGGGGCCCTGGAGGAGTCAATTGTTTGTAGAGGGAGAGAGGGGGGTGGGGGGTAGTCGTACTAGGAAACCGTAGCGCATACTGACGTGCCCGGCGGCAAGGTTTATGAGAAGGCGGGGGATAAATATCGGCGGGACCTTCTTGTAGCCCTGTAGTTCCCCCCCCTCGTAGTGTCAATGATATTCCCACCCACAAAACCTGAAACCTAACCCAACCCACCCCACACCCCCAAACCAATAATTCCAAAGAAAGAAAGGGAGAAAGATAGAACCCACCCCAGCCGCATAACTGAGCGCCGCATTATACACATCGTCCAGTGAGCCAATGCCGGAGCCTATACACACCCCCTTCCCCCCCCCCCCAATCCCCGTTAGCCCACTCCCCCGCTACCCAACCCCTTCCCGCGCCCTCCTCCTCCTCCCTCACCATGACCTAACAAAAAAAGGGGGGGGGGGGGGCAAACATACCGCCATGCCCCTCTCCTCCTCACTCTCCGGCCTCCACCCCGCATCCCCCAACGCCTCCTCCGCCGCCGCAACCGCATACTGCGTAAACCTCGCCATCTTAGCCCTCTCCTGCCCACCCCCTCCATTAGCCCTTCGCCCCAGAGATAGATAGATAGATAGCTACATGTAGACAGGACCCACCGCGCCCGAAACCCACGTCCCCGCCTCCGCCTCCCACCCAGGCACCAGCGCCGCCACCTGGCTCGGGATCTCCGTGGTGCCGCCCACAGCGCCGAACCGGCCGCGGATGGAGACGACGCCGCTGCGGCCGGCAAGAAGGTTTGTCCATGAGCGCTTGACGCCTGCGCGCGGTTCTGTTAGCAGGAGGTGGGTGGGGGGGGGGGAGCAGGGGGAGCGGGCGGACCGATGCCGAGGGGGGTCACGGCGCCGAGGCCGGTTACTACTACGCGCCGCATTTCGTATGTGGGTGTGCGTGTGGGTGTATCTATTCTATCTAGGTATTAATTCTATTACCACTGGATTGTGATAGATGGGAGGGTGATGTGATAATCAGTGGTGCATGGGATCGATGGGATTCGACCCTGCCTGCCCTGGTTCATCGTGGGGTATTGCTGCAGGGCGAGGTTTGATATTATTATGATTATTATTATGATCATCATCACTATATATATCAGCTTTCTGTAGGGTGATAATATCCAAGAGACGAGTGCTCTAGGTGTTTTTCCTTTCTTTTCTCCTATCTATGGCTGAGATCCGGGTTTATGATCTCGACGGAGTTCTTTGGCTGGTTGACGCACCAGACCCCCAAACTAATCACTCGCATCACAGGGCCGCACTCGACTAGACTTTTTCATGACCAAAAACACAAAACAATCTCCTTTAATTCGACTAACAGACCTATAAACTGGAAAACTGCAAATCTTTTCGAAAAAAAGAAAAAAAGAATCAAAAACTCAAAACCGGATATCTTGATCCAACCTCAATCTCCTCCAAAAGCAACAAATCGCAAATAAACAAAGCTAGTAAAATATCTCTCCTCCGTCTGTAATCTTCAAGACACACCACAGCTCCTTTCGCGCAAATAACCTTAAAATCCAAATCCAAGAAAGAAAAATCACACGTAAATGCCCAACCTCCATAGCCCATATCTTCATAACCAAACAAGAGAGAGAAGGGATTCTACCCCCACATCCATCCTTCCAAAAAAAGGTGATAACCTGAAACCCAAGTCCACACGTAGATACCCTCCAACCTCCTCAGTCCATACCACCAAAGATAACCATCACAATCAAACACAAAAGAGAAGGGATCCCAATCCCTCATCAATCATGTGTCTGTGACATTCAATATGAAATGCTGTCCCGGGGGGGGGGATTCTAGTCCCCTCCCAGCACTTGTACAAATATAACCAACGAACAACAGTAGAGTCCCTCCCCGGGGGGGATCAAACTCATACAATAAATAAACGGAAATGGAAAGACAATAGATGGTGTAAATACCCCGTGACGTTTGGCGTGTGACCGAGTACCAGGAGCCAGGCATCGCCGGCGCGATGAGCGTGTTTGAAACACAGTACAAGCTTAGAGATATCGAATGGTAAAATTAAAAATCTTAACTTTACCGTTAGATATCTCTAACTTTACTTTTATAATACTACTAGCAGATAGTTGTACTGTGTTTCAAACACGCTCATCGCGCCGGCGATGCCTGGCTCCTGGTACTCGGTCACACGCCAAACGTCACAACCTTATCCACAACAACCTATTAGCACCAATCAAAGAAAGAAAAGAATATATATAAAAAGGGGGGGTTGTGGTCGAAAGCGTCAACCAAAAGAAAAAAGGATACGCAGGCGATAAAAATATCTCGTGCGATCCTTTTTTCTCTTGCTTAGCGCTTTGGGCCTGCGTTTTTCAAAAAAACAAATCCGTTTTATCTTAGACCATATCGGGATGGGTGCATATAAGCTCCCTGATCCCAGGCCTCCTTAAAAATCTCCACCATAATGTTGATGATGATTCCGATTGCGAAGTTAGGCAAGCAATTGACTAGGAACTGCTTGACCCCAATGCACAAATTCTGAAGGATCAAAATGAGAACCATGTTTCCAGGCTTCCCGATGTCCTTCTCTGGGACTGGTCCCTCTGGATGGTACGCCTGGGATATAATGTTAGCAAGCAAACGCCTATTGGCGATTTTAGGGTTTGGGGTTTAAGAGAATAGATGCCAAGCCATACATTCGCATCTCCAGAAATCGCTTGATCCAAGTAGGGGATACTTTCATAATCCCGGAGTTCGTCTTGCTGTAGTTGGAGCTGTTGCCCCAGTTTTGATGTTGGTGTGTTGAGCCCAAGTAAGCTACCATCCCGCTCTGCACCCCCTCCTCCACCGCCTCCACCGCCTCTTCTTGCTAGCAGTTCCCCTAACGGTTCATACCGACTTTGCTTTCTAAAGTTGGAGTTTTGTTTGTATGAGTCAAGAGTATTTTGGAGCGCCTTCTCGGAACGATATGTAATCGCCCCATCGTCGGGGGCGGTTTCGAGTATAATTGCATTTAGAGTATGGGTTTCTTCAACAGTGAGGGCCGAGATCTCAAACTCCATGATTTCACCCTCCCTAGTGTGGCATTTTGATTCGAACTCCAAACGCTCTCCATCATCCTTGAATTCCGGTGGTTTATCGGCATGAGTTACCCTTGGACGCTTGTGCTTCACATCTCGGAGTACCGAGTTCTGGCAGTGGATTTTGATTTCCGTTTTGCAGTCGTAGCTCGGATCAAGGCCGACAGAACAGATTACAAGAGCAACTTGTGGTGATAAGACATAGAATCTATGGACCGGGCCCCAAGGGCTTTCCCTGCCCTCGAGAATACCGAAAGAGTCGTTCGAGATTATAAACTCCTCCCCTTCCGCAGCCCTCCAGATAGCCAAAAAGCACCCATCCGCCTCCTTCATATAACTTTCCTCCATATATACCTCCTCCAATGACTCGAGATCTTTGCTCGTTTCCGACCATTTCAGATGCGGATATTTCAAATAAAGCTCTGCCTTTTTTCTCTCTGCCTCACGCCCATCCTCGACTATCTTCCAATGCGGCGTGGCGAGAATATAGCGCAATTGCCGAAGCCAGCCGCTGGGGTTTTGAGTACGATATTCCAGACATGCTTTTTCTGGGGGGTCGGGGTGTCGATAGAGGTTCGCGGCCGACGGTTTACGGTAGCCCATGATGAATAAGAATTTCTGCAGGAGGTTGAGGTCCCCACGCGTCATCCCGTATATGGTGGGCATCTCGTCCCTTTTCAACGTATTGACGAGTTTAGTAATAGGCTTGCTAGCGGCGCTTTCCAATTTGCCTAGTTCATCTTCTAACTCGTATGGATTTTTGAAATTTGGGTCCATATAAAGGTCTCTAACGCAGTAGGACTTCTCTATCTCAAGCGTTGGGAGCTTGGATGGGCTTGGGTTCTTAAGTGAATAGCGGTTTATTGAATCCCCGAAACTGCCTGTCTTGCGGCGTCTATCCCAAGAGCCTTTTAATGCTCTGTATTTTATTGTGAGTATGTAAATCTACGTGTATATATATGCCTCTGCAATGATTTATCTAACCTTAGCCTATCAGGTATGAATAGCCTCAAGATAAATCTGGGGATATAGTGAAGCCGTCTAGGCTTATGAGCTGGAACAATTTTGTCGATATCGGGATTTTCTTGCACTGTCATGCCTAGCTCGTTGAAAGCGCCTAGGCTTAGTCGAGACTTTGGCTGAGTTGACACTAGTAATGGCAAATCCCTGTTGGCTGGTATATAAGCTATTGAAGATATAACGTAAGGAGAGTTGTCCTTGCGCTGAATCTTGTGTAATTTATGAGAGTGAAGAATTTCTGGGTCTAGCATAGGATGAATTGGAAAAGATGGTAGATTGATCATGATACAGTCAGTATTCACGGGTTAAGTTACCTACACGTAGCTAGCGGGGTGTTGCACCCGATTACCCTGTCGTAATGGCGCTGACGCCTAACATGCAACGTAAACACATCATACCAGGATAGAGAAATACTATGATTTGTTAATAGCTGCCAAGACCCCGCCGCTACCTCTCCCGACCTTCCGCTACTCTCTCTTTAGTTTCCTATCTATTTGGACAGTCGCTAATTCAGCGTTATGCGTTATGCGTTCCTACAACGTGTCCAACGACCGCTTAGGCATGCTCCATGGGCTGACGCAGAACGATGCACCTTCACATCCTCTCACTCGGGACTCTAAGCAACCAAGCCCGCCACAACCACTTCCCCCGGGCCCCCTATATACTAATGGGAGCAATGAGGGGGGAAATTCCTGTGCCACATCCGTAGAAGAATCTAGAGAAGAAAGGCACAGGAGGAGTAAATTTCGCTTCAAAAAGAAACGCCGGTCGGGCGAAGATGGAGAGGAACGAGAACGCCGTCACCGTCGCCATCATCACCGTGAAGGTGGGAGTTCTAGCCGTCCGTCAAAACGCCGAAGACGCTCCCACGAGCGGGGGAAAAGCAAGGATGACCCATCAACCTATGATGATACTTATCTCCCCAACGTGTCATCTGCCCAATATGCGGATCCAGACGAGGCATTCCGTCAGTCGTTGTTTGATGCAATGGCAGACGACGAAGGTGCGGCCTTTTGGGAAGGAGTCTATGGAGAGCCTATCAATAATTACCCTCGACCGGAAGTCAAGGATGAGCGGGGTATACTTGAACGGATGGGTGACGAAGAGTATGCTGCTTATGTTCGCGAGAAAATGTGGGAGAAAAGCCATCAACACATTCTTGAGGAACGTGAAAGGAGGGAATATGAAAAGGAGGAGAAAAAACGGCGTGAGCGTGAGGAAAAGGCTGCCTGGGAACATGCGGAAAGGGAAATGCGGAAAGAGGATAAACAAAGAAGGCAAAGAAGACACATAAATGATTTCCAAGAACGATGGGATGAGTATCTAAAAGACTGGGAGAGAATTGCGGATGGGAATCAAGTTGATGTCGGGAACGATGATGGCGAAAAAAAGGCACCGCTTGATCATATTCCATGGCCTACTAGGTCTGGGAAGTTATTAGACGTTTCCCAAGATGCCGTCGAGGAATTTTTTCTGTCGGCACCTACTGGTACAGCACCTGATAGGGAAGGGTTTACTGATATGTTGAAACTGGAAAGGATACGATGGCATCCAGACAAAGCTCAACAGAGATGGGGAAAATCCGGGCTTGGTGAGAAGGAGTTAAAAGGGATTACAGCTGTCTTTCAGGCAATAGATTCCCTATGGATTAAGAATAGGAAGAGCAGGGATACTAAAAAATAAGTGTGAATCCCTTTTTATCAGTTAATAATATAGATCTCTTTTCTGGCTGCCTCATTTATGGCCAAACGAGAAATATTCGCGCCAAGTTAGTACCTCAGGGGATCATACAGCCCCACGTGCGTACAGTAGATAGTCGTAACACTTCTATCCCTCCTAGTTGTGTAACCGCTACTAGAGGAGCTGGAGCTGGAGCTATTGCCTACGTTAGCGCCCGCCACCATTTCTCTTATCTCTATATAACACTACTTCTTGTTACCCATTGGACAGGTGGTCGTCTTGCCCTGTGCCTTTCTTTGGCAGGAGGTTACTTCTATAATATTGGCTTTTTTTCATTCCAAAACGGGAGAATCGACAGTTTATTTAACTGTACGCGCAGTACAAGTGATAGGAAAGGCAGTTGCAAGATGTCGTAATTCTAAATTACCTTGCAAAATGCCAGTAAACAAGAACACGCATCCTAGCTTGTGGCTAACCGGGACGCGTATATCCGAGCCTACAAAATTAGAGATGGACCGTCTGCTCTTATGGCTAGGAGCAAGGCTGACCGACTATAGCATGTGCAGTGCCTACATGTACATGTATGTACATATGAGTATGCAACTCTGACATGGGAAGTGGTCGTCTTTGTTGTGAGATCAGGTCCGCTTATGGCTAAACATGGAAATGAAGAGTAAAGCTTCAAATCTTAGCCGCATAATCTCGCTTTGGGGAATGAGATTTCATATGTAGGTAGTAGAGTAGTCCACAACATGCGGAGTAAGTACAGCGGGGGGTAATAAGTTATTGGACGGCCTAGCCAAAATTTTGCCTGCAAACACGTATTCTGGTGGCATTCCGTCCGATGACTTATTACCCACAGCTGTACATGCAACTATGTACTTCGTGTACATGTAACTATGTACTTCGTGTACATGTATAGCCACGGGTAAAGCGATGTGGCAAACCCCTTGCTTGACGAGGATTATTATGGCAGCGAAAATGAATTAGATATATAGGGGATCCAATCTCCACGGCTATGGTTAAATAACGGACGTGGGGCTTTGGTGAACTTACTAGTGAAATTATTCTTTTATACGCATCGACTTAAACTTGAGAAATCACTAACGTGAACTACATGTAAAAAGAAAAAAGAGATAACATTATCATTGGCGAAGGATAACCTGTAGTCTATAGCCGTAACTACATGTAAGTTGTAACCAGGATTATAAGATTATACACAACCAATCATTGACGCTTGTGAGTGGGTATAATACCTTGATCACTTGAGCCACAGACCAGTCAGCACTGGCAAAATGGGACACAGAACTTAACTATGACCCATGAAGGACTTGGGGTGTCTTGTTTTTGACAGCTCCGTTGCACGTTGTCGGATGATAGCTTAGAAGCAGGTGCAATGTAAGTCTACAGGTACATATATATCTAGAGTAGAGCAGTTACATATAGGTTGGTAATACCTTTTCAATTGATTCAGATTGCTTCTCGTCCAAACGTTGGAATTTACTTGCTTATGCAGGATAAAAACTAGGGATGTCGGTTTCCGGGTAGGCACATCGGGTAGCAATAGATTTGGGATAAGCTTCTATACACAATTGTCTGGAACACGAATGACGTCCAGCACTGTCGATTGCCGTGTTTAGAAATAGACCACGGGCGGAAGAGTCGTTGAAGTAAATAATGCCGAGCAACATCTCACCGTGGCGGATGTTTATAGGCAGACTAGGAACTCCCATTGTTTAAGCAGATGTGGGGATTCATGGATCCTCACTTATGACATACATAGGGTTTAACCTTCATAAAATGTTTCTTGTACTTTTTATCGAGCTACAGTAGGGTATGCTCCTGGGAAAATGATCAGCAAGCATAAGAGACAGTATGAGAACGATCTACATAAGTAGTAGATGCCCCAAGCCTATGAGAAAAACCTGCACTGCATCCACTTTGTTTCTGTGCCGTCTACTTTAACCTACCGTTGTTCCCGGTCAGCCAACGTTCCTCATCCCCTCATCCCCCACCCTGCCCCTCCAAAGCGGTCAGGAAAGCCCCCCTCTGCTACTTCCCGAATAAGGCAGGCTTCATCGTCGATCATCCCAGGATAGCCGCCGCTTCCCATCACCTTTTTGCTCTGGTCCACGATCGAGTCTAGAGAGTAGCCTGGAGGTAGATATCTGAAGCGAGTCTTACTCTTTGGTGGGGGGGTGGATCTGAGGGAAGTGGATATAAGTACATGTAGGTAAGGTACATGTAAGCAGTTACTACATGTATACTTGTATGTAGTAAGTACAGGTAGGTAGGTAGGTAAGTACATGTAGGTAAGCCAGAAATTTGTAGGAAGCAGAAGATACATAGACTATAAACACTCTCCAACCAAAGAGGGATTTGGGTAAGACGAAAACGGAGAGAGATAGTTAGAGAGCATAACACAGTACACACTTCAAAGCAATCAATACGTACTCCTCATCCATCCACTTCACTCCACACCTCCTCCACCTTCTGCCCCACTGTTTCTCTGGGGGAAATAGGAAGAAACGAATCGGCTGCTGCCCGCATTGCTTATTCGATTCTGGTAGCACTGGCACTCTTCCCCAGTTGTTCGTTTGGATCGCTCTCAAGCATCACCGTTCCATTAACATACATACCAATTACATACCCTAGTCTTGTCCAGCGTTCACTTGCTCCCCGTCCTCGTCCTCGTCCTCGTCTTCATCCCCCCCTCAATATCTACAATATTCCTCCTATCCTCCTATCCCCATCGTCGTCGTCGTCGTCGTCGTGCTTTTCGCTGTTGTCCTGGCAGTTATCCCCCGCCCATTGACAGCGTTTCCACGGCTCGACTCGGCAAAGGTATAGTAACAAGAGCAGGAGGGGGAAAGAAAATAGGTAATTGAAGCTCTACGTACTCATTCCTCCCCTCCTCCTCCGCCGCTGCCCGCCGCTCTCCCGCAGCTCTTTATCCTTTCAGGGCTTCTGGGTTCCGCCGCCGAAGCGAAATCCGCCCGCTCGAAACAGACAAAGGGATTGGAAGAGGCCACCAGCAGGTGTCTTCCCTTCTCAACATATTCCCGGTCATCTTGCGCATGCCGACTCTCGGGTTTTTGAAGAAGAAGAAGAAAGATAAAGATTCCTTGCATGCGAGAAAGGACAGCTCCCAGTCCGAAATTCGAGAATCAGAACCGCCAACCCCGACCTCCGCGACCGCAACTACTCCAATAATCTCGCACCACAACTCGCTCAAGCCTTCGATTGAGTCCGCTTCCTCGGTCTCAACTGCTCCGCCCCAAAACCCCTCCAACCCCCCCGCTCCCGTTGAATCCATGGCACTGGTTTCCGATCATCGGCCAATGATACCGGAACACCAACAGCAGTATCCCCACTCTCATACCTCCCAACAGCAACACCAGAATCAGCCTCATCAAAGTAACATCAACAGCATCATAAACCCTCCGCAGCCTGGCGACTATGCGAGACCTTATGATAACAGCAGCTCACAACAAAACACACCGGCCCATTCTGATATGATACAATCCCAAAGCGCAGGGACTAATGCGGGCGGCGCTGGGTCGCAGGAGCGAAAACCGGATGAACAGCCACAACAGAGTTCCGCCGTACGCACAACCAAAGGAAAATATTCACTAGGTGATTTCGCTATCCAAAGGACTCTAGGAACTGGGAGCTTTGGGAGAGTTCACCTCGTCCAGTCACGGCACAACCTCCGATTTTATGCAGTGAAGGTCTTGAAGAAAGCTCAGGTGGTCAAGATGAAACAAGTTGAGCACACCAATGATGAAAGACGGATGTTACAGAAAGTAAAGCATCCGTTCCTGATAACTCTATGGGGGACCTTCCAAGATGCCAAAAACTTGTACATGGTGATGGACTTTATTGAGGGAGGGGAGCTCTTTAGTCTGCTACGAAAATCCCAGGTATGACATGCATCCCAATCCAATTGGTTAAGGGAAAATACTCAAGGCTGCTTCGACCCCACTGTAGCGGTTTCCGAATCCCGTTGCAAAGTTCTACGCAGCTGAAGTTGCGCTTGCCTTGGATTACCTCCATTCGCATCATATCATCTATAGAGATCTCAAGCCCGAGAATTTGCTATTAGATCGTCACGGTCACTTAAAGATAACAGATTTCGGTTTTGCGAAAGAAGTTCCTGACATTACGTGGACATTGTGTGGTACCCCAGATTACTTGGCGCCAGAGGTTGTCGCCTCTAAAGGTTATAATAAATCCGTAGATTGGTGAGTAATTTCGTGTAGACCCTCCCCTTCTTTTTGCCCTTAATAAGGATATCCTCCGTCGCAAGGCGGCGGCGGCAATCATTAACAAGGTGTTTTGAATTAGGTGGTCATTGGGTATTTTAATCTTCGAGATGCTTTGTGGTTACACACCCTTCTGGGATGGTGGAAGCCCCATGAAGATCTACGAAAACATTCTTAAAGGGCGTGTCAAATATCCGGCTTACATTCACCCTGACGCCCAGGATCTACTTCAACAGCTCATAACGCATGATTTGACGAAGCGACTGGGGAATTTACTTCACGGGAGCAACGACATCAAGCAACATCAGTGGTTTGCAGAGGTTAACTGGGAGCGTTTAGCCAGAAAGGATATTGAGGCTCCTTATGTACCACCAGTTAGAGGTGGGGTTGGTGACTCAAGTCAATTCGATCGCTATCCCGAAGAGCAGGAGGAATACGGGACTGGTGATAACTACGATCAATACGGACATTTGTTTGAGGAGTTTTGATTTATTTTCCTTTACATTTCATTTTCTTCCTAGTAGTCCCCCCTCTTTGCACACGTTTTGCTTCGGACTTCCTTGACGCGCGTCTTGGTTTGCAGACTTATCCTCACGTTTATCTCTTTCTTTGAAACTGGGTTCTTTTTCTCGGATGTCAGTATGATGAAACTCCACTGACTGCAACTGCTGCTGGTCATGGTGCATGGGTCTGGGGTGGACGTGGGCGTGATGGAATATTCTTTGTAAGAAAAAAAACGTTGTGCGTTTTGGGCATGACGCGGCTGTTCCTCAAGGGTTGTTAGGTTTCGTATCACAGGGTTTCCCCATCCTAAGGCAAGGTGGGGTCCGAGAGAGAATGCGGAATGTGGGGTTGTATGGTGTATGTTGCCAATGACAAAAGGGTATGGGCGTTGCCGTTGGTTTAAATATAAAAATACGGCATTAGAAAGACTTCTTTCTTCTTTATAACATGCTAGGAACTCTTTCAAGCCACTTCTCAGGATTGCTATTTCTATGACCAATAATCACAAGATCCTTCGCCGTTCACCTGCATCACTCGGAATCACTCGCATACAACAAATGATTCCCACCATAAAGATAGCTTCTCTCCCATCTTATTATCCTTTATAACGGAAATCCATGACTTCGCTTTGTCCCTCTTAGGTAGTGAGAGGAATATAAATACCCAGCAGAATTGCGAGCCTATCACCTACCAAAGGGGAGAGAGGGTAGAGGGTATAAGAAAAATAAGCTGACGTAAGAAATCTGTTTTTTAGGAGGAAAAAAGAAGAGGGAGGGGAGAAAGATAAAATCAGATGAGCCCCGAACTTCCCACAGTATACCTAGTCCCCCCTAGACTATTTTCGCGCTTGCAATAAAAAGAGCAGTGAGAATCAAAAATCAAAAACAAAAAAACAAAAACAAAATTGAAAGAAATCAAAGAGATGAGAAAAGGAACGCAAAGAGCCTACACAGTTAAACACCTCCGTTTTATGTCATACCCAATGGAATCAGTTTTCCTAAGAATATAGTGCCCCATCCGAAAGAAATCTAATTCAAAGACCCATTCTTTACCAAACCCTTGACCACTTGCTACTAGGTGCTGTTATATTCGTCGAGCTGCACTTCCATCTCATGCGTATCGCTTCCGATTTCAGAGCCGCCCCATTCATCTTCAGAAAGTGCTTGGGTCAGTCGTGTCGCGCACGAGAGGACCATTCGGCCTTACCGGAGGCTAGATCAGCATCCTCTTCTTCATCAAGAATGATCTTTTCAATTAACAATCTCAACGCTGTAGTTTTTTTATTTTTTAGTTTTTTAGTTAATGAGATATTGTTAAGGAATGTATATAATAGATAGATACTAACCATTACTCCTTGTCCTAAATGCTTCGTAGTCTTCTTGATATTCACCGCACTTTTCGAGAACTCGAAGGACATTTTCGAAAGTTTTCTCGTCGCATGGCTGCCGTAACCTGGGGAGCTTCGATTCAATGAACGTGAAACATCCGTTCTTAAGATCCTCGACACCCTTCCGCGCTTTTGGACGATCAACTCCATCTTGAAGACTATCAAATAAAATATCATCAAGGAGCTTCTCTGTATTTACTCGTACGGTTGCATCGCAATACGTTAACAGTGGTGGTGCCCAAAGCCCCACGCAGTCAATCATACGCCACTTGATGAGGTAGGGTTTAAGATGAGCATTTTTAAGGGCTGCCAACTCTTGGAAAAAAAGAAGATGCTCTGGTCCCCCGTCAGTACCAATAGTAGGTACTTCATCTGACACTCTTCGTATGATTTCCTTGACGTAGTTCGGGGATTTTGTTACCGAGACAAAGTATAGAAGACACATGAGGAAAGGCTCGGCCTCCTGTGCGGGGTCCACAGGTACTCCAGCAAGTAAAGTGTTCTTAATCTGTTCAAGAAGAGGACCTTCTGCTGGCGCAACTTCGGATTTGACGATATGTGTGATTAGGTGCGCCATGCTTTCTGTTGTAGTCTGAGATTCAAGTAGTCTTGACAATATCTGCATCTGACTTTTTGCAGAAAAGGAGAAATATTCATATTCTGTAGAATTCAAGGGAAACTTCGAAAGATGGCGGAAATGTGTCCTGTTTTCATCATCCCTACATGTCCTCATGTGAGGATCGCATAAGCTCATTAGTTTGCCCATGACTGATCCTAGATTCCCAAGCGATGGTCGGCGTTTTGACCATATCTTTGTGAAGTTTTCAAATAGATACTCCTGCTTCCTCGGCGCCTGTAGGTGATCCATTAACAATAACTCCATTATTTTCTTTAAAAACCCCATATCCAGCATAACAACTTTCTCAGTCTCGCCCAATGCCGAAATACTCGCCAATAGACCAAAGTAATCATTCCACGTCTTGATAGACCATTGTAAACCGTTCCAAGAGCGCATCAATGAGGTGCAAAGCTTGTATAATACAGTATCTTCATATTCAACGTCGTGGTCGCCGTTTTCGTCAATTGGTCCATATGCTTCAGGCCTTTTTCGCCGGACCTGGTTAAGTGCAAACATGACTAGCCTCAGAAAATTTGCCCGTGCCTTGGCGTACGGGTTGCAGACTAGTAGATTGGTGATTGCATCTTCCTTCTGACACAACCAGTCGAAAAACTCCAGGCAGCAATCGGGACAATTGATTAGATAGGTGTTCAAAACATTGAAAAGCGCCTCTCCCTCCGTGGAGTCTTTAAATCTTGTAGCAATTTGTTCAAGGGTATCCAATCCAAGTATCAATGCTCTCTTCTCGTGGATGTGGTCGTAAGGTGTCGAATTTTTGAATAAACGTTGCTGTTGATCTAGTAGTTTTCTGATAAATTCGATATGGTTGTTGTCGAACATGCAATACTTTCTGATGAAATACTCATTCTCACTATGTATCTCTAGCTCAAGCTCCCGTGGTATAGACAATCTAGTCTGAACAACTGAGCCCTGGTTTAATGTCGATGAGTTCAATAATGAGGAACGTTCATAAAAGAGCATGTATGCGCTGTAAGGCTTGCTTAGAGCATATGTTTGTCCCATTGCATCTCTCGTTACTCCATCAGTACCCCCATAACAAGCAGCTGGAATTGTCGAGGGATCAAAAGCTGAAACCTCAGAGTCGTTGAACTCGAACCACTCCGGTGCCCCTGATGGCGAAAGGCGATTTCTGATATATGAATAATAATGACCGGATTCTGCAGTGCCACTGTGTACTAACACACCGACCAGCTCAAACATATCGCGTGAGAGCTTCTCACTGTTTCTCTCATCCCCGCTTAAATATTCTATCGTGTAAGGCCTCATGTCAATAGAAGTTGGGAACTCAAAAAAGTCGTTGATTTTGCTCCGATGCATAGTCTGGAGATCGAACTCGAATCTTTTCAGGTGAAAGATAAGATGATTTGGGATATCCTTGAGACAGGTTCTAGGCCAGTCAGTTTTCAGCCAGGTTGCATTTTACTTCTATATAAAGTTCCATAAGCAGATTTGAATTACCTTTTCACTGCATCAACGTGGCGGTCACATGTCGTACAGGAATACTTATTGTCTATAAAGCTACTTAATTCCATTCTCAAGCAATGTAAAAACAGGGGACAACACGTACCACCATCCATAATCTCTCCTTCAACGTAAGCCTTTAAGCTTTCTTGAAGAGTTGATTTTCCTTTAATATCGCATTGAATTGCTGAGAAGGGTTCAGTGCGCTCTGATATGTGGGGGCACTCATTTGACTTAACCTGTTGGACTAGCTGACCACCATAATGCGATCTGAAAGACGATTTCAGCTCCATTGATGGCATTTGGCCTTCTAGTCTATCAAAGATAAGATTAAAGAATTCATCAACATCCATCTGGACAGCGGTGTCGATTTGCTCTCCCTCATAATCTGTTATGGCCTCAACAAAGTCTTTTGGTTCTACCGCCTTTTTGTAGCTATTCTGCATTCTCGCAAATAAGACCTTCAAAAAGTGAATCAGTTTTTGAGATTCATCCGCTTGATCGATAGGCATCTCCAAGATGAAGGCCCTAAATGTCCGGTTCATGAAAAGCTGAGTCATCAATGAATTGAGATAACATGTGTTTGACATATTTTGCAACCCAACGTGGCCTGCTGCTGATCTCGCCCACCTGCCCCGGTCGGCATGGAATCCGTCGTGTAGAGACTGATCTTTTGCTCTGTAAGCCTATGAGTTGGGTTATATTGAGGGTATCATACCTTTAGGGAAAAGAAGTAGGTTGTGCTTGACCATCTTGACACAGCTCTCGGGATCATTGACGAGTTGAAGGACCAGGTTATATATCTCTGAGCGACTCGGCCCATGTAGACAAGGCAGATTCTCGATTGGTTCGGAATTTTCAGTATATATAGTCATTGGGCGAAAAAGTAAGTTCCGAAAGACGTTCTCGGCCACGCTACAATCAATTATTAGATACGATCATGTAGTTTACTTTGGGGGGGGGGGGGGGGGTGGAATACTCATTATAAGCATGGATGCCTCGGCTTCTAGCCAACATTACGCATCTGGTGAGGAGTCTTGTAAAACCTGTAATCACAAAATCTTCGTTTGAACAACCAACAACCTAGCCACAATCAATAAAAGGCATCAAAAGAGAAAGAAAACGATTTAAGAGAATGATATTCACCTCTTTCACTTCATAGTTTATCAAACGGGAACTCCAAGATTTAAAACATGTCTCTAACTCCAATGATTCTGGGTTTACTTCGCTAAGAAATCTGTAACTAGTTAGGCGGGTTAATTAAGGGTTTAAGATCTAGGGGACATACTTAAAATTCAATAAAACGGTTTGAAACAGCTCTGCAGAAGAATTCGGGTCTAGGCAAGGTTGGTTTAACATGTCCTTCAAGATATCCCAAAAGAATCTTGCGAAATCATGGCTTGTTGGTTTGGCAGTTCTAATTTGTATATGAGATATTGCATATATATTCAACCATGTTAGAGGGACCTACGTAATATATCGATTGAAGGTTGCTATAATAGCTTCTCCTGTGCCTTGCCTAACCTTCTGTCGCTCATCTTTCAGGAGAAACCTGCTCACATGATGCATCAATTCTCTTTTTTTGGCCAGAGATGACCATACTTTTGGGTCGATTTTCGACGCAACGAGTAGCACATTGAATGCATTGACAACACAGGATTCGGATCCTGGGCACTGCGAATATTCCGTTTGGGAGCAGACGCGTAATATATCAAAAACTCTTTGGATGAAGCCCTCTGGATCAGAGAAATATGGGGAAAAATCACACTCTGTGATTGATTCTTAGAATTGTTAGTAATATAACTTGGATAGTTAATCAAGTTCTTACCTTGAAGAAACAAACGTAGGCACTCAAGAATCTCGTTTGTAAGTTGTGCTCGGGTTTTCATTGCATAGGATTCTTTAGATTCATGGTGGTTATTCAATAGGGTTTGGAGCAAAGATGATGTTGCTGTGCTAAAAAATGTTGATTTTTCGTCGCTCTAGATACAGTTAGTGTCTTTTAGACCAAGAGAACGACTTAAGACACACATTTGGTTTCTTCCTTTGCTCCTCAAAACATGTCCGTAAAGCATGCAAAGAATAGAGAGTCTTATATGGATAGTCCGCTGGAAAAGTCTCAGACCAGGATGGCCCCGAAATCATGCTTGATTTTATATGTTCATCGACTGGAAAATTCCTCAAGAAGCACCATACCTATCAGAACCTTAGCGAAAATACACACATTTAAGATTATCGCTATTTTCATACCTTCGTCGCCTGCGGCTCCGGGAGAGAAAGTAATTCAAAAAGTGAATCAAAATGCCTCATAATCTCAATCTGAAGAGCATTGAGATAGGAAGGATGTACAACCGAGTTCGGAGTGGCCGTTCCCTGGTCTGGCGATTTTTGGACTATCAGGAAAGAATTATCTGGTATACAAAAATCCTTGAGAGTTTTGAGTGGCTCATGTGAGGGCTTGAATTCCTTTCCAGAAATTATTAAGCGATATTTGTCCCCTCCCACAATTCTGGTAATGCGTTCATGCAGATCTTGGCCTGTGTCTAGGTTGCCAATTTGGAAGCTATGGATCTACAAATGCTACGTGAGACCATTTTCAGAATCAGATACGCCGAAGAATGTACTTACAGGGGATTGGTAGTTCAAATGTTGCCACCGCAGTCGCAGTGATAGTGGTACACCTGTGATCATTTCGACAGCGGGAAAATGATTTGCCTCTTGAGAGTTTTGATTGTATTTTGGCCGTGATTTGTAGCCTTTGACGAAGTGGTCAAGAAGGTCTAAAGATCGAAAGAACTCTTGCGTATCACTATTTCCATGGAGGCTATCCAAGGGCATTACACTCTCGTCTCTGGCATCGACAGTCGAAACCATGTTGCCAATTTTAGAGGCCGCGGATGTCAGTTGGTTTATACACCGTTCTACGATCATAAAATGTGTATTCTCGGTGATTTTTGCAGGTTTCGAACAAACAGCGCGGGCCTAAGTCAGTCAGAAAAAACAATTCACTATGGGGAAGGATATGAGATTTACGTCTAGGTAAAGAGTCATGAAGTATGATGTGGCCTCGGCGGCCAGTTTGTCGCTAGGAGCCTTGAGAATTATCCGCCATAACTGTTCAACACCTTCAAAGTTTACACAATCCCCTTCCAAACTATCCTCGAGCTATTTTTTGTAAGCCTCAAAATGTTTGTAGTAAAACTAGTGTGGAAGTGCACTTACCACTGTTGATTTGTTAAGATATTCTATAGATTTCACGCAAAAAGGTAGGACATTTGACGAAAAACAAGCAGGATCAAGGGCTGGAAAGTAGATCTTAAACACACTTTCTAAAATGGGATCCGCTTGCTGTTGATCCGTTAGCGAGACATGAGCCGGAGAAGGGGCATTGTTAACACATGTGGCTGTAATTTTCAAGTAATGGTTAATGTAGAATTCAAACCCATCATCTCTCTCAGATGCTCCTAGCGCCTTTGCCCCAACCAAATATGTCCACAGCTTTTCGCCCAGATACGGCGTCAAGCATTCAGGTGAATTATAAAGGATAAACTGAAGTAGCTCCAACCTCGCCTTCAACCGGCGTAATGTAGAATACTGGTCATGATTGCTGTGAGAATCCACAAACCTAGCTATCTCGTTGACAAGTAGTTCAGCTAGATTTAGTTTTTTGATAAGAAACTCAATATCCTCAACATAACCAGGGCTGCCTGGCCTGACATTACGGGGTCTTTGTTCTAGTAATAGTTAGACCAATTATATTTATAAAGTTTAGATGCGACATACGTAAGAAAGCCTGGATGACATTGATACTACCAGTCGCGCTCGAGTTCATTTGTTCAATGTCCCTGATACAATCAAGGTAAATTTCTCTGCGTAGTTGTCCAGCAGGCCCATATTCAGCCAATAGCATTAGCTCCTTTCCGGCAAACTCAAACGTCATAGATGGCGGAAGTCCACAGCTTGGAGTAGCATTCTCTTCTTCGCAAGACGCCATTCGAATAAGCCAGATTAGCATTTCATAAGGTGCAAGATCTAAATAAACGACCTATGTTCAGAAAAGTTAGTTTTTGCTCAGATTTTCTGGATACCAATCACAACCTGTTGGGAGTAAAAGTTACTCCTGATAGTCTCCAGTAAACGGCCCACGAGATCCATCATGTGAGCATCAAAAGATGAAAACGGTATATCCCTAATCCGCTTACTCAACTCGACAAGAAGTGGTATAGACATATTTGGTATCATCTCCTGATGCATAGCAAGTGTGGCCTGTACTATTCGTGGATCCTTGTTATTGACGACCGGTTGCCATAGGGCGTGTCGAATATTCACCGTAGTTGTATTGGTCACAATCAGAAAACCAGTTATATTTGCACTTCGACGGATGAGTTCATGATGGGATTCGGGTCCCATAATATATTCGACAACTTTATTTTCGATGATGAAATGTGCCAGAAACCTATATGATTTGTAAGATATATATTTTGCCAGAAGAATCATAAGAATTCTACGAAATAAAGTATGGTAGAAGATACCTTAACAAAACACTATCATGCCAGTCGGTGCTATTTCCATAGCTATCTCTCCAGGCGCTGACAAGAAGCTCTGTAGCCCTTACTAGCCCTTGTAACCGAAAATCCATACGATTGCTGGTGAGCATCTTCAATAGAAAGGGGAACCTGCAAGACCATTCTGCAAGACTAGGATACTCGTGAGCCTCGATAACACCATATTCACTCCCAATTTTTTCCTCAATGAGTTTTCTTATCCTAGGTTCTGCAGAACTCATCCCATAGAATGCTGTCACAAGCGAACACAAGGTATTCAACATCACGTTAAAGTCCTTGATGATCAGCAATTGGAGATGCGTTTCGAATAGGCCGGCAAGTAGGTTTTCCACAGATGTCATAGCCATAAAAGCACCATCCGAAACAACTGTCTGGATTTCGGTCAAATCTTCTGATGTCCCGCCCTCTTTTGCAACGACCTCGAGACATCGAATGAGCTTTGCATATATTTCCAACGGGGTTGATGCATAAAATAAAAGTTTTGGTTGTAAGGGTATTCTTTGCAGGATTAATTCATCGTATTTCCTCAATGCCCCTAGACCGTCATGTGTGTCGATAAAAGCTCTCATTACTCGCGGTAGGATAGTGACCATGTTGAAGCTGTAGACACGCTGCATAAGGCCAGAAAGCGGGTTTGGCCTCATGATGATTGATAGGGTTCTCTGGTACCCCCATGATAGTAAATTAGGGTCCCTATCTGGGAGGGCGTTTTCTAAGCTCCAAACATCGTAGCGGACAAAGAGGGCTGTTAATCTTGCGAACTCTACGAGAGCTAGTATAATAGCTTCTAATCCTGGCATCGTTTTGTCCACCCTGCGAAAGTAGCTCTGCCCAAAGGGTTCACTTGAGTATGAGTTAGTGATTGAGTACAGTCAATAGATCCCGAAGTGTCTCACCTGCGTTTAAGTAAGGCCTCCATCATGTTTGGTAAGTTTGGCCAAACTTCCGGGTTTACAAGATAAAGCTTATGAAAGCTATCGATCTGGTCGCCCACGACGTTGACAAAATTTGACATAGTATTCGCAAGGTCCTCTAACGGCCGTAATGGAATTGGATCTATTTCAGAGTTAATTATAAAGTGGTTCTAGAGTTGATCCTATAGGACAAACCTCTCTCAAGCTTCGATGTAACCCCATCCATAATATCCTTTATAGCGGCAGAATTTCCGGAAATGATGGGACTATTGATGTATTGATCAACACCCGAAATATGCCCAGCTAAATCTTCATCTTCTTCCATATCCTCGACTTCCTCGACCTCAACTTCTGGGCTACATAGCGAACCATTCGGAGATTCACCCTGCAAAGAACCCGTACTTCTAGGAGGCCCAGAAGATGTAGGTGTCAGCTGACTTAGCCCGTCGTTTTCATCATCATCAATAGTAGGCTCTTCAAACCCATCCTCTTTTGGCTCTGGGAGACGTGTAGTACGGAGATGAATTGTAACCTTATTTCCAATTCCCTCAACTGTTGAGGGTGAGAACGGTTCATCTTCTGTAGATGTTTTATCGGGTTTGCTAGTTATCCCGTTATAGTTTTTATGCTCCATGGTTTGATCTGCCTGCCGGGGTTCGTTCTCTGGTTCTCCAAATGGTACCTTATCCTTACCCGGGAGAGCCTGTTTTGCATTGTCTGCATTATCATGGATAAGCATGGCAGCTAACCGTTTACGAGGCCGAGTAGGGTCGTTGTCGTCGATGGAATTTCTACGAGGTGCAGCGGGTTCGTCTGAAACTTCTTTGGAGTTACTGCTAGCTGGGCTGACTGGATCGACCGCCATAGAGTTCGAGTCCAACTCCCCATTCTTCTCCATGCAAGAAATACAGGTTGCCCGGTCGTTGGGGCAAGAGGTACCGTAAAAGGTTTGAGGATGGTTTCTTGGGGTATATAGGAAAGCTATGGTGCCGCGGCTGTCGTTGTTTGAGACAGGAGGGGATGATGGTGGGGGGTTGAGTTGGAGGGGAGGGAAAGTGGAAGTGTTTGTGGCTCTCGCGTCAGACAATAGAGCTTACCTACATACACCTGAAAGTACATGTGGTTCAGGCAGACATATACGCATGTGTTACTCCAGTATATCCTTTACTACCAGTTACATGTATGTACCAACTGCTGTGCAAGGGTGCGGCTGCGTGCCTGTTGCTATGAGCAGGCTTGCGTGCCGTCAGTTGGTTCATTACCTACATCTAGACAGTGACGAAAGCGAAGGACCCAAGCGTATTTGTGCAGGGATTGATGTGACTGAGCGAACAATAAGAACTGAAATAAATACTGGAGCCAAAAATCTCACTGCTACTTACTGGATGATCTTTGGAATTGATCGCATCTTGTAGGTGAATTCCAGTTTTATCCCAAAAACCTCAGGCATGCAATTAGAACTTCTATGCTTAGACATTGTGTTATGAAATGGGAGAATTGAATATACCTGCAAGGATCGTGCGGAGTAATCAGATGCACTTTAGCGAGCCTCCCGCCCCAGAAACCTGCACAGCTCACCTTGTGGACTGTGCAGCCTTTATCATCGTCACCCATTATAGTCAGTCACCCATTATCGTCACCCATTGTCTCTGCGTATACCGCCATAATTTCCAAGGGCCATCTCGGTTGATCGGCGTTGACAGTAGCTGTCATGGCGCAATTCATCAAAGGCCAAGACCCAAAGAAAAAAATTACATTCTCCCTTGATTCGCCAAACACCACTGTTGAATGGTGAGTTCATTCCAGATCCAAAGCTTTCTTGAAACCCAAGCTGATTTAGTTCGCTCAAGGCCGGAAGTTAGTAGCGCAAACCAGGGTACAATTTTAGATCTACTATGCAGGTACAAGACGCCACAATACTTGCTTCAATTCCGGATCTTGCAATCCAAATCCCTGATATTACAACCACCTAACAGCCCTTTGTCTGCTTCTAGTTTGTTAGCACCTGTAGGTCAACATCGAAATCTCTACATCCAGCCTTCAAAAGGGAAGCGCTCTCACAAACGAAAACGAGGATTCCCCTCTAATGCCTCGGCCGAATTAGCATTATCCATACCACCGCCATCACCCCCGGAACTCAATTCATTCTTGACAATTGGACTCAACTCAACTACGAAGTATCTTGAATCTATGGCTAAAGCACTGCCAACCGAAAACACAACCTTCAAGCCTCGCCTCGCCGTCTTTGTCTGCCGCTCTGACTCACAGCCTTCGCAACTTCATTCGCATTTGCCTCTATTATGTGGTATAGTTTCTAGGACATTTCCGGGACTTCCAATCCGACTTATTCAGCTCCCCAAAGGGGCACAGGTGCGGTTAGAAACCTCTCTTGCGATTCCACAGGTTGGGTTTCTTGGGTTGGTAGAGGGTGCTCCTGGGTCGTCTGCATTGATAAAATTTCTTGACGATAATGTTCCGGCTATCAAGATTCCATGGCTGGAAAGTTTTCCGGGCTATTTAGCCACCATGATTAAGGCAATGAAGACCACAGCTCCCCCGCCAAAAAAAACTCAAAAGGAATATTCTGTCAAGGAGCTTATACGCGTTGATAGAGCTGACAAAGCTGGCGTATAAAGACACTTTATTGGGTTTTTAGTAGCTAGTAAAAAGGTATTTTTGATAGGAAACACAATCCGCTAAACACAACTATGTACTAAGATTCGAGCCCCCTGGGCTCGCTTACGCTGCAAAAATATGCTCCTGCCCACCCTAATATATGAAAAAGAAACAAAGGAAACACTAGATTCTCAAAACCAGCACAGTGTATCATCACTTCTCTCTTTCCCCCTCTTTCAGCAAAACCCACTTTAAGAGTTGAAAAAAGAGAGAGAAACCAAAATCGCTCACTAATTGCAACGCTCCCAACACTCCATGCGATTATAAGAAATATTACCCACTACAAATGAGATAAGACATAAAGGAAAGAAAATCAACGATACGAGAGATAAAAAAAAGACCTGCAGACAGTACACCAAAGAAACCCTAGGATATCATAGAAGCGTAGAAAATACAGGGAAATATAAGAAAAGAGAAGCATGAAAATGCAGCCAGTGACCTATTGTCACGAGGTAAACCCATTTTGGTGATGTCGCAAATGATAGGCGTAGGCATCATTGCCGCGAAATAAAGATCACTATCGGTATAAGTGTGCAGGCGGGGGTCGACGATTTGATCTTGGGGGCTGAGGAGGTTGAGGTCTTGATTGCTGCGGCATTGTTGGTGCTTGACGCATTTGGGTTTGCGCCTTGACCCGAGCTACAGCCGCCTGTGCCTTTTCCCTCTCCGCCTTCTCCTTCGATTCCTTGGATATAACCATGTCACACCAACCACGTTTGTCGGGAATGCGGCCTATCGTCTCGCCGAGGACTTTAACCCACCCTTCTTTATCTTCAGCGGAATCTGCATAAAAATCGATTACTTCGCCGTTGGCGAACCGAATACGGAAACCCTCCTCGACGAACATGTAGCCTTCTTCGTCTTCAGAGAAGCCAGACTTACGACGAGACTTGCCAGGCCCATTCACGTTTGGATCAAGGAGAGTGTTCCTATCATTGATGAGCCTTGATGCCTTGCTAAGGTTGATAGTAGCACGAGGCTGACGTGTTGCTTCATGATACGCGGTCAACCTTGGGCCAACAAGTTTGAAATATCTTCGACGCCAATACTTCATATTTAAAAGTTAGTTTAAACAGGGAAATGCTTAATTATGGGACTTACAGGACAGTCGCCCCCTTGTTGTGAAAGAGTACCCTCCCAAGTCTTATTCATAGTAGCCTCAGCTTCACGTAATTCACGAATGGCGGCGTTCATGCTTTTAGGAAGATCCTTCTACTAGGTTTTAGCATTTTTCTACGGTACTGGATAATTGGCTGCTCACCTCTGAGGCCCCCGAGGGCTTTGGGACGAATAGGAGCTGAACTTCTAATTTCCCGATTTTGTAAGGTGCTTTTCTTGCGGGCTGCAAGGCGCCTTGCAAGCCTTTTTTGCTCTTCACACTAGCAGTGTCCACTGCCCATTCATTAAAGCAATTAATATCCGTGGTGAATGGCCGTCCATATGCCCTAGTCTCGAAATCTGTAAGGCAAACATAGGAACGAGCAAACGAGCCATCCCGTGCAACTAAACCGTGAAGAAGATCCCATGCAGTAGCAGGAGGTGGCGTTTCTTGCCTCTGTTGCTGCATTTGCTGTTGCTCTAGTTGCTGCATTTGCTGCATTTGCTGTTCCAGCTGTTTCCGCTTTTTGGGGGTAGTAAAAACTCTGCTAAAAGTGGATTGTTTAGGCTTGGGGGGAAGAGCCTTAACTACTGCTTTAGGCGGAGCAGGTGGTGGTTGCTCCAGCTTTGTTTGCAGAGTTAGCTGGAATTCAAGGTCATTAAGGACAACTCTGCCATCGTTAGTGTTCTGGCAATAACCTAAAACCATTTTTGGGATCCTACAATTCGAATTCTTGGCCTATCGGCGCATTCTTACCCAACTCCAACCATGATGTTGTCACACAGTGAAGTCCATTATCCAATGTCAGGCAAAAATATGTTGGTTGGCCTAGAAAGATGAGCATTAGTAGGTGCAGTTTTGAATTTATTTAGTGGGCCATCTTGCCTTGGGGCAGCGGTAAGGTTAAGTCCTTGACACCAAGAACTTTGACGAATAGTCTACCTCTCTCCGCACCATCCTCGGCCTGCAAATCCGTACTAGCTGCCTCATTCTCATCCACAATGGGTAATACATTTCCATTTTTATCGGGCAGAGGAATTGGTGGGATATTTGATGGCCTTTTCCTTGGAGATGTACTGATGGCACCGATTGAATCACGTTGGCTCTTTCTCCGTGTGGAGTTTCTCCATGGCTCTACAGACCAAGATTGAGTGCGAGAGTGACCAGGGCGTGGGGCAGGCTCTGCCTCATCTTCTTCGGGGTCCCGGCTAGATGCATGGATAATCCGTGTATTTTGACGCATAAGGTATCCCCTCTAAGCATTATTAGACCTTCGGACAGAAATAAAGGTTTTATTAAAACATACCTTTTGCGTCTCAATAACGCGGTCAAACTCCTCTGTGAGATCATCTACCTTGAAATCGAACTCTATATCACCAAGTGCTGGGAGGCCGATAGACTTTCTCTGCTTATCAGAGACTTTTCTTTTAGATATTTCCGAATCTGAACTGGCAGCAATTTCCTCGTCTTCATCGCTGAGACTATCACCGTCAAACCCGTCCGGAATTCGTGGGACCGGGGGTGTAGCTCTATGTTCCCCACTGATGTGTCTACGAGCCGCAGCCATTGCTGCCATATCAGCTGGTGTTGCGCTCGCTCTTGTCTTCAACTTCCCACTGGGAACCCTGATTGTTGCGATTGACTCAGCGACTGGCGAGGGCGATCTAGCCGCTTGAATCGTACCAGTATCACTGAGTTCTCCATCATCCATACTGTTGTAATCCTCATCATCCTCCTCAATATCAGAGTCATATATTTTATGCCTGATGACCGACCCTGTATCTTCTTCCTCATCATAAACAGACTCGCCCAAATCATGCTCGATTTGATCCCTAGGGGACTCGGTTCGCTGTGTTGGTGACTCATGGATACTTTGGTTAGATGGCGTAAGCTCCAATGGTTCCGGTGTAGGTGCATCGACGGGGGGCAAGGGCGGGGAAGGGGTCATGTATGATCTAAGCCCGAGACCATCATCGTTTTCGAACATTGTACCGAGCTCTGGAAGGCTCATCCTAGGATTCTCCGGCGAAGTTCCGGCCTCTACCCCCCCACTTACCAGTCCTTCATTCAAGACCTGTTTTTCTACAGCCCCGTGCTCTACCTTTTCGATGGCTATGGTTGTATCAAAGTTCGTCGGGGTGGGGGTAGACTCCTCTCTCGAGGGGATGATAGGGGTAGCTAACACGGAACTATCGTCATCTTCAAATTCACTATATCTCGATTCATTGTCATCATCGTATCGTGAAGCTTCTGACTCAGTTGCCTGTGATGGATCTGGTGACCTAGTATTGAAGCGTGAAGCCGGGCGTTCTGGAACATGATACATTTCTGGAATTGCATAGATATCGACCGACTCGTCATCAGAATGCTCTTGCTTGATATGAGATTCTATTTCATCTGCTGAAACATCTTGATCATATGTGTAAGAGCTCTCCGTGGTGTAGCCTTCCTCATCAAGTTGCTGAGAATCGATTGAGTTTTCACGGCGTGCTTCAACCTGGCGCCTAATTGATTCCCGCGATAGGCGCGGGGGAGGTTCGTATTCCGAGGTTGACTCGAATTGACTTGAACCATTTTCCTCCTCGGGTTCTCTATTCGAGTTAGGTGAAGTCTCTTCTTTATCCGAGATGTCACCTTCTTCTATCTGCGCCGGACTCGTCCGTTCGCGGGATGCTTCATGTCTACCATTCCCCATTTCTTCTTCCTCGCTTTCTTGTCCCCCATCGTTTAGGGACAGGTTGTCCATTATGATACCCAAACCACCAGATTCTTCGACGTCATGTTCCCGGGCGGACTCGGTAGAGCGTCGTCGAGATGCAGGCTCATTCTCGTCCAAATCTTCCTGCATCATTAACCTTACCCGTTCCTCCAGTGGTACCTTTTCTAAATTTTCTAAATCGGCCTTAGTGACTGGAATGCTTGGGAGCGGTCGGCTTCCGGAGGGGCTACTACTATCTCTTCGGGAATTGGGGGCTCCGGGAATTGGTGGAAGCGGTCGTGCGCTAGGTGAGGGGGTCGAACGAAAGGATTCCTCGAAGGCTGCAGCTGCAGCTTCTGGTGTCATGCTTTCCCAATGATCAGGCTCAATAACCGGGGTGTATTCCAACTCGTCTTCATCCTCTTCGTCCTCATCAGAATCATATCCCATCGCCGGCGAGCCTTCCACAGATGGGTCTGGAGTAACCATTTCATAGTGTAAAACATCTGGTGGTTCCTTATCAAATGTGACAGATTTTGGGCGACGATTGGGACTCCTATTAATAGTCTGCTCATGCCCACCTGTCTCTTCCGTGTACGATCCGCCCTCGCCTTCATAAATGTTGGTTCTGTATGATGATATTAATGATGGCCTTGGCATCCTAGGGCCGTTAGGGGTCGAAAGAATAGATGTTAGCTTAGGCTTAGGCGGAGTCTCTGGACGAGTCGAATCCTCCGGCTTCTTGGGCATCGATAACGGGAGTTTCGAAGTATGTATCACTGAATTATTTCGCGCTATTTGGGAGATCTGAGGGGTGATAAATGGCGATGGTAAACCATTAGGACCATGATAACTCATGGGTCGGGGTGGTGGAGCTGTGTCATTTGGTTTCTGGAAGATCTTGGTATTATTCTGCACCCGAGAAGCCCGCTTCAATTTCTCCAGCGATGATTTACGCCCAGGAGCAGAACCTCCTGAACGATTATTCTCTTGACTCTTTGTTTCCCAAAATGCTCGGTTTGCTCGGGGAGTTGTCGTCCTGATAGAGCCTGTAACAGAACCTGGGAAAGGTGAGGACAAAGGGACGTCCTCATTGGTTGGCGACTAATGTAAAGGAAGTTATGTCAGCTCAAAAAAAGAAAGAAAGAAAGAAAGACTGTAGCTGATATAAATGCGCACCTTTGAGCCCTCTTTGTTGGAAGGACTATTCCTTCTTCGCTCCATTGGGCTAATATCTGAAAGTGGTTGCGTTAAGGGTGAACTACTTCTAGGGGACGGCGTTTCCGATTCCGAGGAAGCTGGTTGTTTCTGTATGCGAAGGGGGGTGACCTGGAGTTTTGTATCAGAGGCAAACTTTAGCCACAAGCGATGATAGGGGGGTTACCACTGGCCCTGTTGCCATGACAGATCGGCTTCCACCGACGAACAGAAAAGATAGATGTTGGGGGCACCAGTATTCCCAAACAATCAAATGTAAGAACAAATTAAAAAGAACTTGAACCCCAATATTGACAGAGGGGAATGTGAGTGTAGGAAAGGAAACAGAGGGGGTGGACAAAATAAAGAGTATCAGCGAGAGATAAAATAAAGAGGGCTAGGAGTGAGTGAGAGTCTGAGAGTGAGAGTGAGTGGGAGTGGGAGTGGGAGTGGGAGTGGGAGTGGGAGTGGGAGTGGAGCGAAGGTGAGAGGGAATGGGGAGTAATGGATAGACGACAAATGGATGGAGGGTGGATGGATGGAAGAGGATGGTATGTAAGTATGTAGGTGACGGAAGGATATGTAAGTGACGGAGCCTTAGTGGATACAATAAGGGTAGAGCAGGCAGATCACAACAGAGGGAATGCGAGTGTGTCGTGCAGTTAGATACTGTTTACTCTACTCGACCGCCCAAATCATGCAAGATGTGGAACAAGATGCGTGAATGGGAAGAGGGGGACAGAGATGGGTAGGCAGAAGGCGAGTGCAGCGCCCGCGAGTTGCTGTGGAGCTATGCCAGACTATGTGTACATACACTCACTGTGTGTAGGTATACATGGAACGTAGTCGGAGGTGCGGTGTGTGAAAACAAACAGCGGAGGCGAGAGGGGGTAGTGACGTTGCTGCGACAACCAATCGCCGCAGCGGACGGATCGACAGCACTTACACCGCTCTACTCTCAGCACTTGATTACTCCCTGCACGCTCTGTGTTCATCCCGGCGCCGATAAATTTGCATGCGTGAGAATCACTGCGCAAGCATGGGGCAGGTGCGGTACGTCTGTATTGATTTCTTAGTGGATTGATTGGCCGTGGGACTCCGTTCTGCTGTGCTTTGCCCTCTTTCCTTTTTTTCATACCCTCTTTAGCCAATCATAAATTCCCCTCGGGTAACTAGCTCCTTCTCATACAGTCTCATCCGCATCTTTATTTTTTATTTTATTTTTTCATTCCTTCTTCCCCCTCCATCCTGAGACGTCGGGCATCTATTTCCTTCTCAACCCCTCCACAATCACTGCTATAATGTTCCGAGTACGGTCAATAAAAACAATAACATGCCTACCGTGTCTACACCGCTTGGGTAACCCAGCCTTCCCATCCAAGCTGACAACATTCCCCCCAATTCTTTCACGAGGTATGGCCGGCGGTAAACGGGAACGCCCTTCTCGCTTGGAACTTTCTACTCGTGTTGCCAACAGGAAACAAAAACCAAATACTGGTGGGTTAAATGTTCGAGAGGCAAATCTTCCGCCCCCACGCCCCAGATCTCTCCGTGATAGGCGGCCCGAGAAACGATTTGAGCCGGATGCTTCAGGTGGCAGAGAGCAGATGCAGGCACAAGGCCGAACTCGAAAGGTCAAACCTAATTTCAAACATATGAAAATGGCACAATCTCTATCTCCAGTTTCATGGACTCAAAGAACAAGTGTTGGATCAGCTATCGAGCCTTGGAGCTCGTTTGATGATTTCGAACTACTAGACTCTGTCAAAAAGGCGATCTCTAAAGAGGTGTTTGGTGATTTGACAACTATCCAGCCCACTGCTGTGCAGAGGCTCGCTATTCCTGCTTTGACAGGGATGGGGCTCAAGGCCAGGCAGAAGGCTGTGTCCCAAAGCCGATTTGAATCGTTCCTCATTGCTGCAGAAACTGGTTCGGGAAAGACACTGTCATACATTATTCCTGTAATTGATTTCTTGAAGCGCGAGGAGGAGGTTCTGAAGAAGAGGGAGGAGGAGGAGAGGCTGGCCAACGAGCAACAGAGAAAACCAGAAGCGTTGTTTGAGCTGGAAGGGCCAATTGTGGAAAATAGAGAAAAAAATGGCAAACCTCGAGCTGTCATACTTGTTCCTACTTCAGAATTGGTTAATCAAGTTGGTGCCGTCCTCAAATCCGTATCACATGTCGTCAAGTTACGTTCCGCTCTAATATCTCGAGACTTCTCCCGCGTTGTCATTCGAGACCGGCTGTTCTCGGGACCGGTTGATATCCTCGTTTCTACTCCGCACCTTCTATCAAGTCTAGCTGAATCCGACCCTAGAATTTTGTCGAAATGCAGTCACATTATCGTCGATGAAGCAGATTCTCTCTATGATCGCACATTTTCTCCATTGACTTCGGCAATCATAACAAGAGCCGAAAATCTAAAACGCCTAGTCCTCTGTTCCGCAACTATCCCTAAGTCTCTCGATCGAAGCCTCTGTAAACTCTATCCTGACATGACGCGCCTTGTTACTCGGCATCTACATGCAATTCCACGACGCGTTCAGCTATCTATTGTGGATGTTGATGCCGAGCCATACAAAGGCAATAAAGATCTTGCATGTGCAGATATACTTCACAAAATTTCCAAGGACGGAACTGAAGCAGGGTTCATTAAGAAGATTATTGTATTCGTCAATGAACGGGAGTCGACTAGAACAGTGACGTCTTATCTTCAGTCAAAGGGTTTTGATGCGGTCAGTTTAGAGAGAGACACATCGAATCGAAAAGAAGCATCAGTTTTAGAGTATTTTACGGGCCCTAAAACAGCTGTTGGTCCCGAAGTCCAAGCGAAAGACAGGATGTCAGTGCTCGTAACTACGGACATTTCGAGCAGAGGAATAGACACAAAGACAGTAAAGAACGTTGTTCTTTACGATGTCCCGTTCAGCACGATAGACTTCATCCATCGCTTAGGAAGAGCCGGAAGAATGGGCCGGAGAGGACAAGCGTTTGTTTTGGTGGATAAAAACACCAATAAAGCCTGGGTCAATGATATCAAAAAGTATGTTTCTTATCCCCATCCAGATGTTTGTTTAAAGACGGCTCTAACAGTATTGCCAAAAAAAAAAACAGGTCAATGTTCCACGGGGGGCCTCTGGTTTAGACACTTTTTATATCTAAAGCATCTTCCTACTGATACTGATTTATTCTAAGTTCTCCAATAATACTCCCCCCAATAGAAAAAGGAAGGGCAGAAACTTGGCAAAATAACGAGTGATTTTCAGTGACTATTCGAATACTAGCCATCCAACTATCCACCTCCTGAAACTGGCCAAACCATAGGCTATGATTAAATCAGATTGTATACATTAAGATTGGTGCTGCTGGATCACTAAACTCTGGTCACCAAGTCCTTGTTCTCTCGAGTTGACGGCCAAATAATGAATGGAACTTAGTTGTTTCCTTTTAATGGCCCAATTTTTTTTCACTCGATTTTAAAATTGTACAGCCTTAATATACATGAAATCTATGCAAAGAAAAGAGCCCCGGGAAGTTCTCTTTGGTAGCGATTGTGCACGTGGGTACGTTTGTATATGCATCTTATTGGTTTTATGCTTTTTATTGTTTTAAAAGCGAGCACCATACATGTGCCGTCAGTTCTCAAAAGAACAGCCCAGGCCCAAAGGTCAGATCTAAGCCGTCTGATTGGTTGTTTTATCTCTGGCCACCACCTAATGCTCTGTCCTTTTGCATTAAACCCGGGCTCCTACTTCGAGACTTAACGGTATCTAGATAGGGAAAGCACAGCCTACAATACAATGCAAAAAAACAGGGCGAAATCACCACAGAATCTAGTGACGAACAGCGAATCAAAATAAGAATACTGTGTTTCTGCGGCGTTACTAGCAAGCTGTGCATCGCGAACTAAATCCGAGCCTCGGCCATTATACTGTAGCAATGCTGTAGCAATACCATAGTGGCATGGTATTCTGGCAGATAAGGTAATGGTACTGTACCTCAATGAGGATATTGTATTGGGAAGTACTTTGTATCCTTTGAAACTCAATATAGAGCAGTGGGGGTCGGGCGAGAGGTGGGTATGGCGAGGCTTGGAATTCTAACTATGCAGTAAAAACTGCCAAGCCCCACCATACCCCCCCCCCCCTCTCGCCCGACCCTCCACCGCTCTAATTACATGTATCTAGGTACGGTTCATAGCCAGGCCGGATTGTGGGTTAGGGATAAACACGCAGATCTCCGTACCGCCGAGAAATTCGTTGACAATCCCCGGGCTTGAGTGTTATCCTGTGAACTGGACCGGTTCCGTCTCACACCACCCGCAAAACCTGCATAGATTGTCACCTCTTTGACAAAAGGATTAACAATAGTCCCGTACTGTAAAGAATTGATCTTGGCTATGACCTAGCTCCTCGTGGACTATGCATTTGTTTGATATAGACCTGTGACGCGTAGTTGCCATAGTACATGTAGGTACATGTAGTCGTCTAAGTCTATCTCAAAATAGAGGTGGTTTAGTTGGTTGGTTGAGAAACTAGCAGGGATTACAGGTAGTTGACTAAGCACGGTCCACCAAACTTGAGAACTAAACAACTAGAAAATTCAAGTATCACAAGAGTATCAAGAAAGATTGAATTATGTAGCTTGGAGGGAGAGAATCTCAAAAACTAGAGCAAATAACACCCCAAAGGAATCTGCAGCTCGTGGCCGCGAGTTGGCCATTGCTAGCGAATGTGTACTTGTACTTTTTTTTTTTTTTTTTTTTAAATCAACTGTATTTGTTTAAGGTACAAAACACGGCGTGCAGTATAAACTATGGCCTAACTTAAGTACATGTACAATATATAATATTGAAGTATCTCTAATACATACCATTAAGTCTCGGAATAAGAGCCTGGGTTTAGTGAGCGATAAGTGGTGGCAAGACGCTAGTCAGACGGCCTAGATTCGACCTTTCAACCCAGACTGTTCCCTTGAGAACTGACGGCACATGTAGTATGTAGATATAGAATGGCTTTCTATACAGTGTAGGTACATACATGTATGTACTCTCTCCTAACCGCCTAGTTTTATTATACTTGTTCCCTTAATACCACCATTGAGTTGAACATCTTGAAAAGCAATTTGGAATACAGCCGACTCTCGATATAGTGATACCCGATATAGTGATAACCTTGTTATAAAGATGCCACTTTCCGGCCCCGACCTCATCGCTATATCGAGAGTCGGCTGTACTATCAAAATAGAACAAATGATATAATCGGTCTTAGGAATATTATATGACCAGACAGAGGGGTTAAACTAGCTCCTGGGATATTGATGTGATAGGTGCAGCAGTAAGCTATCACATAAGCTTAAATATGGAAATTATTCACTTTTGAAATGCTATTACTCTTATATTTGCGTTAAAGCTGGGGAGTGTTCGTGACATGTACTACTATTGACAGAGGTAACGTCTAAAAGTATATACACTAGTGAGAACACAATCGACCGATTAAAATTTGGGAAAACTGGTGTTATGGTTCGTGGTGTAACATTTGGATAGCATGAATCTTAATCCTCGCCCGTATCCCTCCAAGACCAGGGTGGGTCCTATCCAATTCAAAAGGAGAAGGCTCGTGTCCCCGCATCGCGCCGGTTCAAAAGCGAAAGAAAAGGTGAATAAATTGTAACAACAAAAAACCCTGGTTGGGGGTCTTGGTGGTCCCAGGCCAGTTCACATCCCAACCTTCCCCAAATGAACAAAGAAATTTTTTTTTTCCCAAATTTGTATTTTTTTTTAAACTTGGACAAATTATCGCTCTACTTCCTCCTAAATGAGCACCCCTCTGTAAGGCGGGCCTTGCCACCAGTAGGTTGGCAAAGAACGGTGGCGCAAGAACCGCAGATGACCACGGTCTGGGCGTGCGAGAAGACGGTGGTGATGTTGAAACATCCAGGGCACTTGACGTCCATAAAGAAAGAGCGGGGAGCAGGAACCAAGGTCTATTAGATTAGAAAATTTACATTAAGTTCCCGAACCAATTAGAATTGATAAGATGAGGAGGGAGTACCTTGAGCTTGTGCTTCCTGGCCTCAGCAGCCGGAGCAGGGTTAAGAAGATCTTCAGCGAGAACCTATGTGATACAATTATTCTTATCAGCTTAATCCATAGCTCAGCAACATGTTGAAGGGAAATTGCTGCTTTGAACCCTATGTTCACGAACTTCCAACACGCGGCAAATCACATATTGCCATCGGGCCCCCAAAACAAAAAAAAAATCGGGGAAAGGTGCAAACATACCATTTTGACGATTTATCGGCGTTTTTTTTATATTGACTTCTTTCGTTGAGGTTGTTTGAACGCGGGTCTGGTCGGTTATGTGGCGATAGGTTAGTCGCGGGACCTACTGGAGAGAGAATCGCCAAGATCTGAGAGTGGTAGTTTGCAAATTTGCGTGCGCATTAGGGTTCGCCTGTGACTGCTAACCTCAAAAATTTACCAGAAGCAGGGTAACCACGGTCTATTTGCAAAGAATGTATCTACAACAGCAGCATGTGTATACTTCAATTGCGGTTTTAATCATCCGGGTCTTTGTTAATGGACAATCTACTGGCTCATGTATGTTCCAAGGTTAGGGTTATCACATATGCAGTAAGATGACAACTCTACTCGAATGTATTGGCGCAACCAAGGAAGCACACCCAAGAACACAAAATCCCGAGAACTTTCCCCATCTAGGCATCTGAAGGTGCCCACAGGCCGCCCTACTCATAAAAATGGGCCCTGGGGGTAAAGGTATCTAAAAAGCCATTTTACTGCTTTCCCTACCGGCATCTCAATTAGGCCAAAAACTTGAAAGATAAATCCTCATTATTGAAACTATGTTAGACTTGGTTGGTATATCTATGGGACCTTTTGTGTGTTGTTAAAAATCGATACGCCTACTCTATACTCGTACATGTATCTACCAGTGCTACGGTATGCGTAGTACGCTGGGTATTGGAAGACCTAACTAGGTTAGGAAATGTAGTTTTTTAGATGTAGATACATATAATCATCTACCCTCACTCGAACAGTGGATGGTGGTGCCGTAGAGAAGAGCCGGACCAGAACCAGCTCCAGATGTAATTACCCTCGTATTCTTTCTCCATAAACGTTTGAAGCTTCCCACAACTATCACCATCTCACCAAACCTTTCTTGTAGGATTTTGAGAGAGCGTTTTAGCACTAAACTGTTGTAGGGTCGCGTCAAGTCTTATCTTAATTCAGCCTAACCAAACCCCCCAGTTAGCCATATCACCCAAATTACATATCCTTTCATGTGTATATAGAGTATCCTTTTAGACAATGTCCTTATAACGAGATTTTACTATTGTATCTTTCCAAGGACCCGGCTTACTTCCAGTTTATTGGGAACGCGGGAAAGAGCAATACCAAAAGGGGGGATGTAATACAAGTACATGTAGGTACCGTATCGATAGGTACATGTACCTTAAAAAGCCTCCATTATCCCTTAAGCTGTTATTAAAATGCTGGCCCCTAATGGTACTTGCTAATGGATCCTGTTATCTCCCTTATCAAATAATTGATCTCTCATACAAATCCCGACTCTCTATTGTGGGGGATCAGCATTGACAGCTTAAGGGATACCGTACATATTCTGAAAATATGTAGGGTACGCGCTGGATACACCCACTTTTTTGGTACTTTAGTCGATTCAGAAACAATAGAGCACAGGATTTTGTCTACATGTATTATACCTATACTTAAGTAAGTATATATGTAAATTCCAACTCGGCCCGACGCACCAAGGATAAGGCCTCGAATGTATGCTTTGGATAATTATAATGATTTATTTATATTCTTCTCTAAGATACTGGAAATCATTCTGTGGATACAAATAGAGACTTTGCGCAAATGGAGCCAGCTCCATTTTCCGGTAGCCTGATTAATATCGATCCCATAGCCTACCAATCAAATAATCGAAATATAGAGCTGGCTCAATTCGCGCAGAGTCTCTAAGTAGCACCAACGCCGCTGATCACGCGTTGCGCGACAGTACTTATCAAGACATGTAATGACGCGGCAGCAACTGGCTGGCATTGCAACGTCATGCAACGTTACTCATACTCGCTTAGCTTCGCATTCCTAACAACTTTAACAACCTCCTTCATTCTCTACTGGGGTGTCTTTCATAAGCTGTGCCATCTCCCACTGGACATTCTCGCAACAATGGAATCCTTGTTACCAAAACTTTGGACGCTCTCAGCCCAAATACCTATTATCTGGTCGACTGCTGGTGTTGTCTTGTTACTTCTAGTCATATCTGCCTCAGTATTTGTGAGTTTCTCTTATCTTGTTGTGGGATTTATTGCTAATCCTCAAACCAGGTTAGAATCTTCCAGGACCGCCATGATCGCGACGCATTCGTAACTATTGTTTGTGTTCTCGCCCTCTCATCGCTCCTCGCAACAGTTTGTCTACTTCCGGTTGATATCGCGCTTGTTTCGATTACCACGAATAATGCCACGGGTCTCAAGAAACAGTGGGCAGATGCTCAAACTGTAGCCAAGATCGTACAGCAATTAAAGATAGTTTACTACAGTCTTTACTCACTCGACGCAGCTATGTGTCTGCTTATCATTCCATTCGCCTATTTTTGGTACGAATTTTCTATGACTTTCCCCACAGAATCAATTAGCTAAGCCAGCTCAAAATTAGGTACGAGGAGTGGGATGTTGATACAAGTGCTTGGCAAAGGGTAAAAGGGGCGTTCAAATATAGCCTTTGCTTTGTTGCGTTTATTTTTATCCTAATGGCCGTTGGCCTTTTCATTCCTGTCGCAAATGGTGCTAAAGGACATTGGGACCTGGATTATTTCAAGAAACTTCTTTTCGCGAACAGTAAGTGAAATTCTACTATTCGATTTTGTATTCTTGAATGTTGACGGTATTACCCAAACAGATGGAGAGCGCGTTTTGACTTTTGTAGTTGGCGCTCTTCTCTGTGTTGGAATACTCCCCTACGTTTGTTATACTGCCCCCGGCCTGGCCCTCACTCCCATGGTCTATATAAAATCTATCCCAGGAGCATCAGTCCCCTCTGGATCTGACTCAGTACACGAGGACCTTATTTATAACCGCGAGAGGCAAAGAATGATTGAAGCAAAGTATGGAGGCGGCTCTAGTTCTAATTTCACGACTAAAGATAGACGCGAAATGGAAAGTCTGCAAAGAGAAGAGAGAACCTTAGTGCGTCGGGAGAGAATTGCCGAAGAAGGTGGCAGAAAGGGCCTTAGATTCTTAGGAAAGCTAAAAGCGCTTGGGAGGCCTCTCGAGGTTGCCTTCGGCGTTCTCATCCTACTCGTCTCACTATCAGTTGTTACTTCAATGCTGTTGACGTCCATTGACAAGTCCAAGAACTCTGTCTGTGGAAACCGTTGTGGGTTCATCTTGGCCAGGGTCAATTTATTTAACCCAATCAACTGGTTATTTGTGGCTGCCAGTAACTTTTTCCCAGCAGACTATGTATTAGCCTTGTTGTTAGTATTGCTCTTATTTGTTGGCAGTGTTGTTGGGGCTGCATTCGTCGGTATCAGGTTCTTGTGGGTATCATTGTTCAAAATTCAAACTGGGCACACCAAACCTCAAGGAATGCTCATGGCTACCGTTATTTTGACACTTATGGTTTTGGCAATCAACTACGCTATTACCATGATTATTGCTCCACAGTACGCTCATTATGGAGGTCAAAAGTTCTGTAACAACACTGTAATAATTCTCCAGATTTTCCTATCTAGCTTAATTTTGAAGAAGGGAAAACAAAGACGGCTGACAAACGTTTTAGTTGACTGGTGATCTGTTTCTTGACTGTAGTCAAAATCCAGAGCTCATCGTGTCTTGCACAGAATCTGCCCCGCAGCACATATGTACACCTACAGTTGTTTCCACCTTTATCAACCGTGTGACATTGAATTTCCCCTTCTTTGGCGCGTTCGCCTTCTGGGGACAGTTTGCGTTCATTTCGGTTTATATTATTACTCTCTTAATCGGGCTTATCAAGACCCCTCGCCTGCGCGATATGTCGGATGAAGAGGACTACGAAATTGACGATGAGGAGGAGAGTTTACTCAGAGAAACCTCCCGAGGCGCTGACTGGGAAAATATCAGAGGCCAATCCGGAAGGTCCACAGCATATGGCATAAATGGTAGAGGATCAAGGGAAGATGCCTAATGTGGATGTTTACCCACATTTCAGGGTGAAATTTGGCTGCGGATGGAATATGAGCGGAACGGGAATTTTCTAATTTTCTTTTTTCTTTCTTTTTTGGTTGTTACAGTTACGTCTCGCGATGGCACAAATTGTCATAGTTCTAGGATACTTGGGACGATGTTTAGGCAGGTAGGTGAGTTTAGGCCAGGAGGATGAGCGGGGGCTTTTTTTTAAACGTGATATCCATGCTCTCTTACGTTGAAGTTTTGATTTGCAGTTTAGCACGTGCTGGCACATTTTTTGTTTTCCCTTTCACGTAGCACTCGTAAAGAAATCATAATCCCTATTCAATTTCTGTTTTGGTGATGGTCCACAGCCCTACGTCAGGTTATGCTACTTCCACCGGTATATATTTTAGGGTTCAATGCATTACTGATCTGTCTATTCAGATACAGTCTCTAGCGAATTATGATTCATTGGACTGAGCCATAGGACTCGGTTTATATGCAACAGAATACTATATAGCTGGGTGTTCTACCCAACCTAGCGAACATACTTCTCCACAGCGCGCCCCCTTGATATGTCTATGTAGACAGAAGAGTACTAGAATTGGTAAACCGGGAAAACCCTAACCCTGTACTGAACAATGTTTAGCAGCGTGCAAATTTAAGGAGCCAACCATGATACTTATCTATGGACCTTTGGAAAATAAGTGGGTGCCCTCTCAGAATTATGGTAATACGTGAGGAACCCCAACACATATTTAGTTAACAGCCCTACCATGCGTCCTTAATCGCACGGGTCTGTGTCTAAATGCATGACTCTAGGTGATAAGTGTCTATATATACAATTCTATGACGTTAGTTTCGACTGCCCGATAACACATGTACTTGGGGTGAAATTAAGTATTGTCCTAATTATATGTACTATTATTGCACTGACAACCATTCAACCCCCACCAGACTTTAGATCCTACAGATTCACAATAACTATCTCAATCCGAGTGTATTAGAGTCAAGCCACGGCTATCTAAAAAACAATTATATCCCACTTAAACTACCAAAACATTGTGATCCAGATCATGTAATATCACTCGCTAACTAAATGTGACTTATGTAATCCGCCGTAGGCAATCGTTAAGACTACATGAGACCGCAATTATAAATTTTGGCTTAAGGCGATTAGTAAGTAGTTGGTCAACAATTTATTATAGGTTATGGGATAAAATATTGTACATGTCTCTTTTTTCGCCCTTATTTCTGTTTAAAGCCGGATCCAGTTGCAAGTGTCTCTCTGTCTAACTTGATGATCCCAGGTTTTCAGTTAACGCCCTAATCGTACGCACCTGCATGTCCCATGTCCAAGAGGCTAGCCCTAAAATGATAACCGCCAAATTTACATGTATGTTATGTCTGCCCATCGCTTATATATTTTATCATGCTATTGTTTCACTCGGCGACTTCGCTTCAGATTTGGTATACTAGGGAGTGTTCTCTATATACTGATAGTACTATGACTTGCAAACCGGGGGAGAGTGGACGGTCCTTATTACTAGGGGTGTTGGGCCTGTATACCTTTGGAAGGAAATATAATACTTGCCTTGTCAAGGATAGCGGTCTAGGCCTTGCCATAATTATTATAGTCAGGGGTTTTTCCCTAGGCTCGCACCACAATTCCAAACACGTAATCGAGTGATTACTTATGACTACGCATTTTCACTTATAAACCCAACTAGATCGCAGCTGCTTTTTTTTAATAATATAATAATTTTAGAGGTAATTTGAACTGTAGAGATATAATATGCACAAAAAGCGCGTAATAGTAACTGAAAGGGGGGGATTCCCAAGAGAAAAAAAAGTTCTAATGAAGACAACAAAAGCCAACACCAGAATGAATTCGCTTACAGTTATATTTCAAACCAAGAAAATTTAACCGTTAAACGCGTTCGCCAGAAATCCCTGGACTGCTTTCAATGCCTCATACCTCACTTCGGCATCGCTGTCTCCCATCAACTCCATAACTCTGCTCTTGACACCAAGCTCTTCCCATTTCTTCCTACCACCTGAAACCTCCCTTACAAGAGCCCCTACATCGTTTGCAGCAACAGCAAGGACTGTTTTGTCCTGGCTAGTACATAAAACCTTTGCCAATGCCTTTATAAGTTCAGAATCCTCGAGAATTTCCCGACTATGCTTCTTCCAGAAACCTTCATTACGGTGTGGAGGGGACCATCTAAGATGGCCAGACAAAACTTCAAGACGATAGGAGGAAAGAGTTGTTTGTGAAGACTGAAAATTTTCTAGGGAGTCTATCAGTGTCGAGAGGTCCGCTGTGAGATCTGCATCCGAGGATGATGTAAATCTTGTCGAAATTGTCTGCAAATACGGGAGGATATTTGAAAGAAGAAGTGGGGGGAGGTTTAATGAGGGTGATTTTGTAGTGAGATTGGATAGGATTGCAAGACACAAACGCGTTATCTTTTCTTTGAAGGCGGATCTGAGGATGTCTGTTATGGGCGGAATAATGTCGTACTTACTACAATCATCGGTTTATCGATTAGCAATGGTTATCACGATGGAAAGCGGAGGTTTTTATCCCTCATTCTAGAAGGTGTGACACACGGGTTAATCTCCTCCGCGATAATCTCTTCAAATGTCAACTCCCAAATCACGAGCAAAACATGATACAACAACTGCAAAGCAACCCCACCCTGTGCAGTTGTAGAGTTCCCCAAAGTGCTTCCTCTGTCACTTGAATTCCCATTTTGACCTCCTGCGCTCTCCAAGATTCTTACAATCGGTGTAACCGTCTCCTCTGCGAGTTCCCAGAAGGTAATTCTGGCGTATGAATTTCTCAAAAGGGAAACATATGACTGGATAGCTATATCTTGTAGAGGGACATCTTGAAGCTTAGTAGTCAAACTCGCGAGGTAGCGATATAGCTGGGGAAGAGCAGCTTCGGCATCTGAGGTAGGTTTGGCAGAAGATTTCAGGGATGCCGAGAGCATTGCAGTGAGGACCGAAGCACTGAGAAGAGGGATAGTGTCATCAGGGTGTGATAGAAGGTAGAGCAAGTGAGAAAATGGCGAAGGAAGAGCTAAAAGGGACTTCGTAAATGCAGGAACACCTGATCTAGAAGTTAGTAGAAGCTCGACCCTAGCAAATAAAGGTAAACACACTCTCTAACAGGTCTCCTAGCAAAACTAACATATACGTCACCACATCGACTCTTTTACCATCAGTCGCCTTTTTCAATCCACCTTGTGGACCTAGAACAAGTGAGGCATAACCATCCACATCCTTCTCAACAACGCTGACTTGCTTCTCCTTTGAAACTTTATCGATGGCCTTGATCCTCTTAACATCCGATTCGGTAATGAGGCCAGCCCGTACATGAGCGTCCCAGGCGATAGAACGTCCTCTGATGTTGGAGAACAGCTCCACAAGGTATTTGGGAGTATCGAGGGACATTTTGTTGTGAAGGAAATAATAACTCCTTGGATCAGCTGGGGGAGGGGAAGCAGCTGTATGTACGTCACACAATTACCCGGTCATCAACGTATGAGCTCTTGAGCGTCATGTGATCTAGTTCCAGTTTACTAAAGTACTACATACATAAGTACTCTAGAGAGCAGAGCACTGCATGTGCATGCACTACTCTATAGCTAATCATATTCACCATGCAAGACTGTGATTTGCAGTGCAAATTAGTGTCTAAATACTTACTTACGCTCTATTATGATTCGTGTACTTACATATATGTATATACTATAGCTACATGTATTTCAAACCTTTTTAGTTATGCTATATGTACAGTATAAGAATACGGCATGGTATAGGTATTCACCACTAAATTCCGTAGTCTTATGGTAGTGATTATGCGCCATTTTTTTATACTGTAAGTTATATGCAAGTATCTGATCTCGCCGAGGCTAGACTACATGTATGTAATCCATCTCGGGAGTGGAATTAAGAATGGAATATGGTTAATTTCAGGCATGGGTGTATGTAGGTAAAGAGGAATAACCTCTCAATGACCCAGTAGATTCGGATTGCACGAGGTTCAGGGTTGTGTGCCCTTGAGCTATTATTCAAGACTACATGTGTGTGCAGAGTTCAAACAAGGCTTGGAATTATAAAAATATAAGAATCATAGCTATCATTTTTCTTTTTTTCTTTTGATTCTTACGTTATACATGAGTAACGGACTTAAGCATCTCTACCTGAGGCTTGACCAGGTGATCTTTTGGCGTGATTTAGCTTTTTGAATTGAAGAGACAACCGAGATAAGCACGGAGAGGTTAAAAAAGAGAAGGAAGGGCAAGGGGAACGGAAGGGTGAAGAAAAAAAAAAGAAAAAAAAGGACAAAACAGACTTGCTGCGTAGTATGATGCACTACAAATTAATACTATAGAATTGACAAACATAATGCGCTAATGACACCTATTGACCGCAGTGAAACCTCCTCCACCTCCAGGTTGCTGTGGAGGTTCATCCTGTTCATCGTTTGTGCTGCCTGGAGCAGGACTTAGTGGTGCATCATAATTAGAAGCAGGTACAATAGATGAAGCCGCAGAGAGCGCCCTCAGCGCTCGTTTCCCAGCACCCCCATTACCACTCATAGTAGCCCTCTCGGCATCGCTTTTAAGATCATTAACCTTCTCCAGATATTTTTCGCGATTCTTTTCGTACTCGTTAAAATATGGTTTCTGGCCGTCTGCTTTCAGATCGCGCCATGCTTGAGCTAAAGCCTTGTGCATGTCGAATCCTTCTTTTTTGGACTCGCGTTCACGGACTGCATCTCGCTCCTTTTCACAGAAGCTTGCATCTCGTTAGCGAAAATTGAGCTTTGGCAGAAGTACACCGCTTTATACGAAACTTACATCATGTAAGCATTCGGTGGTCTTTTTGGCCCACCTTTGCTCCGAGAGCCTTTCCCCGTCTTAGGGACGGCAACAGGTAGAGTTGTCATGGCGCCAGGCCCAGGAGAGTCGGTTTCACCGGGGTGAGCTGGATTAAATGTAGTAGAGATAACAAAATTGTATCCGTCTCCGCCGTCTCTCGAAGGTCCTGGGGATGGAGAGACCTGTCGCATTGGGGAATCCAGGGGAGGGGGGTCTTTCCGGGCGCGTTTGATACGGAGCGGTTTTTCCTTGGGCTGTGGTCCAATGGAAGTTAGCATGATAACATCTGTATTTTCTGCTCTTCCGATATTTATTTCAACATAGCAACATGTTTAAGGTGTTTATACCGTAGGAGGTGGGCTCGGGCTACCGTCGGAATCCTCTACTCGGGGATCCGTACGATGCTCGAGTTGCTGAAGCAAAAATGCCCTTTCAAGCCTCATCCGCTGAATCCCGCGTCTTGCTCTTTGAATACGCACAACCAAAATGTCATTCGATGACTCGATTTCGTTGATTCTTTTCTTTAGTTCGATGCATTTTTGACGGTATGATTGTTCAACGGAGTTTGGGAGCGTAGGGGTGGGGCCGACAGGAGATTTGGCTGGACATAGATGTTAGTTAGATTAATAAGTGCTAAAGGAATCGCGAGGCCCTACGCTTATGTTCTTTGGGCATACTGAGAGAAGCAACAAAATAGGACGTTGAAGGTTGCAGTGCAAGGGATGGAGCTGTTGTGGTGGTGAAGGGGAAGGAAAGAACAAGCTTCGTGATCGATCAACAGGTAAGTGGATGTAGGGAAGAGAGGAGGGTTGACAGGAGAATGGGTGGGTCGGTTGCTCGATCGGTCTTTGGCTTTTGTGTTGCGTTGGGGTTGTTTGGATAAGCGCGTATACTTAAGCAAATGTCACAGAGCGTTTCGATCGGCCTAACAAACCCTTGAAGTCGCGGCTAATAATCAAAATAGAACGTAGTACATAATGACGTCCAAGCGCATAAAAAACACAAGAACCTACGAGGATGCTCTCTACATAGTATGTGCATCTATCTTATAATTGTATGTACTAATAAATGGATTTGGATTAGTCGATAATCCTGTTCTTGCTGCTAGGTACTAGATAGTAGGCTATGCTCTAACTAGTAGGAAATAATAGCTCGGGATATTCAGAAGATGAATCCAGCGCACCGAGGATGCTAGAAAAACGGAGTTTCTCGCAGGAATTAACAAAGAAAATTAACCTCATAGATAATACCTCGACAGGTAAAGCGAGATAACCATGCCTTAATGCGCCAGATAACCATCCCCGCTTGTTGATAAATGCTAAATAAAAAAAGTGGTAATCGTGCTCTAGAAATAAAATCACCTCCCCCTTCCCCCACCTCAGGGAAACTTTTTTGAGATAAATGTAGAGAATAGGGCCCCATTACTTCCGTTTAGATCACTAACCCTTCCAAGGTCTTTAGCTCAGGCCGTTTATCATCCATACTCATCCTTGGGGAGTTTGTGGAAGTGTGCTCTAGTGCCGGAGATGAGGGCTCAGAGGAATGCATATCCAATGATTCAGCCTGGGTTGCTGACACTGATTCATGGTCATCGTCGTCCTCGACCTCAGGGAATATAAAATCAGTGTGCGTGATCCAGATCTTGACCATCGTTTGATAAAGTCCAAGATCCGGAGAAACTCCTAATGGCATGTTTGGATTGGTGGGAGAAAGGCCCATCCCAAAAACAATGGCGAGATTTACGGCGTGCATCTTATTAATACTTGCGTTGCTAGCAATTCTATGCGTGTACAAAGTCGATTCGTTAGGAAGCCACACAATGAGGATAGGTGGGAAATGCATACCTATTAAAATGCACGTAAACACGGCGTAGGAAGTGGTAATTGCAAGAAGGTAAATGAACCATTACTTCTCGATAGGCTGCTACCCTTTCATCCTCGTTGGTAATGTTGGCTATTTAGGTTAGGATATTAACAAGTAACAGTATCGAGAGTATGCGGTTGTGCTTACCAGTTATATTTTTAAGTTGTTCAAGAGCTTCGGTCCCTAAGGCTCGGTCGGGAAGCTCGCGCATAAACATTTTAAAGGCTCCAGCGATGGCGTTTATGTCATACCAACGATCATCGTCCATTTGAACATATTCTCCAGAATCGAGGGCTAACTTTAATGCGTTGATACTTGAAAGTGAACCCGGTACACGATAAATCCCGACTTCATTAATACCTATGAGGGATTAGCTTCCTGTTCGAAAAAAAGAAAAGGAGAGGCCCTAGTGTAAGTACCTCGTAACTCAATTTCCCCTAATAGCATTTCAACCACAACCGGTACTTTAACGTTATCGCGTCTGCAGAGATCTTCTAAAGAAACTCCGAATACTGGCTGGGGGACACGGTTTTGGGATGTCATAGTTAGACCATCAACAGACTCTCCACCATCACTCGTAGCAATTCCACGGATGACTTCGATCGTTTTTAACCACTCTTCCAACTCTTTCTCTGAGATAGCTTGGAATAGGTATGAAACACCATGGTCGGTTCTAACTCTCCACATATAGTGATCACGGGTAGTCTTTGGGCAGGACACAGATGCCACGGTTGTAAGATCGATTGTCGAAGAAGGCTTTTTACCATGCTCAACACCTTTTAACGCAGGCAAATCTCCAGGGGCCACTATTCGTGCGGAAGATTGAGGGGGCGTCCATCCACCTGTAAAAGCCATAGAAATGGGCCGCACAGCTTTGAATATAGAGTTCACACCAAGCCGCCTCCCACTCCGCTTATCAGCAGGATCAATTTTGATCGCTGTTGGTTGGCGACGATGTTCCGCACGCTGTTGTTGTCGCTGTAGTCTTTCGATGGCATCCCTTTGCTTTACATCGCGCCTAATTTTCTCCTGCTCCTGATGCATAAGTCGCCAGAAAATCTTTGTACGAGTATTCTTGATCGGCGCGTTTTCTCTACTAGAAAGTTCCTTGATAGCCCGCATATCAAAGCCACGCGGAGCTGAGAGCGAAATAGGTGTTAGCTGCGAGGGAAAGTTTTCTTGAAGCGGCGATTGGGAGCTGATATTGGTGAAATTATGAATGAAATTATAGACGTAGCGTCGTTTGTCGAAATTGATAAGGCGATTATTTTCCACAACCATATTGGGCACGTAACAAACAATCTCCAACAAACGCTCCATAATCCACCCGGCGCAGGGAGTCATAGATTGTGTACACTGTGCTCCTTTAATCTCTTTTGGAATGACAGCCTCCAAGGAGTCAATCTGTTGAGACGGCCCGAAAGCCATTCGTACAGCCATTAGCCAGGCATAACTGAAATATCTACTTTCTGGGCGGACAAGGGCAGCGGCTATGGCGCCCGCAACAAAAGAAGGTACATGCTGACGGGTTGCCCCGGCTTCGTAATCTTCGATTAAGTCCATTCCAGACATGCGTTTTCGAGATATTGCTAGGCATTTTAGAAGCGTAGATATCCGGTGAGCTCGCCGTTCGACATTGAGCCCAGAGTCCACAATCTGTGCAAGAACCCAGTTCATTATATCTGTCCGCAACGCGCAGAGTTCTCTTAGAGACTTCGGGAGGGTGTCTAAAACCGAAATTGACGAATTCCCTTGGCGTATGCTGCCTAATAGGGAAAAGATATCTTGAAGAACCTCATCATCATCGTGAGACATAGTCGAAGCTTTCGAAGCAAAGAACCCAAGAGATTCAGAACTTTGTGTTTCAAATATCTCAAAAGCAACCATCCAGTCAACCAGCTTGACCATACGAAACAAGTCGCGAACCTTTCGCTCAAGCTTTTCCACAAAATCTTCGATTACAGAAATATCATTTGTGTGACGTATTTCTAGTTCTTCCGGAGTTTGAGGTGGCGGTGATTGAGTTGGGTATCGCAGAGGTGTAAAGCTAAGTTTTGCAAACTTGGCCCGGATATCATACCAAAGATCATTTATCTGATCGGCTTGCCTCTGAAGATAGCCATGCTCAGGTCCAAGGTCTCTCCAATTTGATAATTCCTTCGAAGCAATGCTTAGGAAAGAGACAAAGGAATCCCCCAGAGTTTGGTCAGAATGAAAGTCTATATAGAATTCAGATATCCAGATATTCATCGCCTCCAGAATCCCGATGTGGATCCTTGCGACGAGGTCCCAATCTATACGCTCATCACTGATATTATCTGGGCCAGTCCAATCCGGGAACACAACATCATCACTCTCGTCGTCAGATAAGGTTGCAGCTGATTTTGACCCCAGAAGACGCTTCTTTAAGTAGTCAATGAGGACTATTGGTGAGCAGTAACTGCATTTAATTAGTTCGGTCGTGGCTAGAATAGATACGCACGATAGAACGGGAGAGGAAAAGGAATTTTACCTCCGGAATGTGGCAAAGAAAGTTATTGTAAAAACATCCATATTCATTTTGAGTAGTGGCGGCCTTTCCTGTGGCGGCGAGTTACCTTCAGAAGCATTCATCCGTTTGCTAAAGTCTTCAACGCCTAGAACCAAAATGTCCACTAATCTTTCGAGGGTTCCCCCTTTGGGCACCACGGGCATGGAGTTTTCAAGTTCAAAACCATCACGGACAGGTGTTTGTGGTACGCTTATATCTCCATGAGCCGATATACGAGGGGAGGTACTGCTACTGTAAACCTGGGCCGAGATTCTTCTAGATGAACCACTCACTCTTTTATTGGTAGTTTCAATGACGCTTGAAGGTCTCGACGAATATGCGTCCTCAGTAATCGATTTCAACACCAGTTCACCATCTTTTGAATAAAACAACTGCTGGCCCACACCAGCAACATCTCGAATTGCACGCAACATCGCGTTGTCCCCACCATGTAATCCTGCAGTCCTCTCTCGTGTTGTGTGGTCCAAGTCATCATACCCAGTTGTTTGTGATGTGTCATTTGACGGCGGGAAAGAACGAGTGCGCCTAATAGCTTGCTGGCCTGACGATGTTGGTGGTCTTAAATTCTGGTTGGACTGAGACGGTCCGGATTGCTGTTGTGACTGTAAGCCAGGGCCGTAACTTGGCGAAGCTAGTCCAGAGCTTGGTGTCTTTTTGTGAAGGGAACCCGAAATTGCCAGTGTATCTTCTCTATCGAATAACGAGAAGCTAGGAAGAACATCCGTGAAGACAAGAGGCACATGGGCACCAGTACTAAGCGGAAGACGCTGGTGGTAATGCGAGTGGAGATACATTCCCGTCGAAGAAGGTTCACACGCTAGAGACATATCGAAAAATGTTGTAGAGTTTGTAGAAGGGGGACTTTTGTTGTTGAGGTTTAGAGTAAAAAGACATTTTTGTATCTGCTCGACCTCCCGTAGTGTTTTCCTCTCCACACGGTCAAGGCCCAAACCAGCGTCAACCCATTCTTCTCTCCATTTCTCCAACGAATTGAAGATGGCCTCCATCCCCTGAATAAACTTGGGGTAGTCAATATTCCGCACACGACTCGCATATGCTTCATCCATGCAGTGGCACAAGTCCCCAAAATACGGCACAACCTCCGAAAACAACAACCCCTCTTCCGCCAGGTCCGGAACCAATATACGGCCATGATCGTAGCTATCACTTTCCTCAAGGCGTCGTCTCTCCAAAATTCTCATAAGCTTTGCACCATTCTCTATCTCCTCAATTAAGGAATTATCGAGTAAACTCCACGTCTCACGCAATCGAAGAATGGGGGGAGAAAGTACTGCCATCGCTATAGCAAGGTATCCAACCATATCGGCCTTTTTCCGTAACAGACTTGCGACTTTGAGCCATTGAGACAGTATAGAAGCACGTCGATCGACTGAGTTGGCCGTTGAATCTCCAGACAGTACATGGCTAAGCACTCGCTCACCAAGAAAATGTATATTAGTTGATGTGAATATTAAAGGGTTTCTGTGAGTAGGTGGAGGGAGATGGGGCGAGGCGAGAAGAAGCGAAAGATCATTTTCTGGATTCCATGCTTGAAGGTACTTGAGGTGAAAAAGGTGGACTTGGGTAGCAAAGGTCTCGGGGTTTAATCGCATAAATTCTTCTGTAGGGAGTGACGTCGAGAGTGTACTGAATATATCAGTGGAGCTAGGTGTTGAGGGTTCTATCATAATATCAGTAAGCTAGATTCAATATACTCAATATGCGAGGGTAATCACCTTTTGTTAGGTCAGTGGGGGCACTTAATTCTTCTTGTAAACGACTGGCCCTAGCTTCTATCCCGGCCCTCAGGTCTTTTGCAAGGTTAGGGTTATGTGGAGTTATTCCTTTCTCAAGTAAAAGTCGTGCTGAGTTGTAACAACCAGGTTCCAGGAGCATTCCCGGAGCGGACTCAATGAATAAAGTCAGAACCCATGCAACCCTTGCAGACAAGTCACTTAAGGTTGAAAGCTCTATGAAAATCGACAGCGCGATTTCTGGACTTGACCAACCAGCTAGTGTTCGAGTTGCATCTTGGATAAACTGTTCATTCTCTCTATCCGTAAACATCAGTTCGTGACAAAGGGCCTCAACGGTTCCTCCTAGAATTGCACCCTCTGCACCAAGAACTAATTCTGGATGCCTGCTGGTGCTTTTGTGTCGGAGAGTTGAGACATTAAACGAGGCAGCAGCAGTAGCGGGGGCACTTTGGGGCCTCGGCGGACTTGATGGAGCTGCACTGATATCGAAAGATCTTATCTGTAGACTGGAGGATGGCTTGTATAGCATAAGGAACCCGCCAGTGATAATGATTTGCTGGAGTTTCCACGCCTCGCGCAAGGGACCCTTCTTAACAGAATTTGAATCTATCATATTCACCCAACCCTCCTTCACAATCGATTCTCGGGAGACATATTCTCCGTGCTGCATTACTGATATTGAGGGGACACTTCCGCTTTCTATAGTCCTTAACCTAGGAGAATCAGGTTTGTCCTTCCGTCTCCCTTCTGATAGCGTATTCAGCGGCCCACCACCAGTCCGCCGTGGGGAAGGCTCCCGATTCGGAGGAGATCGACCGCGCGAGAAGATATTCCCTAAATCATTCATAGATCGCGATATTGTCCGGTAATGTGAGTTAAACGTATTAGGCGCGAGCTTCTTTGGCCGGTTTGATGCGACGCTTGGAGATTGCGGGATACCGATAGGCTCTGATCTCATCTCGCTGCTTTCCACATCCTCACCACTACCCAGTCTGTTGCTATAGCCTTTCATCTGAATCGTAGGCGATGGAAATGTAGGGCTTCTGGCTTCCCCAGATTTTTTTGATTTTGCAAAGAAGGTTGTTGTCAGAGCATGGGGGACCTTCCGGTTATTGGGCGACTTCCGTCCATCTGAGGGAGAAGGGTGTTTTGGTGGGGTGGCCATTGTGGTTTAATCTGACTGGGGTCAGTAGGAAGTCGGGGTTTATTTGGAACAGTAAGGAGTAAGTTTGAGTGCAATGGCACCATTCAATGGATAGCGCAGACAGGGAGGCAAGCATGGGGTATACCAGACAAGAACAAATTCAATGTGCCCTGACGCTCAAAACAGCCCCCCATGCAGAGCAGGTAACCCAGGAAAATGTAGTGGAGGAGCGCGTGTGGTTTTGTCGGGGATCGAATTTAACGGTCCTGCGGAGGTCTTTCAAAGCGCCCGGAAGTCTTTATATTTATATTTTTCGCACTCTCCCCCTTCAATGATTTTTAATTGGGTATTATATCTTGTCTTTTGGTAAGGTTTTAGCGGGGGTTTTGAGGAGCGACAATAAGAACGGATAATCCGAATGAGGGGTTCAACCGGTCAACTACGCGGAAGCTCTCTCGTTGGATGTTTTCTCCCAGGTGGAAGAACAAAGGGTGGGGGTGGATTGAGACGGAAACACTTACATCTTCCCTAACTCACCACCGGGGGAGCACAGCTACAAGTGAACGAATTCCGAAAGCACCGCTGTAGTAGCAGTGCACCAGAGGGAAACAAATGTGAGGGATGATTGTTATGGGGATACAAGATACGGATGAGAATGGGCACGACGCTCAACTGATAGCGGGGGAAATATGATGCACGTATGTGTAGAACACTCTAGGGCGGATTCTGTAAGCGTGCACATACATACATAGATAGAGCAATAGCTTGACGAACAGCAGTAGTGGTAGTAGAATAGAGTAAAGGGCTATGGTACCATGAGGAGAGACAGCTCCTCGACAGTGACAGGTCGGCAAAAATTGAGGGTTTTCAATTCGGTGTTCGATTCTTATCAGGTGTAGGACCGACCACATGTCCGGCACCAACCGCTCCACTGCCAAACCTACATGTACCCAGGGTGTTGGAAAGTGATGCACATTTTGACTTAACAGCGCATAAATACACCCAAATACACCAACTCAAAATACTTTCTAGGTGGAGTTTCGAGTATATATTCCTTCTATTATTGCCTGGAATTTATCTAGAGATGTCTGGATACTAAATGTTTGCTTTATAGGGGAGAAGTCACTTCAAGGTAGTAAAAATGAGTGGTAAAGGTCACAGAAAAGAATTGATAACAGACTCTTTTTTTTAGTTCCTGGTCGCAATATGTATCTCAACGCTTATATTAACCTGGAAATAATCGCATGTGGTATGTAACCCTCTGGTGGTTGATAAATTATCAAATGTGCATCACTTTCCGACACCCTGAGTACATAGCCTGGCTTGATATACTCTACTATAACCAAACATCTACATACATGTAAACCAATACCGTGCATTATTAGCGTATTGACGGAAATACCGTAGCGAGTCCATAGCCTTTTTTGGTATTGTATATAAAAATACATTCACTTCATTAGTACAAAATGTATACAAGATGTGTACGCGTTGGTGCCGCCGTTAAATGTACATCATTATACGCGTCAGTGACATACCAATTTGCAGCGCCCGGCCCTAGAGTATGTTGTTTAAACCCCACAGCGTGACAGGAAAGGCAGATCAGATCCTACGCATGCTAGATGTGGGTATGGTGCGCCTATCTGAGTACATCACATGTACTTACCTAGAAAACATATAATTTGCGCCATCAATTAATTCCAGCCACATGCTACACTCACTACTGCAGCCAAGCAATGTACATAATTGTACATTGATGGACTGCATACATGTATCGCCCATTGTACTCTGGAGTAGAGTATGGGCACCTACTACTTGTATGTGCGTAATGTTGACATTCAATCAGTATCACGGGAGTCATATGGAATATCTCCCTAACCCGTCTCATCTACCATGTCTAAGACTTTTGGGTATTTCGGAGAATAGTTGATCCGAGCCTTTTGAGCGTACCTGTACCTTTTTTGTTCCGAAAAATCCAAGATTAATTGATACTACGACTCAGGGAGTCCCGAGTAAATGCATGTACACTTACTTGGATATTTCTACTCGAAGATTCCTAATTCGTATACTACATATGAATGCACTAGACATTGTTTTATCACACCATATACCTATTTACTTGCTGCAGTACTAAAATATAATACAGTACCAAGAAAAGTGGGTGTACCCAGTACCTTATCTGCCAGAATGCCATGATACTGCGGTACTGATACAGCATTGCTACGGTATAATGGCTGACACCCGACTTAGTTCGGAAGTTTTTCACGATACCGTATTGTTATAGTACAGCCAAGGTAATAAGTGATGGAACGCCCTAAGAGTACAAACACCAGGTGTTGGTGGCGCGTTTTACCAAAACAAGAACCACTGCGTTCCATCACTTATTACCTACCGCTGTACAATCTATTACGCCCTCCTTTTTGATACTGTGTTATCAAGGCGGTCACAGGGGCTTTCCATTCAACCGGAGCGCGGACCGACAAATATCTAAATACATGTACATACGCATAATAACTGTATGTAGTACAATGTACATGTACTTACATATATTGTAATACCATAGATATACTGCAATTATAACAATACGGGATTGTGCAAAAACCCCGAATCAAAATAGGAATATTAGCCATTATACCGTAGCAGTACGTAGCAATACCAAAGTGTCATGGTGTTCTGCTAGATAAGGTATACACCCGGCTACTTTTCTTTTCTTTTCTTTTCTTTTTGGTACGGTATAGTATACACCCAGGCAACTAGAAAAATCTAATTGAATCCCTTATAGAAAATAGACATCATGATCTACATGTATGTACATGTATGTCATGTAGCTGGACTTTCGCTTCTTAATCATGAATGATCACTCGTTATATTACATGTATACTTGTAAGTACATGTACATGTAATCGATTGGTTCATGGAGTGCATACATGTATGTACATGTAGTGATAACAGCTAAGCAGATATACACACTAAATGTTCCACAGTAAGCTGTCCCAGGTGGGATGAGTACGAGTCTACATGTACATGTAGTGCGCGTACTTTCATCCATTAAATGTACAGGTACATATGTAGCTCAATTGGCCTATTCCTTATAAATTGTTTCTTGGATCCCATCCTTGATCCACATCTTCCAACAGCCCCAGAGCTTTTATCGCATCAGCATCCAATACATCCCCTAGATCCACTAGCTTAAAGGCTGCATTGCTATTGGCAGTTCCGTTAGGTTCCTCATTCACATCATCATGAACCACGATCAACCCTCTTGGGAAGATACTTCCCAATGATGTGCCTACTGCTGTTATTCCGTCTGTGTTGGTAACTCCGTCTACTGCGCCAGCAGTAATCGAGAAGGTCATCACATAGTCGTTCGGATATGCACGCTGATATACGTTATAGGCACTAACCCCCTGGCAGGAAACAAAGATGTAACCATCGGTTGATGTTTTCCCATATACCAGTGTCACACCCTCAACATCGGCGATCAATTTCCCGCCATAATTGACATGGTCGATAAGATATCCTTCGGCTGTATCATTTGGTTCTGCGCCGTATCGCCAAAGGCCATAGGACTCTTCGCCAAGTATCAAGAAACCATTCTCTTCATCAGCGACACATCCTTCAACTTGCCCTCCACTTCCACCCATAAATGTTCTAACCAGTGTGGTATTGAGCGCGCCACCTACGGTGGAGGTTAATTCAAATTGTAGGTACTCGGAGGTCTTTGAGTTGATGAAGAGGTATTGCTTTCCAGAGGTGTGCGAACGGTACACGCAAGAGCCGTAAACGTCAAAGCCCTCGACCATGGTGCTCTGGGTGCCCCCAGGAATAGTGATTAACTCGCCGGAGGATGTTATTTCATAAAGGCTATAAATACTTAATCAGAAACCTCGATAGAAATATTAAGGGGAAAGGAACTCACCAGAGGGTGTTGTCGCCTCGACATGCAGCAAAAATCAGGTCCACGGTCCTGTTGCCTACAGGAAAATCGTAAATGACATCAACATTATTTGGTTCTTCTGCGGTCATAGTTTGCAACTTCTTTCCTCTCAAATCAAAGACGCCAAATCCAGCGCCAAGTTCGCTCTTGGTTGTTGTGATTATTCTGGAATTTCCCGTGTTGTTGCCTGGAGCAATCCAGATTGCCGGATCATCACCATCACTGCCATTCGCATCTGTCTCATATTTTGCTTGGACAAGTAGAAACGAACAGTCAGGACCACCCCAAGGCTTGGTACATAGGCAAACTCCCGCAGAAATACACTTTCCATGTGATGAGCAGGAGTTTGGGCATGTTATCGTATCACATAAGGCACCGTCGAACCCACTAAAGCAGCCACAGGTGGCAGGCCCTGTACAGAAACCGTTTAGGCTACAATTCTGTACCGCAGCACAATTACTCGGGGCTGTGGCAGGTGTGCAATATTTGCACATCTCCTTCCGCGGATCAAAGGACTCATTTGGATCCAGAGACAAGCTAGTGAGCAATTCACTAATCGAACTCACACGAAACTCCCTTCCCGAGCCCGTTTCAGCAGCATATGCGATTATACCATCTGGATAAGCGGCACCGAACGCCGGTTGGTATAATGCGATATCGCCTAGCTCGATTTCATCCGAGAATGTAGCGCTTCCTAAGAGCGTGAAATTCCAGGGTGAGTATATATTGAGGGATTCTTTGAGAGCGACAAATATATAATCACTGGAAGAACTGTCGGAATATATTGCTAGACCGTTAATCTCACCGGGGACTTCGCCTAGCTCAGTCAAATCTGCCGGAATTGCCGTTGATTCTAGTGCTGGGAAGGAATATAAGACTCCGTTATCGCCCCCGAAATATACAGCGGCCGTCTTATAGGAAACTATACAAGTTTTTGCTTCAATAGGAACAGGGAATGATTGAACCTATGTTATTCCCGAAATTAGCGCCTTGGCGTATTTAATCATTGCATATCTGGACCTCAATACCTCTAAGACTTCAATCCCAAACTTGCGTCCCTCTCTGATCAAAAATAACGAACAAACCCTTTTCCCGAAAAGATAAAAATATTGGTTCCCCCCAATTGACCTCCAGAAACACCAGCTGGAAAAATCCCCCCAGATCTTACCCCCCCCTCCTATAACTGGTAGTTCTTTTACTGATGATGGATCAAAAAACCGTAGTAACGAATCCGACTGGCTCAATGTCACAACCACATCTTTCCCGCCGAGATCGTACACAATATCGACCAATTTTGTTCTTCCAGTATATTTGAAAGTAAGCTCGATCATCTCAGATGGGCTTGTATCAGGAGCAAAAGTCCATGTATGAAAGCCACCGGCTGGCGATCCGTCATTCCCAAGAAGGATTGGGGTGGAGTTAGATGGATGCGGATAGTAGAATGCGACTTTATCAGACTCGACTGGAGAGGTGACTGCAGAAAGCGGTAACGTTATTTTGGGGACTGCAGATGTTGTAGCCCAGAAGATAGCAAACGCAGAAATACCGCCACCAGAAAAAGGTTTCATTGTAATGTAGATTTAACAATCACCGGTGTCTTGAAAGAAGATATGCTACTTCAAGTGAGATAGAGGGGAAGCAGCTTATATATAGACTTTATATATACGCTGTCCGCGTCGGTAAATAACAGTCACGTTCATGGCCAGCCATGCAAGTATACCATGGCCATATGCAGTACCAACAGCGAGCTGCGAGCTGCCCGTAAGGAATAAGTATGAAACTACATGTAGTACCAAGGATACCCACGTCCGTATGGAGCTACATACTCATGGAAGAGTAGACCTGCATATGGCATATTGTATCCTTATAGGTGCACACATGTTTACTTCATATATGGTGCCGATTAAAAAAACTCGGGAGCACGAGGGGCATTGATTGGCCTTTACAATTGCCTCTTATCAATATATTAACTAATAGCCGCTCCCGAACCAGGTGACGGAAACAGGGATGATTTGTAGGGGGGCCACAACCATTCATACAAATTATCCCTACCCTGAGCAACTGGTGGTAGACAAGTGCCCGCGCGGCCGGTTTGAAGCCGCTCAACGACCTGTGGCAAGTGATCCGGCAGCCAATAAGAACTCACGTTTGTACAGCATTCAGATCAATTACCTTTTTGTCTGAGAAGCTTCAGCCCGAGAGTCTCCACTGCTCTAATTATAATTGGACGCAACGTACTGTTACGTACATGGGTCATGTAGCATCACTCACACAATAAACCCTAGCCCTACTGCTCTGCCTTTATAATTGAATCACGTGTCATCTATTCCTAATATGTTGTCTTGGCTATTCGACCTTAAAGTAGTGCGATCGGATAACACTCATAAAAGTCATAAAAGTACACTTCTTTGAACATAAAATGACACTTTTTTTAAACTATATGTATCCTATTTAATTGAATACTAAATCAAATTAGATGGAATGCAATGAGCAAGCCTCATGATCACCCTTCATACCAAAGACCGTAATATTCTGGTAGAACTATTGCTCGATCTAATCACACCCTATCTGACATTGTATACAGTACCAAAAAGGGGGATGTAATAGGTACATGTACTACATGTATAACAATATGGTATCGTAAAAACTTCCGAATTAAATCGGAATTTTAGCCATTATACCGTAGCAATGCTGTATCAATACTGCGGTATATATATGGCATTCTGGCAGATAAGGTACTGAATACACCCGCTTTTTTAGTACTGTATTTGCTTACATCTATGTACTTAGAGTAATTATAAGCGCATGTATGTGTACGGAAAAGCGGTGGTACTCTACTAAGAGTACAAGGTGGCGTTTTACTAAAATAGGTATCTCTGTGTTCCACCGCCTATTACCCACCGCTATATGTACTCGGGGTAGGTAAATAGTATATACCGGACAATATAAGTTTTGTCTCTGGTTTTTTTTTGTAGTAGTTCTCGAGTTCTCGCCTAGTATGCGCACCCATATATTGGTGAACCAAAAACCTTTATTATCCGGTACTTTTTACCTGCCCCGAGTACTTACTTACCGTGCCAAGATCCACACGCACAATAGGACAAGGGTTGGGTGCTGACATGCGCTGACGTACTCGGGTGTGTGGGTAAGTGATCAGAATCTGATAAGTGAATGTTGTAGTGAATGCGTGTGTTTATCTTATCAGGTTATGATCACTTTTTGCGACACCCTAGTACAGCGGTGGGTAATTACATGTAAGTGATGGAACACAGAGATACAGCTATGGGTAAGATTATTATTAGATCGCGGGCAGACCAATAGGACTCTTCCCATACCTCTACAATAATTTTACCACAAGCTGTACCTAGTAGATTATAAAACGCCACCAACATTTGGTGTTTGCCACTACACGTAATTACCTGTCGCTGTACAGTATCAAAAACGGCGTAAAACTACTACCATATATTACTATATACATGCAGTATAGTAGTACTATAGAACTGAATGGGGATACCGGGCTAAACCAGCATTTAAAGAAGATATGACATCCCTCTAGATCTTATATGCTTGTCGTACTCTAGTACTGCTTTGTTTGGATAGCCTTAGTAGTCTCATATATATATATAATATATACTAGTATGGTTGTATGGTGTCGTGTATACGTGTTTTGAGAACCACATAATAGTGTCTGTATCTTGTTAATTGCAACACGAGGGCCCGAATGTATATGTTCACTCACTGGGCCATGGGCCTACATTATAGGTTTTGTAATTTGACTGTGAAGAGAACGAGACAGGACGAGACTTGATTGACTATTGACTGGTCCAGGACTATAGACAGGCCTTATATACCAATAAATGAAACATAGTGTATCCTCATGGCAGTGGCATATATACAGGAGAATAGGCCCAGGCACAATGGTTGACTCCTAGGCACGGAAGCAACAACAGCAGGCCTTAACTTCAATCGAGTGATATTCTGTGAAGGTCTGCAATACTCAGTGCTTGTACGTACGTATTTACATATACGTACACGCGCGTACGCCCGATAGATACTAAGGGCGTATATGTGGCATATACTGAAAAGGTGAAAGGTATGGGGAAAAGCTTATATCGTGCCTTAATTAGTTACTCTACATGCATGTACCTGCATGTACATGTAGCTATGCAACCCTAACCCAAATTAACATATCAACCCCTTAAATAATCATTCAAGGCCACAGCGTAGTGGTGCCTACTTACGAGCAGGAGATCTAATAGCACTGGATGTTTCGGTACTGGGAACCATTTCCATGCTTTTTTATTACATCTTTCAGGGCTAGGCCGACGGCCATATGCACATGTACTTAGCTATGAGCTCACGGTACGTGTAAATGAGCCAGAAAAAAAAAAGAGTGCTTACTATGTTGTCTTGGATATCCGTTCGTCTTGATTAAGGGTTAATGTAATATCATACTGGAATTGTTTTTAAACCAATACGATAATGCACACATCCACTAGTCTATTAATAACTGGCAATCAAACTACATACTTGTACATGTATACATGTATATATACATGCATATAGTATATACGGCCTACGATCGCGAGCGGGGCCGAGACCGCAGGATGGATATTTTATGCTTGTACTCCAGAATCTAGATCTTTATTGTTAATTTGAGCATAGGTACTCCTGTCATGACCACGCTGTCTCAGCCCAGTCTCATTTGCAATTGGTATAGCGAGTTGTAGACAGTATATACCTGTATGCATCAAGTAATGGCCCGGCTTTTGTTTCTAAGCTCAGACTTTAATCAAATCCCAAACGAATGCAGTGACGTACCATTGACTCCTTTCTGGAAGGCAGATAGAAGTAGCACGCATACATCAATGCGCTCTACATACATACATGTATGTTTTGCCTTAATTTCGTATTTCATCTTCTTGTCTCTCAATACATGTATATACTTAACCTAGCAGTGGATATATAAGGCATATGTAACCGCCAGTGCTAGTGAGGTGGGTAATTTGCGTCACGGGTCTAGCTAGGGATGGAAAAATTTATTAATCGTTTATTCATCAGCTGTCTGTATGATGTAAACAAAAAAAATCAGCTGTCTGTGAATGTTTCGCTTTGGTCATTGAGGTTGAGCGTCTAGGGAGAGTTCCGGCTTGTAAGACATGTTATACAAACAGGTACATAAAGCTCGAGACAAGGCGCTAGAATGACCTGCAACAGTAAATCCGATCGATTTCAAACATATAACTCGCCGGGTCGAGATGATAAAATATCGCCCGAAATGTCAGACATTCACCCCCCTGATCTGGGCGCACTTCGCGTGTTTGACCAAGACAGATATACAAGATTTGATTGGAATCGAAATCTTTATCTAATTCCGAGAATCTATGAACCAGGGGAACGGGGGGTGACGGTGACCTAGTGGACGGGATGGAATAGGGGGAGGCGGGCCAAAGTGAATATTGATAAGCGCACAAACGCAGGACACCTACCAGGAACTGGGAAGTAATCCTGGCTAGACTTCCGTGAGACATAGACTTCAACCTACGATCGAAGTAAGCCTTTGACAGCTGCCGTTAGGATTGGCGATCAACAGACTTAGTGCCTGGATGGGATGCTTTAATCTATTTACTCCCTTTGGCCAAGTACGAGTACGTAAATGTAACTTTTACAGTATTTACTCTATACCTACATGTACTAGTACTTTCCTGACGTTTGGAAAACGGACCACTATTGCATACATGTACTATACTAAATTTTTGGACTTGGCGCGTACTTGTATGGCATGCAATAGCGGTCATTTTTAACGTCAACAAAGTATGTAGGTTCCCCACAGATTGGTTAGGGCCCATGCAGGCTACAGATTCTTTAGGGTAGGTGACCTATATATGCCCGTGCGCATAACCTCTTTTCAGAAGATAGGGGACTTAAAATATAAGGCGTGGACAATTTAATATTCGTACGTATCGCGTATTCATGGGTTTTTGACGTATGCTACGTACAATTAATGATATCAAGATAACTACATGTAAATGTACATATGGTCGCCCTACTATTTAACAGCTCCTCCAATTGCAAACCGATAAGTATTCGATATCTAAACCTGATGGGGCCGTGGCTACATATGGATGTGGGGGGCTCTCCATGGATCTATATTCTAAGAATGGGTAAATCGGTCAACGGGCCGGTACTTGTCTGGTAAATCCCCAATACCCCGAGCTAGTCCTCGAATACATGGCGAGATTCTGGCTTTGGGGGACTATGAAATGGGTAAATAATATATAGGTGCAGCAGGGTAAGCAGGGAGAAACTTCGCTTTGGGGACCACGGCCGGGATGATGTCATAAAGAGCATGGAGGTATGTAAAGGGGGAACCGGATAGATACGATAATCAGCACTGCGTGGTGGTGGTTTCTGTAGAATGGACCGGCAGATGACAGCTGTTGTATGTAACAATCTATTGCTCACCCGAGTGCATGGACCCGTTCGGCTGCTCGGCCGGAAATAAGGAATGCTGATCTGTTTTTAAGTATGCTGTCCGTGTTCCTCGGGGCCTGCTTACTCCAGGAAAGCCGCCATCTCATCCTCTGTAAAAGCCTTTGCATTATAAGGTGGGCCCGACAAGTTATATATCGAGATCACATGTTATCACTCGGCGAGGTTTCAGCACGGTGTCAGTACGTTGCTATTGGATGAAATATATCTCCGTTCTGGGAATCCTTATGTAACTTGCAATTACAAAAGCTTGAGACTTGTATAACTGGAGGTGTCTTCGGAAGCTACATCAATCCTGTATCCCGCTCTTGTTTCTATGAAGGAATAATGTAAATATAAATATTCCATATACAAACTTACTTGAAAAGTCAAGGTAGATCCATCGCATAGAGGATTGGGTAGTACCTACATGTAAATACATATATATATGAAGTGCGTTCCACTCCATACAATTCTGTAGAATGAGAGGGGGCCAGGAAACCCCCTCTTGTAGTTGGCGGTATCTGTCCCAACTTACTAGGATAATACTGCCTACATGTAGTGTAACCCTGTGGTTTTCGAACCTAACCTTGGTTTTGGTTCACCTCCTGTTGGGACTTATATGTGTCAGTATTGAGAAGGGAATCCCTTAACGTGATACCGAGCTATTTCGCCAATCTACCTAGCACTTCATCAAAGACGTGTCTTGCTTTCTATATGGAAGGTAGACGATTGGCCAAATTTTTTTGACCAGGCATCAGGCGTTAAATTGTGGCCGCGCTGAACTCGGCGAAACATCCTCACAATCAACAGTATGGGAAGATCTGAAGGTCGATCATATCAGGGGTTTGATCGGGCGGGATAACTTCAATTTGAGCCCTGAGTCCACACGTTGTTTTGCGGAAAGTACAAGAAAAGGAGAACCATCCTCTTTCCCGTTCTCATCTGAGCCGTTGTGGGGGCGTCTAGGCACTGTAAAGTAACTAACTACAAGGGAGTTATGTATGTAGTTGGTCACAGAAAGTTGTACACCAACTTACTGGCCTGTACAAGCGTACGAGGGGTGAAGTTGGAACGCCCAAGACGCTCAGCAACAGTACATGTAGTTATGGGTAAAGTCACGCCAACTGATACCCTGGCCGTTCCAACTTCACCCCCATAGACTAGTACTCCACTTGTGATGAATTACCCTATTGCTGTGGGAACTGCCGAATATTATGTCAAGCATGACATGCGATTATTACAGCAAGGCAACAGTTCTGTTATGAACTTCGCAATGACCTGCCGCGACTACATGTATGTAGAATATTGCAATTACCTACTACACGAAACCCGTGGAATCCAAAAGAATATGGCGCGGAGGGGCGCGGAGATAAGCGAGGAAGTTTGGTAAAGACCAAGAGCAATTCTTTTGTAGAGCGGGGTTCATATAGTGTTGTATTAAGATTCTAGCTTCTTATTTAAATTTATGTCCTCCTCCTCCGGAGATTCCTAAGCCTGGGGCTTTTGTATGACCCGCGTATATACACAGGTGTTTGGAGTTCCAATGGGTTTATAGAAGTGGTTGTGGTAAACTCAGGATCGTGGGTACTCCAACACGGATCCATCTTGCTGGGTTTTGGCCCTTGCTCCCCCTCCTACCGCAGTGGGTATAAGGATACATAAGTCAGACTAGGTTCCTGGGCTTGGTTTTTCTTTTGTTATGTGTCTTTGGTATTCTGATTGTTATTGTGACTTTATGACCCACGTACGGCATCACCGCACCACCAACTTTTACAACGAGGGGGTAGAGTATCTTTCAAAATCCAGGGTACGAAAGGTTCAACCATTTGGTATCATTTGTGTAGCATATAGTATATCGTCCAAACAGATACATGGTACTCCTAGCATCCTTTTCCTGGACCGGCATGGAGTTTTCGGTAAAAAGGCTGTATAGCACGCCACGTTTTGTGCCCAGGTTAGATATGCCGCTCCGTCTATCATTTTGCCGCAGATGAACTCGAATAAGGTGTTTTTGTGATACGCACCTGTATGTGAAAAGTAACGTCTATGTTTTGTAGCTACCAATTCCCACGAGGGGAGTTATGTACGCTTGAAACGGTTCTTACCCAAGAAAGACGTGATTGCAATTTCCACTTGCTTGGTAGTTGAGGGAGAGGGCCACTTAAGGATCTTAGGTTTCTCAGGAGATTGGTACATGGCCATTTTGTTCTGTGGTTAGGCATGTAAAGAAGCTAACTTCAAAGTTTTTGTCGGAAAATCACCGCACATGAATGGGAATCTTTAAAGCCATGTTTTCACTGGGGCTATTTTTGAGTTGCGTGGTCATGCTAGTGTGGACTCCTTGGTAAATGACATATGTCAGGGGAGGGCTGTCCCCACGGTAAGACCTCGCTTGTTTTGATTCCCTTATATATGCCTGAAAGTCTTTGTGGAGTTTCTAGAATGCGGTTTATTACTGCTTTCTTGCTCGTCTCCGCGATGGTGGCTTCTTGTTTCCTCCGGGCTGATTCGTAATGTGGAGGAGGCGGAGGAGAGGGGGCTGTAATAAGATGTAAAGAACATAGCGATTGGCTGGAGCTCCGTAAGTCAAAACGGCCACGCTAATATAAATTCATCTCCAAGGGTGCCGAGGGTCGAGCGCACATTATTTCGCGACTGAATGTACCTGATTAAACATTAGCATGGTACGTGGAAAACCGGGGGAGGCACTTTCTACTCGCAGACTCCCCCTACCTCGAGCTCCTTATGCTAGCCCTTAACAATGTTTGCCCCAACCACTCGTGAATAGATATGTGCATCTCGTGCTTGAGTTTCCTTGTTCCGTAAGGGGGAGGGGGGAAATCAACACGCACAGAGCTAGAGTTTATAGTGGGTTTTCAGACTAGGGGTCTTGGATGACGCATGTGGTGATCTTGTTTTTTCTGAGTACCTCTAAAACGCCGCTCACGCCGTGACAACCACTGCTAGTCAGGGGTACAAACATAGTAGATGCAGGTGTCATGCGGTTGTACTGAGATGTACTCGTACATGTACCTACATATTTACATAGTAAGTACATGTACATATGGTACCCGACATTGTACATATAGTTACATGTACACTTAGGTTTATCTACCCTAGAGTAGCACTAGTAACTCTTTTTCTTGCACCTTGTACATAAGGCTGCAAAACACGCCTAGAATTTAGTTTACTCCGGTGAGCAAGCGGACGAGTGACTTGACAGGTGGCAGGGAACTGAAGAGATGTTTCGATTCCACCAAACAAATCCAGGGATTCTCACATCTCCTTTAAATGGGATTTCGGTGATGAAACGGGGAAAGAACCTTGGCCCGTTCTATTGGAACATGGGTGAAGTGGTATTAACCGCTTACCTATAGAGGACTAGACTGGCCGAGGAAACGCTTGTTTGGGTACTGCAAGCTATGCTTCGCTGAGACCTCCAGATGCAAGGGCGTGATAGGATGTTTGATCAAAGAAGGAAACAAAGCGGAAAAGAAAGGGATACTGTACTAAAGTTACGGCCATTTGTAACCACGCCTCATCGTCTGCTGTCCCATCGTGTTGAACAAATACACCTCTACTCTACGGCTTAGTAGATGCAAACAACCTTTATACATACATGTGCCTGTTGAAACCTCCACATACGGAACAATCACATCGACAAAGTACTTAATAATCAAAATTGCATATACACATGTACCTATTGTATGTACCTATCAGATGCTGTTAGCTGTGTTGTATTGGTAGCTGCCACGCATACCAGCATTCTAACTCTTCATCCGACATGTTCATCGCATCACCAACTTTCCAGACGAAACATAGATATTGCAAAAATTCCTACACTCACAAACTACTAACTACATAATACACTACACGCTGGTTAGGTCACGGTTCAATCCTTTATACTTTTCTCTCATCTCGTGCTTTTCTCTGTAACTACATATCCAGTCCACCCCCCGCCGACTACCACATTGTACTTTAGACCTAGGACAACCCTGTCAAAGACCGGAGCCGCTGTCATCCTTGCTTGTATCGAGGTTCCGGGCTGCCTTTGAATACATCCCTACAGCCCTTTCCCTTGCAGTATTTTTTCACCTTAACCTTTATTAAGTCTTTTGGGCGGTTCAAGTACCACAGAGACCCAGAAGAGTTACAATACAACTTTAAACATACTAGTGTCACATACAGCGCACGGCATACTCTACAGCCTACAGGCACTGCAAAATCCCACCTTGGGTCAGGCAAACTGACAGTCTACATACATACCACATAATACAGTTGCGCACCGTAACGCCCTCACTTAACAGTGCTAGCCTGGGTCACATCTGTTTGACGAGATTTACCACGTTCCGACAGGCGGTCGGATCGCTGCGATCTTCTTTCCCCTACTAGTACTACACTACCTATTCCCACCACACTACATCCCCATCCCATCCCATTCCCCAATTATCCCCCATCCACCCCCCCATCGCACATCTCTTACACCCCCCTTCTTCTTCCTGCCACTCCCATTTATTGTCTTCTATTTTTCCGGCTCACACCCATCACATTGGTTGTTAACCTCTAACAACCCCCAAAAGCCGTTAAACGCCCATCCCAACGGGACATGACGAGCTTTCGTTCCTCAAAACCTCCCAGCACGAAGGAAGAATCCCCCCAGTGGTATCGTCGTGGCTTGCTCAGTGTTCGCCGCAGCAGCAAGCTTCGATCCCCTGCTGAGTCCTGCGTTTCGGGAAGTTCGGGCAACGCTTTTGTTGGCCTCCCTCCCTCACGCCAGCGGCAATTCGGTATTCGTCGCCTTGCCAGCGATTCCCACATCGGCGAGCAATATACTGACGGCAGCCATTCAGTCTCTACACGATCAGTCGCTCCATCAATAGTATCAACAATTCGCCCTCCTTCTGTCACCTCAGACTCTCAATCCCAACATCGACCAACCACCATGGCAGGCATGCTAGACATGGATCGCGGACGGAGCCGTCGCGATAGAACATTCGTCGGGAGCCGTTGTGCAGCTTGCGAGGAACCTTTAGAGCATACATTACGAGGAGAGCGTATTCTTCAATTCTCATGTAGTCACGTTGCCCACGAGGCTTGCTTCTATGAGTATATTAAAGAGGTTGATTCTCAATACTGTCCTGAGTGCCATGCTCCCCTTGGATTAGATACTAGTCGAGGTGGAAATGTTCTTGATATAGGTTCGTGCCTACCTGAGAACCGGCTAGACTTACACTACTAACTCGGCGTAGAAAAACTCAGCAGTATCGTTAGATCCGTATCAGTTGCAGACAGCCGAGAACCGCCCAGAGAGAGAGAGCGGGAAAGAGAGAGAGAAAGAGAAAGAGAAAGAGAGCGGGACAGGGAAAGGGACAGGGAAAGGGAGAGGGAGGGCGAACGGGAGAGGGAACGGGAGAGGGAACGGGAGAGGGAGAGGGATCTGGCCTCTCCTCAATATGAAAACTATGGCAACAGGGCCCGGAGCCGACAAGGCAGCAGAACATCAAGTTTGAATAGAGATGGTAGGGCAGAGAGCCGCAATGAAATAAGGGATTCAAGTCAGCGACAGCACGATAGTGGGCACTGGCGTAATAACAGCGGGACTTCTGCCAGTGCTAGTGAGGGCTACGCGGACCCAAACACTACAGCACCTATTCGTCGTCACGATTATGATATCCAAAGCATGGAGAGCGAGCTGAGCCCACGGACTTCAATGACCAACCCTATACACCCTCCTACCGTTACGGTTAAGAGCGAATTCCCAACACTTACGCGTTCAAAAGTCCAGCAGAGTTTAACATGCCTTGTTACAATAGAGGTACCGCAAAGGAAATGGCAGCCTACATATAATGAGGATGTCCCGCCAGTCCCGACCCTCCCAACAGCATATGACCAGCAATACCAGCCCCCAAGCCCAACAGGTCGGAGCCAGTACTCTTTTGAGAGGGAGAGTTCATCAGCACGTCAACAGAGAGAGCGCGAAGCGGAAAGAGAGCGAGAGCTAGAGGCTCTTGCCTCTATCACCGAGGATCTCCGCTTGAGGGTTGAAAATTGGCATGGCCTTGATTTTGCTAGGTAGGGCATCCAAGCAGCCCAATCTGATGATAATCTAATTTTCAATAGGTTCGGAAAACTGCGCCTTCATGGAACTATCAGAGTCGGAAAAGACTGCCAGGCATGGCAGGAATTGGAATGTTATCTCTTCTCCGAAATGCTCATCTGCGTCAAAGAGAAAAAGGTTTCATCATCTGCGTCACAATGGTCTAACGGGCAAAAAAAGATAAGGCCTGTAAAATGTACATTGAAAGGCTCTATTCTCATCAAAAAACATCTAAAGAAGGTCAACGATTCAAGCAACCGAGGTAAATCTCTTTTCGGTATTCATTACTGGCCAAATTTCACTAATCGAGCGCTGTAGATGACAACATGCATATCCTTACCCTCAACCTCTCTGTAGCCGAGCTTCCTCAGTTTCACCTTTTGTTTCCGAATCACGCTCAATTAGACCAATGGCAGCGCGCTCTACTTGATCTCAATTCGGTTGACCCTGCTCCATTGCGTAGCCCTCAGTACGATGAGAAGGTGCAGTCAGTATCCGATGTCGATGATGATGATTATCGTACCATGAAGACAACAAGGCGAGTATCCTCTGTCAACTCAACCTATAGCGGTGGACATGGAGGGAGTCGATCGATCGTCACTGCACCTACTGAGTATACTGCGTCCATCAGAGGAGGAAGGCAGAGCATTCCTCAATCTATGCACATTCCCCTTGATGTGGTCGTGGTTATCCCGGTATCTTCATCGATGCAAGGTCTCAAGATCAGTTTACTTCGGGATACACTCAAGTTCCTCGTTCAAAACCTTGGAGAAAGGGACAGGATGGGCCTGGTTAGTTTTGGTTCAAGCAACGGTGGGGTTCCTTTGACTTCGTTGCTAGCAAAAAACTGGACCGGATGGGGGAAAGCCATCCACTCCATACGTCCTGTGGGGCAGAAGACCTTGCGGACCGATGTAGTTGACGGAGCAAACGTTGCGATGGACTTATTGATGCAACGGAAGTCGAGCAATCCCATTGCATCAATACTTTTAATAAGTGACTCATCGACTTCAGAAACCGAAAATGTGGACTTTGTAGTATCAAGGGCTGAAGCTGCAAAGTACGTATTCGTCCACTAACTATAAATACTTCAAGGCTGACAAAAGCATAGGATTACAATTCACTCCTTTGGTCTTGGCCTCACGCACAAACCTGATACAATTATGGAGATGTCCACAAGGACAAAAGGACAATATACATACGTTAAGGATTGGATGATGCTGAGAGAATGTGTTGCAGGCTGTGTTGGGTCATTACAAACTCTTTCACATCAGAACGCCAAGCTTAAACTCAAACTCCCTGAAGGTTCGCCAGCAAGATTCCACAAGATCAGTGGTGCTTTACATGTTTCGAAGAGGGCAACGGGGCGCGAAGCGGAGGCATCCCTGGGCGATCTCCGCTTTGGCGACAAGAAGGGTATGTTCGCATCGCTTTAATCCGATATAACATGGTTTATCCCAACTAACCTTTTTCCCAAAGATATTTTGGTTCAACTCGTAATATCACCTGATAACTCCCAGGGCGATACCGCTCCTCAGGATGCGTGGGAATCCATTGTGTCTGGGTTGGAGGCGCTGGGAGGTTCAGCTGATCAGGATGAACAAAGAACAGTCAGCATTGAGGAGGTTCCTCTAATTCTAGCAGACTTGACATTTGGGGATCTTCAAAGAGATGGAACGCTGTCTCAATTATCGCGACCTCATTTACTTGCGATTACAATGTTACCCCCATCGAATTCAAAGAAAACAGGCCGACCCGGCTCTCCCCCGATTCCCCCACATCCTATGGTAGTCCAGAGGCGGATGGAATTATTGACGTCAGATATGTTGAGCAGAGCGTTGGTCCTCGTCTCTCGCAATCAACACGATAATGCTCAAAAGACGCTGAGTGAAACTCGGACCATTCTCAAAGGGCTGGGCAAGGGAGGCTTGCCGCCTCTGCCTGCACCATCCCCGAATATGCCGTTGCCAGAACTTCCGGAAGGCGCCGTGTCTTTGTCGAATCTACATCAACAGACTTTCACTCCAACACCTCCTCTTGAACACATTTTCACCCCCGCTACTGGTATCGACCCCAATACCGTATCTGCCCTGGATGCAGAATTGGAGTCAGCGCTTGAATGGATTAGCCACCCTGCAGTCTTTGCAAGAGACTCTAGAAAGGCTGTCCTGCAAGCAATCGGCGTTATATCCTCACAGAGGGCTATCACTTTCAGGTACGTGCTAAACGAACTTGCTATGCTAAAATATACAAACCTAATCGTTCGTCTTATAGGACCGCTTGTGAATCCCTCTACTCGGAAAGGATACCTGGAGTCAAAAGACTTTCTGTTCAAGCCAGAGAGTGGCGGGACACCGAAGACTCTCTAATGGAGGAGGACTAGGCAGACCTGGTGTTCTTAGATTTTCTTTGCTTTTTCGTTGAAAGACCGGTAAGAGTCTAAATATTTGTTTTGGAGCGTTCATGTATTGGTTTTTTTAGGGGGCGTGGGAAAAGGGGCCGGGGGGGGGGGGGGGGTTTTTGTGGGATTTCGAGGGGCTATACTTCTTATTCTTTGCCCTTCGCAGCTGGTGATATTTCTTTTTTGAGCTGTATATCTTGCGATTTGGGGACTTTGACTTGCCGTTATACGGTTTTATTTTTCTCTTTCTAGGAATTCTCTGTATTATATTTCCCCCATTCTAGGTCCTTTTCTTTACCCTCATGATATCTATTTCTACTTCTCTGTATCTATATTACTTTGCGCCCTTTTACAGCGCGCTGCGTTGGGTGTAACAGGACTCGGGGGTTAGTCTGTCTCAAGATTTCTTTTTGTTAATATGTAGCAATGAAGACATCTGGGTCACATATGACGTTGTGGACCAAATCACTGTGGCTAATTTTAGGATTTTCTTTTTCGAGTGTGGGAGGGCACTGTTAACATGGTGATCGGTGCTGGGAAAGGGTTTAAAACCTCCCTTGGCCGCAGGGACGCAGGATTTCCCCAAGGAAATGAATTGTGCATTGCATGTATGCACTATTATCTGGTGCTCTAAAGTCTATCCTAACGTAGAATTACATAAGTGTGATATATATATATTTATATGTATATGCGTATACGTGACTACATGTAGATGCATGTAAGTAAGTAAGGTTATTTTGGTCTCCCTCTCCCTTAACCATAGAGGACCCTGGAGTAAATACATGTAGTTTATATAGGTACTTACATAGTACATTGTGTTTGGGTACAAAGCCAGCAATTTGATGTCGCGTGCAAGCGGCCTTTGCTCTTGATACATGTATCGGAGCGACGTCAAAAAAAAAGGATCTCCAAACTGTATCACTCTAGCTAGTACAGTTGATTTGTCTGACCATGCCACATACCTGTAGCATATCTAGCTACATGCATATGTCGATGTTTTATATTATGCAATATATCTGATACAGGCACGAGCCACCATTTGCAGCTCTGGCCGGCGGCGATGTAAAGTACATGTAGGGTAGGTACACCGTACTCGATCCACTACCAGTGCACTGAAGCGCACAATAAAAATAGCAACTCTGGATCCTAGAAGAGGTGTCACTAGTGGTTACCTGCGGCGCACACGTGATGCATGTTCCTGCGCAAGCGTAAGGCTGGGTAAAAGGGCCTGAATTCTGCCTAGTATGAGAGTGGAAGTCTTGCCGGAACTAAAGATGCAACGATTGCCAGGGAACCCTCGCCTCTCTCCCACTCCCACGTAAAGCAGGCAGGGTCTCAGCCCACTTGGTGCCCCCACCCCCGCTTCAGTGCATAAAAATTGTAGCGCCTGTCACGATAAATTAGTCAGAGTCACAGGGGATGATCATATATTTTCACACATCACGGCTAATAACTTAGAAGAGGGCGGTATGATGGGATGAGCTAGCTAGGGGTGCGGCCATCCCACTGCATCATTAAAATGGAGGGGCAAATTAGCCAGTACGGATCAAGTGGGCATCGATAATTTGTATATAAAGACTAAAATGGGCGAGCTAAGCTGGGTTTAGTAAGCCCGAGGTCGTAGTACATGTGTGATCGCATGAATTTGTATAAGTCCTCTTGATTTGATAAGCATATATATATATAGAGAGAGGATTATGGTCAATAGGTCATAGACATACAATATGGTAATAACGACGTTTGGGACCCGACACGCGAAAGCCTCGCTCTGTGAGGCATATACATGTATAAGGTAGAGTAGCAGTCCAGAACATGCACACATCTAACCAAGTGGGTACATGCAGCCGAGGATGTTGGTGAAGGTCGAGTCATGGAGTATCACTCCCAGGCCCCCGAAACATTTGTTTACGCGGGTTCCTTATCAGCAACTACTACATACGAAAGGTTTATGAAGCCAGGAAGTAAGCTGTTAGTGATTGACACAGGATAAAGACTCCCTCCTATACTGTCATGCATACATGTAACTCGTCACTATGCTGATATTTACGGTTTGGGAAACACGTCATATGCTAGAAGGCCTAGAGTAACGTACTACATACACAAGGCGCCAGAGAACCTAGACATCAGATAAAATTGAATAACACGTCAACTGAAACTAAGTAGTGCGAACCTTAGATAAGGTCTGAGGTTAAGTGATCCTGTTATCTAAATTACAAAGTAGATTTCAAGGGCATAGTGGATATCTTGTAGTAGATATGGATACCAGAGCATGCTGTGTAAATGTCGCCTAAAGAGAACTGTTTCCCGAACCTGATCGATAAACTTAATTCATGTACCCGGTCTCGATATCATGTGTACAATCGTTGATTTGGGTACTAGTCATGTGTACCAATAATAAAGTGCCTGTTTGTAGTTTTAAAATCTGATATCTATGAATGTATATGAGAGCTCCATGCTTGTTATCTGTTCGATTCATAGACAATTAGACTGTACTAGGAAAGAGACGATGCCAAATTAAAGATCCTGATTATATAGGGCAATGGTAATTTTTATCAATAGTACATTCAGAAAAGAGTCTGATGATTCGAGTGGGATACGGTCGTACCGGTAATTTGATCAAAACTTATGTAGTCATAGAGATAGGCAGTTACGTGTGATAATCAATTTATGGGCGCAGTTATTGTATACGTATGACAGCATAGTATACTATTAATTATACGTATTTAATATACCCCCTAGACCTGATCTTTGTGGTTGTATCTCACGCATAAGTAGGAGACGCATAAGAAAGTCCCTTACATCACAGTCAGCCAATGGAGCCTTGCCCCGAGTGATATTCTATGACCAAAAAGATCTAGCTTGAGCCTGGCCCCTTGTTTGTTGGCTTTTGATTCATTGCTCGTATGCGGCGGCTTAAGGCTCTTAGTTTGATATCTTGAGCAGGATATGGGTCCATATGGCAGTAATTATTGTATATACGTACTAGGAAGTATATATAGCTTGTTCCCCTACGGACAGCTTGATATTCACCTAGGAGGTGTTGGAAGCGGGCCTAAGCCATAGTAAGTAGAAAATGCACAAATAACTCCCATAACCTTAGATAGATGAGTGGTAAATGATACATGATACACTAGTTGTATATCTTGGTATCTTTCCGTGGCGAGGTTTCAGGTGATATGGTCTCGAGATGGTTTACGCCAATAGTAGCTTTTTTCTATCAGGGCTCATATCCTGACGGGCGGCAAGAGATCGATCTATGTTCCTCGCCTAATCGGTTGACTTATTTGCTGATTCCCTTGCTTAATCCCTTTCCGGCGTATTGCCCGCAAAGCTACGCGGATGATCCTTTCCTAATAGTATGATCTGGTTTTGGTATGCATAGCTATAGATATAGCATACTCCTTCTTCAAGTCTATAGCTAGGGGTTCCCCTTAGAGGGGCCATATCTATTAGCATGATTTATACAAGTTATTTGAGTACGTATAATGTATATAGAGCCCCCATAAATAGATGCCGAGCCCTCGAAAACTCGGATGAGTTTATTGGGGCTATAAAGGGAGATTTTGTGTATAGGAGCCGATGGCTCATCCTGCGTAGTTTAACGGCCAATCTATAACAGCGGTTAAGAGGGGTTGAAGTTCGGAGGGTTAGCTGCACGGGCTTTGAGGGATCGCCATAAGTGTCCGTGCAACGACTGCAACGTCATGCACCAATACACCACATATAAACCCAGAGCCTCCGGATTTTTCTATCTTTATTAACGAGAGGCGAGGCTGTTTTGACCCAAAGGATCCCCCTCCCCTAGCCAGCATTACCAGCCTCAGACTCTTTGGGGTGCAACTGGACGATATCTTTAATTTGTCCTTTCAACTACAGTCTTTGAGTTCATGCTGCGGTCGAACATGTTTACAATGTTGTAAGCGGCCCCTTCTCCCGTTTCAACCCTCATGCTGATGCCGTCGCTTGTTCTGATAGATAAACATCGTGTAGTTCCCGGTGCGATTTACTTCTCTAGGCCTGCTGAATAGCTCTTTGGAATTTCAAAGCTGTGATGTCACAGATTCTCGAGGCATCTTAAAACAGCTACATTGTAAGGTCACAGTGAACCTAACCGTTATCAAAGTATGGATCACCCATAGGATGGCGGATGAATATGATCATCATATAGTACTGTCATGCTATGGATAAACAGAACTATTGTATTTTGGATAAACACGCCGACTTCGAGACGCCGCTCAAAAGCGTTAAGCTTTCACTTTCTGGGACACAAGGAATCCTATTTTACACGGAGACAACATTCGTTTGCGGATAGTCTCGATCCCCGGAAAAGACTATGTGCTCAATTGAAGAGCCTTTTCTATCCTAGTTTGTCCCTGGTATCTTCAGGCGATAATGAAACCAACGAATTAATAAGTTGGCAAACGATGAACTGCGTCCAATCGGAGAACCTGAGATCTACATGGTTAGGGTACATGACCCATCACTCGGCCGGCGCCAGCGAATTTTTTTTATCCGTTCCTACCTGCCCATTTGGGGCTCAGACGCGCCTGTAACTTTCATGAGGTGTTTTATTCGATCCTACTAGCCCCGCTATAAGTTCCTAAAAGATGAAGTTAAGGGTTATCCACTTTCTCGACCTAACGCAACTAAGTAAATACATGTAGGTATTTTGTTCGCTTGACAGGACAAGCAATCTTGGCGACGGCAACCCCGTGGGGAAGAAGGTCGCTTACCATCTTAGGCCGAGGCTAGTAGAATCCATGTGACGAATGTAGCGATTGCCAAGGCCCCCTTTTTACAATTAACACCTTGAATTCCAAAGACCAGATATTCCCCAGAATGATCGTTCGCCACCTCCATGGATACTGTAGGGATTTGAAATCGTTGTTAAAAAAGTGTATGGAAGTGGGGAATGTCCGGTTGGATGCAGGCCGGGTTGGGAGGCAAATTTAAAGTCTCAAGCTGTCACAGCTAATACCTATCAATGATGGGCTTACAGTTCAGCTCAGGATAAGGCCCCAAGCCCCTTTGGCATTAAAACCCCCTTAGCTAGGTACCCGAAACAACACCAGGTACCAGCTTCTTGGCTTATTCTGTCGTCTCCTTCGATTCGGAGAGATCGTAAATGGAGAAATGACCGAGGATGATTGGCCAATTAATGATAACCTGTAAGAGGACCCGTGGCATCCGAGTGGGTTATTAAAAAAAGTAAGACAATTTTCCGGTCATATGGGTCCAATCTGAAACTACCCACAGCCTGCAGCGTTAATTATTTTCTACCTTTGGTTCGGTTTTTTGTTTGTTTGTATTTGTGCAACACCCAATATCAAGTTATATCCAATGTTCACATGCATGGGAAGCTTGGAACTGCACAAAGTCTCTTCTCGTGTGCAGATCACCCTCGTATTATTCTTTCGAACAACACCTACCTATCCCTTTAGACAACATGTGATGCCGAATTTTGAGAGGTTGAACTGTAAAGTATAGAGTTTAGTGGAACAGGAATAGTGAGCAGTGTATTGGTATTTTCTCCCCTGGGAATAGCCCCCAAGGTCAAATAAATATTAAATGTAAAGATGGCCAGTCACCCACATCATGCCAATACCAGCTAGCTAAAGTTCTGTGTGCCCCACTTTAAATGCTGTCCAAATGTCTATTTATCAAGCTCCCTTCCCCGGAATGCACAGGGCAAGGGAGACGCGAAGGATTGCACAGCTAACCTACACCTCGTCCTCTCACAACAATACACACCCTTTTCGGGACTGACTCTTGGAACATGGATACCATTTCGAACAAAGGTACCAGTGGTGAGCATGTCGAGGCCGCACCTGTACAGAACAGAGGCAAGTTTGCCAGGCACTGCAGGCAGCGTTGGTGGATCTATTTGATAGCCTTTTGCTTGTTTGTTTTGGTCATCATGATAATTATGTGAATACCCCTTCAGACTATATCTACTTTAGATTGGTATTTCAATTACTAATCTACCAAATAGTGTTTACGCCATCCTCCCAGCTGTTGCTCAAAAGGAACTTGACAAAACATATCTTACTCTCCACAGCATGGAGATCCGGGACCCTACCCCCACTTCATTCTCGCTGTCGATCAATTCAACCATATCAGGGGCATCTGGGATCGCAAGTCATGCTAAATTGGATCCTATGGAAGTCAGATTCTATCTTCCGGACCAAGAGGACCCCTTCGTCTCGCTTCCGCTGCCTGCGATCAGTGGTGGTGGTGACATCCCAGTTATCGTCCAGAATGTACACACTGAGATTGCCAATATGAATCAGTTTGGAGGGTTTGCTGGGGCGTTACTTAGTAGTAGGGAGTTGGAATTTGATATCAAAGGACGAACTACAATTCACGTAGGGAAGCTTCACACCAAGGTTAACTACAATGAGGTCGTTGAGATGAAAGGTTTGCCAATCCTGGTGTACAAGTGAAATCGACGACTAGCTTATTCTTTGAGACTAGGTTTTAACAAGCTCGAGGGAATGGAGATCCAAAGCTACAGCATCATCAGCAACGACTCTGATGCCAACCTCGGCGGAAGGGTGTTTATTCCTAACCCGACAGTTGCAACAATTGAGATGGTAATCATCTTAATACTTTCATCTGGAAACTCAAACTAATAAATTGCATTAGGGGAACGTGCACATTTTACTATCACTCAACGGTCAGGCACTCGGCTCCGGTGTGATTCCTAACCTCACAATTTCACCCGGTGATCGCCAGTATGATTTCAGAGCCAACTTTACTGAGGAAGCCATGAGGTCACTTATTGGAGTTATTGTGGCCGGTAACGCTGCGGTGAATGTGGCGGGCAACGGAACGGAAGTTGGTGGTGTTAATATTCCTTGGCTTACAGCCCCTCTGGGCGCCTTGAATGTTACTGTGCCCATAGTCACTTCTTCATAGGCCCCGATCGCGTGGGTTTCGGGTTTGGTAAAGGTTTATGTTTATTTATGAAAATGATAGAAAATAAGGCGGTTAATGAGGGTGGAAATCCAAAGGGCTTGTGTTAAATAATATGTGCTTCTTTTTATATATTAAACCTCTAAAGTTTGTTAGGGGCAGTTTTTATCACTCACGGGAATGAGATGTGTGTAGATCTTACAGCTATAGCTATTGCACCCAGAAATTTACAGCAATTTATAAAGAGCAACTACCACATTTAGATTTACATCCATGTAAATCGTATCTATGTATCTTTTGATGCGAGTGACGTACGTAAAACTAACTGTCCCCGCGAACAAAGAGAGAATCAGTTTTATATTAGGTGATGCATTCGGCCAATAATGGTATGAATATGCTCGAGGCTACAAGGAAAAGGGAAATACAATGAAAAATCTCTTTTTTTATTTTTATTTGTGATCATAATAAGCATGTTGATATTCTTACAGCTAGGACTATGAGTTTGATGAGTGGGGGGGCGTTGGGTTAAGCTAACGTTTTGAAGCTTCACTTATACTCACTCCCCTAGAATTAAAATGCAGCTTATTTAATCTTTTATACTTTCATCTAATTTTAAAGTGATGCTTGATTGGGGCTGAACGGTATCATTCTAACTTGGTACCATATATGGGCATAAGCTGTAAATGGCTGATAGATATATTACCTCTAGTACAGTAATTACTGTAAGAGACGTCTTAACCATGCTCGAAATGAACGTCGAACCTACATGCATTTACAAATAGGAAGTTGTATACTTCAACGAATTACGCAATATAGTCTACTCTATGCTGTTGGATATAAGTTACTTAAATAGGTGTCAGCACATTCAAAGTATTCAAAACAGCCAATACTGAGAATTCCGGATTAAGAAGGGCAGACTGCACACACTATCACGGCTTACCATTGAAGTTAATCGATCAATCCTCCTCAGGGCCTTCGCAAATCTTGCAAGTACACCAGAAACCGTAGTTCTCCAACAGGGCTTCCCTCCTGTTTTTTGTACCCATCCTCCAGTCTGGTCTATAGCAATGTGTAATTTCTTCACCAACCTTTTTCATGACTCCTGTTAGTTTCCATCAAGACGCTCTTGCATCACTGCAGGCACACTCCAGTAATAATGTCTCGAAAGCACCAATTATCGAGCAAAAAGTCCCACCTCAATATCATTGTCAGTCCAAAATCTCATCATTCTTTCCTCCTCGCTCCACTCCCAGTGAGCATTCTCTCCTCCCAGGCAGGAATGGTTCAGGCGACTGGAGATCTGGAAAATTCCATTTATCACGCCTTGGTCATCAAGGACGAAAGTATTCGTTTTCCATATGCCAAGAACCGCAATATCCTCCGTGAGAACTGTATCGGGAGCTGGCTGGGAGTTACATAGACTCAGGTAGGCAGTTTTTTGCTCTGCTGATAATTGCGAGAATGCATGGTTTAGCGATAGGATCTTTGCGGTTGCTTCCGCGTCTTGGACGGTGATTATTGGCGGTTCTTCGAAGAGTGAGGTGCCGGCAGGAATAAACCGTACGGCGAACATCGATTGGCCCTTATTAGGGACATCAAGGATCACAAAAGGGGATTCGGTAGTCATTTTTGTCGATGTAAGGAGCAAAGAAATAATCAAAGGGAGTCTTAGTATTAAAGGAGAAAATGACAAACTTCTTGGAACTGAAAGGGTCAGTAAAAGGGTAAAAGGGTAAAATCAGGGGGAGATCAAGTACTTACTAGCAGAAGTCTCAAGGTACATCTGACCCCGCGCGACGGAAGAGAATTCGCCACAGGCAGCTTCACGATGCTGGCTGGCGTTGCCGCCCCGGCTTTTTGCGGGTTGGTTCATGGCATGCACTTCCCATATTTGGCCTGTTCCTCTCTAGCTCTACCTACGGAACAGATAGGTAGATAGGTAACTATACGATAGAGAAAAAGTGTGGCAGTCATGATCGAGCTGTATTTTATCTGCTCCATTATTTGTCCATCTTACGGTTTGTTGTGGTGCATACTCTAAATGGTGTAAAGTTAAGAAGAGGGTTAGGTAAGTTCAGAGCCCTAAGAAACTTTGTGGCGTTTCAGAGCGGTGTTTCAGGGCGGTTTTCTTGCTTTTAGCCAAGTCTGGTTAATCCCTGATGGTCAAAATCGAGTGAGTTTCTATGGTCCAGTATATACATCTTTATCTGTATGTGTAGTTTGAGACTTAGATTTTTATAGTGGTTTATGCATACATGCATGGGTCCGCTTTCAATATCATATTTTGACTTACAATTCTTCCTATTAAATATACATGTACTTACATGCAGCTAGTCCGCAATTAACGTCGATATAGTAACGAGGGTTTTCTCCGCTAGTATAGTCAACATCGACCCTCTCGTTATTCAGAGGCTAATAATACCTGCTATCTTCTTCAACCGTTGTTTTCAGCCGTTAAGGGAGGGGCCTAGCTAAAACCGAGTGAGATACTATATCTATCGAATTTGGTTTACAGCTAAGGTTGGTATCGATCGAGTGATAAAACATGAAGGAATAAGACTTGGCATCTCAGAGCATTGATTGATTCATACATGCATATATACTTGTATATATGTAGCTCGTAGGCTATAGAAAAACCTTTCCTCCCACTTCACCGGAGGCAGGGTAAGGCATCTCAGAGTACACACTACGTACTACATGCATGGATCGCAATGCTCTATAGCAGTCTTCGTGAATCTGCTTCGTTGATATTAAAAGGCTTACATAGGTATAGTATGTATATGTAGCCATGATGCTACATGTAAGTACAGTCGCGTGAGAAAAGTGACGAAACAACGCCTTGACATGGCAGAGGGGTGAAAAGAAAAATAACGAGAAGTACTTTAAATATAAAATAACAAAGAGAGAGTAAGTACTAAGCTAGATAGCATAGCTTCTAAAGTGCATTTACCACCTTGTATGGCTCCTCTTGTTCGAATCTTTACTACTGCCACCATTCTCTTTGGTATATTATTCTAATATGGCCTCCCCCACTTATTAATCCTATAGCTACCTTATGGGAATTAAATCGATCTTCTTCAATAATCTCGATCCCCCCCATTCAGGGTAACCTCTCTTTACTTGCTGGACTTTCCATAGGGTATGGTAATTGAATAATAATAGGGATCGTTTTTCTTATTCTAATTTGCGGTTTCTTCAGTTCCCCCACCTGGGTGTACATGTAACATCTGCCTGTATCCACATTTATGTAGACCACGTATGTGTACCTGCGCCAGGAATGCCCTCTTCCGAGTATCTTATCATCTATGCGAATTTTGTAGCATTTTAGTAATAATCTTATCAGCCTGCATCACCAAGGCGGTAGATTTTGGTTAATTAGATAAGATGCTTGCTACAGGTGCACAGCGTGGTCTACTAAGCAGCTGCAGATTAACCTCCCTTCGAATAACTTAGCGCGGTATCTCCCCTCAAATATTGCCGTTTTATCAAAGGCTGTCAGTCGGGCTCGTTTTGCCAGAGGTTGTCAGTCTTTTTTTTTTTTTTTATTAGCGCGAGCGGGAAGGTTTTTAGAACGATTTTTTCATCAAATCTCGAGTGTCTAAACCTCAGTCACTTAGTTTCATGCGGCGCTAAGGTTCGAAAAAAAAGAGAGGTCAAACTCGAGTTACTGACAACCTTTGGTAAAAGCGCAATAATAGTTTTCTGGTGCCCGAATTTTTGACCAAATCACGTAATTTAGTTCAAATAGCAAACTCTATCGATCGATATCTCAATCGGCTTCCCAGGTTGTGATCCGGAATGATTACCGAGAGTGCCCCACTTGTCTTAATAGTTGCCTTATTAATTTATAGCTATATGTAAATATCGACAGCGACTTTCGTGATTTCACTACAAATCACGCCAACCAGATCCCTGTACTAGCGGCCCGTAGATTTGCACCTTCCCCAAGGAACCGCATCACCATACAACTGCTTGATGACACCATCCAGTAACAATGCGAAGATCTTGCAGAATATGGAGGGAGAGCCTTCAATTTACTATCTGTGTATGTTGTTGTTGTTGATAAGGCGGGAAACTTTCACTGGAAACAGACTAATACTGGTCAATGATGGAATTTCAGAGCTAATAGTGTGGGGGTTTGCAATGGGAGGGCTACCCCCTTAGGCTTGAATATCGAGAACCAGGAACTAACAAATTTGATTGTAACAGCAGCAAGATCAATGTGAATATTTATACTCTTGCCGCTGCCCCGAGGGCGTTGCTGAGACCGATTCCAAAGCTGAGAAGCTGTTCTATGAGGATCTTGTTTAACCTGCAGCTATCATTTTATTGGTCTTTGTTAAGAGAAATCATGAGTACAGACAAGTCCAGCTCCAATGCGCCCTCAACTCACACGCCAGCTTTCGACGTCGTGAGTGAAAAGCAGCGCATCGATGGGTCAACAGGCTCCAGCTTTGACGATACGAGCAATGAGAGCGGACTGGTAGAGGGCGACTATGGTTCACAGGGGGGCCATATCTTCGAAGATGAGAAAGTCGCCACATATTGGAAAGGTGTTTATGAGAATGCGAAATATGAGGGAAGACATCGTTTTGATCCCTCTTTTAAATGGACCGCCAAGGAGGAAAAACAACTTCTTCGAAAGGTAACCCTATTTTACTATTTGTCATCTGTACCCCCATATTATGCATACAGTATACATACTAAACTGGATTTACAATATGTTCTAGATTGATTGGAGGATCATGCTATGGACTTGGGTAATGGCGAATCAGTCAATTTTACAATTGGAAACCATTAACGTTTGCCACCAGATAATGTTTTGCGCCCTAGACTTGAACCGCAGAAATATAAATCGTGCTATCAGCGACAATATGGTAATTATACCCCTCGAGAATGAAGACTTCCTAGATCGATGAGAACAACAGCTAATTATAAACCAAAGCTCGATGATCTTAATATGAATACTAACGATTTCAACTATGGACAAACTGTAAGCCAATCTTAATCCTGTTACCCTATAGGCTATCTAACGTGATGTACCCATAGATATTCCTTGTATGCTTTCTATCCGCAGAACTTCCCAGTGGTCTCAGTAAGTTTCCTACACCGCTACTGATAACTATCGCGATTTTAACACCAATCAGTCAGCAAGAAAGTAGGACCTGATAGGTATTCCCCTGGCTAGCCACGGCATGTATTGGGCCGTACTTACACCCGTACAGATGGATTCCATTTATCATCGTTTGTTGGTCCTTGGTCAGCGCTTCACAAGCTGGGCTTTCTTCAAAAACAGGATATTTTGTAGTTCGAGCTCTCCTTGGTCTTTTCATGGGGGGATTTATTCCGTAAGTTACCTAGAAATCTAAAGCACTAGAGGAAGTTGCTAATATTTTTACGCAGGGATGCTGTCTTATATATGACTTATTTTTATGTAAATATTTTACCTTCTTCGTGCTAGGAACTGTTTTTACTAATTACGCATTTCTCGAGGCAGAAATCCAAAGAGCTGTTAGTCTGCAATTGATAAAGCGCCCTCCCAGGAAACTTTTGCTGACGTTTCGTAGGCCAATTCGGTTATCATGGTTTTGGACAGCTATCAGCACGTGTAATATCGTTGGCTCATTCCTAGCTGCGGGCATTCTTAAGATGCGCGGGATTCGCGGATGGGGTGGCTGGCAATGGCTGTAAGGAGCTTGAAGCCTTTACCTTTGTGAATAAATGGAACTGACCATAATCTTCAGGTTCTTGCTCGAAGGGACTGTTACGTTTATCATTGGGTTTGCGAGTTGGATGTTGATGCCGCCAGGTATATATTAATATTTAATAATATTGGATGATATCTATATAGCTAATATAAATCTCAATGGGTTAGGGCCTACACAAACGGCAAACTGGGCTAGAGGTAAAGATGGCTGGTTCTCCGAAAAGGAGGAACTTATATTGGTGAATCGGCTTTTGCGCGACGATCCATCTAAGGGTTTGTAGTTGGATTTTGTCAATATTTTGGCCCATACTAACGTATAACTTTAGGCGACATGCATAATAGGCAGGCAGTTGGTCCTCTCAAACTTTTTAAGTCGCTCAAGGATTATGACCTATGGCCTATGTACATTGTGGGTAACTGGGAATTATAAGTATAGTATTCGTGTTAACTAATATATGAATAGCTTGGCTTTATGATCTATATTCCCCCACAGCCGCCTGGGACATACTTGTCCTTGACCTTACGCAACCTCGGATTTTCTGTGTTTGAGTCGAATCTCCTGACCATTCCAAGCCAATTCTTATTCATGATTAATGTGGGCGCTGCCATCCCCAGTCCTTGTTATATATATTCACTAATTTCTCCTGCGGGCTAATAGCTCTTGATAATTTCAAAAGTAAGTGAGTGGGTAGATGAACGAAGCTTGATATCGTCGATCAGCAATATATGGATATTGCCATGGTTGATTGCAATTGTGGCCCTGCCTGATGATGCTAGCCCATGGGTTCGATATGCTTTATTAACAGGGCTACTTTCGTACCCATACTGCCATGCTATCGTGGTTGCCTGGTATGTTCTTCTTGGATCGATATTCAATTATTATCATAGTGTTGACACCAGCCTTTAAATCTTAGGAATTCAAGAAACTCAAACACTGTACGCACGAGAGCTGTCAGCGCCGCTTTGTATAATATGTTTGTTATCATTTCTACAGATAGAATTGCTATTCATATGTGCTGATGAGATTTCATAATTAGGTTTGTACAAGCAGGAAATATTGTTGCAACTAATATCTATAGAGATGATGATAAGCCACTATGTAGGTCCCCTCTTTATGTTATCCATATCTACTCCACTAATAATAGAATAGACCGCAGAGGAAATAAGACCCTTCTCGGCATATGTTGTCTCAATATTGTACTGTTTTGGATCGTCAAAGGCTACTATATCAAACGAAATGCAAGACGTGCAAGAGTTTGGGAGGCAATGTCAAGGGGTGAACAGACTGAGTATATCGAGACCACAAAAGATGAGGGTATGAAGAGATTAGACTTTAGATTTGTGCATTAGCAATAGTTTATCCTAGGTGGAGCGCAGCGATGACTCCGGGAAAGTTTAGACGTCACCCGTCCTGTAGATAATCTTGATGGATTAATACATATGTACTTGACTACATGCACACTGTTCTTGCACATAAACTATAATAGCTACTTAAGTACATGTACCTATAATACTGGAGTACCATTTTATATATACCATATAACCATACCTGAGTACTGCGCTCCTGGGATGCATGTAAATTACATAAGTACTTACATGTCTAATGAGCGGTAAATATGTCAAAAGTAATTTTACTGCCGGTGGTATAAGCACTGAATTTCAGTCTTTGTGCATGCTTCCCCTGTATACTACATGTACCCGGAGTCTTTAAAGTGATGTAACGAGCTCAATATACTAGTGTCACCACTACTATCAAAGGTGGCCCCAGTTAACTTTCCCATTTTTGTTTCTAGGTACTATATATGTAGCTCTGCCAGTGCAGTAGCTGCGAAACTCTGGTTCTTTGTCGCCGTTGCATCATGCATGCACTTTGGGGACGTACCCCCAGGGTACACACAGAAAATCACCAATGCCAAAAACTTATGAGGGTTTCCGCTAGAAAAATTACCTCCGATACATTTACCGCCCTATACTTATTAGGCCCGAGAAATATCCAGTGCCTACAGTGTGCATTAAGTAAGAGACTTTAGGTATTGGGCTGGGTTGCAGCGCCTATACATGTAGTTATCAGGTTGTATGAGCCTAGCTTTGTAAGGTAGCGAGCGACTTGCAACGGAGTTTCTCAGCCGAAACGACTAGAATTTTTCCCAGCTCGTACAGCGAAAATGCTCTATTAAATTTTTTTATATTCGATACCGAGTTGATATGTAATGTGGTTTCGAGTGAGATTTTGTGCTGCAGCACCAGTCCCGATTCGGTAAAGGTATGTATCTATTTATTAGAACCTCTCTGCCTTACCAGGTTTCCCCGCGCCGCGCGGCAGGCCTGAAGCTACGTCTCCCAGCCTGAGCCCCGCACCTTACTTTAATCTATAACCAAGCAGCCCCATAATCATTGGATATTTCTCTAAGCTATCAAATATATCAAAAAACCTTCAGTCACAATGTATACCGCCACTGAACTCTACCCAAATGCTGAGGTCGGCAATGCTGTGCACGAATATTGCATCGAGCACTCAACACCTGTCCCGAAGCAAATCGATGAACACCGTAATGACACTATCGAGTGGTCCGCAAAGAGTGGTGGTGATCCGGATATGATGATCAATACCCTGGAGGTATGTCATCAGAACGAGATCTTTCCTGGTGTCTTCTTTTGCGGTGTGTCCAGTAGAGCACATGAGCGTTTTTCTACTCGAGACATGTCCAAGTTTCTATTATTAACCTATGAGTTATAGGCACAATTTTTGATATTCTTTGCGAGAGCCCAGGGTGTTAAACGAGGTAAGGTTCTTGTAGCCTTGTCTAAGACAATTTGAAGGGGTTTCAAAAAATTCATATCATTACCCCACACTCTTCTCCTTTAAGCTCCGATCGGATGATAAACTGACAGATCCAAAAGTTCTCGAAGTCGGGACGTTTACAGGGTATTCAGCGCTTGCCTGGGCCGAGGCCCTGAAAGATGAGCCTGAAGCAGAAGTACACATGCCCCGGTTTCAAATTTTTATTGGTGGCACCGCACTAATTGGACCAAGATCATTTGTCTCGATATCCCTGGTAAATCTACCGATTTTGCCAAGGAGACCTTTATCAAAACAGGGGTTGATAGGATTGTAAAGCTCATTGAAGGAGATGCCGCAACAACGTGAGGAGGCCCTTGAGAGTGACATGGTTTTTCGATACCCTGGGTCAAACTTTTGATGGGGTAGTAGCTTTTTTTTTTTTATATATCGAACCTCTACTAATCTATCATCGCCGCTTTCAGCATCGAGTCTCTTGCCGGTCAGAAATTCGACCTTGTATTCATCGACGCGAACAAAGATGGCTACATAACATATTTTCAAAAAGTTCTCGAGCTTAACTTGTTGGCACCAAAGGGTATCATCATTGCAGATAACGCTCTGAAGCGTGGTCTAGTTGCGGATAACTCAGAGCGCAACCCGGCTGTCTTGCAGGAGGGTCAAATGGGAAATTATAGGTATCCTCTCCGCTTCTTGGTAATGTGAAATGAAATCAAGGGAGGGAAACTAATAAAGGGGTCCCAGGTTTATTGATCAGTTCAACAAAGTTGTCAGGAATGACCCAAGGGTAGAGCAAGTGATACTCCCGGCCTTTGACGGATTGAACTTCATCAGGTTGAAATAGGCGTAAAGGCCCTGGCGTGTCGTCTGGGCTAGGCAACATTGACCTGTGTAGCTACATACCATCATACAATAAACACGAATGCACGTTAATATATTTCAATAGTAGATGCATAAAAGTCTCCGCTACAATGGTATATGTAATGCTCCAGAATACGGATCATATAAACTAGTGAACATTTACAACACACTAATAACCTTACCAAAGCAAAGCCTTATCCTTTTACCACGCACTAGTGGTAGTCTTAAGGTGAAATCCATAGGGGATGATCACGAGGCTAGGCATTGGTACACACTATGTAAGTAGCTCTTGATAACCATACTTCGGACCCAGGCCCCCACAGAATAGAGCGATTTGGCCAATCCCTGTTTTTCAGATTTTGAGCCCAGATTTTGAGCCCTTGGTGGGACTTCCACACCAAAAACTGCCGCCAAGAACTACTTTAGGCATTTAGACTCAGAGGTTGTTGGCCAAATCGCTCTAATACGTTTTACAAATTGCCAAGCTCCAACTCCCTCATCGATGACTCCCTCTCGGGCGACAATTCCTACCTGCGCTCCATAATAGCCAGATCGCATACCTATCGAAGCCTATGCTGTACACCGCATTCCATTACGCAACGCTTGATCAGATCGATTCTCTAACATCACCATATTCGCCCGCTGTGCGGTGTACGGGAGAACATTCCCCGAAATTAACAATGATTATTCGTTAGCCATAGCATGTATAGGCTAACCCGGCTTCTTTGGTATGATCTTCTGCCTCTTGTCTCACTTTTTTCCCTTCCCTCTTTTGGTCTTCAAAGGACTGACTTCTCTTGAGATCTTTGGGGCCCTAGAGGCCCTGCCAGTCCTGACGACCATGACACCGGGGGCGGTCTTCAGAATCTTGCCCTTGAACGGGTAATCATCTAGATGCCGATAGAGGAAAGACGGCGTACAACAATTCCCCCCTAAGGGAGGAAAAAGGCGTAGTTTCCCCCAGCATGCAGTGGCGGAAAATGTTGCGACGCCCCCATATTGGCAGGGAAACTGGGGGGTATAAGCTATGTGACAAACGACGCTGGGGCCGCCTTTTCAATTGGCACAGGGCAGTTGAGTCTATTGGCACTGGTCGGATGTGGAGGGGGGGGGGGGGTAGAGAGGAAAGATGAAGAGAAACGTCGACGTGTTGTATATGGAAATGGCAGACCAGACAGCTGATATAGCCTGGCTAGGCATCAGCGATATAATGGTTATATTGAAGAACACCTAGTGTGTTGGGGTGGATGGGGGTCCGAAGACCATGCTTGTGCACCGAGGGGATGGGGGATGAGGGGAGTTCATGGGAAGAGGAGATACTCTCCATCGGATTCGGGGGCTTTTCGGCGTTTGCTTTAGATAAAAGGTCTGTGGAGGTACCTGCAAGCGCTGATAACATGGTACCCGTGGCCACCTGAATAGACCCGAGTTAATAAAGTTGCGCGTCAGGCTGAAGCGAAGCGTTTGCTGTATTGAAGACGTGGCGTGGGCAGCGTCGTCGCTGTAGGCAGGGATATGGAGTAGGCGAATGGACGGTTTAGAAGTGGAATTTTAGAGTGCGGCGTACGTGACTGTTGGAGTTGCTGCATCCATGTAGTATTTTCAAATTTGGGGGCGTGTGTGTTGCAGCATCGAGACTCATCAGGCGGTATGGGGGGGGTAAACCGAGTGATTGGAAGTGATGAACTGCGAAAAGCGAGTGACTGTTTGTGACTTCAGGGATAATAATGTACCTTGTACGCTTGCAACAGAACACAAGCTTCCTTTGACCCCCCTCCCTCCTCTCCCCTTGCGGCCCGACCGGGAGCGTCTCCCGCCCACACTAGTACTCGCTTCAACACAAGCGCGGCGGTTAACTCTATTTGTTTTTGAGAGTTTATGGTGGGGAAGGAAATTAATTACTTGTGTGTCGTGAGTAGGACAAAAAGGTTGTAGAGAATTTTCATGCACACACACACACACACACGCCCACACAAGGAGGAATACATGTGAGAAAGAAGCAGGGGCAACTCCCCCAGCTGACGTCAAATGGGGCTCATCTGTTCTACTCTTATAATATGTGGGGAGGGGCTGAGTAATCCAGCCAGTACTCTGCAATTCTGATGGGGCCTGAGGAAGGTGCTGCTGCTTGCTGCATGGGTTGCATGGCACCGGGTCGACAGTCCTTCATAGAACTAGAAATAGACAATACATAGAGTGAGTGCCTGTACCCTGACTCCTTGTTTGGGTAACATGTGTGCTTAACTATCTACATATCTAGTTCACGTTTTATTTCAATCTGCACTGCATATCGGTCTTCTCTACGTATACCAGGTGTCTTTCCGCGAATAGGCTTCCCCACAACGTCCCAGACAGAAAGAAAGAAAGACAAACAGAAAGAGAGACAGACCGACTGACAGACACCGGGAATCTTTCCATTATTATAACATTATCATAGGTGTGTTTTACTAGACAGACAGCTAAGTACTTCTTATTAGTTAACAGCAGATCCTCGCCCACACTTCCACATTTCCACATTTCCACACCCCCCCGTCATCAATACATAATCTCACCCTTCTCCCTCCCTTTCCTTCTCTCCTTCTTCTTCTTTCTCCTCCACTTCACGAAATAAAAACCATCGCTTACAGACTCTCCCACAAAGCAAAAAACATACACCATCATCCCCCCCACCCCCCAAACTAACAAAACGTTTCTCATGGAAGTTTCGCCTACACTACATCTTTCCGACGCTATCGTTTCAAATATTTCACCTTTCTTGCTTCTACTGCTGTCCGTCGCACTACGCCCCTGAATAAGAAGAATAAGAAGAGGTAAAAAGAGAGAGAGAGGAGAGAAGAAAGAAAAAACATTATCTTTTTTTTTCTTCTTGGAAGGATCTTGGATCAGGCCCAAAAAAAAACGCCTGCTTTGATCTGGCATCACAGCAAGATTTCCGATCTCCAGATTTCACATACACCACCTACGCATTACACCACCCACACCCACCGCTGCAAAAAAATCTAAAAAATTAAATTCCCCCGCGAATTAACCCTTTCTTGATATCACCCCCTGTCACCCACGTGCAGAGCCCAAGAAAAAAAAAAAGCACTCACAAGCAGTCACGGATACAACCGGCACTATGACCAAATCTTCCTTCTCTCCCGGAGAAAACACCCCGCGCGGCCGACCGGGTCTGATTGCTCCATCTGCCCCCGCACTCGTTGTGCCTGCAGACTTCGATGTCAAGCCGATCTACGGATTTGGAGGTGGGCGCCGCCGGGCCTCGATCACCGCGGCGGCAAATGGCGACACCGCCGGGAGTGTTCATACACTTGCTAGCGTGGTGAAGGCTTCCCCGGCCCCCGGAGGTCTCAGTCAGTTATTTGCGCACTCGGAGGTATCCTCGCGTGCAACCAGTCGGGCCCCCAGCCGGGCGCCCAGTGATGATGAGCGCGCACAGAAGACTACCGCTAGCGCCGGCGGCAAGAAGAAGAAAAACAAGAAGGGCAAGAACGCCGCGAAGAAGAATCAGATCCACGACCTGAGCAAGTTTGATGCCGACTTTGAGACCCCGAAGAAAGGCGCTGGCAAGACCCAAGGTGATGAATGGAGTAAGCTGGGCGGGTTCGCGGAGCCCGATTGGACATTCATGAAGCGCCCAGTCACGGCTACCTCCTCAACATGCTCGTCGAGGTCCTCGTCACCCCCGCGCCCCAGCGGTCTTTCGTCGCTTCTTTCCCAGGCGCACCCGGGCGACCTCGTCTCCGTCGTCTGCAGCAGCGACACTTCGGTTTCCTCTGAGGCCGGCGATATCGCTCCTCCGGAGACCTACGAGGTAGCCCTCGACGAAGACTATGTCGCGCCGTCTGCCGCCGCAGTCCCGCGCAAGATGCATGCGGACGACTTTCAGCAGCTGCGCTGTCTCGGAAAGGGCACCTATGGCACCGTGATCCTTGTGCGCCACAAGGAAACCGGAAAGTTGTATGCCCAGAAACAGCTCAAGAAGGCCTCTCTCGTCGTTCATAAGAAGATGGTCGAGCAGACGCAGACCGAGCGCGCGATCCTCGAGTCCGTTAACCACCCGTTTGTGGTTAAGCTCTACTACGCCTTTCAAGACCACGAGAAGCTCTACCTCATCCTCGAGTATGCTCAGGGCGGCGAGCTCTTCCTCCACCTCTCGCAGCAGAACATGCTTCCCGAGTCTACGGCAGTCTTCTACCTCGCGCAGCTTGTCCTGGCACTCTCGCACCTGCACCTCAATGTCGGCGTCGTCTACCGCGACCTCAAGCCCGAGAACTGCCTCCTCGATCACACCGGAAACCTCCTCCTGACCGACTTCGGGCTCAGCAAAGTCAAGACGGACGACAGCGCGTGCCGCAGCTTTCTGGGCACACCCGAATACATGGCGCCCGAGGTGCTCCAGGGCAACGGCGAGAAGGAGTACGGCTGCGAAGTCGACTGGTGGGGCGTCGGCGCCCTTGCCTGCGACCTCATGACCGGCTACCCGCCCTTCCGTGGAAACAGCCACAAGAAGGTCGCAGAGCGCATCCAGAAGCAGAAACTGTCGCTCCCGTACTTCCTTAGCGCAGAGGCGAAGGACCTCATCACGAGGCTCCTCAGGAAGGACCCAACAAAGAGGTTGGGGTATAATATGCCGAAGGACCTGGCGACCATCAAGGCGCATAGGTTCTTTCGCAAGATTGATTGGGAGGCGCTGGAGCGGAGGGAGCTCGCGCCGCCCATCGTCCCATTCATTACCGAGCCGGAGCTCGCGGAGAATTTCAGTGCGGAGTTTACGGGGTTGGGTTTGTCGCCGCCGGTGGTTGGGGGCATGGGCATGCGGTGCGTGGGGAAGGGGGCGGCGGTCAGAGGGGAAGGGGTGGAGGAAGATCCGTTTGGGGGGTTTAGCTTTGTAGCGAGTAGGAGTGTGTTGGATGCGTATGGGAGGGAGTAGTGGGGAATGGGGTCGTCGCGTTTTTTCTTTCCTTTTTTTTAAACCGTGCTCTTTCTTTTTCTTTTTTTCCTTTGTTGCTCTTGTCGATCAAAATAATTTATGTACTGGAGTGGAGGGAGTACTGCGTGTGGGAAAAGTTTTCTGACTTCTTTTCCTTTGGGATTTTTCTTCTTCTTTCCCCTAGTGGGTTGATTGCTATACATTCTTTCCTTTTTCTGGGTAAATAGCTGGTTACTGACAAAAACAGAGTAGACTAGACGGCCTTGACAGGATCATCTCTTTATCGTCTGTTTTTTTTTCGTTTTGTTTATTTATTATCCATATATTCATTTTATATTATTACTACTATCCTCCTCCTTGTTCTTCTTATCCTATAAATGGGGTGTGGGGGCCTACTTCTTTTACGTAGAGCTAGATCTTTTCTAGGTCGGGGTCGGGTTGATGTAGATTTTTAGGGGGGCGGGGGCGGTTTAGAAGTGAGTGTGAGGTGTATTATATATTGGGTCGGGGGCGGGGGGGGGAGGGATAAATTCTCGGTCTGGTTTATAGAGTATCATCAGTGTAGATATGGGGGGGGTGGGGGGTCCATGGGCATCTCTAATATCATATTACTCCTTTTCAACGGTTGGTGGTGCGGTGTGCACGGCTGTGTTGCGATCATTGACCCCTACGGGGGCCCGGTGCCACCGCATAGGAAGCCCGCTTGACTATTATTACATCCATGTATTTGGATCCCAAAGCCCAACCCAGCCGGGAGCTTTAGTACCGGGGTCATATGTACCCTCTGGTAAATATATATATATTTACAATCCCACATGAACATGCGGAACTCCCGGGCGGGACCCTGAGTGTCATTCCGGCCTTGATCCCCCAAGGCCTCAACTAACAAGGCAGCAAACAAAGCTCGCGACCAGAATACACAACCTCACCTTTGTCGTCTTTGTTTCTTTTATATAAGTACCTTTGTCCAACGATATATGTTTGCGAGACGTACAACCCTAACCCTGGCGTAATACTTTTGGAGGTCTCCCGGAGCTGAGGGGTTGTGGTCTTTTTTTGTAGGTTTATGTTTTCAAACAGGGCGTTTTGAATGCATGATCTAGAACATGCGATTCTTGGGTTTGTTGCTGTGCGGGAACCCTAACCCTAATTGTAGATTTAAAGGCGTTTATTGTAGTCGGTATTCTGAATAGATACCCCATAGAAGTCCTGTAATATATGGGTGTGTCAAGACTATCACTGCCCATCATCCACACCGGTGGGGCCAACTCTCTTCATGCAGCTATCAATAGTTCCTACTAAGAGCAAGGAGCTTTGATTCCTTACGGTAGGAGAGAAAGGAAGGTATTCCCAATCATAAAACTATAAAAAACCTGGGACACCAGGGTCAGGGTTTAGATTTATGACCTCACTGAGTGAGAAAAGGTTCATGTCCTCCTACACACAGCCGTTCCGGTTTCAAATATTCGATGGGCCGTTATATAGGCATATACGTGGCGGCGGTGGCGGTAATAACCCACACAAGTGATACCAGTCGATATGTTAAATAGCAGGCGCCAATACCTCCCCGCACCGCTCTCTCCGGAGGTCCAGCTCTGAACACCGGCCGATATCCGGTACTAAATAGTAGCTTGGCTAAGGGAGCACTCACACAAAAGATATCAACCACAAAAAGGGCTACAACTCGGGACCTTAAGGTACCATAATTAGGGTATTATCAGGGTTAGGGTATAAACCCTATGTCTAGCGGAGGCCTAGGTGTTGTATTATTGTCTCTTCGAAGTACGTGTCCTTATTGAACACTATTAGGTGTAGCTTTGCCAAAGATAAAGAGGCGAGGCGAGGACGATGGAAAGATGGGGCATCTCCACTCACCCTCCTACCCTGATCTGAAGAGCGCGACACATACGTGAATAGACAAACTAGGCGCCACTGTCTTAAAAACAGCACTGCACACATAAGCCAGAGTCTTTTTCCCGCCAAGGTTCCAGGGGCAGCAAGTATCATTGATACCCAGTAAGTTAGTAACTACTCAATTGACACCTCTGTTGAAGAGCATGCCAGGCAGGTGGAGGAGGCTTACTTCACGGCGATATACGCGTCTTACAGCACCCTTGATTCTAATGCACCCAACTACTTGCGCATTGTGCTAACTGTCAAAGTGATAACACTTTTTTCTCCTAGTGTTTGTCGTAACCCTAACCCTGATATTAATTCCGTAGAATTCGTGGGTATGGGTAGTTTTTATTGATCAGGAGTGGAGATTCCTCCTCTTTTTGTTTAGCGGTTGGCACTGCTTGATATTGACGGGCAATGTTGATAGGTTCCGTTGAACATTTTACCCTTGTAAACATCTGGCAGCTACCACAACCGTGTCTGCATTTACCGCTTAAGAATGCATTTCCGTTGCTGCCTGTTAGGTGCTACCATGCTCTAGTGCTAGATACTTGTATTCCAAGTGACTATGTCCACCCTAGGGGGGCCAGTGACCATTAGTACCTAAGCATTATATATATAGCGTACCACAACTCGGCGGGATACCACTGACCTTTTCGCGCGCCTACACCCAGTGAAAATCCCTGGGCCGACGCCCCTGGACATGGCCAGTCTTGAGAATCTCTCTCTGAGCAGCCCCGGCTCAAAGCGGCGCCCCAACTGTCCCTTGGCCAGTTGGGCATTCCGCCACTCACAACCGCAACCCAACGGGAGCCAGGGCCACAAGGATGGTTGAAGCTCCTTCAAACTACTACTACCTACCCCTCGTCCCGGGGAGGTTGATGGCTATATATCTACGCCCTAGTGCCTAACTCCCACACTGAGCTGTATGTACTAGACACTACGCTCTTGCAAACACAAACCTTGGGGGGTTACTCACCTACCTATATCTCAGCGATTGGGAAATATGCAGACCTTCTTCTTCTACTCTAGATGGTAGTATTGTATCCCCTGTCTATCATGCGGCTAGCACGCACAGATCGCTGTGGTTCGCCCCGCCATTGGTGACGCGGTTTTCCCGCGCCGTCAATCATTGACCTCAAAGTCAATGATTAGCCAACCTGCATGACTCGTGATCGCCCACCACTACCACCCCGTTGTATACGGGGTGGGATAACTAGTAGTTGGGGATCTTCGTGCCTAAATAAATATATCAGCGCAGCTCTGAGAATACGGCGGGCTTCTAGTTGCATTGGGAGACGTCACAGTCTAAAAAAGGGGGCGTCTGGCGCCACAGATCTGACGAGGCCCGAGAGGGTAGTTTCATACACCCATATGCATGTTAGACTAGTCCATCTTGTTTGGGGAAGGTGTGTGTAAAGCATACTCACATGTGTCCGCTCCTGGAACAAGCCATAAGTGGAGCGGTCTGATCGGTGATGGGGGATCGTTCGCCCCGCTTCACCGCCCCATATGCGCCCTTTCGATGGAATCGGAGCCGTACTAGCGCTCAGGAGAGAGTATAGCCCCCAACGGTTCTGCAATGCACGTTAGCCCAGTCCACATACTCCGTGTGTGATACGTACCACTCCCCCACCGACAGTCTCCCCCCATCTACGCCTCCGGGCCACGGTTGGAGGGGTATACCGGGCTGTGACAGGTGGAACTTCCGGAACAGCAAAATATATCGCTCCAACGTGCCCCTGGCGGGTGGGGTAGACATCATCTAGAGGGACAGCCCACAGCCCACAGCCCACAGCGCGCAAGATTCTCCCTATGGACCAGTTAGCATTGTTCTAGATAAAGAGGGACGAGGGGATCTTAAAGCCATTCAGACCCGAGAAATGCTGTCGAGTAAGTACAGTACATAGCTGAGGCCCCACTACAATGCACATACATACCCCGTGCGGGCACCATCTACTCTTACCACTTGCACTCGCCCCACCACGCCTCCGGGCCGCAGTTGGAGGGGTACAGCGGCCTGTGGCAGGTCAGACCTGCAGCACAGTCTCGCTATATCGCTCCAACGCGCCCCTGGCGGGTGGGGCGGAGGGACAGCCCACAGCGCGCAAGATTCTCCCTATGCACCAGTTAGCATTGTTGTAGATGAAGAGGGGTGGGGACTATTGAACCACGCAGATCCGAAAAACAACCTGCCACCGGGTACTACTATTACAAGTGTGTAGTTGAGGCCCCACTAGTCGATCTACTCAAGTTTTCCTACTAGATAAAGAGGTCAGTATAACGCGGGCCCTAATTACCCCATTCCACCTCAGAGCAGCGATACATCCCAGGCCACAAGTGGAGTGGTCGAGGCTGCAGAGGGAGGTTATAGAACCAACTTCTACCTGCTCGACCGCTCCATATGCGCCCTTGCATAGCTGCTGGTGGGAAGACCACCAGTAGTACGGTGGAGGGGGGCGTACAACATGTCAGCTAAACGGGGGATAAAGACTAGGGTAGAAAATGGTATCTATGGGGGATAAAGACTGCCGGGGTAGAAAATGGTATCTATGGGGGGTAGAGACTGCTGGGGTAGGAAATGGTATCTATGGGGGATAAAGACGCCGGAGTAGAAAATGGTATCTATGGGGGGTAAAGACTGCTGGGGTAGAAAATGGTATCTATGGGGCTTTGGCGTAGAGGGGGGTATAAAGCACTAGGAAGGCCGAGAGAGTACCCAGAGATGGTGGATGAGGGGTGTAGGATACATACAGGAAGAGCGGGCTTGTGGGACTGGGATGCGTGTATATACGAGGGGCTAAGCAAAAGACAAAAGGCAAACGCTCCAAGGGTATCTATGAGGCGGTAAAGCAAGGAGAGGGGTGAGGGGGAGGGGGTGAGGGGGTGATGACGCCCAGCTGTTTAGTTGCAGCAAGAAAAGCGCAAAAAGACGACTCGAAGAGCCAAACGCAGAAACAGAAACACACACACAAAGGGTAGGATATGGTAGGATAGGGTATATACGTGACCGCCGCGTAGAGAAGCATGCAGAAGGGGGAGACTGCAAAGGCCAAATGAAAACGTAGAAAGAAACAACAGGAGAAGAAGCAGGCGGGGGGAAACATACAGTACAATACCAAAGAAAAGGCAGACAAAAGCCATCAAGCTGAAGCTGAAGCTCCAACAGTTGATGCTCTGCATACTTACCTACACGTACTTACAACCTCCAGCGATGAAAGGGCGGGGTTGATGGAGAGGAGAAGGTGTTGTGTTGTGTTGTGTTGTGTTGTGAGTTAACAGAGAAGGGAGACGGGGCAAGTGTGTTCAAATAGCTGTGTGTGTGACTGCGTGCACTTACATCCCTTAGGGCTCCAGAGCGGGTAAACCTACGGGGGCGGGACGGGGCAGGACGGGACAGGAAAGGGTGAAAGGGTGGGAGCGGGCACGCATCCCATACGGGAGGGCGCCAAGACACCCGAGTGACGGGCTGTGATGGAAACCAAAGCACCAACACCCAACACCGACAACGCAGGCACACAAGACAGGTTAAACTCAATACAGCCGGCTCTCAATACAGTGATGAGGCCGGGACCGGGAAATGGCACTCTTATAACAGGATTATCACTATAGGGAGTTAGGGAAGAGCGAAGTTTCTCTTTTACTAGATATATAAAGGTTGGGACTGGCAAGACTGAAGATCAATCACTATATCGAGAGTCGGCGGTATAAGACGAGTGAGTACATGCAGTCCAATATTTACAATTCCTATCTACATACATACATACAATACGATCTATTAATTCTTCCCGTCCTTCACGCCCTGGGGTATCAGCGCCTCCACCTCCATGACAGCCCGCTCGGGGTCTCCCTTGAAATACACAAAGAGCCCCTGCAACGCCGCGGTGCTGATGCCCCACCCCTCGCCCCTAAACGCCCCCAGCTCCGTCAGCCTCTTTACAAACTCCCTCCCGCACGCCTCCCTCCTCTGGACCTCCTTCTCGACCTCCACCTCCACCTCCTTCTGCGCCACCTCCTCTCCAATCGCCAGTGTCGCCGGCACCTCCACCCCGATACTATCCCTGCCATAGAACCGCTCCCACATCTCCTCGACGACCTCGACCGTCGCGTACCCGATCTCGGCCCTGACATCGACCCTCCCGGGGCGGACCAGGGCCTCGTCCAGCCGCTCGGGATGGTTCGTAGTCATGATGACGATGCGCTCCTCGCTGCTCGCCACGCCGTCCAGCGCGTTCAGCAGCCCCGAGAACGTCACATTGGCGCCCTGGTAGCCATCCTCGTCCGTCTGCGCGCGGCGGTTCCCAAACGCCGCATCCACATCCTCCAGCAGCGCGATGGACCGCTCGGGCAGCTTCGTCAGCAGATGGTTGAGCCGGTCGTCCGTCAGCCCGCGCTCCGACAGGTTCAGCAGACAGATGCTATAGTCCAGCTCCCCGGCGAGCGCCTGGATGAAGCTGCTCTTGCCCGTCCCGGGCGGGCCATACAGCAGGTACCCACGCCGGTACGGTATCCCGCGGTCGTAGTACCACTGCCCACTCCTCAAGAACGTCTTCACATCGCCCACGATGCGCTCCTTGACGCCTTGCGCCAGCACCACAGACCGCAACGGGCGCTTCCGCCGCGGCTTCCCGAACGGCTTCCACTCCGTGGACCACGCCGTATATATGATCGTCTTTCCCACCTCGAGGCGGCTCGCCAGCTCCTGCGCCTCGCGCAGCAGCACGGGGAACACATCGCGGCACGCAAACAGCGTCGTGACCGTCAGGATCTCCCAGGGCGTGCCGCGCTGCAGGTCCACGCGCTTTGCGTCGCGCTCGCGCTCAACGCGCAGGAACGTCCCGCGGTAGTTGATGAGGTGGCGGCCGGTGCCGGGGAGCAGCGTGAAGTCCGTGCTGAAGCCGCCCGACGAGTGCTGCGTGAAGCGGGTCTCGACGGCCAGCTTGCGCGGGCGGGGATGCAGCCGCGAGAGCAGGGAGGCGAGTGTGAGTGGGCCGGTGGTGGTGGTGCTGGCGGCGGCGGCGGCGGCGGAGCTGTGGTGCGTGCTCATCCAGTGCAGGAACCAGTCGTAGGAGCGGTCTGTGGACGGGATCTCGAGCGTCACCAGCATCTGCCGGCGGAGGTGGCCCGCGGCGGCAGTGACGGACTTGCGCGCGAGCTGCGCCGCGCCGGTGAGCAGGATCAGGCCGATTCCCTGGTGGGGGGTCTCAGCACGGCTCTGGCCTATATGGGTTGGGGGGATACGATACGTACACCGGTGAAGAGCGGGTTGGCCGTGAGCTGGTCCATGAGCGTATCCCCACCTCCGGGAGCCCTCGGGGGTGCGCCATTGGGTGCTGCGGGAGATGCGGCGGTCTCGGGCGGCGGTTTACCGGCGGTAAAGAGACTATTCATCTCTCGGAAGGCTTGTAGCAGGGCGGATCTCTAGCTGATCGAGGGGGGGGGGGTTGAGGGGGGGGGAATTGGAGGTTGAGATGGTGGGGGGTGTTTATTATGTAAGCAGACAAGGAGAAGGAGGTGAGTTAATTTCAATTCTTGGCCGTGTCTTTGAAAGTATTTTTTTTTTCACTATCAGTTGATCATTGACCTGTGGGCGTGGGGGGGAGGCAAAGGAAATGATTGATTGTCGTGGTTGTGGGCACGCACCGAGTGATTTTGTGTGAGTGGGCGTCAGGCAGGAGAGAGAAAAAAGGGAATTCTCGGTTGGGGACGTCCAAACCCTTTCTGCTCTCTCGTCTCTCTCTGTTTCTCACTCTTTTTCTCTCTCTCTCGCCTCTTTACCTCTCTTCTCAACAACCAACTCCAACAACCAAAACCCCCACCACCGATCTCAATCCGCCCCCACCACCACCACCACCACCACCACCACCAAGGTCCCAACTATTAATCCCCCAACATCACATCACGCCATCACCACATCCCACACCCCCCGGTCCGCACCGCAACGCACCGCAACGCAACGCAACCCGGCCCGACAGCACCGCCTAAATTACCAAAATTCTCGCACACGTCACCCGGTAGCCCGGATGGCCAAGTTGGTAAGGCGTCGCACTCGTAATGCGAAGATCAGGCGTTCGACTCGCCTTTCGGGCAGTTTCTTTTTCCCCGCTTTCCCCGGTTTCCCCCGCTGTCCCCTGACAGACCCCCCAATCGAAAGATCAGACGGAAAAAAGTTGTGCATGAGCGTTTTTTTGTGGGTTAGGGTTGTGGTGGGATGCCCGCGCTCGCTACCCGTCGCTGTCCAGACCCCGAAATCAGACTTGGAGCCCGCGCTCCCGCCTTGCATTATTTATTTTATTATACACAGAAACGAATCCGTAAGTAACCCCATCCACACATCCCAGCGGGTATGTATGTATATAGAGCACATGCCAGAAGTGTTCAACTACCAGCGTACTCTTATCTCGCTGGTATCTATTACAAGTATATAAGGAAGACGGAAGACGGTGGGTACATACATACTTAGCAGTATACTATTTGTACTTGGGGTATTTAGTATCCCACTTGTCGATCAGCTACTGCTGACGGAGCTTTTGTGGATGGAGTAATGATAGCTACTAGCTAGGTAAGTAGCTAAGTCTGTCCTGGGTATGGGTATGGGTATGGATAGTGCAGATATCGATGCTCCTATAGCGGAGTACCGGCCGGGACTGTGTGACAGACTCTATTAGGGCCGGCCACACGCACACGCTGGACATGGACATGTAGCTACTAAGTTAGTATGTAGTACTATAGTGGTTATATATAGAGCGAGACAGCATATATATACACAGGCACCACTCTTTTGCAGTGGCCTAAGTACGTATGCAGCTGCACAAGGGCTACGGGCCGGGGGCTGCCCTTCTGCGTGGGTCTAGCAGTTCTACATACGCTAGTTAGAGATGTGGATCGTGTATCACGGGATATCACTCGGTGTTGTCATCGCCGGCGGCCCGGGTGGAGATGCAGTACATGTATGCGGGGAGCGATCGATCAGGGGCAGCTTGGCCATCATGGCTCTGTCTAAAAGGTTGGGTGGAGGTGTATCAATGACAGTTTGTACCCAAAACTGTAGCGCGTACCCGGATTGGCACACGCCTTATGGTACGGTACGGTACTTTCAGCCACACTCCGCCTGGCCCATTTGTTGCTGCTTGTAATTGGTATACATATATCCCCCTCAGTGCTTCATCCCCGGCCCGGGGCTAGCAGGGTGGCCGGTACGTCCAGAGTGTAGCTACTACATGTATATGTATGTATATATCCCGGACGTCTATCGACCTTAATAATATAATATGTCCCCCGCGCGCGCGGGGCCAGCAACCCGTTCCTCCAGCCCGGCAATTATGAGTCCCGAAACAAGGGTATGTAGGGCAGTGGAGCGGGGGGTAGCGGCATAGCGGGTTTTGATCAGTATAAAGCTTAAATTTAGAGTGGTCTGGTCTTATCTTCACAATAGGCTCCTCCTCGACCCAATCACGGCACGACTATTAGCTAGGCCTCTTCCCTACTTCTAGCTACGTGCATGCGCACAGCCGTATACAGCGCCAGCCGCAAAGCCCCCGCCACGCATCTCAGCTCAATATAGATCACCTTTAATTACCCACACTAGCACCGCTATTGAGGCCACGGACTTAATGCAGCGGCCTCGAAACTAGGGTTACAGCCAGACACGAGAGGCGCTGAACGATATGAGGACCCTGAGCCGGGGTGAAGGTTGTGGGGATACTGATCAACAACTATCCGACCAGGCGTTGGGGTTATAGTTATACTCGTGCTTAATAGATACCACCAACTGGCAACGTCCCACTGCCGCCGCCGCTGTAGACTTCTTCACTGGTATAGGCGCCTTTCCCGAGCTGTCATGGGCCCTGTACTGCCGCTGCCGATGCTAGGCGCGGCGCCTGTCGTTGTTTCCCCAATGGCAGGCATATCGTGTGATATATGGCCTGTGTGGTTGGTTTGGGTTAGCGATTGCAAGACCTTAATCTTGCATCAACTCATGTAGCTGTTATTCAAGGTTGGCTACATGTAGCTACAAAAGCGAGGGAAGTCTACGATTACAGCCAAAGCTTGCTATAAGGGGTACCTTCGATAAGGGCGGTCCCTTTATAAGAGTACCACCCTTCGGTTCTTTTTTTTTATTATTTGTTTTGTTTGGCGCCCTTTATATATATACAAGTTGTAACCTACATGTAAGTAGCTAAAGGGTACCGAATCCTGGCACAGGGTGTATCCTTATATAGATAGGGTTGATATAGGGCGCCATTATTGTACGGTAAATCAACCAAGTCCCACTCTTTTTACTATCTCTCCATTACATTGACACTACTCGCGCATACCTACACGGGGTCAGAGCCGGAGTCAGAGCCGGAGCTGCCGGGGCCGGGACTGATGCTAATACTTCGGGGAGACCCATCCTACCACGGCCCAACAGCGCCGTTGTTATTGCAATCTACCAGCGGATACAAACACTTGCTGTTGTTGCAATATGTGGATACGTGATATGCTCTACCCTGCATGCGTCTGGCGAGGAAATGATTGTGCAGATGGAGTATACAGGTACATGTTATCCTAGACAAAAGGGCTGCAGCTGGCACATGGCACCTATATCCGCCCCTTATAATTAGCAAGTTCGATCAAGACCGCCGTCTTGCCTGACGTCATCAAAGACTGTTTCTACTTGACAGTAGGGCTGTTCTGTAATTTCTTTTGTCCCTGCCCTTTCCAGCTCTTAATGCCCCCCACCCCCTTTCTCCCCATTCCAGATATCTAGATATATGCTCATTTCAGAAAGATCGATCTGGCACCCACCGGCAGTTGGGGAAGGGGAGGGGGGGGGGATTCCCCACATCCTCCTCTCCTCGTGACCTATGTTGCAGAGAGTAACCTAAGCTCTGATCCCCACCCGTCCAATACCCCCTGAGCCAGCATGAGCCAGGTCCAAGCTTATTGCAATACTAGCTAGCAGCGGCAGCATTTCCTGGTAGATAGCACCGACCATCAGCAGAACATGGCTTATCCCTAAATGATGATGGTTTGTATATAGCTGACCCTCGGATGCCCGGTACACTGGCTGCCCACAGACCCGAATCATACCTGATTTAGTACTACAGCGAGAGATGGGAATTAATTATTGTAGAAAAACAGGGGGTCTCAAAACAGGGTTTGAATGGCTGATTTGGCCCAATAGGGCTCTTCCCATACTTGTACAGTAATTTTACCACACGCTGTACGATGAGGGGGGGGCTGATTTACAAGAAACAGCCAATCTGTGTTAAAGGCTTGATAGAACACCTCCCCATTGGCCCCAACCCCCCATCTTGTTCGTTTTGGCACCCATTAGGGTTGCCGACACATGCAGGCACCCGCACTGAACATGAATCTACTGCATGGGGGGGAGGTGCCAGTTGGTGTCTTTTCCCTCTGATCCTTTTCAGCCCTAGCTAGCTAGTTGATCGTCCAGCTAACCAGGCCATGCCATCCATGCCGGCGAGCACAGCAGGTGTCTCAACGGTGCGGGAGGGAAGAAAAATCCGGAGATTCGGTCGGGATTTGGGGGGTTGGTAGCCTCGTTGTGGATTAGCGAACTCAGCAGCTCTCTCTCCCCTTATTGGTTCTTGCTATTGTGACGGTTGGAGGGTTGTACGGCAGTGATGTGAGTGATGGGTTGTGACGCGCGCGCGACACTGAGCTCAGCTGGTTGGAACATCTAGATTCTAGAAGCAACTCGTGGTACGTGGTATAATTAATATAGGCGCTACACATGTTCCACTTGTTTTGATGCCGGTACATGAAGTCGATATACCTACCCCCCACGGAGTACCCGGGTACCTGATGTGTCTCTTGCCTGTGTTGGAATCTCATGGAGGTCGATCAGATGGTTGTATTCATTCGACTGCAGGCTGCTGATCTTCTGTTGTGCTAGATCATGCAAACTGTAATTAATTTAAAAACAAAATTACTAAGCGTCGACCGTTTTTTTTTCTTTTGCTCACAACTTTCTTCATGTTTCTGTTTTGTTGTATGCAGACTCTCATTGTCAGGTGGCTTATAATTATATGGTGGGTTGACTTGTGACTTAAAATTACTTGAGTGTCTTCTGCAATATATACCTCCTATACAGGTCATTGAACAGCTTCTATCCCTTTACTAGCCTGTTATGAGGCAGATAGCATCACACTGCTCAACTAAATATCCTTAAGTCGGTCTTAGTATTATTAGTTACATAGGAGCCCCAGTGCGCTGGTTATCGCTATCGCGATTACAACTATCCTAGTAAAGTGGTATTATGTCGTGTGGTCCTCCCTCCAGTTATAATAATAACCACTCCACGCCTCAGCGGTAACGCCCCTGTCAAATGATATTGGCAGTAGATAGTATTAGACAAGCATCATAAACATCTACCAATTTCTGAATCACAAAGAGGAGAGAAGAGGTTGAGTCACTAGCATATGCATACCCGCTCCCGCCCACATATGTATTGCATTTGCTTGCTACCTTACCGCCAAGCATTTCAGCCCCGCTGTATGTACCTACAATCCTTTGAGCTCATCTCTTCACTCAACCTCAACAAAACCTTTAAACAACTTTTATTTACACACCAAACAGCAGAATCAATAAAAAAAAAAATGGCCGCACAGAAGCGAATCCACCGTGTAGCTACCCCCCCCTCCTTCCCCCTCCAACTATCCGCTCCTGCTCTTCCCCCCCACCTCCCTGTCCCGCGGGGCAAGACTTCTCACATCCCACATAGGAGTACGCCGAGATCGAACAAAGTCCAATCCCGGGCATTGTAGTCCAGTCGATTGATGAGGATATGTTCAAATGGAACATCGAGCTCACCGGCCCTAAAGAATCCGTCTATGCTGTTTGTACACCTAGCTCTTGCTTTACCGAGGAGGATGAGCTAACGGGGTGCGCACAACTTCAACAGGGCGGGACCTTTAAGCTGCAACTTACCCTCCCCACAAACTACCCTTTTAAGCCGCCTGTCCTAGCCTTCCAGACCAAGATCTACCATCCGAACGTCAGCAACGATGACAAGGGCAGCATGTGCCTGGGCATCCTGAGATCAGATCAGTGGAAGCCGAGCTGCAAGATCATCTCGGTGCTAGAGATGGCAAGAGGCTTGCTGGTTGAGCCCAATCCGTAAGTCGCTTATATTCCCCCCTAGAATACTCATGGAGGTGCTGATAAAGCTCTGCAGGGACGATGCCGTCGAGACCACGATCGCGGAGCAGTACAAGTCGGACAGGGCCCAGTTTGAGAAAAACGCAAAGTCCTGGGTAAAGCAGTACGCAAAATAGCAAGTACTTAGTAGTAGTGACGTAGTAGTATACTAGTAGTAGTAGAGGGCGTTTTATCTTAGAATCTGTACGATATAAAAAATTGCGACGTAGCTAAATAAGATTTCCCACGTACTACATAGGTCAGAACTCTGTGTTTGTTTGTTTTTTGTTTTTTTTTGCCGCGGAGTGTAAGATTACGTCATTGCGGGTGTCAGGTCTGCGCTTAGATCCTTCTTCCTAGTGCTCACGCGCCTGAAATGCCCCTCTTGTTGTAATACATGTAGTTTCAATGTGGCTACAGAGGAGAGGTTGTTGTGGCGCTGTGATCTAGTACACCGAGTGATATTCCATGCACCTGTGCTCACTTAGAGTTAGGGTTGGGGCTATTCTTGTCTTCATAAAATGGATGCGTACAGTTGGGGCTAGCGCCTTGGAAATTTATTAAGGTCCTCCAGTGGAATTATAACATCATCTAGTGTACCCACGTACTCACCAAAAATCCCAACCCCCAAGTCCCCCAAACACCCCACTGCAACCCCACGACATCATGCGAAGGCCCTGGAACCGTCATCACCCACGATCCCAGCATATTATCATCTCCAAAAGAGTGGGATAGCGTTCCCGGACCCTGTCATGTCACAACGGAAAACAGCATACCAGAGGGCCCCGTTATAACAAGCTCGAACCTCCGGCAGTACTGCAGTGGCACCAGTGAGTTCGATCGTCTTTTCGGAGAAAGACTTGTTAAAGTACACTATCTGCTCTTATAGGAACTAAACACTGGCAGGTTTCCACCACACCCGGAGGTTTGTGTGGGTTAGGGTTTCGCTGCGGTGGGCCGGCATCGCAGCTCCAGTACCTCCACCAAAGCAAGCATTACCTAGCCTACACAAAGCTTGTAACACCATGGGGGTCATTCCTCCAAGGTATGAAACCCTTTCCCCCCTTCAGACCAAATTTAGTAGATTGTCTATAGCCCCCCACCCCCAGAAGGCCAAGTGTGATCAATTATGGCCATCACAAATAGATACAGGTTTAAAACCCCCCTAGGGTACCCGAGGGCACCCAGCCAACTTAGGGTGAGGAGACTTCTGGTAGCGAATATGACCCGTGGTTGCGTGGTGTCACCCTTGCAAGAATATATCTGAAACCGACCCTGTTAGGGACTTTGTACTGAAGTTTGGGGAGGGCTTTGTTCGTGATACAAAGATGTGATATAGGCCGACTAGCTAGTAGTATTAGTATTCATCCCCTCGGACCTCTCGCTAAACATCAGCGCTGGAGAGTCGAGAGTCTACCGGAGAAACCTCCTACTAAAATCGCGGCTATCAGCTCAATACAAACCCTTTTACGCATATCAAGCTGGCTCTTGGCTTCCCATGTAATTACCGTTATCCAATATTCCCTTATCTACTCCCAATCAATTGTCTGTCGTACCAATATTAGGTATACCCTTCAGCCCTTGGGAGACCTACCACCAATTATTCGTTCCGTGACAAATACTTGGCTAACTCTACTTGATCTATAAGAAACACCAAATATTCCATATAGGTCCGGTTATTACCGTAGCAAGCGAGTATGTTTCTACTTCCTTGTAACCCTCATAAACATTGTCCAGGTCAGCTCGGGTTCACGTGTGAATACCTGGGCATAGTTACCGTGGTCTATCTTAGTACTCATAAACCCTGGCCTACAAGGTTAACCAAGTAAACAGACAGCGACGGACTTGTCCACAAAGGAGGAATATCTAGCTACATCTAACCTAGCCAGTTCTTTCCCTTCAGATCTAGACGTGACGAAACCTATCAGACCTGTAAGTAATTATACCCCCGAACCAAACACCCACCCCCCCACAACCACCACCCATCCATTCCTCCGAGCTCGAGGGAGTCCGTACACATCTCGCTCGACCCCACCCCACATCTGGCTACCAGGGACACCCCACTCGCAAGTCAGATGTGCTCTACCAATGAGGCTGTCCCCCCAATACCTCCGTAAAACATCGGCGACGTCGACGTCAATGGGCTCCACCTAAACGGAGCACCAGCTGCAGTACCTCCACACACTTATATGTGTAGGGCAAAACCCACCACCGTCACTACATGTATGTATGTACGGAGATTATTTACCACCAGGGAAAGATACCAGAACATGGTCTAGGCCCTAGCTTAAAACAGGAGGTGCAGCCGTCCGTTTCCCTGTGTCTCAGAGACGGGGTTCGGATTCCTGGGTATGTACGCCCGCAGTGCGGAGTTCTGTTACCTACATGTTCGACGGAGACTTTTCAAGCAACGCCTCCTACATTGACTGCAGGTAGGGCAGAGAAAAAGTAGCCAAAAGTGGAGTTCTACCCTGCATACAGATCGGCGTCGTCTAGGTAGGGTGGGGAGGGGGGGGGGGTAGATCCCTCCTTGTGTCATTGGTATGTACCTGAATTATAAGCGAATGATGTCTTAAATGTGTGCCTATCTACCGTCAAGATACCTTTTGGGCTGCTCCCACCCCTTCTTCCCCATGAGTGAGATTACGTGACCGACTGCAGGCACTGACCCCAGGCAGAGAGAGGAGCAGAAGGGAGAGGGAGAGATGCCATCGCCACGTGATGGTTGTTATCTCACTTCTCCCCCCCTCCCCCCCCCATACGTCTCCAGCCAGATTCAATTGTCCCCTTCCTTGGTTTTCAAAATGGTGGTAATTACACACTGTCCCTCCCCCTCCTGTTGCATGCTTCAAGAACTTGATTATGATATACATTTCTGACTAAACAGAAACAGACTCTTTTTTCTTTCTTTCCTAACCTCTATCTAACAAAATCTAGGGGGGCAGTTATACCCACGAGTGATGCCGCATGATCATTCCTCCCGTCTATTCCACTAACACCAGATTTTATGTTTGGGAAAAAAAAATGTGACAAAAGAAAAAGAGGAAGGGCGGATCAACACATATATCCAGTCCTTCCTATACACAAAAAAAAATGATTCTTTTTAGGATAGATATGTATTTCAATAATAAACGCTATCTCTCTTCAAATCCACCTCAATCAATGTCTGTATCTCAAAAAAATGAAAAAATCTCCCGGAAAAATAAGAGTTGTTTGAACGCCCAAAAAGAAAAAGAAAAAAAAGAAAAAAAAGAAAAAAAGAAACCCTATGAATATGATGCAATGCATAAAGGTGGATGGAAAAAAAAAAAAGAATAGCGTCAAAAAGTTGTCCGGGGGGCTCCCAAAGACAAAATAATATGAAAAAAGAAGAAAAAAGAAAAAAGAAGAAAGTAAACCCAATACCCCCCAAAATATAAGAATAGGTAAGATGCACTAAGTTATAAACAATACACAGAATAGAAGGTGCTGGGGGTAAAGGGTATAATGCCTATTAAAGGCAACAAAAGAGAAAAAAGTCCTGAGTAAAGAAATAAGGAGTGTGAGGTGATGAAATTTGCCGTAGCTTGAAAAAGAAGAGAAGAGAAATTGACGAAAACCCCAAGGACCAAGGAAAAGAAAAAAAAAGAAGAAAAAACATAGGAAGCCGCTTTCATATCGTGTAGGTATTTATCCCGCCAACCCCTTATCCCAGCTGCCGAAAACAAGGAACAAAAAAAGAAAAAGCAGACACCAGTTGAACTTTTTGCCGTGCCGAAAGTACTAGGAAAAAACAAATGAAATTGACCCCTCTCAAATATCCCGAAAGAGAGTCGACCCGCGTTAAAGACAAAGAAATGCAGTGCAGCAATAACAAACAAGGAAGTTAATATAGAAAAATCGCCCCGACTCTACGCCTTGACCAAGATTTTCTTAAATCTCCTACTAATATCATGACCTCCGTGAGCACCGAGACCGTTATTTACGTGTCCAAGACCAGTTCTCATAGATGCATCGTCCTTTGAGGCTCTAACGCCTCCTTTCGCGATAGCAGCTCTTTCTGCCGCAAATGTGTCCCTTCTATCTTGCCGCCTAAGGTCGATTGTCTCCTGGCTGATATGACCGAACCCATTTCGACGCCTGTAGCACCCCTCGATAAGGGCACCAGCATCGATTATTTTCCTTGGGATTGTCTGAACAACTTGGAAAATCTCCATGGGGTCACTGACAGCCTTGATTTGAGGTTCGCCGGTTTTGAATATGGCCAGAGCTATCCTGAACAGGGTTTTTGATCCTTCACTGTATTTCGAACACACAGTTAGTAAAGTAAAAAAGAGGAAAGAGAAAGTTGCACATACTAGAACAAGCAATCCCAAACTCTCAGAACACTCTCTGTAGGCAGTGACCCAATGAATCCACTCATAAACCACGAAGAGGTGCAAAGTGTGATAGGTGGTAGCTTTGTTGAGGTTGGGTCAAAATCGCTCCCGTCCAGCTCGCCACCAATCTTGCCCCAAATCTGGGGCAGGCTTTCTCTTACACTCATCATAAGAACCCATTGGTCAACACTTGATCCCTCAAGGTTGACCTCATGGGTTCCGGGAAGATGTTGATGGGTAAGAATCCACAGCATCCAAAATGCCTTTTCTTCCGTCATAAACAGAAGTAACATTCCGGCTAAAAAGTTCAAACTCTGACAATACCCAATCTTTGGCACATATCGTGAAAACGCTACCAATACACGTCTTAGCTGCTGAACAATTGGTGTTTCGAGCTGTTGCTGCTGTAGTTTAGACATCCTCTTTGAACCTGGTGGTGGGTCGGGCTTGAATTTGACATTGTCGGGGAAAGTTCGATGAAGATCTACCGAAAGGATTAGATAAAATATTAAAGCTGCAAAGATAGTTATACAAACCTCTCTCGATGAGCTCCGAGTCCGGGGAGTCTAATCCCCTATTTACCAGCTCTTCATACAGGCCAGCATTTTTACTCAGCACTTTCTGACCACCAGCATACCAAAACCAAGCTGCACCTCTCCACTCTGGGGGAATGCCCTTGCGGATGTATCGCTTGACCTTGTTGGACTTTGGCGGAAATCTAACAGGTCCTCCCTCTCCATAAGACAGCCCAGACTCTCTCAGGAGTACCTCCCACTTCTTTCTTCGCCTGTCCAAAGTTTCTTCATAGCGCGCATTCCATTCCTCGTACTCTGCAAGAGTAACGTATTGTGTTTGCTTTCGGAATCTTCAAAAGGTTAGCAAGAGAGTTCGCATCATCTAAAGATCCGGATACTATACCCGTAACGATCACGAGGATCTTTAGGTGATTGGTTAATGGCAACTGTCGGATTTTTTGAAGGCATTTGTATTACAGGCTGTGGGATTTCGGGTAACGACTGGGGCTTGAATGCTGGCGGCATCTCGATTGATTTGGGGATGGTGTCTAGTACTTCACTTGTTGCCAGGGGTTCTGAGTGCGAATCTTCTTCTTCTGAGACCATTCTATCTTCTTCGGTACCACTTCGACGACTTTGTTCTTCAACTTTTAACTGTTTGTCAACGCGTACTATTTCCATCTTTTCAACTTCTACAAAGTCGGCACTCTGCCTTGGCGAAGCCCCCTCTTGAAGCGCCAACTCGTTCTCCGATAACCTCGATCTAGTCCTGGGCGAAATCTCTCCTCCTAGTACTGAATCGCCCTTGCTCCTGACTCTTTCGATGTTCTCGAAACTTCCTGGCCTAGAAACTCCACTCGTCAATGAACCACTGTGACTTCCTCTCGCACTCAACCCGTCCGATACTGAGTTGTGTCTTGAGGTCGCACCGCCAAGTACCGAGTCGCCCTTGCTTCTTCTATTCTCCTCTTCCCTGTATTCGTCGTCGTCTTTCGCTTCCCGCATAATCGATTCTTCGTCGGTGTCGCTGCCATACATACCAATAGCTTCGTCAACTGTCATAGCATGGCTGTCCTCAGTCCGCTCTGATATACTTGTTGGGGTACTTGAACGGTGAAAGTCGTCGGTAAAGAGTGCCGATCGGAACGAACCGCGCATCTCTTCCACGGCGCCTAAAGCCCCGATAGAGCTGTGAGGCGAGGTGTTGGCACTCGACACAGCACTAGTGTCGTTACTGTACGGCGCGTGCGGAGGAGAAAACGGGTGAGATCTCGGCGCACCCCGTGGGTCTCTCCGATGAGGGTAATGTCGGTTTTCGCTGTTATTTATACCATATAAGTCTGGTGCAGAGCTTGAAGGATATGGGCCGCGTGGAGTCGAGGGATGTCGAGGGTGAGGCTGTATCGGGGGAAATTCATTCGGACCCGGGGTATGAGAGCCGGTAGAGAACCCCCGCTCTCTAGCAATAGAGTTAAATGCCAACGGCATCCTCAAACCAGGAGGCGGAGGCCCAATAATCGGAGGTGTCCTTCGGCCAGGCCCAGCTCTTCTTTCACCGTTGCTTGCTACTCTCTTGCCTTGCGGTGATCTCCCCGGAGGAGGTAACCCCACCAGAATTCCCCGTTCCATGCTCTTTTGCTTTGCCAGCCTATCGGCCCCAGGTAAACTCTCAAAAGGTTCCCTTGTTGCAATATCCTGCTCCATCATCCTCCTCTTGACCTGTTTCGACAATGGTTGCTCTCCACCCCTTTCCCAGCCGTGTTCACCTGAGCCTCCTACACGCAGTCTTGGCAGTGCAATTCCCGTAGAGTTCTGTCTATGTATATTAGGATTGTACGATTGCCCAGGCCTCATCTCGGGAACTGAAATCATCTTTCGTAGACTGTTGTTATCGTGTGGCAGGTGTGTAAAGTGTGTCTTGTGGGCAGATGCAGATAATGGGACAGGTGGAAAGTCGAAATGGAGCTCCTCGTCGAGCCTAAATGGTGATTGGGGCTCGGCGTGTTGTTGTATTATTCGACCCCCCTCGTCTAGAGAGGGTCTGGGGGATGGTTGGGGGGTTTCGAAAGTGGACGTAGTCATGTCGATGCAGGACGAGAAGTTTTAAAAGGTTCCAGGCTCAATCCAGGCCGGTGGTGTGGGTGGGATGATGAATATTCCGATGAAAGTATGACGACAAGATCAATGCCGTTGGTTTGATGGGAGTGGGTGTGTGAGGGCGGATAGCCGTATAGGATGTTGTGTGATGGTGAAAGGTGTTGTAGCAGCAGCAGCAGCTATTGGGGGAATAAACGAATGTATATGGTTGAATTAAGGAAAAGAAAGAATGATTATGGAACAGGTTCCCGTAGAAAGAAAAACAGAAACAGAGAAACGAAAGGGGAGCCAACCAACTGGGGGGGGGTTGGTGGTGGCAGTAGTAAGGAAAGAGGAGTCGGGGGATGTTCGAGGTTGATGTAAGTTCGAGTTCGAGGTGGAGGGAGTGCTCAAGCAACTACTACTCCCTGCATCACCATGCTCGCTGACTGGGGGGGTGGGAGAAGTTGGGTGGAGAGGTGGAAGGGATGGGGGGGTGAATTGGGGATGGGATGTCCAGGGCGTTAATGTAGTATAGTAGTCGATGGCGTCTGTGATTGAGGGAAGGCGTCTGTTTGGCGGCTTTTGCCTCTTGGATTTTATGTTTCGAACTGTTCCTCTGTGAAGTTCATTCCTTATTTTCCTTTCCACACCCTCGATTGTTCACAATTTCACCCTCCCGAACTCTTTAATCACTCAGGCTCCCGTATCTCTCCCAAACAATATGTTAGGGTGGAGAGGTGAGCGATTGAGATAGGATATTACTTTTTGGTAACGAAATGTTTCGGGTTGTTATTGTCGTCGACGCACGTTAGTGTTCCTTGCTGAGTACTGCCTCGTGGTACTGCCTGTTACTAGGCACAGCTGAAGTGTAGAATGCCGCACTGCTGCTTCTCTTTTGGCTGACTGACTGACTGACAGACTATTCTTTTCCTCCGACTGGTAAGGCAGATCCGTCGCTCACAGCTCACTCGGGGTGAGAATAACGGGAGAGACGGGTGTGGTGTGTTGCCCGGGACGTCCGTGCGTAACTGTTCGAGAGTGAAAGTAACCTACACTTTTGAGGTTTCTCTGATTTCTGGTTTGGGCCCTGTTTATCTTTTCAAGTATCTTCTCATATGTGTAGTGGACCTGTCTCATCTATCCGTATGTCTGAATTCAATTCCCCTCCTTCTCCCTACTTCGGTTTCCACACACACACACTCTCTCTATCTATCTCTCGATCTCTCACTGATCTTCTCTACTTTCCCTCACAGCCAATCCACCCCTTGTGCTTCTATCGATCTCAAACACTCACCCGCACACACCCGATCTCTGTTTCCTACTTTTTTGTACCTACATAGATACGCAGGCAATACTTTATCGGTACTGACCCTGCTGTGTAATGCAGTACAGAAAGTCATTTTCTCCCCCGCCCCCATCTGACTATCTCTCTCGCCTCTTCAAACTCGCCTTCTGAGGCTTGCTCTTTTCTCACTCACTCACTCACTCCCTTCACTCCCCTTCTGGGCACTGACCTCGCTCGAGCGACGGCGCTTGGTTACGTTGGGGTTTAGTATCAGGTTCCGCTGGGTGACATACATAACCCGAGGACCCAATCTCCCGGGACTAGGGACACCCCCAGCCCATCTCTTCTTGGGTTTCTCTCTCTCTCTTGAGGGATCGCCAAATTCCCTTACTCTTTCTTGGCTTGCTCGTTCAGACTTCCAGCACTGTCAACCCGAATAATCATAAGCCATGCTGCTTACAATATCAATATCTGCTGAGCTAGTATGTAGTACTAGGTGCTCATTCTTCGCTTTCCACTTCCTTCTATGGCCTTACCGGAATAAGCGTTATAGCTTCAAACCTTTAATCTCATTCCTGGGTCGTGGGAAAAACTCTCAACAGGCATATCCCCTTATGCAAAAGCCAAAAGGTTCAATAGAATAGATGGGCAGCAGAATTGCACCTCTCGTCATACTGATGGCATCGAACCTAACCGAGCTGCTGCTCCCTCCCCTCCCCAAGCCAACAGGAGCTTCTACCCAAGCATGCGCTCTACAAACATAGAGTACACACAGGTACATACATGAGCTATGCATACAGTATGTAGAAGCACTCAAGCACAAAATAACATACGCCCCCCAAGCAGCGAGTAAGATCCATCCAAAAAAAGAAAGAAAAGAAAAATCCCCCTTCCCCCCCCCCCCCCCCCCCCCCTCCAAAAAAATCCTGGACTTCTCAAAGGTAAAAAATAAAATAAAAATTCATTGGTAGTACGACATCCGACCCCCTCCCTCCCTCTTCTCTCCCTTCCACCTTCCACCGAACGAACGTTCCATCAAATTTGCGACTTTCCCGCGCCCGGTCCCCTCCCGTTTTGGCACTTTACTGCACACACAAAGGAAGAAAAAAAAAAAAAAAGGAAAAAGGAAAGAAAGGAAAAACCTGCAACTGCTTAAAATTTGCCGAGATGGTGGAATCGACAGCTAGGCTAGCCGGATTATCTCTCTCTTTTTTTTTTCTTTCACTTTTCGCGTGTCCAGCTAGAAGCACAAACATGTAATTATCATTGGCAGGGTTTCCTCTACCCAAAGGATGTAGGTACATGTACTTACAGAGCATGTACCTACATGACATGACTCTACTTACGGCTCTCCCCCCCCCCCCCCCACCCCCACTGCCTACATGAACTTACGAGCGATTTGCTGTGATGTCCTTCTCTGTGCTGACAGATTGTAGATGTGGGTAACTTAACTCCTCTGATACGTTAAATGGCGGGCGGGCGAGAGTAACGGATGAAGCGTAATTAAACCCATCCATCCACCACTACCACCCCCGGGAGAATTAGCTAGCAAAAACGAAAGACATAAGAGATGAGCACGAAGGGGGTTTAACTTCAAATACGAAGGGTAAAATAACAACAACATCCAACTGATCAATGCAATAGATACATGTATAAGCTACTGCAGAGTAGAGTTGCATGTATATCAATATCAGTATATATCAACTCCAGTATACTATCAATATCAGAGGAGGGGAAAAAAGGAAGGAAAAAAACGTTATTATATTTTTTTTAATATCACTCAACGGATATACTAATGTAGGCTCTCCACCTTTCCCCTCCGCCTGTTCCCCCCCGGGAAATCGGAGTGCGTGTTTACGTGAATAAAAAAACCCGTACCTGCGTAAGGTCATGTATGTATGCACACCACCGCCCACCTCGCACGCAGGTACGCACACTGGCTGCAGCAACACCACAAATCACTTTACCAAGTTTGGCCCATCCATCATGCAGGCCTCGTTTTAGGCCTCTTTCTTTGCATGTGCCTGCTTTTATCTATGTATCTGCAACGCAGAGGAAGAAAGAAAAAAAAAAAAAGATCCACCCCCGAAAATAAACGACAAAAATAAAAAAGACCAGCTCAGATGACACCCCATTTCAAGCTTTTCAATTGGGTAGGTCAAGGAATGTATGTCCATTGGACGGGATGTGGGGGCAAAAGTTGTAATTGAGTTTTAGAGTAGACACATTTTTTTATATGTGGTAGCGTACAATATTCATCAAGAAGAACTCTCCTCCACTCATCCACCGATAGGCGGCCGCGGCTCGAACGCAATCCCTGATATCATATCGCTCAGCCGAAAAAAAAAGCTGCCTTTGTCTGGAGTCTCACATCGCGACATCTCTTCCTCTAGTCCGGCTAGTATACTCCTATCATATCACCTTATCCAAACGTTGGACATATCAATATGCAACCCCCCATGCTATTATTAGCCTAAAAGTTCGCCACGGCGGCCGGGACGGGTTGAGGGCGTACCACAGGCAGGCCTTAGGGGGGGGATAAAGGGTGTTACAAAAACTCTCTAGATTGTTGTACATACCGCAGGATGTGGGATGTGGTGTGGATGGGGGGATGAGGACGAGTGTGTATGCAGTGCTACCTCAACGACATCTAGTAACCTACATGTAGCTATAATATGTATGTGGCTACTCTAGACCGCAGACCAACATAATTTTGGCGAAGAAGAAGCATATATATTAGAGATTGAAGATACTTTTATGGGAAGGCTAGAACTTTTTACCTCTACCTACATGTACATATAAAACCAGGCTTACTTTAATAATTACCCGCTCATCCGTCCGCCCGTTCTATCCGGTGATGCGATTGCTGCATTGAGCCTGTAGATAGATACTGGCCGTGGGGTGGTGGTGGTGGTGGTGGCAGTGATGATATATAGAGATTGTGTATCTACTATATACATGTAGATAGATGTAGAGCACCCAAATGATTACAGGTGCTAAACTATATGTTATACTCATTTGCGCATATAGGCACCACTAATACTAACACCACCGCCGCCACCCCGTCGATTACCGTCTTGGGCGAAATCCAAGAGTTTTACTTATTTGTCGTACCTGCAGATCCAATTTTCCATATCTGGAGACAATGAGAGATCAACTACCAATTAACAGCTATCTATGCACATGTATCTCTACCTAAAGATATATTTATCTACCATAGAGCAGTGTGTGTTATACTGCCCATCTTACTCTGTTCCAATCATCAATACTCCTTCCCATCAAAACCCCTAATTCGCCGCTCAATTGTCCAACCACTCGTACTGCGGCCAGCTGACTGCCACTGAACCGATTGGCGCACGCTTCCTCCGTACAGTCACAAACCTCACGGATACCGACATCAACGCCCCTTCCTTCCCCGGTTCTTGAGCATCATAGCTCATCATCACCGTCCCCCCTTCCCCTCCCTTCCGAAATTTGTGGGGATGGATGGACGGATGACATGTTTTGCTTTTCAAGTCGTCCATGCAGCCCTATGTAGCGCCGAGCACCGCAACCCCATGGAGCAGCACACACAACACGCTGCACGCTGCTGCACAGCACAGCAGAGCCTTAGAAGAAACTCCGATGGCCGGCGACCTAAAAGTATATGCAAACCGCTCCCCCGCCGACCTGAACAAAAAGAAAGCTGAGCAAGACTGCATTTGCTTTACGTACTCCAATGCCCCCCCCAGATCGGGGAAGGGGAGGGGAAGGGAAGGTGGGTGGGTGGAGGCAGTGTCTTTTTTTACGATCACGAACAAATCTCCCACGCCCCATCCATAAACGAAATAACAACAGTCCCCCAATCTTCTTCTTCTGGTTACTGTATCTAACCTCTAGCAATGAGACTGCAGTTAGAGTAGGTACATGTAGTTGTAATACTGGTAAAACCTCTAGATCTACGACTGCTAAGTAAAACGAACCAATCCGCAAACTCCATGCGCAAAAAGTAAAAAAAAAAAAAGTACTGCAGTACTGGACCGGTTAGTTCCTACCGGCACTTTGCTAAGATTAACATTGAACCGAGCCCGAGCACTCCCTCGGCCATCAATTCCCAAAGCTCGAGCCGCACACATAACGTGGGAAACCCGTTTCCTGTCATGTCATGTCACTCATCGATTCCGACTCAGTTCCCTTAAAGTACAAACTAACCAACACAATAAAGTATCCCTTCCTCCTAATAGGTACATGTATATTGAACTCTACAATATGTAGAGTCTATGTATGAATCTCCAAATGCGTAGAAGATGGCTCTACAGGTGCATGTCTGTACTGTATGTCTAAATGTACATACCATACCCGCCCCCACTATTCAACCCGGGTTTGCCTCCTACAGCCTGCTCTGTTCCTGCATCCCCATCCATACAACTCCACCCCCCAGTTCCAGTTAGTTAGTCATTCAACGGGGGTGTCTCCGTTCATCGGCAGGAACTTGTTGAGAGTTTTTTTTTTTTTCGTCGGTCGGGTTCCCCCTTGTTTGGTCGGGGATATATTATATTGATGCTTTTGGGAAGCGGTGGCAGTGGTCCGCAATATGTACGCGTCGCATCACCTGTACAGTAAGTACTCTAAGTGCATGTACTTATATAGATATGTAGAGAGTATATAACTCTTAAACCGAGCCAAACCAACTAGAGCTGCGTGCTAGCTGTTCTCGAAGGTTGGGTAAAGTGCTTACTCTACCTCCGACTTGGGGTCAAGCTTCTTCGGGATGCCTAGGGGGGGTAGAAGAAGAAGAAGAAGATGTACTCTAGAAGTACATGTACTTAAGTGCACATACAGTGAGGACCGGCGCGGCAGGGCCTGTGCATTCTAGCTTCATAAACTTAGTACCAATAACGAAATATCCACCCCTCCCCCCCTCATCCCCTCCCCCCAACTATCATCAATTCCCCCATAACCTCATAGAATCTTTGCAATCCTGATGAGTGCCATGTATCGGGAATCGGGTTCTTGTCGAACCGGCTCGCTTGTCCTTTCAGCGACGGATCGGCGCCATGCAATTTCATAGACAAAGCAAAGTTCCATAAAGACTCTTCCTATCACGATCGTCTGGGGTGCATACCATCGATAGAGCAGAGCTACATGTGGAACTATATTAGCAGAAAGAAAAGGAAAAGGAAAACACGTCCCGCGCCAATCAACCTCACTCGCTCGTCTCCAGTGTAAGATTTCAAAGGGGCATGGAGATTCCCGGCTCTCCTATAGTACCAGTGTCAGTAATAACTGTTAGGTCAGTGCCAATTGGTAGTGCGACGCAAGGCCTATGGCATATTTCAAAACGCAAGTGGCTTGCAGCTACGGACGGAATTGCTCTACTTTACTCTATTTCACCCTCTATCTAGGTACCTCTATCTGTCGCTGTCTCTCGCTAAGCTGTTAGAGTACCTACTTACATGTATGTAGCTGGCTGGCTGGCGGGGGGGGGATCCCCGAGATGCCTGATGGACCAATCATAGTTACGTTAAAGCGTTGTCGTCCATCCGCATTGCGGTCTGGTTTGTAATAATCTGGGGTAAAGTGGAAAAAAAAAAAGGGAGGAAACACGATCATGCAATATCACTCACCTTTCACTATCCCCCATCAGGGCAACGGGCACGCGCTCGATCTCCTTTCCTTCCCTTCTGGATGTCACTTACTCGGCATGCACCGCCGTTTGCAAAAAAGTTTTTCCGGATCACACATCCGCGCCAGCGATCGGGATGAACCACCACACCACCAAACCCACCACACCACCCACCGCGCGTGTATTCATTCCCACGCGGAGGAAACGGTTCTGCCGAGCGAGCGGCGGTAACGGTAAAGGTAAGGTTATGAATTCTCCTTAGGAAGGGAAGGAGGACAAGACAAGACTCACCAACCCAGCCTATCCAGCCAGTCAGATCCACCCGTTTTTGGCGCTGGTGGGTCCTACTGGGAGTTGCCGCCCCGGTTATCTGCGAGCCAAAAAAGAAAGGCGCTTGGCAAAGAAATCCTAGAGAATCCAAAAAATTGCGCTATTAGAGATTTTAGGCCAAGAATCAATTTTGAGAAATGTTGTTTGCCCACCCAGCCTGCAACTGGTAGTTTTGACCAAAAGTGATGGTTTCTATTGGTGGGCACCGGCCTTAAGCTCCCGGTATCTTATTTATTATTGACTGACCACTCCACCCGAAAACACTCCTTTATTTAGCTCGCGAGCCCGATGATCATTATATACAGCTTGCCTCCCTCCCCCCGAGCATGGTTCTCAGAGCCTCTCGTTTCAAGCTTCATCCTCTCTTCACCTAACAACCAGAGACGGACAATTACTGACGTCAGCGGATCCCCCTGATTATTATTAACGTCCTCTACTTTATATATGCCTGGTCCTGGGCAATAAGTAAAGGACTTTACTGCTACTCACCCCTGTAGCCAATATTTCGGCGAGCCCGTTGGTGTGGCGTATACAAATACTTGAATTGTGGCTCCTGCTCTACTCTCTTCTAGAGTGTGGGAACAGGGATGTTTCGCCCCGGCTAACCCGATTCCAGATACCAACAAAAACCCAAGTAACGTAGTCAAATAATCACTAGTACCCGCCCTTATGGTGGACCTTTCGTCTCATAACCTTGGGCGGGTGGTACATGTACTATGCCCCTCGCCTTGTCTCCGCAATAAGCTCTGGGCAAACGTATGTAATTCCAGCAGCGGGGGGGGGATGCAAAGCCCAGACAGAAACGGCACTGTCCCCCTCATCGGCTCTGAAACCTGTCAGCTGTTTCACTGAGGGAAACTCGAGCTTGTAGTAGTAATTGTAGAGGCGGATCCAAACACAATTAGCAAGAAACAAATGGCCCGGTATGACTCGAACACCCGGCTCGGGCCAGCATGTGAGCATAGGGTATATCCTTCTCGGCAGATTAACCATCCTTCGTTTCGGTAAGCAAGCATTTGTTTGATTGGTGTCCATCGAATAGAAGCCCGAGTAATTAATGGAGTGACGGAGGTGGTTGTCAAAATGATTTAGCGTCATATGTCCCGTTTAGTGGTATCCACTGGGACCAAATGGACCAAACCCAGACTCGATACCGTGAGGGCGTGGATGTGCCCTTTAATGGCGGTACAGGATGAGAAGTCGGGAGGGCCATTTGGTATTCTAGTGGCGGACCCCAAACTACCCGATATGTCTGCCCGCGTTGGCCGCTCTCTTGGGCTCGTGTGGGTTCCGCATAGTGCCTCCCCCAAGCTTGGCTGCTCGATGACATGATCACCCAGTGCGGTCCAGAATGTTTGCCTGCTATGCAGATTCCCGGATTTGGTGGGACGTGTTGTCATCCGACGTGTCGAATCCGGAGGGGTCAAACAGTATGATCTCTACTTGATACCGACCCCCTTGCGGTGTTGCTTATGTGACTCTATTTTTGATAGTGGCACCCAAGATCCTCAATTGGCCTATAAGATCCTAATGGCTTAGAGCTACCGGGGTACTACAAGGTAGTTACAGGATGTTCGAATTGTATATTGGCTTTAACAAACGGCCAATCGGATGACAATGATGCCATCTAAGCACCTCACCCCACATTTCCCCCCCCCCCCCCCCTCCCTGAGATTTATGGTTGACTTCTACCACTTAAAAGATCATCTATCATCTTATCGCTGACCGGTAGATACGTACCACACCCTAAAACCTGATACGTATAAGAAATGTAATGAATTAAACAAAAAAAAATACGTACAAGAATCTGTAATCGAGTGATTTCCCATGATGGAAACACAGTAAAGAGATTTATCACAAATTACACCCTCCCTCCTGGCTCTGACCAAGCAGATTTGACATGCCATAACCCCCTAGAAGCTTAAATACGACTATCCCGTCTCATTTGACCGGCACCTTGCCCCACATGAGGCCTGGATACCCCTCGGGGGTAAACCATATAATGTCGATACGCCGCGCGCAAGTAGATATATCCAGTTGCCGCCTCAACCACTACAGACCCACCACATCCTCCCAAGCTAGAGAATCAAAGTTACTAAGTTAGTGATCATGACACCCCACCGCGGAAGGCCAAGCGAAGCTACCAATATGTGAAGCTCTGTCTGCAGAATACTAGGTAGCTGGTTGATAGCTAGCCCACTTGAACTACTACATAGCTAGCGGGCCCTTTGTATGGCTTCTGTATCCATACAGAACACGCTGACCAATTGGTTCGGCTCTATGCAAGTTACAGGGCCTGGCCTCCCCAGGTTGTGGTTTATCATATAGTGCTTCCGCAGCAGACACTTGCAGACGGCCAATATATAGCCTAGAGGCTTCAAGCCTCCCGGATGAGACCCCTTGCGTTGGATTAAGGATTAAGCGGGGGAAGTCCCAGTACTAGCTAGCCAATGTGGCTTATCTATTTTCTTAAGCTATAAGGTTTGCCAGGCCAGTGTTGCTGAACATTCCAATATACCCGATACCTACCCGCAACTACACAAGTCCCGAACGCTCCCCCAAGAAGGCTCTGCTACCCCCACATCCTATTTAGTACAGTATAGCATAGCTACTCAACAGTACAGCCCCGACTGTGACAGTGCACCAGGTAACGCCATGCACCTACCGATGCCCCCATAGGCGAGATTGCATGTGGTTAATTGGAGTGGAGTATATAACCCCATTGATACCCCCTCCTCTAACAGACAAACCGCGCGCCCCGCCGTACCAAAAGCCCAAGACTTGACCTACTCCCCGCCTTGGAGGTATAGCACGAAGAGAAGAGAGGTGCCTTACGATGCGCCGCTCTATCCCTCCACCAAACAGGCAAGCAGGGGGAGGGGTTAGCACCTACCACCCCCCTCTGGGGTTAGTTAGATGGTATAACGGGGACTCAATTAACTATACTACGTGTAGTCCCTGTACCCAACACACCCGACTCGACTCGACCCCCAGGGCCGCGCATATATGCCCGACGTAGTATCATCAGGTTCCACCACCGGGCATACACCAAAGAAACCAGCCCAGCCACAAAGCCACTACCTATCCGCCTCCAAAGACAGGGGGGGTTGGGGTGGTACTTACCTAGACCAGACCAGACCAGACGCTAGGCTGCTCCACAAACTCTTCATCTTCTGGCGGAGTAGAGTAGAGTAGGGTAGGGCAGAGTAGAGTATCCCCAAATCCCGCACCGTACGTACCGTCCAGTGCCTGAGGGGGCTCTCGCTCTAGAGCAGAGTATCCATCACGGCACCACAAGAAAAGTAACTACCCCAAAAACCTACAAACAAAACCTTGGGGGGGCATCCCAGAAAAGACAGACTGGGGAGGAAGTCGGCTTACACACCCCACCCCCAACAGCTAACGGCTGCGGCGGCCTAGCGTACGAACCGTGTGGGTGGTGTGTGCGTGTGGCCGAGTGATACTCCATGACACAGCAACCCCTCCCTAACCCCGCGGGAGACATGTATGTTTGGTAGTGCGAGATGTTATCCAGCGCATACTCCCTTGATTGGCATGTACATATATTCCAAGACCTGCCCTACCTACATACCTACTGGCCAGTCAATCAATTACATACTACAGTCGGTCTACTCTCCCAACGCTCAAATATCTCACCCCGGCAGGCGATAAGCTTATGATACATATCGCAACCCACGAATACCTCGACCGGTCACGCTGCATCACTCGCCCAGTAGCTAGGACGGGATATAAAACTACTTCTATTACCATATTCATAAAAGGTTTCCCCCCCAGAGCCTTATTACTTGGTATGGGGGGTTAATATGGCCCAATCTCGAGCTCGTCTCGTCTCGTCATATCCGTGCGTATATATATGCGTCTGGTCCGGAAAGCCATCCTAGTAGCTTTTCAGACCCCCCAACCCCAACCCCCGCGGGTCGACCAATCGGTCAACCCACAAAGCGCCCACCGCCTCGGCCACAGCCCACATACCCACATAACAATAGCCTACAGCCCCACATATACCCACAACCCACAATCCACACCCTCTCAACCCCACAGCTGCAAAAATACTCAGTAGCAACACCCCCAGATATCAACCCAAAAAGACAAAAAAAACAAAAAAAACATAAGAACCCAAACAAACAAACAAGCCATAAACTCACCACAACGCCAACCCCCCCTCCCTTCTTTTTCTCCCCCTCCTCACTCATCCTCGTCATCCTCATCATCCACAACCCTCTCCGCCGCATCCGGAACATGGCTCCTCCTACGATCGTACCCCGCCTCCGTCATTATGCGGCGCACCGTGCGCTCGTCGATCTTGAACGGACACTCCTTCGCCAGCATTACATATGACTTTGCGCGCTGCTTTGCGTCGCGCGTGCACACTTGTATGACCTATTCCCCCGCGCAACTCAAAAAAAGCACCACCCACACGTTAGCCCTCCTCGATCCGCCCCCCCCTCCCCCCTAGGAAGGGATAGAATGGATACTCACCACCTTCTTCTCCTCCACCGACCACTTCTTTGGTCTCCCTGCCCTCCGCTTACTCTTCAGGTTGATATCGTCTAGCACGCTGCCGCCGTTCACCTCCGCCATCTCCTTCGCGTGCGAGATGATGCCCGACACGGTGGACAGCGGCAGATGCAGGATTGCTGAGATGTTTCGCAGCGGCAGGCCCGTCTGCGAGAGCGCCACAGCGGCGCCGCGGCGGCCAATGCCAACCTCTGCGCCGCGACGCGGGATGTTTGCTGGGTTTGGTGGCGGGATGGTGATGGTCGCGGTCTCGGGCTTGGGCGCGGAGGTGGTGATGGGAGGTGGCGGCGGGGGTGGCAGTCGGTGGTGGTGGTGAGGGTACGTTGGTGGTAGTGATGTTGGTAGTGGTGGTGGTGCAGGACGGTGGGTTTGCGGGGGTGGGGCAGGAAGGAGCTTTGGGAGGGGTTGGGGAGGGCGGTGGACGGGGGGCGGAATGGGGATTGGACGGGGGGGAGGGGGGAAGGAAGGAGGAGGAGGAGGGAACGTTGATATCGTTGTGGGGACAGGGGTTTCTTCTACATGCTGTGGCTGTCCAGGTTGTGGTTGTGGTGCTTGGGCTTGTGCTGGATGTGGTTGTGGCTCTTGTTCTTGTTCTTGTGGTTGTGGTTGTGGTTGTGGTTGTGGTTGTGGCTCGAGGGATTGAGATTGGGAATGTGGTGGTGGTGGTGATGATGGTGCTGGTGATTCATCGGTGTCTGGAGAAGACGGTGAAGTATCTGCCTCGGGGGATTGGGACTGCTCTTCAGACAGCTCTGGTGCAGACATTGTATAGCGATAATAAAACAATAATCGATGATTGTTCTTGTTCTTGCCTTGTCTTGCCTTGTCTTGCCTTGTCTTTTTTTTCTTCTGTAGACTGTTTAGAATCTGATGTGTGGGGTAAGTGAGTGTGGATGGTGAATGAGTGAGTGAGTGAGTGAACGAGTGAAAGAGTGAAGGAGTGGAAAGTTACTTTTTTACTTTAGCCCTCGGGTGTAATACTCCTCCTCCTCTCTGCCCTAACAACGATACGATACGATTTGATACGATCGATAGCTTGGCCCCTCTCCTCCTCCCCTCGGAAGAAAGAAGAAAAATCCGGTCTATCTGTCAGTCTGGGGCTGGGAACCGGGTTTGTTGTGTCGATTGACGTGTGGTGTGGGTGTGTGAGTTGAGAGAGTGTGAGTGGATGAGTGGGTGAGTGGAGTGGAGTTGTGTGAGTGGGTGTGGTTGGTTGGTTGGTTGGTTGGTTGGGTGTGTGTGTGAGAGTGAGTGAGTGAGTGAGAGAGTGCGTACGGGTACAGGGTGAATGAGTGAGACCTTTCTTTGCCTTCCTTCCTTCAAGTTGACGGTCGTCGTCGACAGGGTTTTGGGGTTTTTTGGTTGAAAGGTAAATAAATAAATAAATAAAGTGTCTGTTTGGGTTGTGACGGGAGATGCACCGGTTCTACATTATTCCCTGTCCTATGTACTTTAATTACTCCCGTACATACATCACAAACAAATGGTCGGGTTCGTTTCGAAACATGTCAACCATGTATTGCAGATTGTAGATCTATAGATGGATACACTACCACCGTACAGCATAATCATAATACACAGTGTAATAGCGAACGGCTGGCTGTTCCGTCCAAGAGAGAGAGAGAGAGAGAGAGAGAGAGAGAGAGAGATTGTGATTTGTAAATAAATCTGGGGATAATAACATGATCGATGAAGGAGCTCCTAGGGAAGGGGAATGGATCCGTCGATGGCACTGGTTATTACAACTAACGTCGTAGCATAACATGTATAAGAAGTATTCTGTATCAGTGTATCTATCTGTATCTGTCTGTATCTGCCTGCACCTGTATCTGTATCTGTATCTGTATCTGCGCCGGTGAGAAAGCTACATAGATAGACATGGCCCGGAATTAATTGATATATGATATTATATTAGAGATATAGATAAGTAGAGCCTGCACTGTAAGTATGAAGTATATAACCAGCACAATACTCTTCTCGCCATTATTACATCTCATCTGATATTAATACTTGAACATCTTTCTCCCCCCCCCCCCCCCTTCTCTCTTATTCTTTCCCCACAATAATATTCTGCGTGGGGCACGCATCTCTCCACGGCCACTTCTCTTTTCCCCCTCCAATCACAGGAATAGAAGAAACAGAAGAAAGAAACACTCACCTTGAATTTGAGCAGCATACAGCACACCTAACAGCAGCAGCAGCACACACACCACACACAAAAATCTCTATCTTTTTTTTTTCGACCCGCGCTGTGTCGCGTGAGACTGTGTGAGTTGAGAAAAAGAAACGAAAGCACGAAGAAGCATCGGAGAGGAAGGGGAGAGGAAAAAGAAAAGAAAGAAGAGGAAGAGGAAGAAAAGAAGAGAAAAAAGAAGAAGAAGAAGAAGAAGAAGAAGAGGAGAACAGTGAAAGAGCACATACTTGACTTACCTTCTCTGTCTCTCTCTCTCTCTGTCTCTCTCTCTCTCTGTCTCTCTCTCCTATCTCCTCTCTCCACGCACAGCACAAGAGAAACAGCATACCTCCCACCTCCCACCACCAAGTCAGTCTCACCTCACTTCCTACACCCCCCCTCCATGCCACCCATGGACCCATTTACCCATCTCGGCGACTTCGAGATCGCCCCCATCATCGAGCTCCTAGACCCAATCGACATCATCCGTCTTCAGCGCGTCTCCCGCACCTGGCACCGTCTCCTCACCTCCGAATACATCGCGCGCATCGCCCTAATCTCTCACTTCCCTCGCACCGCCGAAGCCGTCGAGTTCCGCGACAGCCTTCCCAACCCCCACAGCGTCGTGCTGCCCTACCGCCGCGCCGCATACCGCTTCCACACCCGCCGCCTGGGCCTGCCCACGCGGGTGCACGAGGTGCTGCTCGACTGCAGCGACGAGGCATCGATCGAGTGGGACGCCGCGGACGGATATGCCGCCTGGACGAGCCATGCGGACCGCGTGCTGAGGGTCCAGAGCCTCGAGGGTGAAAAGAGGGTGCTGGTCGCGCTGGATGCTCTGTGTCTTGAGGGTGGCGCGGTAAAGATGGCGGATCTGGCGAGGGCGAGGATGAATGTCCAGATGGGGAAGGGGTTGCTGGTTGTGACGTTGAACTTTTATGATACGCCGCTGGATGGGTATGGATTTGGGAGGAGAGCGCTGTGAGTTTCTGTCTTGCCCCTCCGGAGGAGATGAAAGATATATATATATAAAAGGTTGTGGTGGGTAGCTGACAGCAATGCAGGATCCTCGTCTTTGCAATCCCCGACGCAAAGCTCCTCTGGAAGCTCCCAATCCTCCTTCCACAACGCCTCCTCGGCGAAGTCGATTTTGCCCAGGACCGACTTACCTACATCCGCAAGACACCACACTCCCCCCGGCGCCGCGGCGACAGCAGCAGCAGCAGCAGCAGCAACAGCGGTAGTAGTAACAACAGCGGGGGTGCCACCCTCCACTTTGTCGCCCACAACATCCTCACTGGCGCCGTTCTTCTCGAAACCGAGCTCGAGCGCTCCTCCGAGATCTCCAACGGCGACCAATTCTTCGTCATGGTGACCGACAGCCCCTTCAAACGCCTCATCATCCTGCACGAAGACACCGACACCCAACCCACGCTGTGGGGCCCCGTCTTTGTCCGCGTCTTCTCCATCAACGACGGCCCGCCCGGAAAGCTCCTGGCAAAGTACGACCTCAAGCACTCGCCCTTCCTCGGCATCCGCTTCGGGAACCGCGCCTTTGTCGAGAGCGACCTCTACATGGACTACCCGCCCAAGGGCGAGGTCTTCTGGATCGTCGAGAGCTGCTTCGTCTTCATTGACAAGCTCCCGCCGTGCGCGGCGCACACGCCTACCTGCGCCTGCTGCACATATGACAGCGACACGGACGGCGCGGCCGCCACGCCCACGACGGTGTCGTTCTCGGCGTGGAGCGTGCAGCCGACGACGACGCCGGCGGGCTTCGAGATGGTACAGAGCACATACCGGTCGACGATCGACGAGGGGAAGGATTTCCAGCGGCGGTTGAGGCTTCCGGACGATGACGCGGGGCCGCTGGGGGCGGCGGTGGTGGTAGGTGGGGCGGGGACGGGGACGGTGGTGGGGGTGGCGCCACCACCGCTGGGACGGCGGCAGTCGCCGCCGCAGCAGCTGCCGAAGAAGGAGACGTTCCGAGACCGGTGTCAGCGGTTTGAGATCTTCCTGCCGGAGGAGCAGTGCAGCGCTACGTTCTACAATGTGCTACCGCGCGGGGAGGAGGAGTGCGGGGGGATGCGGCGGTTCCGGATCGATGTGGGGTCGTATCGCGGGGCGGGGGTGGGGGACAGCGGGGAGAGAGTGATGGTGCAGAGCGGGAGGATGGTGGTGAGGGTTGCGGGCGGGGGCAAGGGGAGAGCCTGGAGGTGCGTGGAGGAGGAAGGGGGTGTTGTGGAGGTCCGAGGTGAGGTGTTTAATGAGTTTTTGCATGGCGTGCAGTGGAGCGAGAGGCATTTGGCGTTGAGGACGAGGTGGAGGGAGGAGGGGAGAGTGGTGGCGGCGATTGTGGTGTTTGATTTTGGGTGTTTGTGGTGATTGGGGGGGTGGGTGCGCCGCGCTCGATCTCGGTTTTTGTAGGTGTTTTTTTTTTATATTATTACTTTTATATTTACTTCCTGTTTTTCTTTCTGTTTGTATTCTTTAGCTTGGTTGGGTTTTTCCATATTCCATTTCTCCCATTTTATTTTTCTTTCTTGCTGGAGCCTATCTTATCTTGCCTTGTCTCTGTCTCTGTCTGTCTGCCTATTTCTTCCTCTCTTCTTGGTATATTTAGCGCTGGGGTCCTCTTGGTTTCTGTATTCTTTTCTTTCTTTCTATCCCTCTCTCTCTTTTTTGCAAACTCGGCATGTATATATCTGTAAGTAATTCGAACGACCAGTCTAGTTAGTTGGTTAGCTGGTTGGCTGGCTAGTTGTTTGTTTGGGGGCTACATGTACTGTAGTTGTCATTTCCTTCTTCTTCTTCCGGGGTGCATAGTGCACCCGTAGCGTAGCAGTATAGAATAGAGTAGATTTTCCACATGTGCATCACGGGGTATCACTCGGCGCCTGGGGAGCAACGGCCCCGCCCTCCTTGGTAAGGGGTGCCAGCCCTCTTTTCCTGTGTGGGGGCTGCTCCGGGGGTAGCTACATGCCTTTTGTAAAGATGTGGGGGGCGGGGGGGCTGGTATAGTACTGTCTGTTTATTCCGTCTTGTTGTGCGCAGAGCAGGTGGGTGCCGGGGCTGGGTGTGTGGGTGTGTGGTCATGGGGCGTCACTCGTGCCTCGTCTCAGATGGGCCGGCCTCTACCTAGTATACCCCCTTACGGGCCGGGTTTAACTTGTTCCTGGCCGCTTACGGACCGGGCGGTATGCCTGGAGCTGGGTGCGGCCTAAACCAGGCGTGGTGGTACAACCTCGGGCCGGGCTCCAAGTAGCCTAGCAACTCCCGTGAAGCTACATGTACAGGTTACGCAACTTGAGCTTTCAGGCAGGAGGGGTTGAGGTTGAAGGGCTGATGGCGGGGGCGGGAGAGGGGGTAGTGCTGGTGCTAGGTTTGTCTATAGCTAGCTAGCTTGGGGGGGGGGGGGGGGTTCTTAATGGTGGGGACCGAGACTATGTGCTGGTTCCTGTCCTGCCTGTAGTTGGGAGGGGGCATAGGGTTTCGAGATGGATGGTGGTCTTGGGCGGGCTGTATCGGTGGTCGTTTTTCTCTCTCTCTCTTTTCCTTTTTTTTTTTTTGTGGTTTTCTTTTTGGGTATACCCCCACCACCAGGAGATATACAAGCCAGGCTGGCTGGCGTCGCTCCTAAAATACGTCCTCAGACTTTAGCTCCTCCCATTCAAGGGGGGCTCTGTCTGGACGTCGTGCGGTCACAAGTGGTGCCCCTCCTGGGGGTTTTGTTTACGGTGTCGAGCGGGGACTATTTTTCTTTTGGGCTGTAGTATCACCTGCGTGTGCATTGCGGCCTTGTGTTGCTTGCAAGAAGGGACCCTTCTGCTGGTGGTTCTGGTGGCAGGCGGATAGATAGATGGATAGATAAGATCATCTAGAATACACTATGTATGGTTTCCTTCCAGGCACGGATGCAAAAAAAAAAAAATCTAATAAATACATGTAGTTTCGGCACTGCACCGCTTTACAGCTTTTTCGCCCAACTTTAATTTTAGAAGCACCAACTAAAACCGAAAATGGAAATTCTGGACGACAATTTTGTGAAAAAGGTTCAAGATGGCATGGTCTTGGACTTGAGAGGGAAGGGGAGGGTCAATGATACATCTGTAGAATGTCCCAAACAGGGATAAGGTTTAAGCGTCCCAAATTGGGCCATAGATACATATGTAGCAACCAGCAAAGAGTGACAGCTCCAAGGTTCAAGCTCAGATCAGCCGTCTGTCATCTACATGTAGCCATGCAATATCTGGTGCCAGAGAATAATGTTGGGCAACCAGTTTATTTGTGTGTCGGTACCGAATTGGATCGACTGTTAATAACATGTATAATTTGAACCCCCTTCGGCCGGGGATGCCGTCGAATACAAACATGGTCGTACAGAAATCAGTATGTTGTTACCATCAAAATCGGTGATAGCATCGGTAATAAAGTTTTTTTTTTTTTTTTTTTTTTTTCTTTCCCTCTCTCGTCACCTCACTGTCCGTCCTCTTACCTAAGGAGACTTAACAATCCAGGAGGAGGAGAGTTAGGCAGTCAACTTTATTCTTGGCCCCCCCTTTGTCCGAGCAATCAATCCATCCGTCCATCCATCCGCCCCTGCAAGGGGAGTCCAGTTTGTCCCCAAGTCTATCCCCCCCCCCCCCAAAAAAAAAAAAAAAAAAAAAAAAAAAAAGAATAATGAAGCCAACCCCCCAGGAACCAGCACCATAACAAACGACGCGTAAACCTACATGTAATGGTAGGTTGGTGGTGACCTGCCCCCCAGAAGGTGTTTTTTTTTTTGAAGAGATCGATCAAAAGCCACTAGTCTGTTACACGTGCCTGTGATTCGTCTCAGGCATTTGCGCACCCGTTGGGGTCTGCAACCCGACGTCACACTCTCTCTCTCTGGGAGGTTTTGGTTGTGAGGTTTTCTACTCCACTTCCACCACGGCGCCGGGCCCTTGCCTTAGCTTTTCGATGGCCATCCCCCTCCCTCCCCCCCAAGTTGTCAACCTGTTTTTTTTCTTTTATTTATGTGTATATGTATGTATGTGTCGTTTGGGTGTGTACGATCTCTTACCAACAACTACTAAACTAATCTAGCACCACCGCCGCCATAGCCTTCCTCCCTTCCCTCCCTTCCTTCACTTCACTTCTCCTCTTCCTCCTCCTTCTTCCCTCCTCTCTCTCGCTCGACAGAGAAGGCAAGAAAGGAGCAGCAGACAGAAGAGAGACTGACTAGACAAGTTGACCCTCCTGGCCCTTCCAGCTTATTTTTTATTTATTTTTTTCCCCCAACAACTCATCATTTCTAGCTACACACACACACACACACACACACACACCAATTCCTCTTCCTTTTCCCGATGCAGAAGCTGTTCCTGAATGTACCTTCCTACTGTACATAACAGCCAATTCTGATATGTAGATACCCACAGACAAAGCACTGCAATAGAGAAATTGTAAAGAAAAGAAAGAAAGAAAAAGCGAACAATGTGCCACAACACTCTAACCCTCGTAGTATTAGCATATCATGATGTCCCCCCCCCCCATATCCTAATCCTCCTCCTCCACCCCTTAGGTGATATTTGAATAATTGATCTCCTTCTTCCCCTTGCAGAGCCAACCCCAGTTTCTTCTTAACAGGCCACGGGGGGTAGTGGTGTCTCTATTTTCAGCCTCGCTGCCTAAGTACCTACCTAGTACCTACTTACCTACCCACCTCTCTCTGACAACCACCGCACTGCTGCGCGCTGATCGATTTTTATATAAACCATCCATTCTCCTTCCCTCCCTCCTCTTCCCCCTCCGCTCCACCCCCACAAAGAAAGAGATAAATAAAAAAATAATAATTATATAAAAAACAAAAACAAAAAAAACAACAACGCGTCAAAGTATATCATCAATTCTACACAATGTCCACCCGTAAGCGCAAGCAAGACGCCGGCGAAGAGGCCTCAGAGGAGGAAGAGCTCCAGGCCCTCCCTTCAGACGACAGCGAGGAGGAAGAGGAGTACGTGTTCCCGCCCCCCCCTCTCCTTCCCTTCCTCCCTCCCTCCCTCCCTCCCATCTGAATGCCTTTCCCCCCCCCTAATTGATTCCCCTCTAAAGAAAAAAGAAAAGAAGAAAAGAAAGAAGACTAACAGCGGAAAAAAGATATGTCGAGTCTGAGCCCGAAGACTCCGACGCTGAAGACTCCGATGCGGGAGCCTCAAGGCCCAAGAGACGCAAGGTCGAGCAGGCGCCAAACGACGACGAGGATGAGGAAGACGAGGATGGTGAGGGCGAGGATGAAGAGGAGGAGGAGGCTGAAGGCGACGGCGACGGCGACGGCGAGGGAGAGGAGGAGGAGGCCGAGCCTGAGGAAGAAGGAGAAGAGGAGGAAGGGGAGGAGGAGGAGGAGGAGGAGGAGCGTGATCCTCACGACGACTCACACGATGAGGACGGTGCTGATGATGGTATGTATCAATTGTTTTTTTTTTCCCCCACAGCTCAAAAAACTATCAATCCCCTTTTATTTGTTTGCTTAATTCGACAATCGCTAATCCGCCGTCCATCTGATAGACGCCGAAGGCGAGGACGATGATAAGAAAGAAGAGCCTACTACCGCAAAGGAGGACGCGCAACCTACGGAGAAGTAGGAGGGGGGAGGGAATATTGCGCCGTCACCATCAACCCCCAGGATTGATCCTGAAAAGAGAAAAAAAAAATCTATCTTGTATCTTTTGCATCATTTCCTCCTCCTCTTTTCTCTCCTTGTAATTCTTAAAGTTACACTAATGTACGCGTCTTTTGTCCGCCTGTCTGTGCGTGTGTGATGTCCATCGTGGTGAATTGACTATATGGACGTGAATCTTGGGGAATTGGCTGAGGTAGAAGTAGAGGGGGGTGGGTTGCTGTTGAGATGATATGACGTGCATGCTGAAGGTGGTAGTTACCTTGGTAATCAATCTTCTACTAGTAGTGTGTCGTGACAATCCCCCCCACACACACACACATTTCGTGCAGCAGCTTTGATCGCATCGCGTAGTGGGTCGGCTATCAAATTTTTTTTTTTTAGATAGCTCACACCGTACGGCAATATCTAAGTATCTGAAGGTTCCTGCTAACTGGGGGGGAGGGGGGACTCTGAATCGTTTGTGACGTCGAGTCGTGGTACTTATGCGGCCGTACCCGCGTAACATACACTGTTACCATGGAGGCCAATGATCCATCTTGGGAACGCATCCCCTAACCCTTGGAAACGCCTAATCGGGCAACCTAGGGCAGAGGATTACCCGGCTTTGATGGTGGCCGTACCTACGCTCGGGTGACAGAAGTTTTGGCGGTTACACTTTTTACAGCCAAAGTAGCCATGTTTATATTAGCGACCCGGGCAAACCACCCAACGCTAGGCAAAAAACTCGACCTTTGGGCAGAAGCTCAGAACTTATCTCGAGATCGTGATAGATGAGTTCCAGAATTTTAAATTCGGTTGCCGTGGGTTTGTGAAGAATAAATTTGAAATTTCTGCATGGCAATGGGCTCAAGATCACAAAATACGCCACCAACACTGCAGGAGTAAAAACTTAAATTCCGGAACTCATTTATGACAGTCTTGAGATAATCTCTGGGCCTTTGTCCAAATTCCAAATAATCTGGCCAACGTTGTGCGGTTGATCCAGGCCCCAAACATGGCTATTTTAGCTGTAAAAGGTGTAATCGCCAAAACTTTTGTCCTGGTGCTACATGTATACATATAAGTATTGGGGTTGCCCACCCACTGCATGGGGTCTTTTTTCGCAATGGATGAAAAGTCGTCCAACTACGGCCGGAATCATCCTCACTTTCGCAGTGTACCCTTCTACGATGGTACTAAGCCTGACGATACCCTCGGTGGATTCACCCAAAATGGGTCCGTTATAGAATCAGGTTTCCTCCATATTCTCAGGATCATTCTTGTTACGGAGGCTCCGGTGCGTGTTGGCGATATCGTGTCGATGAGCGGCAGCTCTTTGCAGCCCTGGGCATACAACATACTACGATACCATGTGCTCACTTGTTGGGGTGTGTGTGTGTGTGTGTGTGTGGGGGGGGGGTCCGTGTTATAATTATATCCGAAGTGGTAACCAAAAGGGCTCCCTATAGATGGACTAGCCTTAGAGCAACTCATATCCTTCCCTTGGAGAAAGAGAATTCGCTTTAGGGTGGATTCCTTTTAAGGGAGTATGTTTATAATTTATTGTTTGATCAGTATTTGGTTTCAGTGACTCCGGATGTGAGTTAAACCTCTGGGGCTCCGGAGGAAAGGTTTGAGATGGAGCTGGCTGAATGTACTTATGTAGGTTTCAACCTTGAATGGTAATCCATTACTATTCTGTTATTTCTTGGTGGGGCGCTAGCCCATTATATGCCAGTAGGGAGCGAAGCGACGGTCCTTTATTTAAGTTAGCAATTGATTCCTCTCTTAATTGGATTACTACCGGTAGTGGTTGGTTTGAAAGACCCAGGATGGGGTGAACGGTGAGCATGATGAAGCGTTCGCAGGGCTGGAAACGCCTATTTACCTTGTTTAGGTTTAGGCCCAAAAATTTATGTAGATACAGTAACTGTATATGTGGTACACTCACCTTTTCTTCATCCCCGGTACAACTCTACATACAAGTACCACAACGCAACTACAATGACAGGAAGTGCATTCAGTAGTGGGTATCCCGGCTTTAGTTTCTTTCGGGGGTTTCTGGCTCGGGCACGACGTGAGAGGTGGTACTTTGAGGTGATGATGGCTGACTGTTTTAGCATGTCTGAGCTACGTTTCAACAACCCCATGGCGAGTTCATCTGCCGGATTGGCAAATACTACAAACGGGCCCACAGATACGGCCACTGGAACGGAGAGGATCCAAAATATCAATATGGCAGCCCAGCTCAACGCAATCCAGGTGCAGATGCAACAAATGGGAGAAAACATACTCCGGGAACTTGGGCGTTCGTATATAGACATACATTCATTGTATCGTTAGAGAATGAGACTCAGTGCTGACATTGAGACAGTCAGAGGAACAGCTTTCCCGATTGCCTAATTCCAAGATTATGAATAAAAATATGCCATTGAATCCATTGTATGGTAGAGACCAACAATTGGTTCCAAATTTTCCGCCAACGAGTGCCCGTATTCATGTTTTGAATGGCAAGTAAGCTCTAACCCTCTAGAGAGAAATCTCCTACCTACAAGTACCAATTCCAATATCTTTATTGGCTGCAACTATCAACCAGCTTCTGCTGGCTTTAGATTTGCCGGTGAGCGGTGGAATCGGGGAAAAAAGGAATAGGTTTCGTCAGGAAATTGGGTTAACTGTATTGTGATCACAATTTCGTGGCACCCAGTTTTCAGTATGAGAGGAAGGGAAGAAAAACCCGGGGAGCTCGGATTACTAACGGAGTGGCTGGGTTGAGACACATTGTGGCTTGTTGAAAGTAGGTGTTCCCCCTTCGTAGTGACAAGTGAACCATGGGAACGAGCACAATTCCGTGTGTGTGGTATTTATTGATCACAGGGATTATGTAGCATGCCCAATGAGGTGGCTCGTAGTTAGATGCTGCCGCGTTAATAATAGAGTGCCTGCAGCATTTTACTAACTGCTCTACTGATTTAAAATGGATAATACTAGATTCACATTAATCCTCTGCAGCTAGTGTAACTATAATCGTGCTATCTAGAACTTGGCTAGAAATATTTTATAATCCACCATAAATTGCACCTACATGTGGTTAATGTAGGCGCGGTCATAAAGCAACTATTTTTACAAAAGCTCATCAGTCATGAAAAAGAAAAGAAACATTATGAAAATGAAAGTGAATGACAACCGTCCAATTACTGTTTATATCTCTCCTGTTTCGGTCTAAACCCGACACCATACCACTTCGTCTTCAGCAGTAAAGAACTACACACCACACTAACACTGCTCAGCGCCATCGCCAGCGCTGCCCAAACCGGATCCAATCTCACACCTCCCGCAGGATACAGAACCCCCGCTGCTATTGGGAGTGCACAAAGATTATAGACGCAGGCCCATAAGAAGTTGAACTTGACCCGCCTGAACACGGTTCTCGAGAGTTCAGTCAGAGTCAACAGGCTGCGCAAGTCTGAGGACACAAGTATGAATTTCGCACTGCCAATGGCTACGTCAGAGCCTGAGCCAATCGCAATACCAACATCTGCGACGGTTAGGGCGGGAGCATCATTGATCCCGTCTCCTACCATGGCGATGATAGCGCGGTGCGGCTTCGAGGACCTCATCTTGCGATGGGTCATTTGATACAAGCGGGACGGCGGTCGTTTTCGAGCGTTCTTCTGGAGGTGAAGAATCTTATCTGCCTAGAGAGGGAGAAGAATGTTAGTTATGCTTCAGGGGAATATTTTGGTGGTAAAGGGGAATACCTTTTCTGTTGGAAGGACTCCGGCGATAACGTTTTGTGCTGGAATTCCAACCATTGTAGCAACAGCAACAGCAGTCTTTGGATTATCACCAGAAATCATCCAGACACCGACCCCGCTCTCCTGAAGGCGCTGGATCACCTCAGGTGCTTCAGGGCGAATGGGGTCAGTTGCGGAGTATAGAGCCATAAGCTCGAATTTTTCATCATATCTTATCGCAAGAAGTACAACGCTCTTGCCGGCCATCTTCCACGAGTTCAAGTCCGGATTATGTTGCTCTAAACCTAGGACGCCATACTCCTCCATGAAGCGCTCATTGCCAATGATAGCCTCAAGGATCTCACCATCCGTGAACTTGAAAAATCCGTGCAGCCCCCGGCCTGGAACCTCTTCTATCTCTGTCGGGTCAAGGCGAATTTGCTCCTTTAGCTCGCAGTGCGTAACTACAGCTCGAGCAAGTGGGTGTGCCGAACCCTCTTCTAGCCTTTGGGAGACGGTGTAGATGAGCTTTATAGTCTCAGTGTTTCGGGTGAGCAGCTTCTCGTCTGTGACCTTTGGTTTGCCCCCTTGAGTCAGAGTACCAGTCTTGTCAAAAACAATACAATCGAGCCCAGAAGCCTCCTGAAAAGCCTCTCCGCCTCCTTTCACCAGGATACCGTATCTTGCGGCCAGCCCAGAACCAACGAATAACGCAGTTGGGGCAGCAAGGCCGATACCACAAGGGCATGCAATAACGAAGACAGCAATAGCAAATCCAAGAGACCAAACTGGCCATCCGCCCTGATCTTGATCAAGATAGCTGTCAGGAAGTTTTCCAGACATCCCCAAACCCAACCAGGTGAGCCAGGTGACAATGGCCAAAAGGGTTACGACGGGAACAAAATAGCCAGTGATCATATCTGAAACACGCTCAATTGGTGCACGGCGGGTCTGGCCTTCACGGACAACTTTGACGATCTGATCCAGCATGGAGTCACCACCAACCCTTTCGACACGAACGTTGATAACTTGACCCTGATTTATAGTTCCAATGAATACCGAGTCCCCTTCAGACTTATGTACCAGGCTTGATTCGCCCGTTAGAGAAGATTCATCGAACTGAGACTGGCCGGAAACGACAATTCCATCAGCAGGAGGTGAGGAACCGCGGACGACACTGATAACGTCGCCAACTTCGAGAAGGTCGGTATCGATCTTTCGGGTTTTCCAGGGCCGATTATCGGGATAGTCTGCGTTACTAGGGTCCTTTTCCCCAATTGGGCTATTGATGCCATAGAGAAATGAGGAATCGACGCCCATGTCTTCATCATTGGCATGAACCACAAGTAGCGCTTCAGTAGGGCGAAGGTTCCCCAGTAGGCTCACCGCATCGGCAGTCTTACTTTTGCTATAAGCCTCTAGAAAGCGCCCTATAAGATAGAAACATGATTAGAAGCCTTACAAAACAAATGACACCTATAAGAATGGTGACGTACCCATCAATAAGAACATGGTCAGCAATACTGTCGAGTCAAAGTAAGTGGTAATATGATCAATCCTCAACTGCATATCAACCATACCCATCCCTTCAATCTCTACGTGTATTAGCTGTGGCTTTGGCTTCGCTGCTGACATTGCCAATAGCGCAACACTGGAAAAGTAGGAGATGGAGACACCCAGCGAGATCAACAGGTTCATACTACCGAACCTATAGAACCTCCGTAGCATGGGAACGTTACTCCCCGCCCTCCAAAGTGCTCTAATTTCGCGGAATGCTCTTCGGTGAAATACGTCCGCAACCCAAAACATGACCGGAGTACTCAATATAAACAAAGCCCACTCAACCCTAGTAGCTTGGCCTGCCCACATCGGCTCTTCAATGTAAAGGCGAGTTTTGTTATCTTTAGGGACTAGCGTCATGAAAACAATCCCGAGAATAAAGGTTGGGATGGCAATGATTATGCAAAGGATTAAACGTATTAGGATTCGTCTGCGTTCCCGGAGTTGCAGCTTTCTTGATCGCTCTTCCATCGTAGGGGAATGATAGACTGAGACATTAAAATTAGGTGAAGCTGAGGATACTTCTGCAATGATATGGCGTAACGTGAGACTTGGCGCATGGGGGTAATACTTGAGACGAATGATTGGGGACTCTAAAGTAAGAGGCTTCTCGACGACCAACTCCGGAAATGCGGATTCAAGTGCATCAATGACCTTTCTAGGGCAATGCTCACAGAACATCCCATCCACTCTCAAATCTACCTCCCTCATAACCTCAATCTTATTCAAGCCTGCTTCCTCATCCTTGGGTTCTAGGGGTTTGAGGGCCTCTAGAGCACTCTCAAATCCAGCATCTTCAACCTCGTTAACAATTCTGTCAGCGCCAGTTTTAGCACCCCCGCTAGCAGTGGCGTCAAAGACAACAGTCCCACTGCCGCCCATGAGGTTCACACTAACGGATTTGACAAATGCTAACCCCCCGAGGATCTCTGTAACAGAATTGGAACATGATGCGCAAGTCATCCCACCAATCGAGATAGTAGCTTCGTAAAGGCCCTCATCCTGTACAGACAAATGCGTCGCTGAAGTAGGATGTAATCTTGAGACTTGAGATGCTGTGAATTCGGAATCTGTAGGAGAGCTTTGTGGTGATGAGGAGTCCGAGAAGCTATCCAATGAAGTGACGGTATAGTCCGACTTGCGAGCTCCATGTGGTTTCTTTTCTCGTATTTGTGCCTCGTTCCTACAAAGTTCGCAATTTTCCAGATGTTTCAATCCTCCGTTGTTCTTTTTGCCCTTGGAATTGCTCCTAGTAACAGCTTCCCTGAATCGTTCTGCAATATCTTCCAGACCTGACTCGGGCTCTTCTTGAAATGTCATAACTCTACCATCTACTGGATCACCCCTCCCGTATCCCTCTGCACCCATAACTCTAACACTATCAACCTCAAACTCTGCTTCGACCAGGACTCGTATTATCTCTCTGGGGTGAAGAGAATGACTGTGGGCTACTGTAACGCTATGGTCAAGGATATTGGTCGAAATTCTGTAAGGGGCCGGCGCAAGGCGAGAAAGAAGCTCATTGATGGTCTGACTGCATGTCGGGCAGTGGAGATTTGATATAAGGAGATTCGTGGTAACATGAGGAGGTACTGGCGGGGACCTTCCATATGATTGGATCCGCAGTATTGGTGTGATGCTTGTACTTGTGTTTGATACCGTAGATATCCGCTTCGGGGGTGGTGAAAGTGTTGATTTGGGAGTGGGGGTGGGAGATGGGACAGGCTTTCTAGGTGGTGAATGCATGGTTTTGCCACAACTGAGCTCAGATGGATGAAGTCTTATTAAAAAAATTATATGTTGAGAGAGGAAATAAACTTTGAAAGGTTTGACGGATTATAATGTGGGGAGATAGGATACTGGCCGAAAAGCTAGGTCTCTTAGCCCATTATATATACTACCAACAAAGGAAACCTGTCGAGCTTAAATTGGGGGTGACCAACTCCAGATACACTTATGCAGACATAATATTTCAATATACGTGCCACAACTCGAGCCCATTCATCTCTCGGGGGTCACGTATGCAAAGCTACTGTCACCTAAACGGGCAAAAAGTGCTCTGTCCGGTAGAATCTACTGCACTCTGGAATCAACGGGACTTGCCACCTCTTCTTAGCAATTCTCGGGTAGAAAATTGTAACTGTAACTGTTCCTGCAGCTTCATCCACACTATTGCGGGGTTATTGCTTGTCCAATCGTGCCCGGTGTTAAAACTTGCTTATATGGATGGAGCTACACGATATCTCGGCAAAGACACGCTAGCGAATTGTGCGTGAACTACATGTAACCCCCCCGCCCCACCTCCCGCTGGCACCCGCAACATACATGTATCCTCCCTCCTCCTGACATGCTGGTTGTCATATTGATTTGCCAAAGACGGCGCATATGGATGAGGTGAAGTGACTCTTGAGTTGTCCATGATGCCCCATGATGATTCGATTCGAGGTTCAACACCGGCGACTAACTATAACCTAAGGCTATGGATGGCAAATTCAACGTTCAAATGGCGAGACGGTCCTCTCACCGTTTTTGTACGATGCCGTCAGTACATGCAGTATAGATAGTAGTGGATCATCGCCTATCGATCAGCATAAGTTACAGGGATCACTTTTATCTTTTTCTACGCGAAAAGAACGCGCATGCGGCTGCATTACTATCTTGGCACCCGTTCCGCTGAAAACCGAGCTATGTACCTACAACCCCCAAGTCCCGACGACTATGGGTACTGTAACTACCGACCAACGATACCTTGGCATATCTCATGATACTCTTCATTGCCTACCCAGAGATTGCAAAAAGCTAACAACGTAAGGCCTACCAGATTATCCCCAAAAATGTGTTTCTAAATGTTTCTAACAGCATGGTATGAAAGGCAGCCTCTAGGTGCATATATCAAATCGGAGAACCAAAGTGCCGAGCCGGGGGGGTGGGCCGAAAATCCACACACATCGGGGTTCAGGGGGCTTTCTTCAAGAGAATCGAAATCTAGGGATGTGCTGCGCCTATGATAACACGGACAAGGAAAATCGTTCAAAGCTTCTCAGGAACTACAAGTATCTATGATCTACATGCACATGGTGGATTAGAAATACACTTTGAAAACAGTCAGATTACGAAACGAATACCAGAGGCCACGTACCAAACGACAAACCCTTATGACTCTTGGTACATACTCCGTACCATAACTTGCCTGGGTATCAGTAATTTCCGTCACTATTGGTACTCGCAAACATGCTAGGCTCAGCGCACAGCCTCATTTATTTCGTGCTAAATCTTATATTTCCTGAGATTTATGCGAGGAAAACAGGCGCATAAACATAAAATTCTAGTTCTATAAAACTGTCATCCTGGAGTAACTACGAGCGCTTAAACCTTACACTATCATGGACTTCGTGAGTAGGTACCTACAAACAGCGCACGAACCGTTCGGGAATCTACACTAAGCAAACTTTACTGTCACTGTATCTTATTGGCCATTAATTCATCACTGATACTATTTTACCGATAATATCTTAACGCGGAGAAGAACCCCTTGAGCACCTGCACCTACCTTCCACCCCGGCTGTAATACATTCCATAAGGTTGCGACTAACAATGATATCTCTAATCCCTGTCTATATAAACTAAACATCATCCTACACTCGCTAGAAGATCTCGACATTCCGCTCCAGCTTTGGATACTGGTTGTGTAGCCTGAAACATTGGGCCCCGGGAATACCTTCTTCGCGTAAACACCTATAACAACCATTTGGTACCTCGCTGGCATTTCCACCACTCCATTTACGTGTAAAAATCTAAATGTGCCAACACGGGTACCTGGCGGTGTGGAGCCAATGATTGGTGACGATTTTATCTGCAGGTCGATTTGAAGAAGACATGGAATACACATACCCCTACCATATACTGCTTCTACATTTTCCGACACGTCTCTTTCCGCCAACTGTATGTCTTCCAAGTAAACACGTCTCAATACCCTTCGCCAAGGGGCCCTCGCTCTGCAGGAAACAACGAGACTAAGTTTCAAAGTTCATACCTCAATGTGTCTACCAAAATATGCACTCTCCTGCATTTCAACACCTTTTTTGCAGAGAATTTTGGGTAACGAGGACGTACAAGCTTTTTCGTGAAACAAGCAAATGGGTTCCCCTCTTCCCCTGCGTACTTCGACGTCAAATAGGAGAGACGTGTTAAGGAGGTTGAAATAAATCTTCTGTATCAGACAGAGCCTGGGAACTTGATACTTCGAAGGTGTCCGTCTGCACTATACCCACATGAAGACTCGCTGGTTTCAGAGCTCGTGTTGGTGTCGCGAGGAGATACTTATGACGATTACAGTTCTTCTTTGTTTTTTTATACTCCTGCATTCTTTCAAATGCTACCAATAGTATTCCGCGAGATCACATACAATGGATCATCGGACGATAGTATTGACGGGTTCATCCGGATCAGTGGGGCAATAAGTCTGACAGGATACATACGGCTTAGCGTGACTAGAGCATCGCTGTGAGACGTGCCAAGATTGCCAAGAGAAACGAGTGATTTACCATGATCTCCCTTACCTCTGTGGAGCCTCTAGGGGGATAAATACATGTAGACGGCACTTGAAACTGTTATGGTTAAGGATAGGGTTCCACAGAATTTATTTTACTGCGCACCATAAACATACCTTATCATTTGTGAAAGTCAGTAGACCGTTACTGAGTATTTTTCAGCATGGTGCAGTACAGGTGAGTATAGAAACCTCCATTTCGATCCCAGCCAAGAATCACTCACACGCGCGTTGCACGATCTGAAAAAGCTTTCCCTGCTCAATACGAGGTATATGTCAGGTCATATATGCATCACTTATACTCCGGATTGAAACAAGGCCGTTTTAGGCAGCGCATCGTGCTTGGCCCAGAACGTAGACGCCAAGATCGATCCACAGCTCGAGTACTACGGGGGGTAAGTCTGGCGACAGTAAGAACTGTCGCAACCACGGGCCCCGTGCCGCCAGACTTACCCCACACCCGTAGTACACCTGTTTCTGATTGAGATCATGAACTGCGAATTGATATCTATGCAGATAGAAAGTGTGCGGGTCAAAAAAACCTCGATGACGCTTCAGCTAAGACAATGAGTGCCACGAGATACCGTCACACGCCTTAAGCGAATCCAGCCGAGACACTCCTTGTGTTCTTTGAGCAGGGCATCACTTGGCAACTATCAGGACGAGATTCATAAAAGCCTCCTAATAAGGTCTAGGCCTAAGGAGCCGTATAGCTAGAGAGATCTGGGCGGTGTGGTTTCGAGCCCTAATACGAGGATCCAGTTTCAAGTCCCCCGAGTGATAAACTATGTTCCACGGGTTTAACAACTAGCGAATTACCTACCGAAGGTGAGCATTTGTGCGGTATCGGATCCCACTCGGGCATGCTTTGTCCTTAGGATCCCACAACCTCTACGCATAAAGTTTTAATTCACAAAATACGTGATAATATCAGTAAAGTTTAACGTTACTACAGCCAGCTTCGGGTAATCTCCATGCGCCAAGTAGGCGAATAAGCCTCTACACAGGTATCTAAGGACGTACAATACAGACCAAACACCCGCACTCTTTCCATTCTAGTGTCCAATCCGTTACTCTACAGCCTTCACTACCCCCTCAGCGACTAATCCATCAATTTCGGCCCTTGAAATTCCTAGCTCTGTAAGAACTTCTAATGTGTGTTGCCCTAGTCCTGGGGGAGCACTTCTAATACTTGGTTTGGCCTCACTATACTTCACCGGAGGGGCCACAAGTTTGATGTTTCCACACAATGGATGCTCCACCTCCTGGACCATGTTTCTTGCTAACACATGGGGATGTGACAACGTCGCTTGAATATCATTGATGGCTGCATACGGAATCCCGCTGCCGTCAAAGATTTCTAGCCACTCCTTCGTCGTCTTCTTCTTTGTCTCAGCGGCGATCATGGGTATCAACACATGCCGGTTGATGACACGGAGATCGTTCGTCGCGAAGCGCGGATCAGATATCCAGTCACGTTGGTTGATCCTTTCACACAGTACTGCGTAAAGCTTGTCATTCCCACCGCCAAGGATAATATTTCCATCTGCGGTAGGAAATGACTCGTAGGGGACAATACTTGGATGGGCAGTTCCATGTCTGCCATTATCCGGCTCACCAGATATCAACGCCGAGCTAGCAATATTCGTCAATGTTGCGACCTGACAGTCACTCAGCGCAACATCTATCTGCTGACCCCTGCCTGTGCGTCCCCTCGCGATCAAAGCAGCCATGATACTGTTGGAGCAGTATAGTCCTGTGGTAAGGTCTGTGACTGCAACACCAACTTTAACGGGTGGGCGGTCAGCCTCCCCAGTGATATGCATCAGACCCATTTCAGCCTCCACAATCACATCATAGCCTGCACGATTTCTGTATGGGCCTGTTTGACCATATCCAGTGATGCTGGCGTAGATGAGACCCGGGTTGATTTTTGAGAGAGTGGCATAGTCAAGGCCGTACTTTGAAAGGGTTCCTGGGAGATAATTTTCTACAAGAACGTCCGATTTGGCAGCGAGATCATGGAGAATACGTTGACCATTTGAGTGCTTGAAAGAAAGAGCAAGAGATTTTTTGTTGCTTGCACGGAAGTTAGCGAAAGTCAGAGGTAGGATGTCGAGTGAGGGATCGTGATTTTAGGAAGATATTAATTACCGGTTTGCCTATATTCATGGAAAGAATTCATTAATATATGGATTTATAAAAGGAGTGAAATGGAAAGGGTACTACACACAGACAAGAAGTATGCACTTTCTCCAGGGCCTTTGCCCGAGAGAGGTTTAGCGTAAGGAGGGCCCCATGCTCTTGTATCATCACCACGCACAGGATGCTCGACCTTGATGACCTCGGCCCTGATTGATACAGTAAGTAGCCCATTAGAAATTGGCTTAATATATATGGGGGGGATCAACAAACCCCAAGTCGCCAAGAATCTGCGTGCAGTACGGCTACTCCATCAAAAACGCGACAATCAGTTAGTCGACCACCGATGAATCAATTGGAGAGTGGACTTACACCAGCAAGAACTCGGGTCAGATCTAGTACGCGGATACCCGCGAGGGGGTACTTGGCTGGGTCCATCTCGGACGAATACCACCGGCGATGGTGCAGGACTTGGGCGGGTGCACAGCAGCTGATGCGGTGACATGATCGGAAGGTGGCAAGAAGTGACATGGCTATTTCTTTTCTCTTAAATCAATCAGTGGTGGGTTGCTTTACCACTCTTTAATACTTGATACGTACCTGTTTTGGTGCGGCCACTTAAGTAGCTAAGCTTTTTTGCCAAGGATAGGGGCTCAAGATGAGCCGAGGCCCGATAGCCATCTTTAACTTGATCCCGAAGCCGGAAATCCGTGTGGTTTAATTTATTACATGTAATTTGTAATTGGTACATGTACCATTGTAGGTATATGAATTTCAGAGTACGTGTATGTACAGTCGCTTGCTTAAGGCGGGTAGCGTGTAAAAAGGCAACGGACTATCAGTAGGGTACAGGACTATCGCATGAGAGGATGAAATTGTCAAATTCGCGACCAGCCAGGCGATAGTCCTGTACCCTACCGATAGCCTGTTGCAACAGACTACTCTGACTTATTCCACAGCTTTTCGAAAGCGACTGTATGTATATGTATTGATTTTATGATCCACGCCCTTGGTAAATTTATAAAAATGACAGTACTTACATGTAGGTATTGCTCGCTGTCATAAGTAAGCGAACATTGGGAGAGTAGCCACCAAACCCACCAAACAAGTCGAAAGCCCCAAAGTAGTGCTCTTGACGGGACACTTGAGGTAAAGGCATTCTCACAACCAGAGAGTCAATCTATAAAGTTTTCCTCCTCAATTTCCTTGCAGTTATGGATCAATAACCATTTGAAGTTGCGCCACCATAAAAATTTTGGTTGCAACACGAATGTTCAGTTATTTATGACACCTGACAATATATATATAACACACCAGGGGATATTTTACGCCCCAAAACTCAGCCATGCAAGTAGAGTATGTACTGCCACTACGTGTGTGTTTTAAGCCAAGCTCGCCCACCCTTAGTTAGGACAATGGAATACCTGTATGTACATGCAGTCACGACTAGCTCTGGGAGTCTTAGATTTAGCCCTCAGGATTAAGACTGAGGGTTGGGCTTCTATCGAGAACGTCTATATACCACAATCGAACGTTATGCCCTGCCCCCCAAGGAGGGCCAGGGATAAGACCTTCGGGTCTAAGAAATCCGTGTTCGGGGCTACGTATAGTTCTTCTGGTGATACCTATAAAAATCCCTAAGTCATTAACCAAAAAGCCAAAAGGGCCATGACTTCCTGAAGCTCTCTGATATTATCACTCTATTTATATAGAAAATAACAAACTATATTTAAATAGCTAGGCATATATAGAGTTGTAATCCGGCAGAGCTCTACATCTTCAGAAGCATGTGTTCCGGCCCCATCCGTATCTGCCCAGCGGTATACAGTTGCCATCCGTTTTTTTTTCTTTCGGAACAGCAAGGACCGCCTTCGAGGTATATATTACCAGTGCATGACGGATCTTTAAAAATTCTATCACTTCTGTGGCGGGAATTCGTGGTAACCTCTTAGCTGGCTTGGAGTCGTACCCATAGATCCTATCTAAGGGTGCTGGGATGTCTTCTACATTGTCGCAGAGGACATACGTATAGGAATTGTGATATCTACAGGGTTCGAACTTTATATTCATGGTCAGTGCAACTGGAGGTCCTTACAATACAAATCTCAGTGCGTCATATATACCTTAAAGAACATTTGGAATGTTATATAAACTGAGCCATCTCCTCCAGCCACGAACTCTTGAGTATTCAACACCAAGTCGCTGGCATATCTTTATCTTGATCTCTTGACAAAACCCTAAGCTCCCTAACAACCGTTACCTCTGATCCCAAGTTTATGCACCACATAAGGGCTTATCATGAACCCTCTCTCTAGTCGTTGGTGAAGAGGTTGCTCTGGAGGAAGCTATAGGGTTCCTGTAGTAGTGTTGCCTATTATATTGATAAGAGTTGGATTGTTCTGTACCGAAGTCCTTACTGTTGACGTTCTATTATCGGAAGATGAGGAAAGGACACTGCGGATCCTAAGCCACTGGTTGTGCTCTTTTGAACTGGTAGTGTATAGTTTTCTGCCACGACGCTACAATCCCGTGCATATTAATCGAGAATCGAGGAGAGTATTGACTAGAAATACAAGTATCTACTTACACATTTCCAACCCACATATCCCTCCGGTAGCGAGTGTCTCCGAGGGCTCAGCGGCTGCCGGCGTGCGATTTCGATTTCGATTTCGATATTTGTTTTTCCGTCGGCGGGAGCTTCTGGCCATGAATATCCATCACTCACTATAGTAGTACTATTAGAGTAGGTGATGGGACAGGACTCCGATTCTTCAACGAACGAGGGGATGGATATCTCAGAAGGCGTTCTCTGTTGAATTTCAATCCCTATCTGGCGGATGTGTAAGACCTTTGGAGAATCCCTCTCATGCATTAGCGTTTACAGCATATCTAAGTTCTCCAAAGACTGATAAGTGCGGCGAACTGCTTACCCTCACCCAAAATCGAGATCACGTGATATTTATACATGAGAGACTCAGAAAGAGATTATCCAAAGGTCTTACACATCCGCCAGATAATTGCTAAATCTGTTAAGAACATTCTCAAGTGCAGCAAGAGTTCTCTTATACAACATCTTGGCCCCGGAAGCCTTCCTGATAGTTATAGAAGGCTGCCAAATCGTTGAGACCAGACGAAATATTGGGGTGCTCTGGCCCAAAGACCTTCTTGCGTCCAGCAATCACTCTCTGGTACACCATCTCGGCCTCCGGAGATATTACCCGCTATATAAGTGGCTACAGGTTTCCAATAACGAACCAACCGCCGGCCGCGGGATGTCCTTCTCAAAGGGCATTCAGGCGTGCGGCAAGCTCCCCCGGGCCCCAATCGCTATTAAAGGACACTGGTTGAAGCCATCTTCAGTTAGTATGGCATATCCGCCTGCTAGGTCCCCTCTGGTACGTTCTCTGGCCATCCTCCATTTTTGCAAGGCGGAATGTATAGGACGGAAAGAACCTTGGCTTGGTGAGTAGTGTAGGGACAGAACCCACGAGCTGAACAATCTTAGACTGTTGGCAATCAGGGCAACTGTAGCTTCCCGGCCAATTAGAAACTCTATGCCCTGCACGAATTAAGTTGATTACATGTATCTATGCAGCAGGGCGGGAAGTAACCGCTCGGCCAGTGTGGTTATGCTAGGGTTAGGGTTGTTAAGGTAGCACCTAATGTGACATCTCAAGCACATGTATAATATCATTAGTATTGATGTGCGCCGGGCAAGTGAACAGCGTACACGCGGTGCGGTTACTATGGTAGCTGAAGTTTTGATGTAACGTGCTGGTGGCCATACGGTTCGATGGGTTCAGCTATACCACGTGGTAGTTATTCTTATGGTAAAATAAACACAACATTGGACTACATGTACATACATGTACTCACATGTATATATTACTGTTCAATTGGTACAAGAATATATGTACATGGTTGGATATCGTTTACCATTCCCAAACATGTCAGTACGGGCAAATTTACTCTCAATATAAGCATATTCTCGATGATATATTGCTATATGTATTACATTCCAAGTCTTATTCGTTTGTGGAGACTCCACCGCGGCCGTACTTTAGTAAATTTCTACCTCCAGCCCAGCATCTGGCGCTTCCAGTCCCAGAAGTGTTCCGTTCCGTGCATTCTACCTGCAGTGATATATGGATATTACATGTAGGTCCCAACTGTACCCTTATATTGAGAGTTGACTGTAGTCAGTCTAAGTCACTTCCCAACTTAAGCCAAATAGAACGACAGCCAAATCTCAAAGATTGTTGACCAAGCTTCAAGGAATTGGTCAATGGGACAAGACATCGGATTAGTTAATACAGTACCAAAAGGCGAGTGGGATCACTACAGTATTCCCGTCAATACGCTAGTAACAAGGTAAGAATATAATATTGATAAGTATTCTTCCCCCAATTCCAGTTTAGTTCGGTATTCGTCACTGAATTCTGTAGTCTTATGGTAGTGGTCTCACCCCGTTTTTTCATACTATAACCACATTTGCATTTGCGGTGTTAGCGGCTGGGAGAAAGTACATACATGTACTCTACATGTACGTACACGATACTTCCGTCTCGATTAAGAATTTAAGGGGTGAAGGCGCCAAAATTGAACGAAATGGCAGGGTGTTCCACTCGTGGTCCCCACACTTTCTATATATACGAAGCATACCTTAAAGCTACATGTATGTACCAAAGTCGTTGCCAAGCTTATGGTTCATGTCTTAACTCTGTTACAGTTTGAAGGATAGTGGAATTTCAATAACAATACACCTACATTCTGTAGCCACCATCTGTATCAAACAATTTGCCTGCGCCAATTTGTTTAGAGTTACCTAGCGGTATTCTATTATTGGGTATAATTATCTGTAAATAATTTCCTAGGCGTGGTACGCGATACCACTTGAATACCCCTTTCGGGAGAGAAATCCAATAACATTGCTAATATCCACAGTCCATTAACGAATAATTAAGAGCCAGTTAGAGCCAAGAACATGAAGGACGGTTTCGCCAAACCCAAAAGCTAAAGACAATTGCAAACGCCAGTTCTTCTAACAGTGGAAAAGGGGAAACAATAACAATTACACCCCAAGCGTTCGTTCCCCCTCTCCTTTGCATGTTTTCCTCATCCAGTTCCATCACTACCATCAGTCATCTCCGTCCAACTACCCATCCTTACACCCAGCTCCAAATAAATAATAAAAACATTATCCCCTCCCATCACACATAACGTGAGGGTTGATACTCGTATTGACCCAAAGGAAAGCCAATAAAATAAATTGACCAAAAGGTCATAGAAAATAACCAATATGCCTCCAAAATGAACCGCCTTCATCGCCATCTCGCTCAGATCTCTAGGATACCATTCCACATATCTATCCTGACGCCAGTCAAATCTCCATCACCAACGTTGATTGACTCTACTGAGCTAGAATAATCGTCCAAAACAACGTCAAGCATGGCCGTTGTTTCATCCATTTTGGCTGCTGACGCTGTCATGTCTTTCAAGCTAATCGGGCACAAACGATTAGTTGTGAACTATTTGTAAGAAGAGGGGAGTATCTTACTCAGTTAATGTAAGTTCACCCTTGAAAAACACAAACAGCTCAGCCCGTTCCACTCCAACCATGTGGACACAAAGCTGTCTAAACCTCTTACTAGAACATATCAAATTTCTGATGTACTGCCGGTTGTCGGTATCCAATATCCTTTTACATATTGGGATCTAATAGGAAGAGAAAAAATCAGTCCCGAAATTCAGAAATAAGACCTCATCCCACCATACACCGTCCATATCACAGGAGGAAAATTTATTTACCCACCAGCTTGTCATACCCTCTCTGCAACCTCCCCTGATCGTTCGCGCCTTCCCCACGCCGCTTCTCATCATCGCAGAACGCGTTGAGTATCTCGGCCATCTTATAAAAAAACCACACCTGCGCGAGTCTCCTAGTCGCTTCGTCTCCTTCCGTAGATGAGATACTAAGCCAATTCATATATCCATCAATATTCATTTGCCGGCGAAGCACCAGACCTAAAGAGTTGTCGCCACCTTTATTCATGTCGCGCAGGTTCGGATGCAGTGCGCGAATGATGAAATAGCGCAACTTCTCAATGGCAATCTGAAGTGTAGCATCGTTAGGCTGCGGGACCGTATGGTCCTTCAGGGAAAGCATTTTGGCGTCCAGACGTTTCCGAGCTGTAGTACTCCAAGTTGAAGGAGTTGTGGACGGTGTTGGAGGCTGATCGGTCATATGTTGGTTGGGGTTGAGATTGATGATTCCATTGTTGCCATTAATATTAGGGTTGTTATTGCCATTGCGGAGTGGTGTTGAAACGGCGGACTTTGGCTTACGTTTGGGCTTTGGGTGGATTATAGGCGGACCAGGGACCGCAAGTGGAGCCGGTATGGGGTACGGGGGTATGATTGGAGGATCATTGTTCTCCGTAGCTGGTGTAGGGGGTGCGTTCTGGCATGTCTATTGAGTGGCAAACACAGTGTTGTTAGCAGACCCGCTTGCGATCACCGAGTTCTCGTTCCATCAAGTCCCATAAAATCCCCTGAATTAACGAGCAAACAAACACACCATCGTGAAGTAATTCGTTCTCTGTAGGGTATATGAAATGAAAAAAAAAAAACCCTCACCTGGATAACACTTACACCAACACCGATACCACTCGACTGAGGTGGTGGAACTGGACCGTGCATAGGGAGCTGCTGCTGCTGCATTGGTCCGGCCCATAGTTTAGCAGCATGTCTTTTCCAGTGCTCGATGACGCGAGTAAAATCATCAGGACTCAGCGACTGGACTTGGTCGATACTGGCCAGAACGCCATCGACAGAGGAGGCCATTTAGGGGGGAGGGGGTGGGAGCAACGGAGCGAGGGGCAGGCTAGAGGGAGCGGAGATCCAGAGCAGACTAGCGAAACGTGGGACCTCCTCCAAAGTAAAGTAGGGTAGCGTGGATGCTAAAAAGTATAGTTGTTGCAAGATATGGAAACCAGGAAAGTGAATAACAAACTAGACCACACTAAAAACCCCTCTCTCCTGAAGAGATTTGAGTCTTCTTGTTATTCTTAAGCTTGTTTCTCGTGAATAAGAACTGGGTGTGGGGAGGGAGAGGGAGAGAGAACGGGAAATAAAAAATAAAAATAAAAAGGGCCGGCAGGAAATGTGATGAACGAGTTTGGACGTGGAATTAAGCTTCAGAGCCGCAACGAAGCTACTCGAAGTAGGCACCAAGCTAGGAAATCAAAGTAAAGTCCTGGCAAGGCAAATGAAAGCCCCGGCAAGTAAGCAAGAGCAGGTCCGCCTCCAAATTGCCTCCTCCCTAACTTCACTTCCAGCTCCTAACTCGACGTCAAGGCAGGCTCAAGGAAAGCAGGCAAGTAGCTAATAATCGGGAGGAGCCGACCCTCCCGTTTCCGTCCGTTCCCGTGCTGCCGGGTTTCGCGCTAATCAAGGGGCTGCAAAAGAAAGAAAGGCGCGTAGAGTGTGAAGTGAGGTCAGATTAGACAAAGTGTTCGTCGTCGAGATAGATTCTGTGATAAGTCGTATCTCCAGGTTGTGCGTAGTTATTGGTAAAGTGAAGAAAAAGTCAGATATTCCAGGTTTGGTAAAGTACGTTTATTTGGTAAAAACAATTCAAATTTATCATGTTTAGCAAGCCCCTTCACCTAAGTATTATACACATAGAGGTATATGTTCTCCTTTCCTCCAGCAAAACAAGCTCTGAAGTGTGTGTAACGAAACTTGTTTCATGTTTACACAAACCCTGCCTCAGCTGGATGCAACAACGGTCCCGCGTCAACGACTCCGTAACCTGGACGTCCTAGGCAGCGTATGCGGAGAATACCCACAGTAACTCCTCGACAAGGCAGCATCAAGGTGCTCACCTGGACCGAAACGCTCAAGCTCTCTATTGGACATAGTTATCCAGTAATACTATAGCAAGCAATGAGCTTCCTCTTGCGGACATGTCATCAATTACACGATTCCGAAATTTGTTTGCGATTTCGCGCACTTCTCCTGATGGTCAGAATTTCAACCTCTCTGGATGGATAGATCGTGGGACTGGCTGGGAGGATAGGATACATGTTTTAGTTTATATTAAGACTGGGCTGGTATTTCCAAAACCATTGGCAGAGCGTAAGGAAATGGAAAAGAACTGAATGTTTCCCCCTTATACTCAAATGCATATGTACGAGTATATAATATCTGCTAGAAGTATGTACCAAATCGAACACAGATTTCAACCTTCATAACTTTGTGTTACCCAAAAGAACCAGATCCTATGGTCGCGAGAGACTTTGGGTTTAACCCTTATTGCGCGGATCTTGAACCAAAATCTCCCCGTGTAGTGTAGAGTATAGTATCTACTCTACGTATTGCATGCTCCCCTTCCCGGCGGTTATTTGCGTAATTCTTAAATCCCCACAACTCTATTATTGGATCTATTGCCCTGACTCTCGTGCATGACGTCAAACGGTTCGTAAATGATGAACATCTTTCAATCGCTATTTCTAGAACACAGCGAGATCGAATCGTGACATATAACGTCTGCATACCTACATGTAGTCAAATCTCTACCCCTGGCTATAATCAACAACCTCGAAGAATCATATAATAAACAAACATCATTGTTTTATTGGCTGTTAGTGATTGTATACTATTAGTATAGGAGACTTTTTTTTTTTTTAATTCAGCGCGTAATTTGAATATCTGACCAAAGTTCTGGTCTCCTATTTAAGGTAGATTTTGCGGACATCTAAGCCTCGCCAGAGCTATCGGAGATGATGGGTGGGGAAATATCAGAATCAAGATTTCCAAAACTGGAGTGGCCAACCTGGTAGAGAAAAGGAGAGAGAAGCCCAATAACTTTCTAGAAGGGCTAAAAGCTGACCTTCCGTAAACTCACTAGTAAGTAGGCATATAGGCGAGCCTATTGGGGTTTAGGACCCGTAGATCTACCAGGCCTGTCACAGGGATTGGTCGCCTAGCTGTCTCGGACCTTAAACGTCGACCTTCTAGAAGGGGCGTATACCCGCCTTATGCTTTTTTGTGGGTGTTCCTTTGATTAAGCGTTAGACCTTTATGGAGTATACCGTGGTGTTGATATGTAATGTATAGATATATACTGTACCTGCGTATACTTTGTAGATGACCCCCCCCCCCCAACCTGTGCGTAAGTAAACTTAAATTACACATAAGGTGTTGGAGGTGTTCATTTTCGAGTGACTTCCCATGACTAAGATCTAGCTAGGTTTGATGACCGAGCCAGCTAAGCTTATAGGCACGTATTAGAACCATAGTATTGTTTTCTTAGATTGAAATGGATAATTTAAACGCGATGGGAGGAGTCGATATTCCTTAAAGGATAGCTTGTAACTATTGTACCTTCACAACGTTTTTGTCTAATCGTTTGGGAGTATGATGTAGCCGTTATTACTGAGTAAGAAAGTGTTTATGCAAATAGTCCAATGTGTTGAAGTTTTTAGATTTCCCACTGGTCTAGTTTGGCTAAACAAAGATAATCTTTATACCCGGCAGATACCCTTCATTGAAAGATGTATGCGTATGACAATTCGGGATTATTTGAAATAGTACTCACATCGCAGAGTATTCTCAACTAGTCAAGATTCTCAATTTGTGATACATACTGTAGCTTTATCATAGCGATATTGGTGGTGGTTGAAGATAGCTACATATGGCTTCGACATTCTTTCGTATTCCGTACCACTGCTTTTCCATAGAGAGGCGGCTTGAAGAGTGCCCTAATAGTCTCCTGAGGTGTTTCCCTCAAAAGCCCCCCTATTGGGCACAGTGGGGTACATATGTAATAATTTAGCCCATCTCCTGTGAATCACCCGGCAAAATAAAGTGGGGTACTAGTGCAACATACCAAGCTTTTTCGACAGGCTGGGTTAATACTAGTCATAGGGTGAGTACTATGATCTGTTTCAACAAGAAGAAGAAAAAAAAGTCTTGTAAAGTCATATGCATAATTGAGTCCGTACTAGCAACTATGAACAGGGTGTTAGAGTATACATGTAGACTCGTGACCTTTTTTGATGATATCCGGGAAAGATGTGGGAGGGTGCATAGTGGGTGCAGGTAGAGAGTATGGGCTGTTGATGTAAATGCCTGAGGCATGGAACCTCACTCGTACTCTTCACGATTGTTCACCCGGCTTCTCATCGACAAACGATGATGAAAGGATTACACACCAATAACTGTCAGAGTGCGATCTGCAGTGTCACCTTGGCTATTTCTTCCGGGGAAGTGAGGTGAGCTATCATATCGTACCTGCGGGCGGGTATGCGAGTGTTCTTATCGGGTGCATACAAGAGAAGGGAAAGGCCATTGTAATGATACAATTGAAACCTGAGAAAAAAGAAAATGATTGGTCCGTGGTGGAAATTACTTTGAACAAAGTTTATCGAAAGGTTTTCGTTAGAATGGTTTTTTTTTTTACGTGACGCAGGTGACTGTCCTAGGTTGTGGGTATGCATGTACATCACTATCCCGAAATGTTGGAGGTGTATGACCGCATTTGCACGTGACCGATCCACCGGGACTCGCGTGCCTTCTCCTTTCCATTCATTTTCTTCGGTGCTGCAGATTCTGATAGAGTATTAGTACCAGTGACCGCCCATTCGGTGTCCCTTCCGCTTCTAATCCCTCTCACTCCCTCAAGGAGCTTTTTACATATCGCCAGTCGTTTCCCATCCGCCTGCCCGCTGCCTTTCTGCAACCTTGCTTTCGTGCATGTACTCTGCTTCTTGCTTATCTTTCCCAAGACCAGGCCATCTCGATTGTAGCGTCTATAACTAAGCCAGCTCACTCTTTCTTACTTTAAAGCTCAACCCCCACAACCCCAGTTACGACGCCAACTCAGCCTCCTTCACACCCACCACCCCGTCACCGAGTTTGAACCTCAACATCCCTCCCACTGAAACGCATTTAACAGAAACCTCTCCTCCGATCTCTACACCCACCAGCTTTCTCCACAAAACCTTCGTTAATCCACACTCCGCACACCCCACAAAATAGTTACTGGACCACATCTTCCCCCCACAAAGCTCACCTAAAGGATAATAATGTCTTTATCATCACCCTCTTCACCTACCCCAGTTCCTACTGTTGTGACGGTCGCACCCCCAACTATTCATCTGGACTCTCCTCAAAGCTCTCCCAAGACCGTAACAATGGCCTCGCCACCCTCATCCCCTGGCCAGCAACCCTCTCCAGTGTTCGCTCCCCGTCCTATGCGTATTCCTCAGCTCTTTCGTCCACGCCCACTAGTGGCGCTTGAAAGTTCTTCCGGAAACCAAATGCGCACTCCGAGCCCGAAACAGCAGCGTAGAAGCTCTAGTGCGGCCGGGGGAATGAAGTCGCTAGTATTGACAGACTCAAAGCTTATAGGAGGTGAAACCAATGAGGTTCAAGTGAGGGTTGATGACGCAGAGGGAAGCAGCAGTAGTGGTGTGGTGGGGGACCTCCAACCCGTACAGTTATATAGGTCCGTGCTTCCATCTGGCTACATTTCGTTTGGTGGGTATTAACACAAGAAACACCACAGTCCTTCAAAAGACGTCCTCGATGAACTCTACAAGATTATTCGTAACAATAAGCCACAGCCAAAAGCTTTTGACCAGCATAGAAGACAGTTGAGTGATGCTTCCAGTAGCAAAGACAGTGGACGAGATGAGAATACCAGGAGCCCTCTTAGCCATGAGTTTGGGAGAATCCCATTTCGTATGTCATCTCTTTCTCTTATCCTGCTTATCTGTATTAACGGGTGGAATAGCTTCCTCTCCCGTCAGTAGGACCTTGATGCGGAATCCTATCATTTACAATTCACAGTTCGGGCAAGAGCAACATTAATTTTGATGTAACCCGCGTTGGCATCAATCTTTACTTCATTTATACTTTCCACAAGTTCTAGTACGTTCGTGTTTATTTTTATCAAAGGGTGCTGTTTTGTTCGTCTCGCACTACTTATCCCTCTTCAACAGCACCCCCTTTTTTTATTGTTTTATATCTGGGAATGGAGTAGCTATAGGCAGGTGCTGGGTATTTGTTACTTATGGATATTGTCTTTTGTTGTCGAAGAAGTGGTCATCTCTTGCTGCCTATGCTTCGGCTTCTTTGCTTTGGTTTGGTTTTCCCGCTTGGAGTTAGGATTATGGTGTATTTGATACATCACCTCTCCCGGGTCTTTTATCTCTTTTATTTAGTCCGCTGCGGTCCCTCCAGCTGTCGGTCCTTTTTTAGTTGCTTCTTTTGTGAGCATTTTTGTTTCGCCACTAGGGTTTTTGTAATATTCTGTGGCAACTACATGCTCTTTTCTTCTCTGATATCGCTTTTGATCGAATCTAGATCTTACGATGTTCAACGCTAGATTTCTTCCTTTTATTCCTGGGTTTCCGTTTGTGTTCTTGTCAAAATTGAAATGCGCGAATTTTTGATGTATCACGTCTCATGTGCTTTTATCTTATCTCTGGGGTATGATTATTTTTGCCGGGAACAATTCAAGGGACGCGGTGGACGTTCGGGTGGAACCTGTTTTGCATATCCTCAGAAGCATTATTTCGTGCACGTGGTGTTTACTATCAACTGTGATGTAATGTGAGGACGAGTGACTCTTTATGACTACATACCTACGAGGTTACATGTACTTACATATAAATGCAGTACATGTGATCTAACCTAGAGATTAACGGGATTACTATCAAAATCAAAACTACATGTAGCTTATTAGATGCTAGTAAAGAAGGATGCAAAATATTCCCCTTTCTTCACTGCGTGCTGCGTTGCTTCATTATATATCACTCGATATTCGTTGATTGATCAACCCCCCTTTTTTTATTTAGTTCTTAACTAGTTAATTCGAAGTTACAAACTAGGTATATATACAGTCTTTGGGTACGTACTATTTCTCTCTGGTGTCGGTATTTCGCAAGCTTACAGTTAAAAGTAAGACTTATCTGTACATGTAGATTATGTGGATGAAATCAAATACTGAGATGCGCCTGTGGGGAAGCTGCCTGAGCTTAAATAGGCAGGGCAAGGGTTATGAAAGAAACCTTACGTAGAAGATCGATCGGCCCAGATACTTAACCCCAGATAATGCAGGGTTTGAAGAAGATGCAGGATCAAGTGTCGTTGATAGGATAAATAGGCTAACACCATATCTGTTGCTTTTTCTTGAGTATAAAGAGCCGACTCTTGTTGTAGTCGAGACGATATTGAACTCACTAGTTCTCGATATCCTAGATCGATATCCGGCGGGGCCTGTCGCCCTTTGTTCAACGGCCGGTCAGACAAAATCTGGACACGTAAATTATAAGGTATAATACTTTATTTTGTGAAATACATCTAGATCTTATTGGCGGGATCTAAAGAGTCTGACATTATTTGCTGGAGGTTGGGGTACATATCGGATAGACTTGTGCGCTATATCAATTATCAAGTACATCTGATAAAGAATTTATGCTGGAAAGCCGGGACTCGAATGGGATCTGAACTCCTATTACATCATAGCCAGCATCTTACTTTATTTGTTTATTTGTTTCTTTGGGAGACATCCGTTCAACTTAGAATTCTAGTTAAGGATACATGTACTAGTAAGAGTGGGCGAGCGGACTTGAGGCGTGGCTAGTGTGGGTTGTGGCTACTAATAAGTTTATATGGTGCTATTGCATTTTATCAGTCTTCTCTCATACTCCTAACAAAAAGTATGCATTATCATCAATTTACTGGAGGGTTAGGCCAAACTATCTATACAGTCCACCGCGGCAGGATGACTCTTGAAATTTGAATCGAGAGCTGCGGAGGTCGTATATTTAGGTTTTCCGTGTATGAAGTTTTGTGCACTCAGCAACTCTATGGCCCCCTGCTGGTTGCCTTAGATGAATACTTCAACCTTTGAAAACCCCGTAGCACCGCCCGCAGATCTCGGTATGGACTCATTTCGAAACCTGATAATCTGACTTCCTTTGGATGCAGTCCTATAGTCTAGCTGGGCCCAGCTCACAGCCATCGAACTTCGTCTGAACTTGTGCCTAGATTATCGATAAAGGATCGACGTAAAGGATACTAACGTTAAACTATAACTATCCCGTAGTCTGTCAATGCTGACCCCCCTATAATAGAGGAATCAAATCTATATGAAACATCTATTATTTGATAGGGGAGATAACGGGATCTGTTAGTAAAGTCACACAAAATTTGCTTCTTCTTAGGAGGTCAGCATCCTACTGACAGACTAAGGGATAGTGAAGGCTGGCTAGGCATGAATTTGTCGAGAAAGGGCCCTCCAGGCCCCCCCCAACCCCCACTGTTCCGACCGTCTCGTCACTGGTGTTTGAATGTTTTTTTGAGAGAGAAATGGCTTCTACTCCAAGTAGGCGATCCCTAATTGCTGTCGTATTTGACTGTAAAGTTCTCATTGGACGTTGGGCTTAAGAGTACACGTAAAGTAGGTGTGGTGTGAAAGTGGAAATTTGGGTAATTATTCCTTTCTTCGTTTACTTCTGGTGCTTGTTGATGTCTTAGGGCGTTTATGCGTAGTACCAAGGCCGTATATCATGGGAGAGAAGGGGAAAGAAGCGTAACAAGAGTCAGATACCACTAGTCGCTCATAAAAGATAATAAAAAGGGTTCCAATACAGAATTCTATTCGGCCAGAAACCCTCAGCAGTTATAGTCACTACTGAGAGTATTCTGAATAGACTAGGGTATGTTCAGCTTAGGTATATTAACCTGATTACATATAGGTAGGTCCGGCATTGGTTGCGAGGAGTCCGGAATGAATGAGCTGACCCTGACCGGCCTTCTCGGGAATTTGCAAAGCCTTTCTTTTATAGAGGTAGAATATATCTTGTTCCAGGCACGTACCTTGCACGTTGGTCTTGTTTTGCTCATGAACAGCTTGAGGCGGCTACCCACTTCTAATAAATTCATTTGAATTATATACAATCTCTAATATATAGAACCCAGATATAGTAATTCGTCCGGCATCTGTCAGGTCTCATCTTCTTTGAAATTTCTTCCAATATCTACGTACTATATCTAGATATAAAGACGGCAATCAATGAGATCCGCGTACGTATGCCTTTTGCTTACTTTCTCTATCCCTTCCTTCCTTGCTTCTCTGGGGTGACCTGTGATTTGTCGGGGCGGTATGACGGGCTCGTGGGAGCCGGAGTAATAATACAGTCTACCTCTAGTGCTATAGCGAATGCCAATAAAGCCACAAATCTGTTCCTACGGACTCTCAGGTTTTGGTGATCTGAATTTCAATTTCACAAAAAAAAAATGGAATTTTATCTGCTGTACTGAATAATCTGCTGTATTGAATGAGAAATTTTGAAATATGCAGGTTCGTTATAGCGGAGACAGACCATAATCTTGGTTTCTGAGCCTGAAGCGTGCTAATTTAGTACATGTAGCAAGCTAATATTGAAGAGTGTTGAGTTGAGTAGTATAGTCTACACTAAATTAGCATCATATTGCGCGGAGAGAAGAGCTACTCATGCTATCTGTCTGTAGAGATGAAATATCGAGAGTAAAGGGGCTGGCCCTGCTCTAGTAAGGACTTGTCGCCGAGTGCCAACCGTCTGGCCTGGCGCACTGACTGTCAGCGGCTGGTATGACATGGTTGCCAAGTTAAGCTTGTTTCCGGGAGAGAATGTCCCGAAACCCAGCTAACATGCTTTGGGGGGGGGGGGGGGGGAGCTAATTATTACTATCGCAAGGTACATGTATCTTTGAAATTCCACGTACCTTGCTGTTGGGGAGGTGCAAAAGAGGAAAGGGTCCCCTCCTTTTCTTCCTCTTTAGGTTCGATCTGGGGCTCGGTATCAAGAAATTAATAGCGAGGCTATACAACTATATGAGAGTAAAATTCCAAGAGTCGATAGCATCAAAGCACTACTTTGTATATTTACTGTGTTTGAAATCTTCTCTTAACCGGAAATTAATTCTCTCAAACAAAAGCAGTTGGAACCATCTGCATGCGAGTATGATGTAAACAAAAAAAAAAAAAAACAGTTGGAGCCCTCCCATGGCTACATGGGTTAGGGCGGCACGAGTGATCCTCGATGACTCCATTTCATGTGTACGCGTGCTATCGGGTCTCAATCCGAAACTCTCCATCGTCCCACCGGAGAAAAACAATTCCCACCAGTTCTCGAAGGTACAAGGCATGGGATATTAAGAGGCCAAGGACATCAGCAGGGATGCCTGTCAAAATACGTACCCCATGTATTTAATTAACCGAAAACGTTGTTCCTGGCTCTTCATTAAGTAACCCATGGCACTGGCAACAGTTCCTTACCGCTCTCAGAGCACTTTCCCGGTACGTACCAAATAAACAACACTGATAATGATTTGTAGATGCCTACAGCTAGAGTAACCGTGGATCATGATGTTTCGATATGGCGACAATTGTGGGGCGCTACAGCCTTGAAAAGATGCATAAGTAACGCCATGAATCCGTCTCAACAGTCTCTTTTCTACTCCCCATCCCACTCATTCTCTGCAAGTCAGTCAGTTCCTTCTTCAGCTCTTCACACACTCTTTTTTTTTCACATTCTTTCTATACTCAACTTCCAAAGAGACAGTCTGGGACAGTCCAATCGTTTACCTATATCAACCATGCTTTCAAAAATCTTCATCTTCGCCCTCCTCCCTGCGGTATCACTCGCACAGGTTGTTGGCTCAGCGACTGGTTTCGCGAAAGGTACCACTGGTGGTGGGAATGCTACTCCCGTCTATCCAACTACTATCGCTGAGTAAGCTTTCTTTGTATAAAGATTATTTTTGAGATACTAACAAAAGTTTTAGGCTGAAGAGTTATTTGACGGACTCATCCGCTCGTGTGATTATGCTCAACAAAGAATTTGACTTCCGTGGCTCCGAGGGAACCGTCACCGCTAGCGGGTGCCGCCCTACCTCCAACACCTGCCCAAATAACGGCGGTCAGGATGCTATCAACGGTGCAAACTGGTGCACTAGCGCTGGATATCCCACTGTCTCCGTCACCTATGATGTGGCTGGGACTGGGTACATCGATGTAAAGAGCAACAAGTAAGGCTTTGTTCCAGCCCTGATATGGATTTGAAAAATTACTAATAGATATTTTAACAGGTCTATCGTAGGTGTGGGAAGTGCTGGTGTTATCCGTGGAAAGGGTCTTAGGGTAGCCAACGGCGAGACCAACGTCATTATCCAGAACGTGCACATTACCGAATTGAACCCTGAATACATCTGGGGAGGAGATGCAATCACCCTCGCTGGTACTGATCTCATCTGGATCGACCACTGCAAGTTCTCGCTCATCGGACGTCAAATGATCGTGACTGGATATGCCCAAGCCGGCCGCCTCACCATTTCCAACAACGAGTTTGATGGTGAGACGTCCTGGTCCGCCACTTGCAACGCAAACCACTACTGGACAATGCTCTTCTACGGCTCCAGCGACCTCGTCACCTTTGCTGGAAACTACGTCCACGATTGCTCTGGCCGTGCCCCCAAGGTTGGTGGTTCCAGTGAGTCAAACATCCTCTTCCACGCCGTCAACAACTACTTCTACAACATGCTGGGCCACTCATTCGACATCGGCACCGGTGCCAACGTCCTCATCGAGGGTAACGTCTACAAGGGTGTCACAACCCCCATCACCACTGCCAGTGCCACTGCTGGAGGCCAGATCTTCAACGTCCCTTCATCTTCTTACACTTCGAGCTGCACGGCGACCCTTGGACGTGCATGCGTGGTCAACAGCATCTCCAGCAGCGGCGCGTTTGCAGATTACACAAACACCAAGGCCCTCACCAACTTCTCGGGCAAGAACGTTCAGGCTGCCACTGCTGCCTCTAGCGTCGCCTCTAGCGTTACCTCCAACGCCGGTATCGGAAAGATTGGAAACTAAATGGTTTATAATTTTTTCTTGTATTTTTTTCTTTAATATATAGTTTATAAAGAGAGGGGGGGCTGTGTGTATAGGGCTGTGGTGGTGGTGGTGGTGGTGGTGCATGTAAGATATTAAAATACTAAAATCCCACTAGAGGTTGGATCCTCTATAAATTCCCTTCAGGCTTCTTTACAAGTAATCTGATGGCCACGAGACATTTGAAAGCTCTTGGATTGATTGATAATTCATACATGCATGTCGGGGAACTAAGGTGATTGTTATGAACCGCTCGAATAGTGCTTTTGCTGGAGCAATTCTGTTTCAGTTTGGTCTCCACACTACATAATAATTGATCGGTCTTATTATATCCCCAATTATTGCCGACAGTTTAAACTGACGCAAACGTAACACGACTGAGCTGACCACATCACGGATTATCACTCGGATACCTAGCTCTGGACGCGGTTTGCTCCCGGAGTAATCCCACATTGTTAAAGGAGGATATAGTACCTCGGGGTCTATTGTTACTTCTTATTTATATTATATATAAGATCGATCTATCCTTGTTCTATTCCAGCACACTCCAGATCTTGGCAGCGTCGCCCTAGGGGTGGCAGCTATGCATGGACTATAAATATTAGTCTGACCATGGTAAGGTATACCATTGTTACGTGTGTCTTGAGGCCTATTAATCCTTGGCTATATCAGATCTATCTTTACTATAATACTATATCTAGTCACAAACACACCTACTACCGTAGAATTCCGTTAGAAGAGACCGGTCTCTTCTGACGGATACGGGCAAAATTACGGCGTAAGCCACTTCAAATAAACGCTAGTTTCTGTGGCTTACGTGGTGAAGAGAGTGGTTGCCACCGGTCTCTTCCAGTGGAATAATACGGTACTTCAGTATTTCAGTAGCTCTTGGTAGCACCACTTTAGTAACCTCACACATGTATATAGACCGCAACTATTACTCCAGGAATAGTAGAACAGACTCTTGGCTTTATGTTCTACGTACCACCCCACCTCAATTTTAGCCTACTGACATGGCTGGTACGGGTGATTGTCCTGGGCGCTCTGTTAAGCCTTGAGGCTGGCGGACGAAAGGAAGATAGGCTAAAGTCCAGTCCTGGGCGAAGCTTTCACTACTGCTTGCGCTGGGAAGGATACTTGTTTGTCACCTTGGAGGGGGTGAAGTAGGTCTTGGGTCACCGCTGCTTGGGTTGTGCTAAAAGGTTTGCGGGGAAGATGTGAAAGTCTTAGTCCATGGTACTGGCGCTCCAAAAAATTTGTTCTGTGGTTAGCAGAGGACTAGGTCACCGCCGTGGCTATATGCTAGGCGTAGCTAAGTGTCCAGGCAGAAAGGAATACTAGTTAGCTATAGCCAGGCAGACAGGCAGGGCACCGGCGTAGAATTCCTAGCAGCTATAAGAGTTTCCAGCTCGGCCGAAGCTACCGCGCCGCACCGCACAGCACGAGGTAGTAAAAGTTGTAGGCATCTCCTGCGCGATCGCCTCCAAGTCACAGGCCGGCTGATCCACAACCTCTCTGCCTACTGTGAAAGGCCACAAGAAGCTCTCACGGCAGCCCAAGATGGGTGCGAGAGCCGTCGTATCACTATATAAGATAATCACTATACATATCTGACTAGCCATTTAACTCGATGGACATATTAGGACCGACGCTGGCAGCTGCAAGTTACCAATGATCATTGCCCGGCTCACCTCCGAGTGGATCTCCGGGCATGCATAAGACTGCTGGTCCGGGGATACGTAGGGCCATACGGAGATGTGGGGTAGGGATGATTAGTGATGTTGTCGCTCATACAATTCGTGATATATAAAGCCGTTGGGGAATGGTATAGATGGGGGGTCGGGGTGATTTATAGTATGCCTTCTGAGATATTAGAAAGACTTGTATGTAGCAGTATTAGGGCTAGGGCTATATCGCAGTTTTATCGTAGTGCCCGCCAAAGCATGTTTTAGCGGACATGATTTTGTTTTTGAAGGGGGTTAATAAAATGATTTATCCGCCCAGCACTTTGTCGAAACACGCCGTTTGGCCCTCTGTAATATTACTGTTTCAAATAAGTAGGTTCTCTAGTAGTTTATAGCAGTAGTACAAGTGCTAGAGCTTTTACAACTCGCGACTCTTGCATCTAGCAGCCTGGGCAGCGCTACCATGGATAGGAGGAATGCATTCAGGAACACCCGGCCAGGCCTTCCGCCTCGGTTAATACCGCCGTGAAATCCTGCAGGTACTCTAAGTGTGTCGGTGCAGAGTAAGCTAGGTGTCTAGCTAACCGAGGCCATTAGTACAGCCTTCTATTGCAGCTTCTGCGCTATGAAGACTTGGAACTTTATTTACTCTATCGTTTTTACTAGCACCCTTGTGCTCTGGTCGGAGAGATCCCCGAGAGGAAAATAAATAAATAGAGAGCCTGGGTCGGTTCGGTTAGAAGGTGCCGAGCGAGAGAGATCTCAAGAGGCGAGATGTGTGATCCTTTTGACCTGAGGGGGGGAGGGGGGGATCATGGATCGCTCTCGGTATGTACCTATAGTATACGCATGCAGTAGTGATGGACGGATTGGATATCTTTATTTTGACGACTTGGGTCGGGCGGTCCGCTACTCTTCTCCAAGTAGTATTCTTTTTTTCCCTCATAGCAAAGGATATATCTGAGAATGAGTGAAATCGAGAACGAGCTCAAAGGTCGCGTACTCTCCCTCACAGCAGCTATCCAGTAAGCTAGCTTATGTTAGTCCAACAGTACTGCATACCCCATGTTCCTCGGCTCATTGATCAGTACTACACGTACACGGCAAAAGCCGCCCCAATGTAATATATAATTATCCGAATTGGGGTTTCCAAACGTGGGCACTCTTCATCTAATACAGGGTCATCCTCCTAAGTGGCAATGCACTCCAACTTAAATCCTATACCTGGCCAGGACAGTCGGTATCATGTGCGGGGTCGAGTGATACCCAATGAATCGGTTTAATGAACAGCCTGATGTGCTCCCTCGGGGGGTAAAGACAGAAGCCCGAAACAACGTCCGGGTTGGTGCTACCGAGAGGCCGTAAATTAATCTGGGGAAATGGGCTGAAGAGGGGCCACACGTGTACGTGATGATGGTGATGATGGTGGTGGGATGTGGAACGGCGGCGGAAAAAGCTTGTCAGTGTTGATACTCATGTGTGTGGTGGATAATTGTACTTACATGTAACGTAGTGGTAGATATTGGATGGTTGCTTTTTCTAAGTATGTCCTTACAAGGTTCAACTACGAAGTGGTAACTACATGTAATGTAACGTGTAAGAGATCTAGTCCGATACGCCCTATATGGGGTTTGCTTAGGGGCACATTGGTCTATGCTTATAAATATACATGTATCGGTGCATGTGAATACATCTGACTGGTATGATGATATGACTGGGATGAGGAGCCTAAACTGCTATGCTCTAGGATACATGTATGTAAGTATAATAATTTCATATACTGTACAAATGCAGAACTGTGCATACATACATGTACAACGTCCTCCTACATGTATTCTACATGTATATACGGACGAAAGGATCTGGGGGAAGCTACGGAGTTTTTGTTCAGGTACACCCAGGCCTGTCTCAAGGGACATCGGTGCGGGTCCCGGGGAAAAAAAAACCCATCCCCACCTTTATTATCCGAACACGTTGCTGAGCTCCGTGCGTACTGTTCGAACTAAGGTGAGTACGTACTTGTAGCAACTCTAACCTAGCTACAGCACCATAATTCTCTCGGCGTCATTAATCGCGAACAACTCTAATCAAACAACTGCTAGAACCATGCCATGACCATGAGGATAGTACGAGAGAGGTCGAGTATAAGTACCCCGTACTCTGCTCCCCCCCCCAAAGAATTGGTCCGGTTCTTCATCAGATCAGTCCAACAAAACAGCGGACCTGTCCAATCTCTCTCTCCTTTGACTTCGAAGCACATCTGTCTTTTTATCCTTGGTCCTGCACACTATGCTCGCCAATATCATTGCTCTCGCGGTGCTCCTGCCCGCTGCGGCCCTCGCACAGGTCGTGGGCAGCGCCACCGGTTTCGCAAAGGGTGTGACGGGTGGTGGAACTGCTACCCCCGTCTACCCAACTACCATTGCAGAGCTCAGGAGCTACCTCACTGACTCGTCGGCCCGTGTCATCATGCTGAACAGGGAGTTCAACTTTAAAGGCTCTGAGGGAACCGTTACTGAGAATGGTATATATATATTCAAACAGAGATGCGGGATTATCTAAAAAGCTAACTCTTGCGGTTTAACTAGGCTGCCGCCCATCCAGTAACACCTGCCCCAATGCAGGCGGCCAGGACGCCATTAACGGTGCAAACTGGTGTACTAGTGGTGGATACCCAGTTGTCTCAGTCACATATGATGTGGCCGGGACTGGGTACATTGATGTCAAGAGCAACAAGTATGGCCCTCTCCGTCTCCCCACCCACACCCGGTGAATGATACTGACATGCCGTAGGTCCATCGTTGGAGTTGGCAGCGCCGGTGTCATCCGTGGAAAGGGTCTCAGAATCGCCAACGGCGTGACCAACGTCATCATCCAGAACGTTCACATTACTGTAAGCTTAATCTCTCCATACCTGCACGTTCCACCTGATAAGTAGGACGGACACTAACAGTCACCAGGAACTCAACCCACAATACATCTGGGGAGGAGATGCTATCACCCTCGCCGGTAGCGACTTGGTCTGGATCGACCACTGCAAGTTTTCGCTCATTGGACGTCAAATGATTGTGACTGGATATAGCCAAGCTGGGCGTGTCACCATCTCAAACAACGAGTTCAACGGCGTCACCAGCTGGTCTGCCAGCTGCAATGGTGACCACTACTGGACCATGCTTTTCCTCGGATCTAGCGATCTTATCACCCTCGTCGGAAACTCCATCCACGACTGCTCTGGACGTGCCCCCAAGGTTCGTGATCATTACCACTCAGTCACGAGGTATCACTCGCGCTAATAAGGAAAAAAAACAGGTCGGAGGTGCCTCTACCGCCAACGTTGTCCTCCATGCCGTCAACAATTACTTTGCATATATTGGTATTTACCGCCTATTTACCCTCTGTGTGTGTTTACTACAGACACTAATATACCCTTCCAGGTGGCCACGCATTCGATGTCGCTACTGGTGGTAACGTCCTTATTGAAGGAAACGCCTTTGTCTCCGTTACCACCCCCATCACTGCCGCATCTTCCAGTGCTGGCGGTCAGATCTTCAACGTTCCCTCAAGCTCCTATACATCTACCTGTTCCACCTACCTCGGCCGTAGTTGTGTGGTTAACAGTGTCAGCAGCTCCGGAACATTTTCGAGCTACACTACCACAGGATTCTTGGCCAACTTCGCAGGAAAGAACATCCAGGCGGCGACCGCCGCGTCCGTGGTCATCGCGAATGTCAACGCGAATGCCGGTGTTGGAAAGATTGGAAACTAGATGGATAGTGAGGCACGGAGGGGAGAAGGCGCATGGGCGTAAGTAAGAATAAATACATGTAGTAATCTAAGACATTTTTGATCGAATAGTGCCGCGGAGTGGAGTGAGTTCTAAATTCTGACTCTGTAAGGTGTGTTGATGTGTATAATCTGGGAGGCGGTTTGTAGGAAGGTAAGTAGGGCGACAGGTAATAAGTGATGGAACGCCCTGAAAGTACAAACACCAAATGTTGGTGGCGTTTTACCAAATAGGTATCTCTGTGTTCCATCACTTATTACCCACCGCTGTACATGTAACTATGTGTTTACGGCACTGGAGGCCTACATGTGGTTTGCTCCTGCATGCATGCGCCAACGATGTCTCGATCATGCAATATCACTCGAGGGACAAACGCCAACCTAGCCCTAATTAGCCATAACCTTAAATTTGTTTCCTCTGTATCGCCATGAAATCCAATATTACAATGCCTACATATGTATGAAATAAGGGTTAATAGTGTTCCTATCCGGCCCGGATGTCAATAACGTTATAAGGTTCCTGGTATCCGTGCACTTTAGCAGCACTAGATCTAGAGGTAATTGAAGTGATCGACCGTTACTACCTGTGTATATTAAGTAGGACGAAGTACCCCGCGGGAGACATTTCGATCAGTAGACTAACGCTATCTCATCAACCCCCATCTGAACTCTGCCTTCTCCCGAGAGGTCTCATAAAGGTTCTTTATTATTGGAGCATGCTGGGACAGGTCTAAGCTGACGCTCTGGGGGGCTGCTCGTGCACATACAGATACACTGCATCCTTCTATTAAGGGAGGACTTATGCCGGTTCTTAGTATCTACGCGCGGGAACGGCTCTACCTAATGGAGCCGAAGTTAATGAGTCTATGGATACCAATCGGCCCCGGAAGGGCCACAATAGGATCTGTTGCGCGCCAGATGCTAAATTTGAACTCTGGGTATAAAACGTGTCCCCTTGAAGTTGCCCAATGAAGATTTGATAGATTATATAGGTTATAGTGTGGTTGCTAATTCTTGCGGTTTTAAATGGTGGGTATGAGTCTATAATTGACGGGGCATAGGCTAAGGTATAGTTCTTATTCAAAAGTCCCTGGACAACGCAACCGCGAGTTGCTATGGGCTTGTCCCGGGACTTTTGACATGAGTTATATATACTTCAACAGCTATAGACCACATTGCACTACATGAAAATATTGGGCATTAAAACCGCATCGATTTAGCTTGGGGTCGGGTTGGATCCGCAGATTGCCTTATTATAGAGCTCTTGAAGGACATAAAGCTGGTGATAATTCCTTACTCTTCCGATGATGGCTCACCTACTTACACGCAGAACGTAGTGCTAGAGTTAGTCCACTAGCCTTTTGTATAGCTGCCTTATTGAAACTTCTAGCCCTATGTAAGAAGATCTTATTAAGGAAAACGTAGAAAGGAATGAATTATGCAAAATATTCGGGCCAGTAGTAAAGTAATACACAAGGCCCTAAGCTAGTAGCTTTGGGGATCGAGGTATGCCGTGAAATATCTTGTTCTATCTGGAAACCACTGATACGTTTTGGGGTTTTCGGAGGTTATCCTGGGACATATTTCTTCTCGAGGGTTCTCGTGATACTCTTCTGATTATATATAGTTAGGATAACTCGGGGGAAAGCCGACGCAGATTGCCCCACTTACAGAGCCTCTGCGAATTGTCGACACCCGGAACCACAGATGAAGCGCGAAGCTGCAGGTATTACGAGGCGCGGAGCGTTTACGCCTGTAGTGCGTGTAAACTCGCTTTGGATCTAATACAATTAATGAATTAAAAAAAATCGCTCTGGATCTGTCTAGATCCATGAAGCCGGGTGACATTTTATGATCCAAGCGGCCATTTATCTCGTCAGAGAAATTATGACCTTTCTTATCTATTATGGAAGGAGAACTCAACTGAGGTGATTGGCTATTCTGAAGAGCTCCGGGACCAATATAACGCGGGGTTTACGCAAATTTGAACGGTGTCTTCCGCCAAGAAAGTGCAGAGTGGGCGGGGCAGGGTAAACTTTTGGTATCATGCAAGCTGCGGCGAATTATATACATGTATCCTTTCAATGGCAGCCAAACTCACACACATACGGGGAACTGCTATAATATCTCCTGGTTTAACGGAAACAAAACTCTTTCGTGTCTATGCAATCACAAGGATTGAATTTCCCAAGTTGTAACTCATAAGAGTTATGTTTAATTAGTTCGCGGGTATACATGTACATATGTATGCAGGTAAGTAAGTATTTTTGTAATCTCGCAATTGCGGATCATCTAGGGTACGAGGGGGGCAAAATTACTAATTACAAGGTACATAACTACGATATTGAAGCTATAGGGGGCTGAGTATAAGAGATGGTTTCCCCTCTTTATATTCTCTTCATTACCCCTCTCCCGTCATTAGAGTAAACATCTGATTTACTTGCGACAAACAGAACACACACATGGCTGAAGCACTCGGTATCGCCGGCTCTATCGTCGGGATAGTTGCTCTGGCAGATGTAGTTGCTTCGAAGGGTATGCGTCTCTACACCACGATCAGACTGCCCAAAAGAAACAAAAATTCTGGTGGACGAGGTTGATGGCCTTTGCGAATTGCTAGATACACTTAAGCGCCGGTATGGCGCACTTATGATGTGCTCGCAAAATACCTCAGGATTCCACATTCACTCCGAATCACTTCTGCATGAGTGTGAGGAGACGCTAATATGGTAGACCATATCCTTACAAAGTCGAAAGCAAGAACGGGAAAATATGATGAGAAGAATCAAGTGGAAATATAGGAAGGAGGATGCACTCGAAGTTTTGGAAAGACTGGAGAGGCATAAAAGTAGCTTCCACTTGGCCCTCCATCATAACTAAGTTGCTTTGTCTTCAAGGGAAACTCTTGAGGAGCTGCTGGCCGGAAATAATAATATTTCTCGGCATATATTGGAGAGTAAAAATGAGACAATCAAAGAGATTGAAAGATCAAAGGAAGAGCTTCTATTCGGGTTGAAAGAAATTGACGATCACCAGGAAAGTGCTCAGATAAGTAACGAGCAGAAAGAAAAAGGTTGGCTCTCTACCCTTTTTTGGTACTAAGACTATGCGATGATAAAGATTATACTTCGATATCTACTAATCTTAGACAACCGCCGCCTCGAAGTTCTAAGTTGGCTATCTTCAATCGACTTCAGGGAGAAACATAGTGAAGTCAAACGGCATAGGTGTGAAAACACGGGTAATTGGTTCTTGAAAAGCTCGGAATTTATTGACTGGTTAGAGAAACCAGCTCCCGCGAATTTATTATGTAAAGGCACTCGTATGTACATCCAGAAATAGCCGTATCCCCATTACGACCTACCCCAGAGGCACGGCCTTCTATCTGGATACTGAAGGGACGCTGACAGTCAAATGGCAGCCGGCGTTGGGAAAACACTTATAACATATGTGGACATCTTATAATGGCATAACGAAAACAGAACTTACCTTTATTCTCAGTTCAAAGACCCTAGACCATTTGGAGTCACTTTTCCCGGATACCTATGGGATGTTGCCATTGCCTATGTCTACTGCGAGTTCAAACAGCGTGTCATCCAGACACCAGAATTAATATTGGCCTCAATACCCCAACAATTGGCATATCGACAATCGAGACTGGGTCCTCAAATAGATGATTTATACAAGGACAAGAACTCTCGCCCTTCTTTAGAAGTGTTGATTTCAGCAATTCACTCTATATCTCGAACCTTTAAGACTGTATATGTAGTTTTTGATTCCTTGGATGAGTGCGACGAGAGGGATCAGAGGAAGGATATCCTCACATATATACAGGGATTTTCGCGAGCACCATTAAAAACACTTGCTACAAGTCTACCTCATCCGTTGGATATTACAGCTGCTTTTAAGCTTGCAACGAAGACAACTATTCGTGCGCATGATGATGATATCGGATACTACGTGAGGCAAAGAATAAAGCAAGAAACGTCTGCTGGGGTCACAATCAAGGAGGACTTGGCTGAAATCATAGTCAAACGAATTACTTCTAAAGCAGAAGGAATGTGAGTAAAATGAAGATCACCTATGCTCTACACCTTCTAATGGAATAGATTCCCACTTGCAAAATTCATACTGGATATATTCTCAGCAGATTAACAGCAAGAGATAAACGGAAAGCTGCTGTGAGTCTTACCTCGGACCTTGCAGCTGTCTACGGAGCAATCATGGCAACTATAGAAGAAAAACAGGAATCTCGACACCTCACGCTCAAGATATTGAAGTGGATCAGTGCTACAACGCGTCCACTTCAGTTCCGAGAGCTACAGACAGCGATCTCAATAGAGTATGGTGATATTGATGTAGACGAGGAAGGTTTTCTAGATGCAAAGGCAATGGTGGATCTTTGCGGAGGATTAATTGCAATCGAACAGGAAACAGGTACAGTTCGTTTTATTCATCATACGGTCCAGGAATATATTCTCTCCAACGCTAGCATTTCCGAAAACGCCCATTTACTCATCGCAGGAACATGCATTACATATCTGTCTCTTGAGACCCGTCATCAAAAGTTATTCGCTCAAACTCTGGCTAGGATCAAAGGATGGAGCTCCATAGATGAGCGAAATTTTTGGGATTATGCAGCCTGCAACTGGGCTTTTCATATGCGGACCATAGGCGAACCCAAAGATCTTTTCACACAAGAGTACTAGTCATTTTTCAGTCCCCAGATTTACTCTTATGCACTGGCGCGCATCACATGGTGGTATTCTTGGGATGATATTTGGCTGGAGAGGGATTATCGGAATCTCTCTCTACATATTTTTGCTGTTTCAGGCTTGGCTCGTCTAGTCCAGTTAGCCCTCAAAGACTATAACCTAAATATTGATCTTCGAGACTTTTGTGAGAAGATACTATTGCCATCAAAGGCAGACTTGAAAGACGATTTCGGCCAGACCCCTCTAGCACCTGCACCTAGAGAAGGACACGAGTCAGTAGTTCGTTCCCTAGCTGGCCGAGAGGAAGTCAATCCCGACTCGAAAGACGGATACGACCAGACACCGTTAGCATTGGCCTCAAGGAGTGGTCATGAGGTAGTGGTCCGCTTCCTGGTTGAGTGGATAGGAGTTGACGCGGACTCTAGAGATAGATATGATAGGACACCACTATCATTGGGGGCTGAAAGAGGTCATGAGGCGGTAGCCCGTTTCCTGGCTGAGCGGGCGGACGTTGACGCAGATTCAAGAGATATACATGGACAAACGCCACTTGCGTTAGCACCTAAGAACGGACACGAGGCAGCTGTCCGCTCTCTGATCAGCCGGGCAGATGTCCATGCGGACTCTAGAGGTATACATGGGCGGACACCACTATCCCTAGCGGCTGGGAGGGGGCAAGAGCCAGTGATCCGATTCCTAGTCAACCAACCAGACGTCAATGTAGACTCCAATGATGAAGACGGTCAGACGCCACTATCATTGGCGGCCACGAATGGGCACGATTCGGTGGTCCGTCTCTTGGCTGACCGAACTGACGTTGATGCGGACTGGATATGGCCAGACACCGCTGTCATTAGCGGCAGAGAACGGATACGAGGCAGTAGTCCACTTGCTAGTGGAGCGGGAAGACGTCGTAGCGGATTCGAAGGACGATGATGGTTGGACCCCGCTCTTATTTGCGGCTGCGCATGGGCATGTGGGTGTGGTCCGCTTGCTGGCGGGACGGGCAGATGTTGATGTGAACTCGAAAGATAGACTTGGTTGAACACCTCTATCTTCGGCGGCTGAGAACAGACATGGGACAGTGTTCCGTTTCCTAGCCGAGATGATAGATGTCGACGCTGGCTTGGAAGATAACCCTCCCCGGAGACTGCTATTATTTGCGGACACCTGACTGGATATGTAAAGATTCCCATATGCTATTACATTACTGAGTACTTCGACTTCCAAGGCCCGAATTCGTGCAGAAACATTGTTGTGTATAAATTTGTTGAGCATAAAATGTACCAGCAACTGGCTTTATTCTCTTCAGTGTAGCCCAGCACTTAGTCTCACTATAGAGGTATCTACAGTGGTACTTCGGTAATCTCTAATTCATCCCACGGAATGAGTACCAGGCTCGGAAACCATGCACCCGCCTAGAATTCCGAGTGATATTGTATGAAGGCTTACAAGCCCTTTGTGTGGCTTATATAGTCCGATACTTTTGCTTGCGAAGCAGGAATACTGGATCGTTGGTATGCATATGATATGGTGTGTAAATGTTGAAAAGATTTCACTTTCAAGCCTTATCTTACAGAAACCTTCCCTATAACCAAAATATAATTGACGAAAAAGGTAGCCCTTCTGATATTTTACGGTGTCTTGGATTTAGATAGGCATTGGTGAGCGTTTGTGGGCCCGAAGTAGCTCCTAAACTAAAATAATTGGTAGAGTAGACAATTGTGTAGTTTCTTTTATGGGTGGAGGAATACGCGATTTTGAAATGAAATCAACAAATTGAGTCTTACTTCAAGGCCTACACGTATTTCTTCATTATGGCATTATTGGTCGTGATTGTAATGCAGGTGTATTGGCTAGGATTAGCGCAAATAGCTCTTGGCATAAATCCCCTGACAAGAAAACGTTGTCTGTCAACCGTTTTCACAAGCTGCTCTTTCATCCTAGAACCCATGGAAATCATCAGCTCTCAGACCCCATCAACAGCACAAAGTAGGACTGGGCACAATGATAGATTCTCTGGAGGATATCAGATATAATAATTTATGCCTCCAAAGGAGGCTTTGTTTGAACAAGCTGGTATGTTTTGAGCACTGGACAAGCGACGCGAAGACCTCGTCCTCTCCTGGCCCCAGCTTCATCATCATGCAGTGGGATAATCGATTTATGATACGGAACAGTAAAGGAGCTACTCACTCTGTTTTCAGCAATTGAAGCTATACGTCGAGTATAGTTGGTGGTTGGGTGTACGTACAGTGTCTAAAAGACCACAGTAGTAGACGCGTGCAATGTCGACGTGTCCGTGGAAACCGCATCTGCAAGATTTTGCACAATGTGAGCTAGGAAGCCTTTGAGGAGGATGAAAACCGAGTAGAGGCTACATGGGCTATGTTGGTGATAAGGGGGGGTGTGTGCCTGGAGAAGGTTGCTGCTATGGGGGAGTGATCTGGGTATGGATATCGGGTAGAGCCGGTTTGGTGGGGATTTGTTACATTCCTTTTTTCTCAATTGATGACAGCATCTTACAGGACAACACAAACGATGTCTGAAAGTGAGGCGGGGCTCGTAGTTCGTGTCCCCCCACCCTTCAATTTGAATTTTCTCCGCACTCCGTAAAGAGTCTAGACTTTGACGTCTCAGCCTTACAAGAGTTACTGTAGCCTTAAAATATCTCCTCCCCCTCCCTTCGAACTTATCACTATCACCACCACCACCACCAAAATTCTAAATACCTTCCCCCATCACCATCATCATAGTCTAGCTCTTTATTAGTACCGCTGTCGTGCCCACCCACTCGTTGGCACCAACCACCAAAGAAAACCAAACATCCCAACATGGCATCAGCAATCATCGAAGCTTCAAAAAAGCACCCAAAGCCTGATCATGTGTTCTCCTATGGAACTGCTGGGGTATGCTATTTTTCCTCATCAATTGACATTTATTAGTACTCATTGCTGATACTGAAGCTGTGATAGTTCCGTATGAAGGCGTACGTTTCCAATCCCAGGGGTTACAAGCAATAAGGTTTCGGTTGCTAAATATTCGTGGGTATTCAGGTTCCTCCTCGACTCAGTCGTCTTTCGTGTTGGCCTCCTGGCTGCACTCCGTTCACAAAGGCAGGGTGGCAGGACTATTGGTGTCATGATCACTGCCTCCCATAATGTCCCTGAAGATAACGGTGTGAAGCTTGTTGACCCCATGGTTCGTTTCACTACCCGCAAAAAGGATTATAGGGAAGTCTAAATTAACGGTTTTTAGGGCGAAATGCTTGATGAAAGGTGGGAGGCACATGCTGCTACTATGGCCAACGCTTCAAGCGATGAGGATCTTGTGGCCAAGTACGAAGGCCTTATCACCGAACTTAAGATAAACACTTCCGTTCAAGCCAATGTTATCTTTGCCAAGGATACCCGTGAATCTGGTCCTGCCCTCGTGGCCTCTCTCACGGACGCACTCACTGCTGTCGGTGCAAACTTCAAAGACTATGGCCTCTTGTCAACACCCCAGCTGCACTACCTCGTTCGTTGCATCAACACCCAAAACCTCCCTGACACTAAACCCTACGGTGAGCCTAGTGAAGAAGGCTACTATGCGAAGCTCGGAGCTGCCTACAGAAAGCTCATGCAGGGTAAGCCCAAACAGGGACAAGTGACGGTGGATTGTGCCAATGGCGTTGGGGCGCCTAAGCTGAAAGCTCTTGCTGAGGCAATTGGGAAGGATATCTTCGATGTCAAGGTTATTAACGATGCCATTGATGTGCCTTCAAAGCTCAACTCACAGGTTTGTCTATTCTCTAAAATCAGGAATACGAGCTATCACTGAAATTTTACTTTATATAGTGTGGTGCCGATTTTGTTAAGACGCAACAACGACTTCCACCTGCTTCTCAAGTCTCCTCTCTTGCTCGCTGTGCCTCGCTCGATGGTGATGCCGACAGAATCGTCTACTACTTTAGTGACTCTGATGGTAGCTTCCGCCTGCTCGATGGTGACAAGATCGCTACCCTTGCGGCTTCTTATATTGCAGATCTCGTTAAGGCTGCTGGCTTGTCGGACCTTAGAATTGGTGTGGTTCAAACTGCATATGCAAATGGGTCCTCGACAGCCTACATCACCAAAACCCTCGGTCTTCCAGTTATTTGCACACCAACCGGCGTCAAGCACCTTCACCATGCTGCGACCAAATTTGATTGTGGCGTTTATTTTGAAGCAAATGGTCACGGGACTGTCACTTTCTCTCTAGCAGCGCACACTGCCATTACTAGCCATTCCCCAGAATCCCCTGCGCAGGCGACTGCACTTGAAAACCTGCAAGCCCTCGTTGACCTGATCAATCAGACTGTTGGAGACGCCCTTTCTGATCTCTTACTCGTAGAAGTCATTCTCGCTCACAAAGGGTGGGGCCCTAAGGAGTGGGATAGCACCTATACCGACCTCCCTAACAGGCTTGTTCGAGTTGAAGTAAAGGATAGGACAGTGTTTAAGACCACGGACGCTGAGAGGAGATTGCTGGAGCCGACAGGTGTCCAGGAAAAGATTGATTCTTTGGTTGGAAAGTACAAACAAGGAAGGAGTTTTGCTAGAGCCTCTGGAACAGAGGATGCAGTCAGAGTCTACTCGGAGGCTGCTGAAAGGGGTGAAGCAGAAGAATTGGCAAGGCTGGTGGCGGAACTCGTTGCGCAATTTTAAAAGTTTGATCTTGGGAAGGAATTTCTCTGGGGTCACTTGCTTTGATACCCGGGAACAACATTGCGTATATACCTCTGAGAGGCCCTGAAATTAAAGCCATTTAGGTTTTCTCTTTTATTTATAGGCAATAAATAAAGATATATCACCACATCCCCCCGGAAACTACGCTTTACAGGGCGGAGTTCGCATGACCATGGTAAAAAAAAAGTGCGACGGTAGATTAATCTTTGGGCCCTTATTGATTAGTTAAGTGTCAAAACATATTTACCGATTGCGGTACTTTTTATATAAATATAAGAGAACGTTTTCTCTCTACGATATCAAAGTGCCCAACATCAGACAGGACTGGTCCGCGCAAGCAGTCGTTAGTCGGGCCTGTGCTTCCTACGTGAAGTACTTGGACTCTGAGTGCGGGAAAGGTTGATCTGGCCCCCGGGGAGTGCGGCTTGGTTAGGTGGTTGCAGGGTTGTAATCATGGCTTATCACTCGATAGTATTAGCCGGGATACATGTAATTTTAAAGCTACGCCAGAGCAGGTATCACAGCACCGAGCGGTTTGATTTGGCTGAGCGCAAGGGATAACAGCGGAACGCCTATTTTGAAGAAATGTGATAGATTCAAACTCATCTATTGTCATTGTCCTAGCTAATGCTATCCCCGGAAATTCGATCTCGGGAGCCGTGGTTCTGTAGATGCATATGTTCGTTTATGTGTGAGCAGCACCAACTTTTCCAGGAAGAGAAGGAGAGACTTAGAACACCTATCTCCGGCCGCGTAGTACGGCCCACGGGGCGAGCAAGTCCCAGCGGTATTGGGAGCCCGTTTCTGCAGCTGGAGCTCCATAAGTTCCTCAAGCCTTCAACCATCTCGAGTTCATGGCCCACACTGACTCGAAACGGCTTATGTGTGTGAACCCGGGCCCAGTGGATGTTACATGTGGGTTCGGCCCGCTGAGGGAAAGAAGGAGGGTTCTTCGAGGCTCTGGTCTAGAAGCCTTTGTACGTACCTCTAGAGGTGGGGGGAGGCTGCTTCTCGCCAGCAACGTCAACATTGATCGGTCAAGCAACTAAGTATCTCGTTACAAGACCGTATGTACATCACGGCTGAAAGAGCTGCAAAGGGTAGGGCCGGTGGTGTATCCCCTGCGGACGGGGCCGCGTTTGTGACTGGACGTTCGGTCGTACTGCGGATCCTAGATCAGGTAGTTAAAGAGTTAAGTTCTCCCCGCAAAAAGGAAAAAACAAGAAAAAGAATGAGAAAATGAGAGATGAGCCAAATGAACATATACATGCAGCAAATAACGAAATATCTAGAGAACCGAAACAAATAAAGGCACCAAAAACACATCCACAAAAAAAAAGGAAAGAGAAGAGAAAAACCAAAAGAGCAGAAGGGAGCAGTCATCAAATTAGTGACTGCTGCTAGCTACTGAAAAAAAAAAAAAAGGGCATTAATGCCTACAAAGAAGACAAAGGAAAAGACACGCCAGGCAGGAAGGACTATAGGAAATCCCTAGATTCGAAAAAAAAAGGCACGGATTAGCAAGCTGCAGAATATTGGAGAGAAAGAACGAGAGAGGGATATACCATTCGACTTGAATGACGCCGACCCTTACATGATCGTTATTGGTAAGGGCACTCATTGCACCGATGGAGAGATCTGATTCGAAAACCATGACAATTAGCACCTCGATATAAAAACGGAGAAGTAAGAAGGAGATAAGACAAGAAGGGTGGAGACATACCAATGGAATCCCCAGCACAGGACGGGCAAGTATCAGCAACGATACATTCGACTCTATTACCAGCACCTGGGCCGGTGAGAGCGTGGACCCAAATACGGCGCCCACAATTGAGTTGGCCAACATTGCGATGGTTGGTGCCCAACGCAACGATCATAGCGGAGTCCTATAGAAAAATGTTAATTAAAAGTATTGTATTGGAATGGGTGTAAAGAGTTGGAAACTTACTGGGAAGACCGATCCACACGAGCCAAAGCCACCCATCTGTTCGTAGTAGGTTCCACGACCTGTCTTAGCGCTATAAAACTGTTAGAATTCATTTCATGGACCAATAGACTAAGTTTGAAGGGATTACTTGCGCTCTCTTGCCAATATTTTCAAGGCTTCCAGTTGCAACTGGGGAGGCAGAGATCATGCCGATGATGGCGAAGACGATAGTGGCTAGGAAGGTGAACTGCATTGTTACGAGAGGTAATTGTTCGAAAAATTGGGGGGTTGAGATTGAAAAATTAGGTTGAGGAGGATAGTTTTACTGAAAATGTGAGTACGAGGGGGGGTGGATTATAACGGGTATTTATTTAAAAAAAAAATGGGGGGGAAAATGGGGGAAAAAATAGAAAAAAAAATGGAAAAAAGGAAATTACTTTGATATTTTTTTCATTTAATAATATACTTGCTCTCGGTTTAAGGCTGACTTTTCAGCAATTCCGGCTTGATATTTAAATAGCCACAAGTATTTCCTGCACGATAAGCCGTAGCTAGACCGTAACGGTTATAGTAGTGGTGTGAGAGCTTCTGGGTAACTTCTTGAATTGCTCTCTGTATACTAATAGCTAGAAAAATAGAATCCACCCGTCTATAGTGGAAATTGATTCGAGATATCAACTTGGTTCTGAGTTTCTAAAGATCAAATAGCAATCATAGTGAATCTCAGTACAGTCCATTGCCCTATCCGCTCTATGAAACTAGTATTGTATATATTCATCAGGTGACTCCTGCGAAAGAAATCCACCGATATCAAGCCGTCCCTGATATCAAGCCGTCCCTCCGGAACAAACTTTAAACTTTGTGGCTTTCTTCGCCCTGATGTGACTGCTAACAGGGTCGATAAATAGTACCAAGACAGATACGATATTAGCTATCACTCTAAACTGCACGAAACAGCCCCCTCGCACTTCCCTACCTCTGCCCAAGGACATTCAGCTACACAACGAGCCAGAAGTATCAATCAATCAATCAATACACAACGAGCCAACCATCCATTCAGTTGATTTGATCAAGACCCTCTCGAATCCATCCCTCCCAAACAACCCGTTATCTACTCCAAGTGATCAAAATTTCAATCTCGTCCATAACACCTCCCGAAATCCACAAATTCTGTTGGGTAGAGCTCCCCTGCCCGCAAGCGAGTGATAATCCGTGATGCACAATGTCAAGATGCCACGTGCAGTTAACCAGCCAGCTTGGACACACAAAACTCGGGGGGGATGAAGAAGAAGCAAAAAGAAACGCAAATAATCTCTTATCAGCAGTTGGCCGGGAATCAGGAGTGGGAAATTGGAATTCAAAGACAGTGCATATGTAGATAAGGCTGCGGCCAAAAGAAGTCTAGCTCACAGAGTTAACTTTGTAGCCACAGTTCAGGGTGACTTAATAGAATATGGGGTGGTGGTGGTGATATTGTGACTCGGAAACCCCCGGGTGTTGTTCTTTGTGGGGTGGACATGAGGGCTCAGCCCTCTACGCAGTACTTACAGCACATGGAGCCCTGGGTAATCAAGTCCCTACCACAGTCCTCAAAGTCGTGAAAAAACCCTACTACATACCCACAAAATCTGTAGTTAGTCAAAGTTCTTGTAAAGTTCCCGTCCTACCAGTCAAACGCCTGGCATATCCAGCTGTAACACCAGATGTCCTCAACACCCTCCCCTCTAGTGCACCAGTACAGCACGCGGCTCTCCGTGCGAGCGCAGCCGGCCGACATCTTTGTCCCCTTGGAGCTGGTTTACCCACTGGCCCCCATCTAAACGGAGGGGGGAATCTTATGGGACAGTTATAACTTTAAGGCCGAGGCTAGTTCTATATTTATGAAGACTCGAGCTACGGCACAATAACTCGACACCAGTTCTCGTAAAAAAAAAAAGTCCTCCTGTTAAGTCACAACCCGGGGGGCACGGCACAGTAAGGTCCTTAGAAGCAGGTGGAGAGAAGCTAGGTCGGGCGCCCCGGTTTAAGATCATGAGCCGTCACTCGTCCAACAACACTTCCTTGCAACACACGTGCACGCCTCTCTTTATCTACACTGACAGCAAACAGAAGGAGGCAACTCATTGACGACCACATTGGTAGTCCCACCTCCCCCCAATTCCCCGGCGAGAAAACGAAAAGAAAAAGAGAGAAAAAACTGCCCAACCCGCAGCCGGGGGTTGTTCATTGCGCCCCAGCTGGACGAATGGTGTAGTGTTAGAATAGGCCACCGCTGCTAGCTGTGGTTGCTACCCTATATATAAGCATCGAGCGTAACGAACCCGCCAAAGCGTGGGGGCATTCCGGATGCCAACCATCCAAGGCTCACGATCTAACTTGAAGGTGAGAGGGTGATACGACACAGCTGGTCAACACACACACACAGTCCCTTACAAACAAACATACACAGCTGGTCCGGCCCTCTCTAGATCTGTACGTCCAGTCTGGGATCTATGTATGTAGCTTCCAAAATATACACGCAGCGCAGTATTCAACCACAGCCAGAAACCGTAACCAAATCCGAGTGACCATCCATCAAACACCCCCCCCCCCCCCAAGCCCACCATTTTATCGTCTGGTGCCACCGTCCTGCTAGTTTACGGGCACTTTCTTGGGGGGGGTCCGCGGGAATTAATATGTATTTACATGTAGATACCGACCGCGAGTGATACCCGGTGATCCGTGCCACTCATGCCCCAAGCTCCAAGCCCATGTTCCCAGCCTCCACAACCCCCCGGTGCCATTGCTCCCTGTGGCGTGGCATGGCGTGCAGGCAGGCGTCCCGGTGTTTACAGTCAACCACTGTTCCATTCCTATCAACTGGGAACATGAAGAAGGAGAAGATCCCACCCACCCAAAGACACACCCCGAAAGGGGGGGGGGGGGGAAGAAAAAAAAGTTAGTCCACCAGGGGCAGGAATCGAACCCACCCCCATGCGCAGCTAAAGAACCCTCTCCTCCACGACCACCCCATATCCAACCCACACCACAACCAGCCTCTCAACGCATGGTGGCAGCAACCTTCTTTGCTCCTTTAAACCCCCCCCCCCCCCAAACAAAACCCCCAGCCACAACAAACACAAGCTGCACCCCCCTTAACAGTCTCCGTTAACCCCCACAAACCACCTTGCGGGGTAGCCACAAGCCCTAAATACAAAGTACAGACAAAAACATAGCCACGCAGAAGAGGCAGCAGGGATAAGATAAAACGCAAACGGGGGCTACCCTGCGGAGGCGGGTGCTGCGGGGGTACCTAAGTAGTTAGTATACTGGCTAGATCCATCGGCGCAGTAGGCCATTGCTGTTCACGTTCATCCTACGACCACCCCCCCCCCCCCCCGCCATGGGGGACAGCCGACTACGCTACGGGGCGGACCCAACAGTGCGAGGATTTATGAAGGGAGGTAACGTGCGCGTGTGGTGCTCGCGAGTGATATTCCATGACCGGCCGATCCGACGGGCCAGGGGGACACATGCGCGCACACACAAACCCCATAACCAACCCACCCAGCTCACGAACCCCCACCCGCCACAAAAAAAAGGGGGGGGGGGAGACAACTACGCCCCTTGGATGACTACATGTACTCTCCCCGCCCAACTACAACAAACCTCCCGACCACAGAGCCCACATACTTACATCTACATACATACTTTCCCGTCCCACACCCCGAGATGTTGGCTAAACGGCGCCTGGGCGTGCGTGTGTCCATCTACCCAAGCAGCAAGACAAGACGGACAGCTCATCTGGGGACCCCCGGGCCCGTCCCCACGAACGAAGGATGCTCATACGTAGATGGGGTCCGATCGGTGTGGTATTAAGCCGATAGATCCGGTGGGACTAGTCCCATCTGCTGGGGGCATATATATACAACGAGGGCTCTACGTGAGCGGCCGATGGACGGGTATCCGTGAAATAGTCGGGCAATTCGCCGATTACCTACTAGGCTTTCGGTGGCTCACGTGTACGCACTTGCTACATGCACGCACATAGAACCGGACCAGATAATCGGCCTACTACCAACAGCTAGATCGAAGGGGTATATACGATAAAAGTACTATCTCGAGCACCACATACTTGATCTGGCGCGAATGGTATTGGAATCACAGCTCATCACTCGTCCAACCACGCTCGGTCACCGGATATCACTCACCCACACCCACCCACCCACTTACCAACCTTCTACATAGCCCAACCCAACCACTCCACAGGGCGTCTTTGTCTGGCCTGTACATCTAGATTCGGGACAACCGGGGTCATGCAGAATGCTGTTGCTTTATCACACCCCCGGCAAGCCGATACCCGCAGCGCAGGACGACCCGTAGCAGACCAGACCTAGATCTATAATACCCACTTACTCATCCACAAACAAACAAATCCCGCGGTCTTTCCATACATGTACATGCACTGCGCACAACCCCAGCACCCAGCACCAGCCCGGCTCTCATTAAACTAACCTAACCAATCCAATCCAAACCGATCCAAACCAACCAAACACAAAAAGCGGGAAAGGGAAAAAAAAACCTAAGCTACAACAAGCAACCTAACAACTCAACTATAACCACATAAAACACGCTCGTCAATTTGTTTTTAAGGTCCAATATAACAACAAGGGTAATAAAAAAAGATAGCATGTGGAGGGGTATCAGAAAGAATGGGGGGGGGGGAGGATATATGTATGGCGGGGGGAAAGGCAAAAAGATTGGAAAGGCAAAAAGATTGGAAAAGAAGGGATATAAAATAAAACCTCCCGCCTGGACCAGTCCATAGAAGTATAAAGAATTATCTGAGTGTGGCGGGGTTGGGGTTTGGCGTTTATTCCTTAAACCTCGATCCCCCAACAACAGCACCGCCCATATGCCGTTTCGCATCAACCATCAAATACCTGCCACCAAATTCATTATCCATTAGCAACCTCCCCCCTACATTCACACTCTCACAAGGGTAAACTCACTTATACCACCACACGGCGGGCATGATGGTCGCCGCATGCCACAAACTATGCGCATCAACACTCCCCCACAGCGGCGGAAAATCCAGCAACTCCAGACTCATGGCCATAACTAACCATGTCACAATCAGGCCCGGCCCCGCCGCCCACAGACTCTTCTTCTGGCTAAAGTTTTTTACCGAGAAGTATGTCCAGAGCCCATTCTGAAGGACCCCCACCACCACGTTCGCCGCCATGTTGTACCCATAGTCCCACTTGACGAACGACAGATAGTACACATGCGCCGCATACGCCGCCACGCACGCGACCGTCCACGCGCGCAGTATCCCGCGGTGCGCTGGCTTATAGAGCCTGAAGATCCTCACGGGCGCGAGGTACAGCCCATATAGCACGCTCGCACCGGCCGCAAAGTAGTCCATGCGCTCGGTGAAGAGAAAGTCGCGCATGTGGAAGACTGTGCTCCAGAACCACGTGACCATGCCGAAGATGCCAAAGAGGCGATAGTAGGGGACGAGCGGGTATGTGCGGGGGAGCTCGCGGCGGATGATCTGTTGCCCGCGGTAGTGGGCGAGGCCGTTGAGGATGCTGAAGAGGACGCTGAAGGGCTCTTGGATGCCGAAGAGGCGCACGAACGGCCATTTGCCGTGGAATTGCTCAATGGGTTGGCCCGAGGCGAGACGGGAGGCAGTTACGCTGCGTTGGCAGGTATAGTCGCATTCTGAGGGGCAGGTCCAGAGAAGGAGACGGAGGTGGAGGGGAAGCTGCGCGGGGGGGTCCGTCAGGCAGTAGGTGCTATGGCAGCGCTGAGAGTGGTGGTGTTAATGGTGGGCCTTATTGAGGGGGGGGGGGTGTGGTGGGAGGGAATGGGTACCTTGACGCATTCTTTGAAGTCGGGAAGACGGTCACCGCGGGAAGCAGAGACGGGGCCGAGGAGAAGGGTAAGGGAGACTAACACGGTGGCCAAAAAAGAGGCCGCGGGGGAGAGCCGCATATTTGCTGACAGACAGACAGACTGGGCTGGGCTGGACAGGGCTGGACAGGGCTGGACAGGGCGGAGGGCTGGGGAGCAGGGACACGGATTGCGCGATTCGAGAGAAAGAGGCTTTAATCGGACGGGAGAGCGGGAGTGAGGGAGCGAGTTAGAGAACAAACGAACGAGCGAGGGAAGGGAAGGGAGGGAGGAAGCGAGAATCCGGAGGCGCGCGCGCGGTTTCTCGGGAGTGCGGGAGTGAGTTGTGAAGGAGGTGACAACCGACAGTGTACTAGCTATGTACTTTAGAGTTAGAATTAGATCAAGATGGATGGATTGTCAATCAATAGGGAATATACTTAGAGATAGATAGCTATGTGAGTGTGGTGGTTGATAGTATACAGGAACGTGAATGGAAAGCAGTTTAGAGATGCAAAGATGCTTGAGATTGATTGATGGTGATGATGATGATGATGATGATGATGATGATGTTGATGATGATGATGTTGTCACTTGTCACTCACACTCACGTTTACTCACATTCACTCTCTCACTTCGATTCTCTCCCTCTCTCCCTCACTCTCTCCCCCTTGCTGGGTGCCTACATGTACCCACTCACTATTACTTACGAGAGCAGCTCGTCCACTCACTCCTTCACTCCCTCCCTCCCTCCCTCCCTCCCTCCAATATCGATATCAATTCAATTTACCTGAGTCCAAGCTCATTAAAATAATAATAATAGTAGTAGTAATAAAAACACGTCCCTCAAATCCAATTCCCAAAGTCTTTTCTGTGTAACACCGACCACAGCTAAGGCAATTTCAAGTTGCTATGACTAAGTACATACATGTATGTATTACTACCACTCACTACTTTCTTAACATACATGTACTACTACTACAACTTACTCTACTCCACAACACCTAACCCTGGCGTCTCACACACCCATCCTCCACCCACACGCATCCCCCCGTCCATCCCTCAATCCATCCATCCATCCATCCATCCAGCCCAGCCCAGCCCAGCCCAACCCAACCCCCGGTCCTACTCTATTTCCTCTTCTCACACTCGCTCGCCCGGCACCTCCGGAAAAATCTAGCGTGGCACTGCATGACATCCATCCGGAAATACTCTCTTTGGGCGAGCATGAGGAATTTGCCGTTTGGAGCTTGTACATACTTTGTTGGGGGTGGGTCATGTAGGTAGGTAGAGTAGGTAATGGGTAACTTGTAGAGATGGGAAGAGGGAGGAGACACCCCCCCCCCGGAATGGGTGGTGGAGACTGTTGTAAAGTGGAGAGGGGGGAGATCAGAGAAGAAGAGAGGAGGGAGAATTAAGGGAGAAGGGAGAAGGGAGAAGGGAAGGACCAGGTAATTTGACGAGCCTTTGCAGTGTGCGATGCGGTTCTGAACTAGTACCTAGTACATACATGATACCTTGGGGTTCTAGTACTGGGCACCTTGGGGTCGATGTTTCTGGTCCCGGGGATAGAGGCATTACACCCACATGCTTAATTCCCGGCCTATTACTCTACTTCACACAAGCCTGGCTGGACCCTACCTACCTAATCTACCAGAAACCAAGGATTTTTTTGTTTTATTTTTTATTTTTTTTCAGATGTCATGTCGGCCTACGTAAGGGAGCGCAGGAATTGTTTATTTCGTTTAAAAAAGTGCACTTTATGCTGGTTTCGCCAAACCCCCAATTGGCACGCATTTCATTTATTTTATCTCCCACCACCACCGCCGCCAGCTTTGCCCTTAATTCGTTTATTCTTGTGATCACATGTCGCGCGTATATCGTGGCGGGATGGCGAATGACTGACGAGGGGGACTGACTCGAAACTGCCTACATACATACTTACACACATACAATAGCTCACATATACCTCTATGGCTCGACCACTGGGTAAACCATTATCCTGAAATTTTCCCCTCACTGGGAAAAAAAGCAAAGCTCGTACCTGGAAGAAAAGGACGAGACGTCGGCGCTACCCCGCCTGCGTATGTACGTACGTTTCGGAGGAGGGGGCTCAATGCAATTGGCGGATGCGAGGAGGAAAACAGGAATGGCGATATTGTAGCTGATGGAGGAGAAGAAGGAGGAGGAGGAGAGGAGAGGAGAAAGTAGTGGTGGAGTCACAGGACGTAGTGGTCAGTAGGTACGTATGTAGTATGTATGTATGTAGTTGGTCAGTCAGTCAGTCGGGAAACGGCCATGCATGTAAGAGATCGATTCGGGCGGCAGCTGGCAGTTAGAAGTATGATGCTGTATGATGATGATGGTGGTGGTGATGATGGTGATGCTATATGATATACGAATTGGATATCATAACGGTTGGACGTTCGTGGGTAGGCAATTGCGCTGAATTGGAGATGGGAATGGGGATGGGAATGCAATTGCGCGAATGTAGGTATGTACCGGGCAGAGGTGGGATAGAGTAGAGTGCTCTAGAGTAGAGGGTACCTACATAGGGTGTACCTACATACATGTATCAGCTCCCAGAGTAGAGCAGAGGTGTTTATCGCATTGTATCGTATCGTATATATCGTACCGTACCGCCGTACAGTATCGTATGTACTCCCACGTACTATACCTACCTACATGTACCTAGATCACCCCCCCCCCTTTCTCCCTCCGCGCCTACTACTCTACCGCCAGCATATGTCATGCCATGCCATGCCCATGTACCGCCCGCCGGGGCAACCAAATGAACCCAGGCCCGATTACTACACCAATCTGTCTTTCTGCATCAGATCCATACAGACGGAGACGGAATTGAACATTGAAATCGAACTGTTACTACTATTAGGTAGAGCGAGAGAGGGAATTGATTACTGTTCAGGACCCTGACTATCCAATCCAGTCCTACGGGCCCCAACATCCTGGATGGATGGATAGCTAATCCCTACGTATTGGGGTGGTACATAATTGCTCTAGACTACATAGGTAGGCGAGTACTCCAGAGTACATACATCCAGGTATTCAGGTATGTATACGGCACCCTACCCTACGGCGGCGGGCGGCCTGCCTACCTCATCGTGCGCAACGTGGGGCTGCATGATGTCGGCAGGCAGGTGAGGTACAGTAGTGCTGGCAGTTAGGTAGGGTCTAGCACTTAGTCTGGCTGGGTTAAATTCGGGGGAGAGGATGGAGAGGCTGGGTGTTTGAGATGTAATGGGGAGGATCCGATGGGTGGAAGAAAGGGAAGGAGGAGGAGGAAGGGGGGGAGAATAATAGTGGTAATGATATGATATAACGGAGGCATTTCTAAGCTTCAGCTAGAGGCTGTAATTATGGAGGCAAAGAAAGAAGAAAGGGATACAGTCATTGAGGTTGGATTGGGTAACTTAAAAGCAACAAGGAGAGAAATATCGTCATCATATATCAACCAGCACGGCCATAATATAATACAATAGTAGTATATAGGAGATATACAGTAACGTTGCACCAGCACCAGCACCACCACCACCACCACCACCACCACCACCACCACCACCACCACCAGCACCATGGCCAGCACCAGCACTGCATCCCATCCTACATTATTTTTTTGGGGCCAGCGCCGGGAACCGATCATAATCATTTTCCAATCCAATTGTTCCATCTACTTTGCTTCTGTCGCATGCAGAGCAGAGCGGAGAAAATTTTTTTTTTTAATTTAATTTAGCCTCCTCACTGCTTTTTTTTTTTTTTTTTTTTTTTTTTGAGATAGAGATAACTACGTACATGTTCGAGATCTCTCTTTTTTTGCCTTTCTTACCAGTCAATTGGTTCACATATCATCAGCACACCCACCGAAAGGCGTTAGTGCTGGCCAGCGCGGATTTTCTGGCAAAAGCAGGGAACTTTCCATAGAGCTTCGGAAACCCCTACATTACATCGGACCCTTATTGCAGGGGGCGGTGGACGTGGTAGGCCAGGAAAATTATTGATGACTGAGGCGGGAGGGAAGGGGAGGGGGGGAGAGGGGGGGGGGGGTAGGAGACTTCGGGTTTAGGAAAGAAAGGGAAAGTATTTGGGGAATTCCTTTTCCTCTATATACTGCCTGTAGCTGCCCTCCTCCGGTTCTTCAGCTTGTTTTTTTTTTTTTATCTTTTATTCTGTTATTTGGAGTTGGGGCGAGAAAGTCAGTGAGTGAGTGAGTCCTCATATCTATTTTCATACTTGACTCTATCTACGATACGTGCAGTTTACAGGGTCGACTGGAAAGGCAGTGTCAACCGCATCCCCATTAAAGAACGAGCGAAAAAAGCAAAGGGCTGAGAAGGAGGAGAAGGACAGAAATAAGAAAGAAAAGAACGAACGAGAGAAAGAAGAAAAGGGATCCGAAACCAACCGGGAATTCGCATAATAGCGATCAAGGCTTCCCCCCCCCTTCCCCCCCCCCCCCTCTCACCTATCTACTTACTACCTATCTTTAACTTGCCTCTCGACCCCAATCCCAACTAAACCACCAACAAAACCCACAAACTTTCCTATCGTGAGGATAGTAGTTGGAAACAAGTCCAGCCTAACCTCTTACCCTCATCCCCCCCCCTTCCTCTCCCCTCTCCCCTCCCTCCCTTCCTCCCCCCCATCTCCCGCCATGGTGACCGCATTTCAGTTCTTTCGCGGAGGTGGATCCTCCTCTCCTGCGTCCTCCGCCCCGGGAACCCCCCTCCTCACATCCCACGTCACCGCATCCACATCCGCCGCCACCGCTCCCGCAACGCCGGTATCGGGCCCCACCCCCACGAGCGGGCTGCCCGAGTTCCAGAGCTTGTCGCCGCTGTCGCGGCGTGGCTCCCCGATCCTGCGGAGCGCGTCCACGAGTATGGGAGTGTCTACGTCAGGCACCACCGCGACCACATCCGCGAACGCTGTGGCTTCGTCAAGGCCGCAATTGCCGCTGAACACGGTGGCTGCGGCGAATAGTTCATCAGCGTCAAACATGTTGAGGGCTGTAGCTGGTCAGAGGTATGTTTTTTTTTAAAAATCATTATTTATTTTTTTATTTTTTATTTTTTATTTACTACTACCATCCTATTGCCTTGTCTATTTCCTTATCTCTAGGGGTTTTTTTTTTTTCCTTTTAAAGTTTTAAAATTAGTTCTTCCTTTTTTTATTATTTTTAGTTTTTATTTTGATTCTCAAATTTCCCTTCACTATCTATCGCTTGGTCTTTCTCGACTGTTCGAATCAATATGGTTCGTATTGTCATCATGCCCCCCCCTTTCCTTTCTTCCTCTCTTCTCCGATTTGCCTTCTTTTCCCTCAGATCGGGCTCTTGATTTGAAATGTTGGAGTGAAGTGGTACACATGTTATGAGTTACTCCTGCTGCGCTACTCTGTATCGAGCTGTCCACCTCCAATATTCAAAATCCACATCATCCCCTTCTCCTCCTTCTCTTACCCCCCCCCCCCCTCCCCCTCTTCCCATTCCTATTTCACTCCCTCGGTCAGTGTACGTAAAAGGACGCACCGTCATTTTCCAAGTTAAACGATATCCCACTAAAAATCTACGCTACGCTACATTTACGCCCCCGCTTTCCACTACACTTCTCGGCAAATACAACCTTTTTCTAATATCCTCCCCCCACCATCACCATCTATTACTATCTCCCCTCAATTTCTCTCTCTCTCTTTCTTTTTTCTTAGTTTTATATACACACATTTTTTTATATTTTTTGTTTTTGGTCCATGTACCCTTGAAACTTCAAACCTACCATCCATACCCTCCTCCGGAATGAAGCGTGCACTATCAAACCTCCGCCTCAACATATTGGGGTCTAAACACCATGGAAAGGCTGACAGTTCCGATGGTGATGTTACTGGCGATAGATCCGATGACGATGATCATTTGACCGGCGGACAGACAACCCCTCACCCAAGTGGGCTCGACAAGAGATTGCCGCAGATCCTGCACGGGTTTCAACAGGTTTGTGGAGCTCTCGTTCCTCCTAGTCTTGCTCGTAAGGCCTCGTGTCCGCCGCCATCGTCTCCCCTACATAGAACAATTGTGGACGGAGAATATGGCGGCGATGAAGAAGGCGGCGGCAGTGGTGGTGGTGCCACTACTTCCACTTCCACTGCCAATGGTGCTTCCATGAGTGCCACTACCGCCGCCGCCGCTGCCGCTGCTAGCCCGGAAGAAGAGGAGATTGATTCTCCTGCTTCCTCGGGTACCCCCTCTACTGCTGCTTCTGCGAATGCCTCCACCGCTGCTTCCTCCGCTGCTACTAGTTTCTCTGTACCCGACCGTCATGTATTTTCTTCGTTGTCCTCCGGGGAGCGGGAGAAGGATTCCTTGAAACTGACAGCCTCTGCTCTTGAGGGAAAGGATACACCCCCAGCGACACCCCGCGGCACCACCTCGGCCGGCAGCGCCTTGAATGGCGCCGCTGCCACTACTACTACTGCCCCGACTAGCAATCCCGTACCCTCCGCCCTCTCACGTCAGCCAACAGGTACTCTCACGCCCACATCGGGCTCTACATCCTCTGGCGCCACCAATTCGTCTTCAGGAGGTCAGCATAATACGCCAACAGTCGGACCCCCGAAGGGGAAGATGGTGGTGCGCATCCAGGAGGCTAGGGGCCTCAGGTCTAGTAGAGACCCGTATGTGGTATGCACCTTTGAGAGCAACGAGTTCATCTCAAAGGGGCCGAGGGTGGATGAAATGGGTTCCGGAGAGTCGGGGGACAAGAATAGTGCATCGGGGGGTATTGCGATCCCGATGAAGAGTCGTCAGAGCTCTAGCACTAGCTTGTCGGAATTGCAGGGCACAATCTCGAAAAAAGGAACTACAAGTCCAAAGTGGGAACACGAAGCGGTGTTGTAAGTTTTGATAATTCACTCTCATCTCCTCACCCCCCCTTCCCTTCACCCCTCATCTTGTTTTTGGTTTGTTTTTTGGGTGGGCTGCAGGCCTTTTTTTTGTTTTTTTTGTATTTTTTGTTTTTCTTGTGAAATAGCGTTTTGTGTTGAGTGTTTTGCATTTTGTGCGCACCACCCGATGTTCCCGCGCATGTGCTGTGTAATGTGTTGAGGCTTTTTGCCTCACGATTATGTAGCACTGCGCTGCTCCCCCCTTCACTCCCCCACTTTCTCGTAGAACAGAGATAGATACCCAATCCCCCCACACACACCTGTGTCACGCCTCGGCATTTGTTTTCTTTTTATCCGGTGCGGATTATACCTCGCATACGAAGAGGGAAAATTCGACCGGGAGTCGGCGAGTGAGTTTTGCTTGCAATAGTATTGACTGGGTTCGTGTAATCAGTGACGTACTTGGCGAGCATTCCGAGATCGACGTCTCGATATACGACCGCTCAAACCAAGAATGCTTCCTAGGGCACATCCGAATGTGTCCGCTGCGGGACCAGACCATGGCCGATAAATGGTATCCGCTACAGCCTCGGGCCAGTAACGAGAGTGTCACCGGAGAGATCCGGCTTCAGATTAGCTTCGAGAAGACGACCAAGAAGCATTACGGGCCTGATGACTTTGAGGTATTAAGGCTCATTGGAAGAGGTTAGCTATTACACAGCCAGCAAGGGCATATACATGTTATCAAATGTGGAAAAACAGAATGTTGATAGGAACTCGTGTTATCGCGTAGGAACATTTGGCCAGGTATATCAGGTACGAAAGAAGGACACCAACCGGATATACGCCATGAAGGTTTTGTCGAAAAAGGTCATCGTGCAGAAGAAGGAGGTTGCGCACACCCTCGGCGAGCGTAACATTCTCGTCAGGACCGCCACCACCGACTCGCCCTTCATTGTGGGACTGAAGTTTTCGTTCCAGACCCCGACGGACCTGTACCTGGTCACGGACTACATGTCCGGTGGCGAACTCTTTTGGCACTTACAGAAGGAGGGCAGGTTCCAGGAGGAGCGCGCAAAATTCTATATCGCGGAGCTGATCCTGGCACTGGAGCACCTCCACAACCATGACATCGTCTACCGGGACTTAAAGCCAGAGAATATCCTGCTGGATGCGAATGGCCATATCGCACTGTGCGACTTTGGGCTGTCAAAGGCCAATTTGTCGGCTAATGCTACCACAAACACGTTTTGTGGAACAACAGAGTACCTTGCGCCGGAGGTGCTACTGGACGAACAGGGTTACACCAAGATGGTGGACTTCTGGTCATTGGGTGTCTTGGTCTTTGAGATGTGCTGTGGGTGGAGTCCGTTTTATGCGGATGACACCCAACAGATGTACAAGAACATTGCGTTTGGAAAGGTCCGCTTCCCCCGAGACGCACTGAGTCTTGAGGGGAGGAACTTTGTCAAGGGTGTAAGTTTGGTCCCTGTCCTGTGATTTGCGCTTTAAGGTTGCTGACATGACTACTAGCTTCTTAACCGGAACCCAAGACATCGCTTGGGTGCCACTCACGATGCTAAGGAGCTCAAAGCTCACCCTTTCTTTGCCGACATTGACTGGAACCAGTTGCTGCACAAAAACGTCATCCCTCCATTTAAGCCTACCCTGAGCTCGGAGACTGACACTTCTAACTTTGACCCTGAGTTTACGAATGCGCCCATGTCTCAGTCGCTCAACTCTCGTGCGCTTGCGATGGCTGGTGGAAATATAGCGAGCACGCCGTTATCTCCAGGGATGCAAGCTAACTTCCGTGGCTTCACTTTTGTGGACGAGAGTAGCATGGATGATCATTTCCTGGGGCGCGATGAGCTAGCGCGTATGGATGAAGACGTTGAGGATTTACAAGACGCCTGGGATGATAACCAGGATAGACGGAACAAGGAAGGTAGGGGCTACGATGATAGACGGAACAGTCGCATGAGTGGTATCGAGTACAAGAGGGATGACGAGGGCGGAATATTTGGTAATGATGGCATGGATATGTGATAAAGCGGACGAAACTACTATTTACTTTTTTGTTCCAAATTCCTATTCGCTCTCTCCTATGTTTTTCTCTCGTTTTCTTTTCTCTCTCTCTCTATCCCTCTCGAGCGAAACTCTATATTTTCTCTCTTGGTGGGTTGTGTATGGGTTGGTTGTATGGGTTGGGTTTGGTTTGGTTTTTGCACCAAAGGTTGGTCTGGAACACTACTGGGGTCTTTCTTTTCAACAAATATTGGGCGAGGTCTGGTTGGATAAGGGTGGTTGTATTTTGGGAGGATGGCCACGTTTTTCCTTTTAATGTTTTTTTTTTACCCCTTCCCTCTTCCACACCTTTCTTTTCTTTTGAGCTTATTCTTTTTTTTACGAAGTATGGACTGGGGTATGGACTGGATGAAATGTTTGTCGCCCGTTGAAATTACGAGTCATCACTGTTACGAGTATTTTATCCTTTTTCTCTCCCTCTCTCCCTCTCTATCTCTCTGCCCTCCTTCGCCAGTCAGCCGGCTCCCCGTGAGAGGCGGTATTGACATGCAGAAGGAGAGGGAGAACAGCACTTGCCATTGCCAGGTCATGGCAGGGCAGAGCATGGATAGGGCAACCTTTCATTGTATTTCGTTCCTGAGGGATGTGAGAATAATTGACCGCGTTCCTCTCCCCCCCCCCCCCCTTTTTTTTCTCCCCCTCCCTTGGTCTATATTTTCACCATTTTATTCTTTTTGGTTACTTCTCTTCTTTTTTTATTTTTTTTTTATTTTCGCTTTCTCTTTTGTTCCATCCCACACTGAGAGGAAAAAAAGAAAGAAGGAAAGACACCCCCCCCCCCCCCACATAAAAAAAAGAAAGACGAGTCTCCTTAGAAGTCTTAATCATCACCACCACCACCACCATCATCATCATTGGGGGGAGGGGGGAAAAAAGCCGTTAGTCACTTTAGTTGTAGCTATGTAGCAGTCCAAAAGAAAAGAAAAAAAGAAAAAGGGAGAGAGAAAAAAAGAAAGAAAGAAACTGTGTGCTGTAGCTCTGTTTTATCATTCTATCTATCTATCGCGCCTTATCGTTCGGCTATAGAGTACTGGCAGACCCAAACAAACAAACAAACAAACAAGAAGCTATGACCACCCCGTTTCGTTTCGTTTCGTTCCGCTGGCTGTCACGCCATGCACAACTGAGCTGTCCCTTAGAGGGGAGAGGAGAGATTAGGGGAGAGCAGGGTAGGGTAGCGGGAGGTGAGGAGAGGTGAGGAGGTGAGGTGAGGTGAGGTGCGGTCCGCCCCAAGTTCCAACACGTGGAAAAAAGCGAGGTGCTAATAGCAAGGCTTGTTAAGCCGCGTGATGTCTCATGAACCCGCAAGGCTGAGGGGCCTGAGCCTGAGCCGAGCCTGAGCCGCTGACATCACACACCCACCCACCTCTTGGCTTGGCCTTGCCCTCTGGTTAGGCAGGGTAAGTACTTAAGTAGGTAGGGGCGAATCAAAATGCGCCAGCCTTGTAGGGCTTTCGGGTCACTCGGAGGGGGGGGCAGGATCGGCGGGACGGGTTTTTAACCCCCGGGAATGTTTCCCCCTCCTGGTGATGCGATGATGGAGAGGAAGAAGAAGGGATCGATCGGTGGACGACCCTGCGTCGGTGGGTACATCTATCTACATGTGTATCTATCTATCTGCATACTTACCTAGTACATACATGTATGTATGTACATGGAGCAGCCCTGCCCTGAGCGGTATGCAATCTACATGTAGGTAAGTACTTAGGATTACATACGAGCAGAGCTCGATCCACGGCCGGCTATCTACAATGTATGTACCTACATCCAGAGAGTACAATCGGCAGCCCCGGGCTGTTCTGTTTGTGTTTATGTTTAGCGACGTATATGTACGACGGCCTAGCTGCTTGATGTACTTACTTCTGGTAGCTGGATATCCCCCCCCCAATCTATGATCTGTTGTTGTTAGGGGGTAACTAAATGTAAGTACATGTGTGTGTATGAATTCTCATTTGTCCTCCTCGGCTACAGGACCCGCGTTAAGCACCCCCTCCTCATTAAGGGAGCTATATATATCTATAATAGTAATAACAACAATAATAATAATAATATCGGCATTTATTTTATCCGTTTTTCGAAGGAAACGGCTCGGGGGGCCAGCCAACAACCCCTGAAGATTGCTCGGGGGGAGGAAATGATATGTGGGAAAAATAAAAATAAAAACAAAAAAAGCAAGAAGCCATAAATAGGGGGGGGGGGTGCGAGTGGGGGGGGGATTCGGGAAGTAGCGGGCGGCGGGCCGGCCGGGGGTGGTGAAGGAGCGCATGTAATTAAGTAGGGCAGGATCAGCATTCACTTCGCGACAGGGTCACGTGCACGTGCTTCGACGCGTCTTCCCCCCCTTCCCGGCTGGGTGCTCCACACGTGTCTTACTCGTAACGTAGCAGTATTTATAACGCACAGAAGAAAGGAGGGAGCTAGGGTGGTGGAAGTATTTGCGCCAGAAGAGTACTTGGTATTTTATAAAAAAAAAATAGAGAAGTCAAATGTGAGGGGGAAAAAAAAAGAGAGATCTAGAGAGAGCAAGAAAAGAGAAAAGAAAAAGCAAGCAAGCAGAAGCTGGCAGTCCGTGGAGCTGACTATATATATCGTAGCGCCTTATACGCACAAAGAAAATATAAAAAAAAAACTAAAAAAAAAAAATTCAAACCCTCGCGACCTTGACCGCGCCCCTCTCCAGCTCCAGCTCCAACTCCATGTCGCCGCACCTCCGTTTCCGTGCGTTGCCATATGCGCGTCGGGCCGTCGACGCCGCTGCCATCTGGGCCAGATCTGGTTGCGCCATGTTACTCCCACTACTGCTCCCCATGATATCAGCCAGTCCAGTCACATCTAAAATACCAAACTAAACTAGAGAGCTAGCTATGTAGGGTAGGGAGAAGAAACAACAAACCCATGCACCTGGGGCGGCGGCAACGACGACGCTGCAGCTGTCTTCGGGTCAAACCTGGCTAACCGCTTTTCACGGAGGGTTTGGAGGTCCGGATGATCTTCTGGGGCTGAATCTGGGGATTGCATTATTTGTGGTAAGGAGAAGGTTCTGTGTGGGGGGGTGTGATAGAGAAGCCGTGGTGGTAAGTTTTGTGGTGGGGAGGTAGTGAGGTGAGAGAGGAGGCTACGGGGTGGGGGGGGGGGGGGGCGCAAGAGACATTGGCTGGCTGGTTGGCGTGCCAAGAATGGGGGTGGGGAGTGTGTAGGAGGTGCGTATGTTAAGTGGATTGTATGTATGTGCTCTATGTGGGAAGCCTTGCTCCGTGTAGCTTCGTGTACCTGCGACTGATGACCTGTGCGCCTTTGTTGGTGCGTGCATGTGGCTGGGGTGGCGTGTACCTACGGGTGGGACACAGGGTATCACTCGCATAATGGAAGACTCTGGCGACAGCTGACCGATATATGTTAAAGTAGAGTGGGGGGCGGGGGTACTTTTGTCACTAAAGTAAGGGGGGTTGAAATAAAGATAGGGTAAAATGAAGTATGTATATTGTATATGCCAGTGTATGGCGCTGCTGTATATATTCACAGTTGGTCACTCGTATTCTTCTAAGCGGGTCAAGAAGCCGAAATTAACAGCTAGAGAATCTTATGGGTTTACTGCTAGCTGGACGCTACATTGCGTCTGCAGGCATGATAAAGTATGTACTTTTATTAGGAAAGAAGTTTGGGAGCGAACGGATGAGGCGTTATTGAACCCATCATCTAACTGATCGATATCCTCCTGCGTATATATATTGCAAAGAACAAGCTTTGCAGTGAGGGGGTGTTCACAGCCAGTAAAGTACAATCTCGCTATAAGGATATGAAAATGTGGCAGTTTTGCATCCAAAAATACCCTCATAGGCCATTTATCCTTATAAGAAGTGCCCACTTCACCCAAAAAAATCTCTATTGGGACACAAGATATATCCTTATAGGCCGAATATCCTTATAACCAATATCCTTATAACGAGATTGTACTGTAGCATGGTAGTCAGGGTTAAAGTATGTACGTAACGTAGTAATAAAGTGTCAACCACTCAAGCAGCCCCTTAGGCGACGACATACAGGTGTAAAGTTACATCTGCATGGTTCAGACCTAACCTTACTTGGATAGCACACCTACACGGCCGAACCACAACCACGGCCGGCCCTCGAGTAAAAAAAAAAGAGCCAGACGGCATGGCCGATCGAACACCGAGCCACCCACCCATCCACAAAACCTTACCAACCGCGCCCCCATGAGGCCAAATCCATTCACAGCCCCGCACCCAACTCCTCCCGGGTGTAGGACCAGCCAAACCCATACCATATCCCCTTCCCAAACCCCACTCTCCAGGGCCGTGATCGGGCGAAGGTTTTATTCGGGGGGGTGGGGGTTACGGAATCGAAACCCAAGGATCGGGGAGGGAATACCTGTTGTTCTAAGATCACGTGTGCGCACGCCGAGTTCACGTAGGCCAGCTACTTTATCTATGGCCCGCCCTGATATAGATCTGACGGTAGATCTGTCTATATTGCAGCTTTGCCATTGCTCGGGTCCTGCAGACATACTGGCGCGGCTACTGGGACCGTGATGTTCCGGTTCGAGGAGAACGACAAACAGGCAGGAAAGTGCAGGTGTCGGAGGATTACATACATACACCGCCGACAACTCAAGCTAGAGCCTGATTCCGTCTGCTAACTGAAGCTGTGCTCTCGCCGCCATCCAGGATAAGACCATATGTGGGCTTGGTTGGTTTCTGGTCGGTCTTGCACCTTGGCGGTTCTCAGCGACGCTTCAGGACCTGAAGGGCATTAGCATCGGTAGTGATAATCTAGCTAGTGGTTAGAGTATGGGTTAGCGACTTAGCTCTGCAATACCTCTCTAGGATGTCAACAATGTTCAGGCAGCTTTTTGACTTCTAGATCTAGATATAGCAATAGAGTCCTTAGAGACGTACAAATAATAATGGGGCCCAAGGGTGGGTGGGAACTGTGTGTGCGTAGTCCGTGGCTAGATAATGCATGACAGAATCCCTAATACTAGCTCCATAAAACCCATCCGTGGTTCCTTACTGCAAGTTTATAGTGCTGTGATTAAGCAGGCAGGGAATATCCTCTTTAGATCATTCTTGAAGTGCTTAAGTCCTCCTCGGTATATGGTAAGACTGAGGAGGAGCCCCACTGGGGGACAACAAGACTGTACTAGTAGAGCGGGGTCGAGGGGTACCCTAGCATAGCACTAGTCAATTCGCTGAATGATGGCTCAGCCACCCACGGAGTGGTAAATGTCAAAAGTAATTTGCCAAAGGTAGTAAATTATTTTACCACCGGTGGGGAAAATAATACCACAAAGTGGATAAAAGCACGGATCTTTTGGCCAAAAGGGGTTATATGTACATGTATAATGCCAATATAAGAGTCCACCGGTGGGAAACTTTCATAAGTATTGACTCAGCATTTACAAATGAAGTATGTATAGCGCAGCATACAGACTGATATTCTTTATACTGGACGCACAAGGACTGAAATTTAGTACTTATACGACCAGTTGCAAATGGTTCACCACTGGTAGTCTACCGTTAGTAAAATTGCTTTTGACGTGTACCGCTCCATAAAACCACAAGTATTAAGCCAATCGACTCTTACAGGACCAGAGTCTAGTTCGCGGCTGGTCCCTCTCTTCTGAACCGAAAAGAAGTACAGCAAAAGTTTGACATCACTGGATCTGTTAGTTAGTAATTAACTTCACAGTCTCTCACTCGACAGGTTGCCAATGCTTGGCGTTCCACAAGGAAGTAGTGCATAGTCAAGCGCATGCACTTTTCCATGGGCCCCGTAGAAATTATATTAACGACATTGTGTAGTGGTTAGATGAACTCCTACGTGAAGGGTGGTGCGAGTGGGCCTGACCGGACCAACTGGCGGGAGGAAGGGCGCGCACACGTGCTGCGGGCTGGCATTTGCGTTTGCGTTTGCGTTTGTTGGTTATACGTTATCGAGCTTCAATTGAGATCAAACTATACAACTGGAGACAGAGGAGAAGTAAGAGATTGAGAATAATAATATTAACAAAAGAAGGGGCAAAAATAATAATAAAGCTCCCCCACACACTTCTAACTTCCTTGATCCCGACTGCAGAATTACCCGGCAGACATAAAGCCAGTCGGACAGAAAACCAAAGCCAGGTAAGCCAGGTAAAAGACCAGCCAAAAGGAAAACTCCTAAGCCGAGTAAAAAACCAGCCAGCATGTAAACTCAACCCATCCATCTAAAAAATGCCCCAGTTAATCTAAATATTCGAATCCTGCCGAAATGATGTTTATATATCTTCCCAAAATCTCCATCCTCTTCTCCGGCGTCTGGTTCGCCACAGCCTTCTCAATCGCTAGTCTCGTACTCTGTGGATAGTTAGAAAACAAGCGATGCACAATTATCGAGGACCACGAACCCGAACCCGTAGTAGAGCTCTCTGGGCTAGTAGCACTTTGACCAGAGAGGTACAACAAGCTTTGAGGAAGAAGCTGAGAGTGGCGGCGCTGCTGGGGCTGCTGCTGGAACGTCGCATTGGTCTGGGGGGTGATGGTGTTCTGGTTCCTGGAGGTGTGGGGGAGGAGATGAGCACCTTCGTAGTAGGGGATTTGATTTCGATGGGAGGCCAGTATGACATTAGCCGCTGCTTTTGCGGCGCGATATCTCTGGTAGGCGGCAAAGAGCTCTTCTCCGGTCAACCGGGTTATTATTTTAAGAACACCCCCGCCATCTCCTGGAGAAAGTTGACTCTGTTGGTCCCGTTCCGCCAGATCACCCATCTCGGAAATACAGGTAGGACAGACTCCGCCGCTGAGGTCTTCGGCGTCGTATTCGGTTATGTATCTGGGCGAGCACATCCCCTGGCCGCAGTAGCTAGGGTCGATGAATGAAGCTCCCCGGGCACGGGCTTTGGCACTGGTGCAGAAGGCGGCAACTGACTTTGTGATGATATCGTGTTGGCATGACCGCCAACGGTTCACTCTGAGGAAGCACATGCTTGGTGTTTGGTTTGGTATTTCGTGGGATTTTAGTATGTGGGTGGGTTGTTTCCTGGCGCCGCCGACATTATTTGTAGCCTTTGTAACCCGGCGGAGATGATATGAGCGGGCTCTAGATCAGAGGGTGGGCTCTTTCCCTTTCCTCTTTCCTCTTTCCTCTTTCCTCTTTCCCCTTTCTTCTTTCTTCTTTTCTCTTCCCTTTAACCTAGGGTGTAAACTTATTGGAATATAACGGACTTTCACACATATACATACTAAGGGATCCGGACGTCTGTATTTATATTTCCGCTCTAAACTCTGTAGCGACGTACTACACCCACCACTTGCTATGATTGGTGGGGTTCTTTGAGTTTTCTGGTTCCAAGTTCTATTATGCACATGAGTGTGTGTGTATTAGCCCGAATCAGGTTACCTTTCTTTCCTTTCTTTTTTTCTCAATTGATTCTTGGACCTAGGGCGTGTAGTTAGAGGTGTGTTTTATAGATACCATCGATGACCCCAAATATGTAGCCTTTATTATGCCGAAAGCGTGTACCCTTACCTCAAGTATCTATTTTCTAGTGTATAAAACACATTATCTCACAACAGGACCACACGACCATAACAGTATTATGACGGCTATAAATCTACCATCTGCATAAACTCTAAGATCGTAAGTTGAACTAAAACTCGAGTTATATTCCCTGGGTGTACTGTGCTAAAATTGGTATTCCCAAGGAATTACAAGCCCTGGAGCTCACAATCACCGAGATGCCGGCGAGCTTTAAGGGCTTTAACGCAGCCGCCTCCTAGCATATAAAGTCTTAAGGGGATGACCTTATTATAAGTGACTGGAATACGGATATACGTAGTGCTGGCTTTTCTGGTGGTTATATACCGTGTTCTAAGTCTTATGTCGGCATCTCCTTTGACAGGTCCCATTCCTTAAAGTAAAAAGAACAAGGCAGGGCCGCTGTTTATGATCTTATTATTGGATTAGAGATCGGGAGACTGCATGCTAATGCTATCCCTGAGTATTTGAAGACAGAAGAGAGAGTAAGACTGGTGGCCATATGAGGTAACGAATGAACTTTCCTGAATTATCTGCCGTGTTCATACGTATATACGCGCCCCACAGGACATTGTGATTGACTCCCAGAAAGGAATTGTTAGATCTTTTTATATAGCTCCTTTTTTTGCGGAATTGAGTGAGACACGGCCGCGCCCCCCAAACCAGCAGGCCAAGGGCCCCAATTGTACTGCAAATTTTGTAGAAATTTTAGGGATATACTATTTGGTATGAACTCAGCGGCTGAGACTAGTATTACACAATAATACGTATCTTACTGAGTTGTCAAGATCAAGGAATCTCTAAGTACCGTTTTTCTGTTTTCTTTTGTGTCTTCCTATCACCCTATGTTGCACTATGCAAAGACCGGCAAAGCTCATTATTAATATATCAAGGCTTCTCAGACATCATCCCTCACTAGATGTTGAGAAGTTGGCACTGGATTTATTTGAGAGCCGCACATAAAAGCTCCACCCTATAAGCTTAACTAGCCCACTGCGATATTCTATCATTCTGCCGCTCGGGAATAGCTTTACCATCACCGCATGAATTTTGGTACCAATTGGAATACCCAAAGATACTTTCAGGGACCGGGAGCGTGCATTTTGGTGGCCCACCCGTATGTTATGTCGAAGAGTATGAAGCCCGGGCCGATCTAGCTGCAAACATAGATGGCCACCCCCGGGGCGCACTCGTTAGGGTAGAGTAGACTTCTTTGGTTAAGGATGGGCTTAATCATTCAAAAAATCGCTTTTATGGGCACTGGAAATGTTAGGCTGTCGTTACTACTTTCGATTGAAGAATAACTGTAGAAGTCAACGTTTGTTGGCCGTGGTTCATGGACAGGGGAAAATATGAGCGGGGGAAGCGAGTGATTCCGGGTCTTCTTCCAATAGATGTCAAGAATACGATTACAGTTTTGTCTAGAAAATTGGGCTAGCAGTACCATACGTGTCCTATCGGGCCGTCTCCTTGTGGTACAATTTGTTTTTGGCCATATACTTATGAGCATGAGGCACCAAACTGACACGGTAGCTGCGTGTGCATACATGTAGGTATACAAGTACTTACTTATTTACATGTAGTCCCACGCTCACTGCATCATGACTTACACGGAACTCGAGAGCCTGCTTATGTTTATATTAACTGAGAGTGGACTTGATACTCCTGAAACACAACGATCATAATAGTAGGAGAGGTCACTAAGGGGCGATAATTTACATGCTAGAATGGTCCCATCTAACTGTATGGGGATCCTAGCTGTTGTACTAACCTACCTACATAACCTGAGTGCACGCAGTGAAGAGTGGGTCAAGTCTGCCTTGGGTTTTCTGATAGAGCTGCCGGCTTGGAATGATGAATACAGCGCATAAATCTACCGATGAAAGTAGGTCCAAAAATATGTAGGTACAGCCGAACTTTCCAATCTGAATGGTTTCATCGAAAGGGAGCGCTCAAATACCAGATGTGCTAACGGAGAGAACAGTCAGGCCAAACACTCAAATTCCCTATTATCCAGACCTGGGGCCTGTGTCGGCAAGAAAGCTACTGAGAACAGAATATTTTAGAAGGGACCATCGTTATACTGATAATGAACCGGTCGATCCTAGTATTCGTCAACATAATTGTAGCACTTCCCCAGACCATCTTTGTTCTACATCAATTCTGACCTGTCCTGCAGGAACAGGGCCAGAATAGTGGCTAATTAGAAAGCCAAAAAAGGGTGGGGGGGGGGGGGAAGTTTAAGACGTTCTACTTAGGTTCGAACGTCCACAAGCTACTTTCTACTACATCTCGAATTTAGGATAGTATGCTATTACGGTACGTGTACTACGACGTATACCAAGGCGTGTGCAAGGAATGGGTTGGTGACCCTCATACGTTTTAGATGGGCATTAGTTACTCTGGCGTATTTGGCCGCTTCGGTGTGTCATGTTCGATGACCTGCTTTTCAACATCCTCGTGGTACTACAGGTATTTTGCGGGGTGGCTGCTTCTCTGGTGTTGCCAACAATCTTCACAGAAACATGTACACTTCCGGCCAGTTACAACAGCTCACGCCCAGTCACTTGCTGTTAAGAGTTTGCTTGTCTTTCTCCATATCAACTTGATCAAGAGACAGTGGCACGTGGTCAATCGAAAAAGCCAGCAAAATAGAATGAATGATTCCTCTAGCTATATATATGGCTTAACAAATAGGGTATATTGGTGGGTAAACCTCCAAGATTGGGGTTTTAACCAAGCTAAGAAAGATAATATGTGCCGAGAGAAGTCATGGACTTTTGGAACCCACATGAAGAAGTCTATAATGTCACGCATTTTCTCACCGAATCTAGTGTTTATCGAATATAAAAAATCTCCTGGTTATGAGTTATCCATAAGCCACCCAATAATTGCCCCAAAGTATCATGAGCCTTCTTCGTATCCTTGGACAGTCAATGGACTTATGGTGACGTGAGAATCCCTATCTGCGTTATTTGATTATTGTTTTGAACAACGCTCCTTATCGACTTAACTCATGCTCTTTATTTAATATGTCGAAAAGAGAAAGCAGCGATATACCCCTCTTTAATGAATTAAACAAAAAAAAAAGATCTATACTTCTTCATAAATTATCACTCGCAGTTAGACTTATTTTATCATCGAACCGTACATAATTGTTGTGGTAGTGCGGAATAAGGTTTCCAGGGTGTTGCTGTGGCTTATCAGCAGGTATATAAATATAATAACATTCGACGCTATTTAAAACTTTTGGTTAGTTAATTCTAAGCAGTTTGTTTCACCTGAAACACCCTTCATAACGTTACTTACATAATATTTTATAGGCATAACCCATAACTGCAAGTTATTGTAGTAACTACATGTCGGATTAACCTCTTCTCTTCTTCATCATCATTAATAGTACATTTCACACTTTCGCAACCTCTTGCGCCAAGTACCGCAATTGGCTCCTTATACTTGCATCTAAATACATTTAGTTGAAAAGGTTATAGTTAGAGCGCATCTTAGAACGTCCTAAGCAGGGGTTAGCAGGCCGTGTAGAGTCTAGCTAAATGTATGGTTGAAAGTGCACCTATTTACTTTTCCGTGCATAATGACCAGGGCTTGTATCAAGACCGCAAAACAAAACTCGTGACTGGCGGGCCCTCTGAACTGTAGTCAGATACAGGATCAGAAAGAGGGTAAGGTCACAGTATTCACGTCAATACGCTAGTAATAAAATGCAGTAAGAATACGGTATTGGCACAGTACTCTTCCTCCAATGCCGGTTCAATTTCCGTAGTCCGATGGTAGTGATTTCGCCCCCGTTTTTTCATACTGTACCTTATACTTTATATATACGTGGTTATACATGCAGCTATATACAAAGATCTAGAGCGATCAAAGCTTCCGTTCATGATTGACCTAAATCTCACAGCATAAATTCCGCGTGCATGAAGACGATAAGTAATCCCCAAGACCGGAGGGAATAAGGTTGTAATTAGTAACAACGTACGCATTTTATTTTCCGCGCGCTTCAATGTGTTGAGCAGTGGATGTCTTCCAGCAGGGGTTAGAAGGTATAAGCCCATTCTGTAACTCCTCGTGACTAAGCACCTGTATCCACGGACATATTCACCATGGACCTATTAAGGGTTTATTTGCTCAACAAAGGTAAGAACCCACCGGAAACGTGGGTTAGTTGGTGGGGAGTGTTTCTCGTACTTACCCACTCCAGATCCTGAGCATCAACCGGATGAAGGAAGGGTACCTCCTTTAGATAGTTAGCGACCTAAAGGGGGTTTTAAATTTTTGCAGGGGATATCCAACAATAAGCTCATTGCTAGGCCCTCAAACCTCCTAATAGGTTAGTTTAGCTCCTGGGGACCATTAATTCCTTAAGAGGAAACACTACTGGACATATATAGATCTGTCATCATGACTAATTAATAATTCAACATCAATATCTCCATCACCGGTTGTTGAGTGATATTACATGATCAAGGTCTTGGCATCAAAATCAAGATCGAGAAGCGATATCCCTGTATTTAAGAATCAATATGAGTTTCGTCAGATAGGTTGGTGGTATAGCCTCACATGACTCAAAAGCATCATCCCTCCGGTATGTATCGATTAAACACTCGGGTGAGCCCCCTCATCGCTGCTCAGGATTTCGGTGGAGACGAATCCCCTAAAGAGCGACGCCCCCCCAGAATCTATATTGTACTGGTTTACTAACCGGAGATGAGCCTGGACACATTGCGTGACGGTGAACTAGAAGCGGGGGCTAGCACGCACCCAGCCATCGGTCTTTCGGCTTGTCACTAGAGTACCTGCATGTACATGTACTCTAGGTATTAATAAGACTATAGAGTTCTTCGAATGGCACTAGAAGAACTCATGTAAGTGACCTTCTGACTCCAATTTTTGGCGGTTTAGTACCACTTCCGCATCAGATTACGTATTAAGAACCAATGCCTGTTGCCAAAGATTTGAAAAGGGTTATGGCCGTCTAGTCACTGACATGAGTGATGTTTTGAAGAGAATTGTAGGTAGAACAATTAAAATAAGAATACCTAGAAAACCTGAGAAAATACATGTATGTACTTACGCAGGGATTTGGGGATAATCGGGAATGAAACACCTCTGGGTCTTTGAGATGAAAAGTTGAAGCCCCCCAGGTTGATATGGAGAAGAGTTTTTCGTGCATGGAAGAAGGGGGGGAGGGCCCCATCTTGATTCATACTCCTTGTTTACCGGTATACCCCAAAACCTACTTGAGCAATAAGAGGTTGATAACTGGACACATTGTAAACTTCCTTGATAAGTATGGGCTTATTTGCCGCCGCCGCCACCCATTTTACTCTAGGGGACGAAGAAGGTTTGTAGTGGTGTTCTTTACTAACTACAAAAGCGTTCATTTTTGCCTCGGGCCGCCAGTATTGGTGGCTGAGGATAAAATTCGGACGGCACGGGAGTTCTCCGTCGAAATCGGTTTTGGGTCTCGACCTAAAACATTTAGCTTCGGAAATTCAATCACCCTGTTTGACTGAAGCTCAATCAAATCAAGACCCTCGTCTCACTAGACGTCATCGCAGTGACATCTCGGGGGTAGGGATTCAGCTTCAATATGCGATGCTGAGCGAAAGAAGTGTAGCAGAATAAAATGCCCAATGTCCGTGAATAGGAATTGATCCCATGCCCGTATGTACGATAGTGCCTCGGATTATATGTGGTCGAATACGTAATGGCGTGAGCATTAAGCAACTTAAAGCAGGTAGGTGAGGCCAACTATCGAATTCTGCGCACGTGGGAACCATCTCCAATATTTGGGCATGCAAAGTGCAAAGGGACAGGTCAATTAACGTTATTAGAGTTAGCCCACTTGAGAAATCATCGATTCTAATATCTTGTGAAATATCAATTCAGCCTGGGAAGCCTTGTTAGGTTAATGTCTGGGATTGAAGAAGAAATAAGGAAAGTGCTTCACTGGAAAGCGGGGAAAGAGGAAGGCTGAGACTCGATTGTTGTTGGAGTATGCTTCCAGGATTAAAACCCAACTCTAAAGCACATCCACCCGTGCTGATACCGTCGGCGTAGAGTGGAAAGAAGTAAATGGGAAAGGGCAATTGGCCAATAATGGTAACAGGAGGAAGCACTAATCCGGATTGTTTGCATAATATAATATCTTCACGATACCCGCCGAGCGACAGTCCCAGTGTGCGGCGTGCGGCGGCGGGTTGGGTGGAAACTTTCAGATCATGGTTCCCAAAATATCATAGATCCGCAACCGCCCCACTTCCTTGGCTTTTAGGTACAGTATTTTTTTTTTGCCCCTCTTTCTAAATCCAGGAAAGATTAGGTTGCCCCTCTTCCCTACAACGGACACTCTTTGCGTCGACCTTGCCCCTGCAAACGAACAGACGACACGTTGAGAGAAAAGGGCCCTGATTTTTTTTTTCCTTTTTAGAAGTTACCGCTTAAAAGAACGCCGTGCGTTAGTCTTATTTTTTTTTATGTGAGGAGCTTGGAGGTTTGGAGGTTCTTCTTGAGCTGCATATGCACGTCAGGTCGAGTCGGAGGTTGTAGCCCCATGTAAGCATGTAAGCGGGATTGCGACAAGATCAGTGGAGAAGCAGGTAGGCACGATTGAACTTTACGTTGACGTCGAGGTCTAAAAACATAGAACTAGAGAGCGAGAAAGACGATTCCCATGCACGATGTTTATGCCACCGGATCTATGTAACTGCTATAGGGATGCAATCAGAAGTTGACGATCTAGAACAAATATCGAAGTTTAGAATCGGCAAAGTGAGACCTACTTTGACATATCCGCCTAGGGTAAGAAGTGTTCATAACATGCAGGGCAGTAGAAAACAGCACCTTGGAGCGGAAAATAGGGACAAGCCGAGGCTTGCGTTGCACGTACCACAAAGTACACATTTCCCCGCATAAACGTGATAGAAAGATCAGCCAGACTGCAAAAAAAAGATATCTCCAAATGAACCAGGATTGATTGTAAAGTGGGCGGCAGATATCCGATCGTACTCGAGACTGGAAAAAGTAAAAACCACTTGTCACAAAATCCGGGGGTTGCAGCCAATCGTGATTCTCAATCGCTGGATCCAGGGGTTTATTTTTTTTTATCGCGTGTTGAGTCCTATATACGGCCACCGTTAGTTCAATTGTTTCGTTTCGTTTCTGGGTTCAAAGTTTAGCTCAACCTATTTCTGCCTAATCCTTGAGTCTTGTATTACGTTCCTCGCTACATACCTTCTAAGACGGTTTTGAGTAGTAGGGTCTGGTCGTCACATGTAACCAACCTAAACTTAAAAAGACTAGCAGAGCCTCAATTTTCTTCGGTGAATTCGGAACTTACCCGCATTTTAGCGAGATGTTTCTTTCCTCTGTATAGATATTGTAATTAGTATGCGGGAGACGTTCTCTAAGCTTCAGATATCTTGAAGAGAGAACTGGCTGCAATTGTGGTTGACTTTGTTGATAGTATGTAGATTAGGATGAGATGTGGTTGCTACACTAGAACAAGCCAGGAAAGACGTCACGTTGAAACACACGCACACACACACACACGCACAAAAAAAAAATGGAATAACTCTGGAGGTCAAGAAGTGAAGTGATCGTCCTCGAGTTCTTGCAAGGGCCAGGGTCTGGTACATACTATCAGACGAAAATTCAGGCGAGGATGCGGCTAGAAGTTTTTCTCTTCTTTTTTTTTTTTATAGCATGTACCGTGAATAGCGGGCTACGGTATCTCTTGATACCAAAAACCAATATGGTCCTCCACTCAGTGACAATTGCTGGCTAGGCGCCAACCTCGAAATTTGTGTAATCGAGGTACTATCAAAACTCTAAATCGTCCTGCCGTCGAGGACCTCCGAGGACTGTAAGCGCAAGGGCCATTTACGCCATGGCTACTGCTGCAACTACCTGAGTACCCACAGTACCTGTATGTACATCTTTCGACAAAGCAAATAGGATTAAAGACTTGAGTATATGAGGATGTCGCTAGCAGCGGTATCTCCTCCTAACGACACCGTTGCTTTGCCCCTCACTTCTGAACAAAGTATCCCAACCTTTATGTGATTTGACAGAAGGGCCGAGTGCTGCAGGCAATGCACCCACCCGCGCAGAATCTTGCGTGTAGGAGATGGATTAAGTAGATTATATCCGAACTAGATCAGGAATTGAGCGAATTGAAGGCGGTCAGAGACCTGCTTTAAAATAAAGCGCTGTGAGGAGGTGGTTTCTGCTTGTTCATCGCGGCTGTTGCAAACCTGTAAAAGAAAGAGGCGTTAGATAGGTGCGATACCACCGAGATATGTCGCGTAAAGAAGCCTAGTGTATTTTATCGAACAAATAAGTTGAATTGATCTGATGTAATTTATCATTTTTTCTTTTCCGCATTAGAACGTCGTGGTCGTTGTGTACGACTGACTACATACATACACATGACAAAATCTTGAAACCGCCCAACGACCGCACTACTCTTCTTAACCCCCCCGCTCTTTTTCATTTTCTCTCTTTCTTCCCACCTCAACCCTCACCAAGGAAAATCCCGGACTCCAACCAAACAGAACAATATCCACAGAACCCGTATAACCAGAATTATCATCGTCACAAAGAAAAATGTCACAAGCTTCGAACTTCGCCGTTGAGTTGTAAATTCCTCTGGAGGTGTTGCACAGCATCTCCAGCCCGACAACTCCAGTGATTGACATTAACAAACGACAAGAAACGAAGATAATCCTGAAAGCTCTTGCATCTTCACCATACCGGACGAGAGCTTGCCCAGAATATCGAAACCGGCTTCTCTGAAAGCTATTATTCTGTTACATTCGGGACAGCGAAAGATACGACGAAAGGTGCCATCATTTTTGCGCTTGGCCTCGAAATAGTCAAGGAGGATCTAAAAAAAAAAAAAAAATTAAATTTCCTACCCCAGCAGCAAGCCAACCACAACTCTCTACCAACCACCACCCACCCTCTACCCCACCACACCCAAACTAAATCTAACCCCCCCTCCTCGAATCGAATTAGATCTACGCACTCCTACTTACTTATAATTCCTATTTTTTCTTCTTTCGTTGAATTTCAATTCTCACAATACAACAAAATGTCTCGCAAATCTGCTTTACAGACTCTCACTGCCTCTGGCTTATTCAATACGACTACTTCTCCTCATACTTCATCCCCTCTTGCGAGCGAGAAGTCAACCCCAAGAAACCCTTACATCCTTCAAGAGGAAATCATTCCCGGGAAAACCCCATACACTAGAAGGCACCACGGCAAACCTTCTGGATTGATATCAGAATCGAAGGGAAGTGGTGGTAAAGACGGGAGAAATGGCGGGAAAAATGGAAACGGGGGAAACCAAGGGCAGTCTGATAATGGCTCGGAAAGTTCAAGCAGCCAGGAGGACGAAGACGGTGACGGTGACGGTGAAGGTGAAGAAGAAGCGGACGAGGAGGAAGAGGAAGAGCCAGCTGTTAGTGGCCCCGTCCGCTCAAATAATAACAGTGAAACTTCAATTGTCGATAAGTCGCTCCTAGGCCACCCGGCCAGAGCAACTGCTTCGATAATTAAGGAATCATTGAAGGGGGAAGTCCACCGGACGGGGTCAAATGTGAAGAAGAGATCATTCAGTATCGCCACGGATAACGATGAAAGAGAATACGAGACCGGCCTTGATGTAGAAGATGAGACTGGAGATGAGTCCGATTATCCACGCAAAAGGATTGCAACAGAATTATCAAACACAAGTGGTACCTTGACATATCACTCGGCATCCCCTTCAGTTGCTGCAACAGACACCACTCCTTATGATTTAGCTGATCTTGACGACCTTGATGATCTTGATGATGAAGACATCTTGGATGACGAGGAGTCTGCGCTAATTCAAGAATTTGAAGCAAACGGCTGCGATACTCCGCTCGATCTATCCACTCCTCACACCATATATGCCGAATACGGAGACGAGGACCCTACTGATCCAAACTTAATCACAGCTGAGGAACTAGAAGACCTAGACAATGAAGTCTTTGGCGTTGGTTGGGGTGATCCGAATGCTTTCCACGATATTGCACTTGCAAATGATTTTGCTTCCTTTTCTGATCCTTTTGCAGACATCCGGCTTGATTACGGACTATTTCCAGAAAGTATAAGTGAAATGTCCGTCGCAGATTTAAGCACTCCATTCGAGACTCCGTCCACCGCAAACCACGGCGGCTCTGTCTCCGGTATCCTCTCCGGACCTAATACCCCCGATAATTCTACCGAGTCGGGTGATGGCGACGATGATATGGGTGACTTTGATCAACCCGAAGGCCCTATGTTAGAGCATGCCAACACTGTAAGGGGTGACTGGGCCGATGATTCGGAAGGGGAACATGGAACCTCACGGAAGATCTTCTACTCTAAAGGCAAAGTTAGCGGTGGTCGAAACGAGGAAGACAGCGAAAGTGAGACCTCTATTTTTGAGCCGAGTGATACTATATGTACTAACAGATTTCCCTTCACTCTCAGCTGATGAAGGAGAAACTACCGATGAAGAGGACGATCTTCCAATGCCCACTCCGCGAAGTAAATCGATGCTTCGCCGTGCGTCAGTCTCATCTGTGGGCTCGTCCCGCCCTCAAGTTGTCCACATTGACAATACCTCTGCCGGCCATACAGTTGCCAGTTGGGTTGCTGATCCTAACCGTACAATCTGTGTGATTGATGGATCGAAAAAAACTTTTCTCCTCCCAGGTGCCTCTAGAGGTTACGAATTTAATACTGGGGCCGATATTTCCCAATTAATGCTTGAAGAGAGTGAAAGTGAGAAGTCTACTGGCCCAATGGGCTATAACCCTACGCTGGGGGGCTTCAACGGGGGCGATGATTTATTCTTGAATGAAGGCGATATTCTGGGGCCTATAGATGCCATTTACGACAATTTCGACATCGACGGCATTTTCGACTTGGATGGGGATCTTATCACGAACGATGACGATATTGATGAGTTCGAGCACGATCTACAGATCACAGATTTTTTAGATTTCTCGACTGATGACGCGGATGGCGAGATACATGATGATAACTCAGATGACAACTCTGATGGCGGCTGTGATGTCGACGAAGACAACAAATGTGCCGGCGCTGTTGAAAATTCTGAGGATATGCTTGCACGGTGGGAACAAGTCGCAGTTACGTCTTTTCGAAAACGGCAAATGCAACATTCCCAGGGGAATAATCACTCCAATAACCCTGCAGTATCCCACAAAATCGGCGACCGCAGGTTATCACAAACAATTACACCATCCAGAAAGAAAAAGATTAAATCGAGATTTATGGTAAATAATAAAGGCTCGGGGTCTGGTAGCGGTGCCAAAAAGACGGTCAGCAACAAGAAAGGTGGAGTCAGTGTTGGCATAGGGAGTCAATGGAGTTTAATCGATCGTTCATAGAGCCTAGAGATTGGTTAACAAGGGGACGATGCCTAGTCAGCTCGATTTCTACTTGTCCTTAGTCTGATTGAGTACCAAGGGAGATGTTGGTGAAGAGAGAATATTCCAAATCACGGAGAAGCCTTGTAAGGATCCTTTGTAAGAAGGGTTCTTGAGTTAGGGAATACACGAAGAGTTAGTTGAGGAAGAGTCTAGGACTACGGAAATGGGGTCGGCATGCCTAGGATTATACAAGAGTTATGGAGATGACGCTGAGTAGAAGAGTCGGACTATAATCACGACAGGAAGATCCACGGTGGAGTTCCTCGGTTCAGAAAATTACACACATGTACTGGAGACAACTATTTCCTTTCCGTGTCTCAATTTTTTTGGTTCTCATATTCTTTTAGTTTTTTTTTTTTTCAGTTTTTTTTTTTTCAAGTTCGCTTTTTGACGCCTATTTTTTTTCCCTGGTTTCTTGTTTCATATTAGGGAATTTTCCAGTTTGGTTGGTTTGGCATTTCCTCTTTTGTCCATTGGTTGGGGGGGTGGGGGGTTTTTCTGAGATTTTTGTATTCCTTCTAACGTTTGTCATGCTTTTACGGTAAAAAGTTCTATCATATTTATCTCTTTTGTTAGTGGAGTTTACTTTCTGAGACTTCCCGTTCATGTACATGCCACATATGAGGATAAAAGAGAATAATATCTCTTTCTTTTCTTTCCCTATATATATTATCCCTTCTAGCTTGGTTTTTTCATGCAGGCGTACACTGACACTTCTATGTTTCTATTTCTTACCTGAATGATAAAAGGGAGCTATGATTTGTCGACTTTGTTGGTGAATAATTTCTCTGTTTTCATGTATGTACTAGCAATCAATAAACAATTGTCTTATCCCAATCATATGGGCGAAGGTGGCCACCAAGTGTGTGACCTATGCTGTAGCTCAAAGATGATGATCTGTCAGTAGGTGTTAATAGGAGGGAAAATATGTACTTCTAGTTGACACAATAGTACAATGATAATGATACTACATGTAGTACGGGTGAGACATGCCACTTAGTAGCTTGTTACATTAGTAAGTAAGGCCACCATAGAAGTCGATTGGCCGTACCCGTATAAATTAAGTAATATGCTGTAAGTCATTAACATTAAATACATGTATTGATGAGCCTATTCTTGGAATTATTATATTACTTGGGATGCCACTTTTTGCTTTTTCCGTTTGAAGGACTTTTTTTTTTTTTTTTAACTCATTTCATTTCATTTCTAGGTACAAATGTTGCGTGCAGTCGAAGACTATGGCATAAAAGACCTGACCCCTATCGTAGTACAAACTAGACGTCCCCTAAAAACACGAAAGAAAGCATTGAAAAGTAAGGAGAAACAAAGGGAAGACAAATGAGAATGTCGGTTGAGTAGAGACGAAGTGAGAACGCGAAAGAGTACAAAGGAGACCGCCTGTGGCTAACCTTCCTCCGCGGGCTCCTGTGAGCTTGTGGCTCGTTGCCTAATGCTAGGGCTTTGGTGATGTGGGTGCCCTGAGGGCCGGTTTAGATGCTGGTGGATGAGAGGGAGGTGAGGGTGGAGTAGTCCGACCCTGAGAGTAGTGGGGAGGGTGGGTGTGAGGCTGGGTAGTTGGTCCTGGTAGCGGTGATGTAGGCTGCGAGGGCTAGGGTGAGAGGGAGGCTGTCCCATACCTCGTCTAGGGAGGTGATGCGGTGGAAGAAGAGGAATCTCTCCTGGGCCCTTGCGGGGCATGTGAGGATGGCGTGGTTTGTGGTTTCCGGCTCCTGTCCACATCGTGGGCATGAGTCGGGGGAGTCGATATTGATCCAGGATTTGTGCGCCCTCAGGTAGCTCTTGGCTGTCCTGATTTGGTGGATCCTGGAGGCAGTGAATTTGTGGAGGGAGGTGAAAATGGGGAGTTTCAAGGAGGGGGTAAAGTTATAGTAGGGGGGAGGGGGGTAGGCTGCCTCCCAGTGTGAGATGAGGAGTTTCTTAGCCCTAATGGCTAGTCTGTCTTTTGGGTGCCCTTCCTCAATGAGGGGGCGTATGAGGGCGGCGAGTTTTTCGATGGGGAGGGGGGCGACGCCTTTTACAGCGTTGGAGTCCCATCTGCGGGGGTGGTTGGGGCGACCCTTTAGGAGGGAGGCGTGGGAGTGGGATCGTAGAGTGGATGATGTTGGGAAGTTCCGAGGGGATCTTCCTGTGACCGGGTTGTTGAGGGGGGAGGCTAGGAGTATGCGGATGGCGTATTTAGACTTTAGGAAGGTGAGGTAAAGGTCGAGGGGAGGGGAGGCTGCTTCGATATAGAGGGCTCTTAGGTTTGTGGCCCTGAAACATCCTGTGGCCCAGCGTAGTACCGAGTTCCAGAATTTAGTGAGGGCCTTGAGGGCAGAGGAGGGGGTGAAGACGGTGGCCCCATATGTAAGCATGGGGCGGATTGCTTGGTGTGCGAGGCGGAGGCAGTTCGCGGAGGAGAGGCCTTTGCCCGCCGAGGAGAAGCGTTGGATGAGGCCGAAGGCGGCTTGGGCGGCGGCGAGGCGGTGAGAGAAGTGGGTGTTGGGGTCGAAGGCTTGGGTGAGCCAGAAGCCAATCCATTTGACCTTATGGGAGGGTGTAAAGGTGTGGCCTTCTAGGGTGATGGTGAGGTGGCAGGGGAGACTCCTGTCTCTTGGGGTCCTCCAGTAAATGAGTTCGGTCTTTCCGACTGAGAAGCTGATGTTTTTGGGGGAGGCTAGGTGGGTGAGGCGGTTGTAGTGGGTGGTGAGGGAGGTTATGTTTTCCTCGTAGGACTGGGAGGCGATTGTGATCGCGAAGTCGTCTACGTAGGAGAGGGTGATGCCAGGTGAGGGGTCGTGGGGGTGGAGGAAGTTGACGTAGATAAAGAAGAGGAGGGGGGAGATGGGGGACCCCTGGGGGACTCCGACCTGCACGGGAGTGGGTAGCTTAGGGGAGCCTTTGAAGAGGAGGGTGATGTGGCGGTCAGAGAGGAAGGACAGGATCCAGTTCACCATGTAGGGCGGGACGTGTCCTGATGTGAGGGTGGGGGCGAGTGCCTGTTTGAGGACGTGGTCGAATCCTCCTTTGACATCCAGGAGGAGGGTGGAGACTTTGAGGCCTGCTAGTTGCATGGCACGCGTTTCGTGGAGGAGGGTGGTGGCAGCGTCGGAGGTGGAGAGCCCAGCGACTGAGCCACATTGATGGGGGTGGATGAGGCCAGTGTTCCTGGCAATTAAGGCGAGGCGGAGAGTTACTATCTTCTCTAGGATCTTTGAGATGGTCTGGAGAAGGACGATGATGCGGTATGAGGAGGGGAGGGAGTAGTCCGGCTTATTGGGTTTGGCTAGGATGACTCCGTTTGCCCGTTTGAGGGTGAGGGGGTGGTAGCCGTGTCTGAGGAGGGGGTTTAGGAGGGATGAGAGGATGAGGGGGTTGGCTTTATGGACCGCTTTCCATACGGAGTAGGGGATGCCGTCGGGGCCGGGGGCGGAGAGGTTGCTGGTAGTGCTGAGGACGGCGTGTATTTCCTCAGTTGTGATGATGGGGACGTCGTTGTAGCGGATGGGGGGGGGAGGGGGGGGATCCTGGCGTGGGGGGAAGAAGGCGTTGACCAGGTTTGTATTGAGGGCGTGGGGGGTGGGGGAGTTGGGGAGGGTGGGGATCCGGTCTTCGATCCTAGTGGCGGACTTTTTGAGTTTCCACACGTCCTTGGTTGACGCGTTGGACACGAAGTTGTTCCAGTGGTTTTGTTTAGCGCGTTTAATTGCGTTGAAGTAGGCGTTTTTCGTTGCCTTGGCTTCGAAGGGGGGAGCTTTGCCCTTTCTGCAGGCGCGTTGGACGGAGTGGAAAATGGTTCTAAGTTGTGAAAGGTTTGGGTTCCACCATGGCTTTGACCATTTGCAGACCGTTTTGGAGGGGGTGTGGGATGAGAGGAGGTTGGTGAGGCTCGAGAGTTCGGCCTCGAACCATTGGTCAATGTTGGTGGAGGGGGGTGGGAGGATGTGGAGGTCTCTAAGGGAGGGGGCTAATGCTCTCCAGTCTGTGGCGGACCAATTAGGTGTGGTGAGGGGGGTGAGGTCGGAGGCGGGGATGGCCAGGGAGATGGCCAGGGCTCTGTGATCAGAGCCGGTATCGGTGAGAGGAGCCATTTCTTGGATGAGTCTTGGCTCTGGGGTTGGCGAAGGCGAGGTCGATGACTCCGTGGCGTTGTGACTGGGAGGGTGAGATCCTGGTGTAGACGCCTGAATTGTTGATGAGGAGGAAGGCGTTGGTAGAGGCGGTGGAGAAATAGGGTTGGGAGAGGGAGAGTTCTCGGGCTGAGAAGGAGCGGAGGGGGTCGGCTTGTGGGCCGTGGATGTTGAAATCTCCCAGGACGATGAAGGGGTCGTGGGAGGGGGTGAAGATGTCCCGAGGGTCAATTGACCGGGAGGTGTTCGAGAGTTGGCGGTTGTACACGTTAGTGATGTGGAGTGTGGTGAAGGAGGAGGGGGAGGTTCTGAAGAAAATGTTGGCAGAGATCATGTCGCCTCTTATGGAGGGGATGGGGGAGGCCGAGTTTCTCTCAAGGAGTGTGTTGGAGATGTAGAGACAGGCAGAGATTTTGTCATTGGGTGTGGAGGGGGAGGGGGAGTAGAGGGTGAAGGAGGGGGCTTGTAGGGGCTTGTTGTTGAAGAGGGGCGGTTCCTGGATCGCGATAATATGAGCGGTCTGGACCATGTGAAGTGAAAAGAGGGTGATGAACACAGGGTTGCTCCCAGCGCAGTTGTGTTGGATGATGCGTAGACTTGACGGGTTGTTAATGCGGGTGTTGTTCTGCATTTAAACGGTCGAGTGGGCTGGGGGGTCCATGGTGATATCCATGGGGGCGTTCAAGGGCTGGGACTCCTTGTCGGCGGATTTCTTAGGGCGGACGGGGCAGGTGGGGTCGGTGGCGGGGTGGGGGCCGTTGCAGTTACCGCATTTGGCGGGGGAGACTGGGCAGCAGTTGGGGGTTGGTTTGGAGGAGCCGGGGCAGTTGGTGGAGGGGCATCTGTGGGCGGCTTTGTTGTGGGGTTTGGCGCAGATGGGGCAGGTAGGTTCCTTGTTCTTGCAGCCTTGTTGGGCGTGGCCGAATTTCTGGCAGTTGCGGCATTGGGTGAGGGGGGTGGCTGCCCACATGACTTCACAGCGGCGTGGGCGGGAGAAGAGTCTGATTGTGGTGCCGATGGTGGCTGCTTCCTCGGCGGTGACCGTGATCACTACAGTGGAGGTTTTCTTGGAGTTGCGGAAGGTGTCATCCTTGTTCAGGAAGCGGGTGGCTGAGGGGGTGATGCCGACGGCAAATCTGACTTCCTCAGGGAAGTCTTTGTCAAGGGTCTCTTTGGTCGCGAAGTTGTAGAGGAGGACGCCGTGGATGGCGACGTCGACGTCTGTGGGGGCGGGGCGGAAGAGTTTCAGGGGGTTGGCGGGGGTTGCGATTTTCTCGTTAATAAGGGCGGTGAAGGTTTCGAAGAAAGGGTTGTAGAAGGAGGATGGGACTGAGGGGTGGGCGACGATGGAGACGGAGCCTTTGGGGTTGACGGAGGCGGAGAGTGAGGTGTAGGGGGCGGCAAAGCCACTCTTTTCTAGAACCTTGGCGAGGATGGATGGGATTTCTCCTGCCAGGCGTTCGGGGTGGGGGAGTGGTTCCTGGGTAGACCTGGAGGCGAAGAAACGGCGTTGGGCGGTGGGGAGGGGTTTGGCGGCAGGAGGTTGTCCAGGGTTCTCCTGGGGGGCCTTGTCCTTCCCTTTGGCTTTGGCAGCTTTCGCGGCGTAGGTTTCAGGGGCGGTGGTGTCGAGGTGGAGGATGGGGGGGAGGATGCCAGCACGGGCGTCCCTTCTCACTTTAGCGCGGTGGTTTTCTGCTGCCCAGACGTCGGCTTCGTGCTCCGCTTGGGTTTTCTTCCGGGCGGGGGGGGTAGGAGGGGTTTGGGTTTTGTTGGCAGGGGGGGGAGGGTTGCGAGGGTTGGGGTTGGCCGAAATTTTGGCCGCGAGGTTGTCGAGGGCATTGGAGATCCTGATGATCTCTACTTGTTCGTGGGTGGAGGGCGCGTCATGATAGCCGTCTATCTTAGCTGTCATTTCTGCTGACGCCTTGTCATAGGCCGCTTACGGCGCCTCCCAAGAATCGCAAGTACAGCTGGCGACATACCGCAGGCGAGCAAGAATAACGGTCCTCGTCTCTTCGGAGGTGTTGGGGTTGGTGACGATGCTGTTAGCAGAGTGTGAGATGACTTTGTTTTCACTCTGGTTGGTGATGATGGGATCCAGGATTGAGGAGGTAAGAATTCTGAAAATCTCTTGGGTGGGGTTGTGTTCAGACATAATGAAGCTTAAGTGCTAAAGACTTTTGGCAGTGTGTAACGTGGTTGCAACGCAAAATTTGGTGGTTAATTTCAAAAACTGAGGACTTAGCGGGGAAGAAGGACGTTCCGTTTGAAGGACTCGGTCTCTACTACATATAAATTCGCTATGACTCCCAAGGAGGTCTGATCGACAGCTACTCTATATGTGCTCTCTTTGACTCCCTCTTACCTTCCAAACTCGAGGCTTTCAACCCCTTCCCCTTTCCTTCTAAATTATTATTTAACCTCCATATTAAAAATTACCGAACCCCTTAAGTTCGTACCTCAAGATCCCAACATCATAATTACAATCACTATCAAATAAAACCATTGGAACATCCTCAGAAATTAAAACGCTCAACGCTCAACACTCCAGTCATCACATCCAATATTCAGCAAACAACAAAGTTCATGTAGAGTCATAAGCGTGACTACCACATCATACTCATCCCACCCTTGTGGACCTCGTTCTCTCTGACCACCCTCTCACTCCTATTCCAGCGCCAGCTTCCCCCACCACCATCCATGAGAAAATCAGCGAGGAAATCCTCAGTCCTGCAATCAGAAGTCCTCTCCCAAACCCTGGGAAATCCATAAACGAAAACTTTAAAAACGAATAACAGATCCGGATTGCACCATCCGTTTCTCGTCCGGCCACGAATAGCGAAAAAAAGAATAGTAATAGCGTATAGAGCCATCCACCATCGTTGATCTTGAACGAGGGCGAGAAGAGGTAGATAGACATCGCTGCGAAGGTATTGTTTAGTGCCCCTTAGTCGAAAGGTATGGTTTTTAGAGGCCGACCAGCGTTCTTGGAATATTGGCCCTAGCTATTAAATGAGAGTAAGGCTGACTAGGTGCTTCGGGGCTATACACCTACATGTAGGTATGCATACCTACTCTATATACCTTCGCTCGCATTGACCCTCTAAAGCGCTGACCCCCTCGTGGGCACGGGCCGGAAGTACCCCTCGAAACCGCCACTGGATTGGAAATCATGATGTACAGCTCATGAAACCTGACGTCGCCCCGGGAATTTTAACAGTGGAAATGAGGGTTTTCTTTTTTTTTAAAAAAGAGGGGGATGAGCACGGTTACATGTACGCAACTATGACCTAAATTTATTGTCATGAGATAACTAATGATTCAGAAGTCTTGCAGTCATCACAGTCATTCATGGTTGATAAGAAACGCTATAGTCTAGCCACCTATGCAGTAGGGCAAACGATGCTATTGAACAAGTTAGTATAGTTCTCTCACAGCATTATAAGGATACAACCCCCTTCCAATCACAAAAAACACCCAACACTCAGGCCCAAAGTCACAGGAGATATGAAGGAGGTCTCGAGTTCAACTAACGTCCAAATAAAAGTGTAGAACTCAATAGGAATGTGAAGAGAAATCTCCTACATATCCTTCAACCCGCTACTCTCACTGTTTCATATCAAATACGAAGTATCGTTTCAAATTAATTACATACATCTGGGCCTAGCTAATTGACGGTTGGCAAGATTGGTATATATTGATATTTAATTATGATTGACCATTAGGAAAGATACATTTCGTATCTAAGTAAAATACTGCTCGGGGTTGCGGTCGGAGGGCCGCGAACAGCGCCGCCGCTACATCTGGCTGACACCATCAACATACCGGTCCAGGCACCCTGCCTGGATTCGCTAGGTATAGGAGAAGTTACAAGTCTGAAGAATCCTATCAATATGCAATT